>CM021250.1:4880185-5529249 GCA_010577795.1 Isatis tinctoria | reverse complement strand
AATAAACAACTATATGGAGTCCACCTGAATTAAGACTGGTGGGAATTGCAACCAAAAAAAAAAAAAAGACATGTTGGTTTGGTAAGATGCTTTTATCATCTTCAAAAAGAAAAAAGAAAAACATTATGAAGAATGTGGTTATAGTTGGCTCTGATATAGATAAATATATATATATCAACATGTCTTTCTATTTTCCTAGCTCAAATTATAAATCACCATGTCTCCACATTCTTCAAATTTACATGCTTATACATAAATAATTATACAATATACACACCAAAAGTTGCCTGAACAACACAATTCCATTCAACATATTTACAGATTGTGTCACTGAAATTACATATGATGATGGACATGACCAACTGATTTGTGTTTATATGAAAGCTATAATATTATAACTAATTAATGGTACTTGAGGAAGTTGAAAAACAATCTTTTCAACTAGATACTAAAAGTTGCGATTTATATAGCTTACTATATGAGATATGAAACAAACAAGTTTATTAGACTTTCTGAAGATCGACTACATGTTCTGAGAGAACAGTAGCAGAATCACAGATATCAAAGGAAAAAGGTTTACATCAACTACATAGAGTTTATGAGTAAAGAGCTCATAAGACGCTCAAATGGTTTAGAAGTTAAACAGCGAAAAATAGAAAACTCGAATGCGGTAAGGTTGTCTGAGAGTTAAAAGGGTAGTACCATCTTCAGGAGTTCACTTAATCGCAGCGGCATAGGCAACAGAAGCAGCCATAAAGAGAGTAGTAACAGATGACACAAGGGTCCAGAAGCTCTTCTTGTTGTGTGCATCTTTGACCGAATGCTTCATTATCTCTACTTCCTTCTTCATTTCCTCAACCATGCTTTCTTTGTGTTTGAAAGCTTTCTTGATCGCTTCTAGCTCCACCGAGTACGAATCCATTCCCTTTTCTCCTCGCTTCTGCTCGCCTTTTTTGTTCTCTAATCCACATACTAGAGAGGACACAGTCTTTAGCATTGTTAGACCGCGTTTTGCATTGGTTCCAGCAGATTCTACTTCTGTTTTCAACTCACCCATCGCTCTTTTGAGCTCCACAATATCCTTTTGTAGATTGCCCTTTTCCTTTCTCAATGACTCAGAACGATTCTCCAATTCTTTCTTCTCTTTAGTCAATCTCCCTCGCTCAGCCTTAATCTTCTCAAGCTCTTTACCAGTAGCTTCAATCATTTTCTCTAGTTCTACAACCTTTTCCTTAAGAGCCAACCGGCTTTTCTTCTCCTCATCAAGAGCCTTCCCGACATTGTCTCTCTCGACCTCAACCAAGGCCAGAGCATCCTTAAGCTGGCTAACGTTGCAGCTAAGTTTCTCACTAGTCTTGGCTTGACCATTATAATCCTTTCGCAGCTGCACTGCAACATGCTTTTCCTCATCCGCCAGTTTACTCAGCTCAGCAAACTCAGCTTCCTGGTTAGCAATACGCTCGAAAAGCTCGACCTTCTCGCGCACCAATTGGTCGACCCGTTTCTCCTTATCAGAGGATTGCGCGAGAGCTATCTCCATCTGTTTCTTAATTGAAATGTTCTCCACCAGTAAACCCTCAAGCTCAGATTCCTTGATAGCTTTCTCTTTCACCAGTGCACTGATGTGCTCCGCCCTTTCTTTTGCTTTCTCCATAGCCTCGTCAAGACTCTTCTCTAACCCAATAACTTGATCACGCAAGCCTTTCGTTTCCTTTGTCAAACTCTGCACAATCTCACTCAAATTTTCCGACTTTTTCTCTAACTTCACGATCATTTCCTTTTGACCACGTTCAACCATCTCCACCTCCATCTTCTCGTTCAAAAGCCCTTTGATTTCTCTCTTCAGCTCATCTATTTCCACAACCTTCCCTTCGAGGGTCTTCGCCAAGTTAGTCCTCTCCTTGTTAGCCCTTTCAATCAACTCCTCTCTCTTCTTCCTCTCCTTCACCATTCTATCGTTTTCAGATTTCAATTTACCAACTTCATCTTCCAAAATCGTTTCTTTCTTCTCCATCCTAACCACACTCTCCTTCAGTCGATTCGCCTCCTCACGCTGCGAATCAAACCCACACTTAAACGAGTCCCTCTCATCACAAACCCTACTCAGCGCTTCTCTCTCTTTCTCTAGCTTACGCAACAGATCATTAGCTTCTCTTTTCAAATCCCTAATCTCACGCTCCTTATCACTCTTCTCCTTAACTAACCCATCTACTCCAACACCCATTTCCTTGACTCGGCTCTCAACAATACCCATAAACAGATCCATTTCAAGCTTCGACATGAAATTCTCGTCGCCCGAGCCGCGCAACTCGTCCCGGAGCTGAGTCTTCTCCGCGCCGGAACGAGCCAACTCGGCCTCCAACGCTTCTTTCGCCTGGAAGAGAGACTCGATCTGCTGCCTCTTCTCCATGGTTTGCTTGAGAAGAATCGCGTTGAGGGACTTCAGGTTCTGGAACTTCTCCTCCGACGAGTCGTGGTCCTCCATTGAAAACTGTCCGCTGAGCTCGGCGGGTTTCTGGTAAGTGGCTGGTGCCGTCTGGTTCTGCATCTGTTGCTCATTGGAAGCTCCGTTGGAGTTACGTGACGCTTTCTTCTTCGCCATTTTCAGCAAATCCTTCACTCTGTGCAAAAACAATACCAAGTGGCGGCTGAGATTTTTAGGGTTTAGGGTTGGGGATTAGAAGCGTCAGGGTTTTTCGTACGGCTTTTAATGGCGAAGCCATAATGAGACCAAGTTTGGGGGTAAATTTCGCAACTTTCAAATGTTGGGGCCCAATTTCGTATTTGTTTTTCTTCGGTTTTTTTTTTTTTTAAACGTGATTGGATTTTTGTTACATGTGTAACGGAACTATCATCTGATACGTTTCACTTAGAAAACGACATCAAACAATGACATAATTGCAATTTGTTCAGATATCAACAATTTAGCTAAATTTAGGCAGATGTTATTTATTAATATAGTAATAAAAAGTGAAAACATATTTAAACAGTTGTTAGCTGATATTAGATACGTTTTACTAAAAATCAACATATGGCCTAATTACCACTAATCAAATTTGGACGCATATCACTAATTGATTATATTTTGACATATTTAGGTAACAAATTGATTTTTGGTAATATATTAGACTATATACATACTAATAAATCTAAGTATTATTACTTCAACTGAGACAGAAAAAATGTATTATTACTTAATCTTTTCTGTTAACTGTATTTAATTTATTACAATTCGATACTTACTATTGGTTATTCGCAAATTTTGATCTCTCGTAGATATTGTGAAAATCCTAAGATACTGATCGACTGTGACAGTTTTTAATTTTATTTTTGTAAGTGTATATCAGATATTTTAAGCATATTTGTTAAATGACAATTCTCAAAAATACCACACTTTTATGTTTTTGTGACAAAAATATCACACCGAGGTGAAAATAACAAAAATAACATTTATTGAAGAGAAAAAAAACTATTATACATTTATTTTTATATGTTTCTTCTCAATCCCTTAAACATAAACCCTAAAACCCAAAATCTAAAACCTAATTAATGACTTTTGAACCCAAATTTATTAGTTTAATTATCTTTAAACTATTAAATAAATGTTATTTTTGTCATTTTTACTTTGGTGTGGTATTCTTGTCACAAAAACATGAAATTGTGGTATTTGAAAGTATTTCTATTTGTTAAAATATCTTTTCTCATTTTCTTTTTGAGTGAATGCTGAAAAAGAAACCACACTAATGTCATAAATCTTCTCACCGTTTGTTTGGTAGCACATGTTTAATTTGTTGTAGATCTAATAATAGAGATTGATATGTATATATATGCTTATAATGAGTTGAGCTTACACAATGGTGAGGTGTATAAACTAAGCTAGTCCTAATCAGTTATCATAGACTCTAAGTGCATACCCACATGTTTATATGATGCAACATTCAACAAATCATATGTCAGTTACTCTAAAGCAGGCATTATTCCCAAACCAACCATAGCAAGAAGTAGCATAAATTCGATCGAGAGCTTGATACACAATCTTTAACAAATTCATGTGTATTTTAACAAAATGTTGTTAAACGGAGCAATCTTGAATTTGTGGTCCTGTAATCTAACACTATTTTAAATTTAGCTACTCCGTTAGCCATGAAAATATCGTAAGCTATATAAGCTACGAGTCGCCCACTAATAAAACTGTGGCCAGCTCTATATAGTTACGGATTTAATGACGATATTTCTTTGGACATATAAAAGAAAAAGAGTACTCGAATTACTGAATTTATTTCCCAACCAATAAAATAAAGGTACTCTTTAGCTAAAGAAGCCCAAAATAAAGTTGTAACCCATTGAACCAGCAATAATTGGGTACAAGCCGACGACACAGAAAACGACCCAAGTCCTGCTCGTACAACTTTCAACTCCAAATATTTAGTACTATATTATACGTTTGAATACTATACTCGACCATTACTATACAAGTATACCAGATAAAAATAACACTTCTATTAATAAGGTCGCCAATTTTTGGTTTTCTAATTCATTGTATGTTTCAAAAAAATTATGTCATTAATAGATTTTATTAAAAGCGTTGTTAGAAGAATATATGATGTAATAAAGTCTGTTATTTCTCATAAAATCTAGTTTATTAGCAGTGACTAGTATACTAATTACGTAACAGACTTTTATTGTTTTCAAATCTATGTTGTTTATACTTCTTTTTTTTTGTGGCAATCAGTGGTTAGGTCTAGGGCCGTATCGTAGAGCAAGCATACTTGAATAATCACTTTCTATTATATATACTTCTTGTTGTTTCCCATGAGTGTTATAGTTTTGACATTTTCATCAAATTAAGAAACATATAATAAATCTATTTTGTACCTAGAAAACAAGATAATTTTGGAATTTTATTTTGTATCTTTTGTATATAAGTTTCACATTTAGATTTTTTTATGTCAAAAGATACATTGAAAATCTAAAACAATAATTACTTAATCAGGAAAATAATAACAAAATGATAGTATTTAATTTCAAACGGGAATATTAGTTTGGTTTATGTAGATTTAGATATTTAAATTTATGTACTTTAAGGCATAACTGTTTGTGTCTCAGTAAGACATGTAACATCAAATCCATGGATTAAATTCGTGTGGATTCGTCATGTCTTCTAAATTGTTCTCGTTACTTTGTCCAATCATGTTTGCTGGATTATTTTTGTGTCTAGATTCAATGGATCTTGCTGGTCAGTAAGTATTGAGCTGTTCTGCCACACTTCAGAAGTGGATAAGTAAGAGAAGATATTCTACTTGTTTTTCCAAACATATCATATTCCTTTTGTTATTCCACATTAGCTTATTTTATTTTAATCAAAGTTCAAATACCTATATGTTTTCTACAACATAAAATATCAGGTAACTAACTAACTAATCTAGAGCATTCGTTCAATTATTTGGCTAGTTAAGGTTTGTTTTTAGCGCGAGGGTAGATTTGTCCACGACAAAAATGACATGATTGTTGAACTCTTCCCTGACTTGTCTCAAAACTTCTTTATCGATTTCCAGTAAAAAATAGTTCTCATCACTTAATGTCGATCCATAAATAGGCGTAGATAAATCACCAAATAATTTTTTTTTATTGCGACTAAAGCTAATGATTTAATGTGGGGACCAACTACCAAGACGTGGGTCGGAGAGAGCTAGCAAGATCTCTTTGGTAACGTGAATTTCTTGATTACTAGTGTACCATTTTGTCATCGTCCACACTGATTAACTGAAAATAATAGTACTCTACATTTTTCACTGTCTCGCGATTGAAAAGTTGGAGTTCAGGGACACCCAACAAAACTAAGGACACTACCATAAGTCCATAAACGCAATGTTTAAACCTAGATATATCTTAGTATAATCTTATTTACATCACCTAAGCAGACGATAATTAGTCTAATTATGGCAGTTCTATTTATATTAAACCCCAAAAAGTGGTTACACTTTACACCCAGGGATCTGCTGCCAACGTTAGAAATACGATCGCTAATCCTAGTCTAACTCTGTTTTGGAACATCATGTAAATCTCTAAATATCTAACAACTGCTTGCATATCAAAGTTCATAAATCTCTCAATCCACGACCGCTAATTAATTTGCTCGTCCAAACTAGATTTATATGATGTAAAACGCTGTTCAAGTGCATAAACGAACTGTTAATTTCCAAAGAGATGCTGAAACTCAAACACGAATTGGTGGTTTGAACAATTATTGGGGATAAAGCGGAGTAGGTCCACCTTAGTTCAGAATGTTTAGGAGTTATCCGAGGCAAGATGATCATAGCTTTATCAGAGTGGTCTATCCTTGTGCCGACCCTTTTCTTGTCTAATATTTAGAACGGGCAGTACGGGATTAGTCTAGTCTCATCATCTGTTTTTATAACTCACTAGATACATTTACTTGTTTCGAATCTAAAGCACCTATTTATAGACACTTATGAGTTATGACTTTATTGTCAGATTACCTGTGATGAATTTTAACTAGTTGCTGTCAACAAGACGTTTGGCTTAGAATAGTTTATAAAAAAACTTAATTTTGACAATAGTTTGGGTTTAATTAAATGCTGTCCTTACGTATGGGTGGTAGTTGGACAAAAATGTAGTAATTCAGTATTATTATTTGTTTTTTGTTCTATGAAAGCAGAACGAGAAAATGTGACTAGTAAAAAAATCGATATTATTATTATTTTTATGTTGCCAAATAACAATGCATTCAATATTACTGTTTATCCGTACCAAATCCTCATTTTATCTTCAAATAATATATTTTTAATATTTAAAAAATAAAGAAAAGTGCATTTTTTGTAATTAACAATTTTAAATAACATTAAACCAATAGTAATTTAAATAATTTCATCTACTTTTTAAAATTTACAATTTATCATCAATAACTAATAAAATGTGTAATATATAGCAAATCTATAATTTTTAAACAACTTTCTAAAACTTTTCTTTTTTAAAAATGAGGGAATACAAGTTATGTCACCAAATTTGGTCTTTTGTATACAAGTCAAATGTTCAGCATAAGCCACTTAGGGGGTGTATTGAACTGGGTATTTAGGGTGATTTGAATTTTAATAAGATTTTACTGGTTTTATGTGATTTTAAAGAAGTTGTTATGATTTTGTATTAAAATCCCCTACAATCCCACCTAAAACCATGGAATTTGGATCTTTATATTTTAAACTAAGAAAGTCTCCAAAATCCTCTCAAATCTCATGGAGACATTAAAATCCCAATACTTAAAACATTTTCAATAACAGTGGATTTGATTTGATTTGAACAAATTTTTGTTTGAATAACAGAGGATTTTAAATGATCTTGAATGACTTTACATAAATCTCAGGTTCAATAACACCGGATTTGATACTACATTTTAAAATTCCTAGTTGAATAACAGGGGATTTTAAGACAATCTCAAAATCTCTTGAAATTCACAGTTCAATACACCCCCCTTAATTCATGGATTAGGACAATTATTCAAAAAAATATATTTTTAGATATATTTTTAGTATATCTTTTATTTATATTAATATATACAAATTTGTAAGCTGTCAAAAATTATAATATATTTATCGGTTTTTAATAATATTTGTGAACATATTTTTTTTTGGTCGAATTTGTGAACTTCTTATTAATAAATATATTGATTACGTTTATTGTTAAGTAATTATTAGTAAAATTGTATTTCAGAAAATAATTAGAATCCTAAATAAAAAGTTGATTGATAGAACAAATTTTCTTTTTATCTCTTTCGTATATAATTTGGTTTTTCTTGTTGCAATCTTATTTCTAATTCTTCTTATTTCGATATTGTTATGTTGTCTAATATGCTAGATATTTATAGTATTAGATAAATTTATAAAAGTGACATAGTTTTAAAATTTGGTGTGAGTACTGCAAAAAAAACGGTAGACCAACACGGTTGTCAATATTTAGTCTTCGAATATTTGGTAAATGAAATTAAGCAGGGTGGTTGAATGAATAGTCCGAGACTCGAAGAGGCCAACCACTCGCGGGCTTCTTCCACTACTAGATGGTAAACAGATATGCAGTAGATCCTAACATAACAATTACAGCATAGGACCACCATTACTTTGTTTTATATCATCTTAATGTCCCACTCGGATTACAAGCTCTCCTTAACCAGCTGAACCTTAAATTGGTTAATCATTAAAAAAAAAAAACCTTAAATTATTGAACATTAAATAATAGTATTAGTAGCAAACAACTAAAACCTACGTAATGTTTTGTTGAGTTTATGAGTTTTGTTGGCTGTTATTTAATTTATTTTATATTTATCGAAAAATTTCTGCAATTCAAAAGTTGGCTGTTATTGGTTCAGATGAATTTATATGAGATCTCCATATCTTACTAATTTTAAAATGCAGTTATATAGGTCTTGAAGTAACAAGGTGTACATTTGGATTTAAATTTTAATATTTTTACTTTAAAACAATTCTACATCTATTAGAATCTAATAATACATTATTAAAAAAATTATTTTTATTAATACTATAAAACTTATAGATGAAATATAGCTCCTGCTTTCGACAAGAATTATAAATCACTGATCTAATAATAATACAATTACTGTGGTTGACAAAAAATATAAAAAAATAATACAATTATTGTGTACATTTCGAAATCTATTAAAATTTACCAACCGAAAACCTCCACTTAATTAATAGGTGGACGAGTTTTTATGATGCAGTCCAAAGGTGTTTACAAATTAGTTTTGGTTACAACTTTACAATTAAGTGCTAAATGAAGCGTACTCGAATTTTTAACGAAAACCTTATGGACTAATGCAATGGTTCTCCTAAGTTCGAGTCGGGACACTCTTCGTGCCGTTATTAGTAAGTACAGTAATTGGTATTACATAAAACAAAAACTATTTCTTTTATATTTTCTTATTTAATAAAAAGACGACTGTAACATTAACCCATGATGAATTGTTTTACAATTTATATATTATATTGCCTGGAAAGTCTATCTCGCGTGTCTTTAGAAACAAAAAGTTTATATATAAAGAAGAAAAAAAGAAGCCGAAACGTGTTCTCTTTATACGGGGCCATATATAGGCTTGGTTAGCAAAAAAAAAAAAAATGTTCAATCGTTAGTTGTATTATGTTAAAATAATTTATCAAAAAAAAAAATAATAATAATAAAAAATAATTCGTAATATGACGCATAGATGATTATATAATGATAAAAACAAATAGCTGTATTGCCATCTAGATAAAAGATATAATTGAATAAAATCTGACCTGAAATTATCTTTAAAAAAATATCACATCCGCATCAGCATTCTAATCCGGCCTAATTAAGAGTAGAAAATCAAAATAATTACTATATGGGGAGGAACAATAATTTGTGACCACACCTTCCTTATATAGGAAGCCCACTTTGACAAAACAAACCACTCTCTCTTTCTCCTCTTTTTCGTATACTCCCTCTCTAGCTTTCCAGGAATCCTCTGCACGTGTTTAACTGTAAGATGGTGGTCGAAGAAGAAAGAAGTATAGAGGAAGGGCTTCTAAAGCTCAAGAACCAAAACGACGATTCAGGCTGTCGTATTACTGCCTGTGTTATCTTCAGCACTTTCGTCGCCGTCTGTGGCTCCTTCTCCTTTGGTATTGCCGTGAGTTTCTCTTCCGCATCATCTTAATTACTTTGCCTCTTTTTCTTTTTTTTTTTATAAATTCATCTTTAACCAACGTAAGATATTATAATGGATAACACTATATTCAAGCAAAGTTTAATTTTTTTTGCGGAACCTGAAATATTATATAAAAGTAGAAAGGTAACTTTATAATCTCCGCGGCAAACATCGAACTCGTGGCCCTTTAGAAACTTGCTTAGTAGTAGAATACATATATATATATATATATATTTTTTATATTTTTTTGTAGGTTACGTCCTATCTATATTTCCTTATAGTTCTTAAAATATTCTATTTGTTTTTCATCTTCTTTTTTGGTTTTTGCAGATTGGTTATACTTCAGGCGCTGAGATAGGAATTATGAAAGACATGGGTCTTTCTATCGCAGAAGTATGTAGCTTTATTATTCTTTTTTTTTCTATTTCAATAAACAAATATTATAATTAAACTAATCACAAACTACTGATCAGGTTATACGTGGTTAATTAGGGAACGTCGCATCTAATTCTAATTAACCGTCCCCTAACTAACCCCGTATAATTTACTTCGTTATTCATTCAAACTGAAATAGTTAAACTTAGCCATCAATTCTAATGAAGAAAGAGATATATCGTCGTTATCCCAAATAGTGAAGTCGATTACGTATGGTTCACTTCCATATTTACCTTTAAGAAAATAAAAACTGTAATCATAAATAGGATAACCATACGAAAACAATATATAACTTTCTTGTAATATATCTATACATATATATAAGATGGGGTCTGTCGGTCTGAGACTCTGAGATAAGATATCCTTATACAAAAATAATATATTAAGAATATATCAACGCTGTCAAACCTGCCACATACTCCATCTGATTATAGAAGTTTTGAAAATATTAAATACCTTTTACTTTATATTATTACATATACGAATATCATAATTTTTAATATATGAATATTAGCATTCACATACAGAAAAATATATTTTGTAAAATATCAACCATTCATTTTTGGGGTTTATCATTGTACTGTTCAATCAATCATCTATTTTTCTTTCATGCTTCTTTATTTTTCATATTAAACGTATATTGGATAGATGACTTAATTAGTTTATCTAATTTTAATTTTAGTAACTAATATCCCACTGAAACAAACCTACTCATCTTTCGATTAATCTGGAGTATCTTTTAATCATTTTTCAGTTTTCAGCCTTTGGCTCGTTCTCCACGTTGGGAGCTACAGTCGGTGCGCTGTTCAGCGGTAAAATGGCAATCGTGCTAGGAAGAAGAGGGGTAATTACTGTTCACCCTTCTTAATTTTTTATTCTAATAGGATTTTATAATCAAATATTACCCATTTAAGAAAGAAAAAACAACATCATTTTTTCCCGACTAGAAATGTATATTTATTTGCTACCAATTACATTTTTTTTTTTTTGCTTTTCTTGATTTAAAGACAATGTGGGTCTCCAATGTCCTATGCATCATTGGTTGGCTGGCCATCGCTTTCGCCAAGGTATTAAAAGATTTATCTGTTTGTGCCGTGAAATCACTATTTCTTAAAACCTAATCAAACAATTTAACGCGTGGTTAAATAAAGCCAACAATTAAATAGTTTCTTTTTGTATGCATGTCCGGAACATAAAAAGGATGTGTTATGGCTGAACTTCGGAAGAATCTCATCAGGGATAGGAATCGGCTTGATTAGCTATGTGGTAATTGACTTGTTGGACTACTTACTAATATTTCTCATATATTTGATATCATCTTTACAAGTTATGTTTTAATTTATTTGTTGCATACATAGATTTACTTATAAAAAAAGCAAAAACAAATTCTGTATACGAAACAGGTACCTGTCTATATAGCGGAAATTACGCCTAAACACGTTCGCGGTACATTTACCTTTTCAAACCAGGTAATTTGGTTTTTCTTTCTTTCTAAACTAGTTAATTTTTAATACTTCAGTTTTAAAAAATTTAACAAAGACCGACAGGAAAAAACTTATCTGACCCATCTATCTAAATACTTATAAACCAAATCCAAGAAACACACCATAGAAAGTTATGTTTATTCGTATAACCGGAAAGTTTCAATAGAAAATTAACTATAATAAAATCCAGAACTTAAAAGAAAGTTTAGCTTTATTGTGAGTGTATTGACCCCTTTTTTTAATCCTCCTGTGACTTAATATTAGCTTCTTCAAAACTCTGGACTCGCCATGGTTTATTTCTTCGGGAATTTCATCAATTGGAGGATGATGGCTTTACTAGGTAAAATCATTTATTATTTCATAACCAACGTGGAAGTGATGTTTAAATACGAAAGAAAGTGGTTATATTTGCTCTTTTTCAAAAGAGAAAAAGTGGTTATATAAAAGAAAAACGTGGAAAATCTCGTTATATTATACTCCCTCCGTTTCACAATGTGTTGTTTTAGGATTGTTTTTTTTAAAATAAGTGTTGTTTTATATTTACGAGGTAACTTTTAACATAGATTAACTAGTTTAACCTTTATATTAACCAATAGAAGAAAAAAAAAAGGGTAAAAGTCAACTTTATTAATAGGGATATAATAGACTTTTAATATACTGTCTTAATTTGTGTGCAAAATGCTAGAATGACACTTATTATGAAATAAAGGGAGTAAGAGTGTACATAAAAATCTACTATTTTCCCGGTTTAGGTGCTTTACCATGCTTCATTCAAGGAATCGGTTTATTCTTTGTACCAGAGTCCCCAAGATGGCTGGTTAGTTAACTTTTAAAAATTTCTAATCAAACTCGTTACATAATCTACTAACCACGAGAAAAATAAACGAGCATTACTTAAACTGTTTCAATTTTGAAGGCAAAAGTTGCTACGGAAAAAGAACTAGAAAATTCACTGCTTCGACTTAGAGGGAGAGATGCTGATATTTCACGTGAAGCTTCAGAAATTCAAGTGAGTTTTGACCTTATTATAGTATCAATTATAGATATATATTTTTAGTGTATAATTCATTCCTTGATATAAAGATTATGTAAAGCCTGAATAATTTTTGTTTTGTTTTCAGCTTATGACCAAAATGGTAGAAAGTGATTCAAAGTCAAGTTGTTGTGATTTGTTCGAGAGAAAGTATAGACATACTCTCGTGGTACGTACAGTGTGTTAGTATATATATGTTGTTTAAATAAGTAATAGTATAAATTAATTTCAACACTAGAAATTTTCATATTTACCTGCACAAGCATTTCTATTACCCAGGTAGGAATCGGCCTAATGTTGATACAACAATTCATAGGAAGTTCGGCTGTAATCTTTTATGCAAGTACCATTTTTAGAAAAGCTGGTAAGCTTAAATTTTACACACACACACAATAACATACAACAGTTTGTTTTCAAAGCTTCCGAGAAATCATGTATAACAGTCTATTTGTATTTGCATATTAAAAAAAACTATCAACAGACTCTGTTTTTTTTTTTCTTGCAAAGAAATGCTTATATTTTCTTCTACTACTCACTTTCTTATGTATTTTGCACGATGATGCCATTCTTTAGAAACAAGTTAAATCATTTTTTACCATGAGTTATCTTTTCAATTTTATTATATTTTTTTTACCACAGGTTTTTCGGTGGCCATTGGATCGACAATGTTAGGCCTCTTCATGGTAAGTATGTACATTTGTTTTTTCAACAAATTTATTCGCTACATTGATACCGCATTTATTAAACCAAAAACTATATATATATTGTTTATATCCGTCGTTATTCAACTACTAAACCATGGTGACGTTTGCGATTAAATCGACATTTTTTATTTGGCTTTCAAACTTGAGCGAACTCTATTCCATTTGTTTTATTTCCAATTAGAATTTCAATTTGTTTGCACTCTTCTTAGCATTGAATGGTATTTTATTCGCAGATACCAAAAGCTATGATTGGTCTAATTCTTGTAGATAAATGGGGCAGACGGCCCCTCTTGTTGGTGAGCACGTTTTCCGGGTTAATTTTTTATATTTACACCATCATTTATCAGTCAATAAAAGTCATAAAGGTGTCTGATATTGATTACAATTGGGACATTATAGACTTCTGCGTGTGGGATGAGCGTAACTTGCATGCTCATTGGGCTCGCCTTCTCGTTACAGGTTATTCTACGTTTTTTATATATATATATGTTTTTGCCATATATTCTATTCTTAACCAATGTTTTCGTATATTTGGTATGTGCAGAAAATGCAGTTGCTTCCGGAACTAACTCCAGTATTAACGTTTATATGCGTTACGGTAAAACATTTGCTCTACTTCGACTTATATAGTTTTGGTCTCTTATACGAACAAAACGTAATAAATATTGATTTTCTTTCTTGGCAGCTGTATATTGCAGCTTATGCAATAGGCGTGGGAGGTCTCCCTTGGGTAATTATGTCCGAGGTACATAAATTATCTCAAACTCTCACTTTTAATGCAGAAAGTAGTATGCCTTTTATTATGCAAGTAAATTAGTACTAACAAATAGTATACTATGACATTTGTGAGCGTGTGCGCAGATATTTCCAATAAATATAAAAGTAACAGCTGGGAGCTTAGTTACGTTGGCCTCATGGTCAAGTAGTTCGATCGTCACTTACGCTTTCAACTTTCTTTTCGAATGGAGCACTCAAGGTATCTTTATCATTTCTATCCAATTTTATTCTGTTACAATTAGATTATAGCTAATAAGTTATCTAAGTAAAAAAATTAATTAAAACTCCAACCAACAATTAACTCTAATAAAAAGTAGTATAACGTTTCTAGAACCTGTATATAGCGCATACTTACACAAACTTATATATATGTAAAAAAATAAATTAAGCCCAACTATTCGTTTTTTTCCTGACCACACCAAATTTTAATAAGTTGGATTTCACAGAGAGCTTTCTAATTTAACTTTGATTAATATAAATAATGCAATAGGAACATTTTACATATTTGGGGCTATCGGAGGAGCAGCGCTGCTTTTTATCTGGTTACTCGTTCCGGAAACGAAAGGACTATCACTTGAAGAAATACAAACTTCGCTTACTCGTCAGCCCGACGAGATAAATCATATGTAGATTGAAATATTTACTTTATTATGATATATATAAGATTTATTAAATTCAGATTATGATGTTATGCTCATCGACAGAGAAAAATTTAGCCTTTTTCGTTCTGTAATTAATATTTTAAATCTCCCAATACTTATTAGCCACTTTTATGCACTTTTCCGTGATGCAAACACGGCCTATGTTCATGGTATCTATTTACATAAGATATCAAATGTAAAATGTTCCATTCGATCGTTATTTACATAATAAAGTGATTCTATTTTTGATCATCTATTTGCATCTATTGATCACGGTGCAGGTTAATGGTGTTTCGACAATATTTTCACGTGTGCAGGTTAATGGTTACCATTTATTGGGATGTGCATAGAAGGCACAAAGTAACTTTTGTAAGTTTGGTTCATCTCATCTGGTAGAAATTTTATTTTAACAAGACGAACAGTTGGACGCAATTTTCTTTGGCTAAGGTTAATTAGTAGACAACATGATAACTGAAATCGAATTTTCTCATATTTAAGGTTCCTCGCACCACCTATTTTTTCATATTGTATAAGTATTTTCCAAAGTAACCATAATATACATTATTTTATAGAAAAAAGTAGCCATGATATATGTAAGGTTCTGAAACGTAGCTGCTTCAACGGTTTTTAATAGATCATAAATCAGTGTACCAACTCTTCTGTTTCTTGCATATGGTATAATAATAGTGGTACGTAGATGGAGCTCCATCTACATTTCTTGCATATGGTATAACGTTAGTAATTTATAAATAATTAACCGGTTGATTCAGCTCCATCTACTGTATTTTTCAGATGCTGGTAAAGGTGGATGTTTTTTGGTTATAGTCTTATAGACCTTTGACTACTTAAACTGAATCTCAATCATCTTCAAAAATCGTGGAAACAAAGTGAGTACCTCATCTTTTCGTCGTTGCAGATGTATCCAAGTGAATCTCGTGTGATCCTCAACTATGGTGGAAAAAATAATATTTGGGTGTTACATACGAGAACCATACGCTTTTAGACCAACTACAAACCGCATGTTCCTCACTAATGAGACCCCATGTGTCTTTAGATGAGAAGTTTTGCTTGTATTTTTCGGCCTTGCATTTTCACAACATAATATCTCTATTCTGTGAATTTTTTTTTCTCGTCTATGTCTTCCACCTTGTTCAATAACTTTATCCTATGCCTTGATGTCTTATGCTAACATTTTTATTGTAGTATTCAATGGAAACTCCTTTCTTTAAACGATTTTCTTTTGGTTTAAATTCTTGTACCGAGGATATATATATATATATATATATATATATGCGATACTAGAATCACTTTTTAAACACTTTAACACTTAAAAATATGATGAATAGTATAAATAGTAAAAAAGATCATAGAATCATATTTTCCTAAAACATGAATAAATAGTCATACCATTCATATTTATAATTTTGAGATTACTACAAATCAATCTCCAATACCGCATCTGAACTCCAATGGGTCACAATGTCACATCGCTTCTTCGTGAATTCGTGTGTTACGCTAACAACTACATCAGTAACCTACAACGACGATATGGGATAACTTAATTTAGCGCATATTCTGTATTCCATTCACACATGAAAGACTGACTTAGTGATTGACTATCATTGTATCCCTAAGCTGAGCTGATCCCGTATCATATATGCACTCATGTTATATTTGCATATCAGCTTGGCAATATACTAATGAAGGCATTTACCACTTTCGCGATTCAGCTCACTCATGCCAAATAAAACACTGGCAAAAGGCTGTTATACGTTATTTCTCAATTTCACGGATTTTGATTTACAGTTGGAAAGTAACTTCAAAGACTTTTAATTAAGAAATAAATATATACTAGTTAATTGCTTCACTGGCAATTCAAGACAGTTGACTTGAGACCAAATATAAAGCCACCTAAAGTCTGTATATAGAAGATTTAAATGTTCGTCGAATCTCCGGTGGTTTGGGGTTCCGCAGGATTGCAGAATGGAACACGGTCCTCACTCTAAAGCTCATATGGCTTATCTTTGCAAAAGGAGGTTCTTTATGGGTCTCATGGGTCAGACTCCGTTTGATTGGTAACGATAATTTCTGGACAATGCAGGTGGATCCAAATACAAGCTGGATTTGGAAAAACATCTGTAAGATGAGAGCTCTAGCAAGACCAATGATAATATGTGATATTGGTTCAGGTCTTACTGCAAGCTTTTGGGAAGACAACTGGACGGGTTTGGGACCTCTTATTGACATTACGGGTACAAGAGGGCCAGCGGTATCAGGTCTTCATCGTCGGGCATCTGTGGCTGACGGTATCATAAATGGTAATTGGTGGCTGGTTCGTAGTAGAAGCAGATCACCTATCATCGAAGTGTTGAAGCAGTGTCTGCCGGATCACGGTGGAATTATATCATCGGAAACTGATGATGTTTACTTGTGGAAACCAGGTCAATTTGATCCATCGGATATATTTTCAGGGATAAAAACGTGGACTCATCTTCATCCGGTGGAGAATGAGGTTTCATGGTCCAAAGAGGTATGGTTTAAAGGAAGAATCCCAAAGCATGCCTTTCTAACGTGGGTTGCAGTCCGCGATAGGCTACCGACTCGTGATCGCTTGATCGGCTGGGGTCTGGATGTACCGGCTGTTTGTCTCCTATGTAATGCAGCGAATGAATCACGCCAACACTTGTTCTTTGACTGCCGTTTTAGTGCAGAGGTGTGGTCTTTCTTTCACTCTCGAGCACATCTCTTTCCCCCTGTTGTCTTTGATGAAGAGGTAAGATGGTTAAAGGACCTTTCCACGGATGCAAATCTCCTCTTGATATTTAAATTCCTCTTCCAAGCCTGTATTTACATGATCTGGAAAGAGAGGAACTCAAGACTACATTCAGACATTGCTAGATCATCGGCGAACATCATTGAAGAAATCAAGCAGACGGTAAAACTTCGTCTAGACCCAATCGCAAGAGAACAACGATTACCTGCATCTGCTCCCTCGTGTCTAGGAACGTGGCTCACTCTTTTTTCTTATCCTTCTTAAAACCTTTGAACGTTTCCTTTTTTAGCTGTTTTGATTTTTGCTGTATGTGCTTTTTAAATCTATAAATGAAATCTATTTTTTTTTTTTAAAAAAAAAAAAAAAAAAAAAAAAAATAATAATAGTGATAGTTCGTTACAGTTCCAATATATATTATAGAAAGTGTTGTACTGACGCCACCCAGTTCCCACCTAAACCTGAAATATATTATAGAGTTTGTTTATTTATTATTCGGTTAAGTATGTGTGTCGGTTATTGACAAAAAAACGTTAGTAATTTATAAATAATTAACCGGTTGATTCAGCTCCATCTACTGTATTTTTCAGATGCTGGTAAAGGTGGATGTTTTTTGGTTATAGTCTTATAGACCTTTGACTACTTAAACTGAATCTCAATCATCTTCAAAAATCGTGGAAACAAAGTGAGTACCTCATCTTTTCGTCGTTGCAGATGTATCCAAGTGAATCTCGTGTGATCCTCAACTATGGTGGAAAAAATAATATTTGGGTGTTACATACGAGAACCATACGCTTTTAGACCAACTACAAACCGCATGTTCCTCACTAATGAGACCCCATGTGTCTTTAGATGAGAAGTTTTGCTTGTATTTTTCGGCCTTGCATTTTCACAACATAATATCTCTATTCTGTGAATTTTTTTTTCTCGTCTATGTCTTCCACCTTGTTCAATAACTTTATCCTATGCCTTGATGTCTTATGCTAACATTTTTATTGTAGTATTCAATGGAAACTCCTTTCTTTAAACGATTTTCTTTTGGTTTAAATTCTTGTACCGAGGATATATATATATATATATATATATATATATATGCGATACTAGAACCACTTTTTAAACACTTTAACACTTAAAAATATGATGAATAGTATAAATAGTAAAAAAGATCATAGAATCATATTTTCCTAAAACATGAATAAATAGTCATACCATTCATATTTATAATTTTGAGATTACTACAAATCAATCTCCAATACCGCATCTGAACTCCAATGGGTCACAATGTCACATCGCTTCTTCGTGAATTCGTGTGTTACGCTAACAACTACATCAGTAACCTACAACGACGATATGGGATAACTTAATTTAGCGCATATTCTGTATTCCATTCACACATGAAAGACTGACTTAGTGATTGACTATCATTGTATCCCTAAGCTGAGCTGATCCCGTATCATATATGCACTCATGTTATATTTGCATATCAGCTTGGCAATATACTAATGAAGGCATTTACCACTTTCGCGATTCAGCTCACTCATGCCAAATAAAACACTGGCAAAAGGCTGTTATACGTTATTTCTCAATTTCACGGATTTTGATTTACAGTTGGAAAGTAACTTCAAAGACTTTTAATTAAGAAATAAATATATACTAGTTAATTGCTTCACTGGCAATTCAAGACAGTTGACTTGAGACCAAATATAAAGCCACCTAAAGTCTGTATATAGAAGATTTAAATGTTCGTCGAAACTAACTTTCGTTTTTTTGGTCAAAACTATCAATATTTTTTGTTGTTATAAACATATATTTTATTTGGCGACAAGAAAATCATTGGCTGTAAACCTCGGGGTAAAAAAAAGAAAAGAAGAAAACCTCAAGTTAAAATCGAAAGAATTTATTGTAGTTAACCATCTAATGGTGGTATAGTGGTAGACGAGCTCCAAATTGGTAAACAATCTGACTTCGAATGTACTCCACTACGCTCCATCATGTGGCCACGCAGATATGAACTAATTGCTTACGATCAATTCGAATATACGGAGAGAGAGCTCATATGTGGACTGCATCTCGTATTAGGAATTAGTCTGAGTACTTCCATAGGTATGAAATACCTTAAATTAATAAAAAAAAATTATCGTAGTTCAACTTGCCCGACATATTTGTGTGGATGAGTGGATCAGACGAAGTATCGATAATTATACGATTTTCAAATGCTCGCATGCATGCCTTTCATTTCACGGTATGTTTTAAAATGGATTAGGGACCACTTCTGCTTAATTATACTCTGTTTTGTACTATGTGCCATGACACAGTGAATGGCACAACACACTACAAAGAAAAGTACCAGTATATTTTAAAATTTGAAATATTTTCAAATAGCACTTGAATGTTTTTATCATAAAAATAGTATAAAAAACAAAATGACGAAAATAGTATTCGTTAAATGATTTAAAAGATAATAAATTAATAAATTTGAATGCATAAGTCATTAATTAAGATTTAGATTCTGAATTTTAAGGTTTAAGATTACGAGACTGAAAATAAACGAAAGAAAAATAAATATATAATACTTTTTTTCTCATTTTCATCATTTTTAGATGCTATTTTTATGACAAAAATGTTTATTTTTGAAAATTACCCCTTAAAAGTTATGATAATCTCTTTCACAACGTACACGTCACCGATAGAAACCTAACCAATGGAATCGCTTCAATCTTATTTTTCTTCGACATCTTCTTTTTGGTTTTGTTGTCGTCATAGAGAGTTGTTAACAGCAGTTTCTAGAAATCAAAATATCACATATCACTTTCACATACGCCAAAGACGTATGTTACAAATTGACCAATAGTGAAAATTTGTTGATAAGATGCCCTTTCTGAAAATTGTATGACTGCATAAGATGCCCCACTTTACTTTCCATAAATTCATTTGGCTTGACACAAAAATATTTAGGGTTCACATATTTCGTACAAATCAATAATAAATCGTATACTATTAACCTATTATCAGGAGAAGTACATTTGCGATCAGGATTGCTTGACATTGC
Source organism: Isatis tinctoria (assembly GCA_010577795.1). Taxonomy (NCBI): domain Eukaryota; kingdom Viridiplantae; phylum Streptophyta; class Magnoliopsida; order Brassicales; family Brassicaceae; genus Isatis; species Isatis tinctoria. The sequence continues at coordinate 5,508,659 of CM021250.1, read as the reverse complement.
ATGGATAAGGGACAACGTTTTGTTCAATAATATCAGCAGGTGATATACTCAAACCGTTTCATATTATTTAATATTTTAATATTTTATATAGTTTTGGTGTTTTAAACAGGGGCAAATCTAGAAAATTATTTTTACGGATGACTAATATATAAATTATTAAATATTAAATAAAATATTAAAATATATGTAATTAATAAATATAAAATTAAATAAAAATAATAATTTCCAAATATATTGTACATTTATTTGTTGTTTAATTGGTTCATTATTATTTCATTTGTTATATTTTAAAGTAAATTTTCAATAAAATTATTTAGATGATTATTTAGAAAAAACTTATAATATTTTAAGTATTAAAAGATAAAACTTTAATAGATTTTAATGTTTAAGTTATATTGTTTTTTAAGTGAGCTAAATTATGTTTACCTTGTTAAATGTATTTTAGTTTTTTTTTCTTTGGGCTTTATCTAATTTTTAATGGGTGCAAATCCTAAATTATTATGGGTGCACCTAAGAAAACTAATAACAAATATACACTAGTGTGAAAAAAATTATGGGTGCATGTGCACCCCCTTCTACTACCCTAGCTTTGCCACTGGTTTTAAATAGTTTGATGTTTTGATATTTTTACATTAATTATAATTTTATTGAAAACTCTGTGACCAATTATATTTTATATTTTTCTTTATAAATAGTTAAATTATTTTTAGTTTATAGTTTTGATGATATTTTTTAAAAAGGGTGCACATCTTAATGTTAATTTGTATTTTTGCCCAAAACATCAAACAAGATGAAATAGATGGGAGTTTATATTAGGAGAAAATCTAGGTTTAAATTTTGTTTTCCTTTGTGAAGTATATATATATGTTAATATTTTGAGTTATATCATCCAATTTTTTGTTGATGATCCAAGTAAAGTACTCTTCTATCCAATAAATTTGAATGGTACATATTTTTTTCTACGTTCTCGTGTTATGAAAATGTGATTAAGGGCTAGACTGGTTCACCCGCAGCGGTTGCGACTGTGGTTGTGGGAGTTTGCGGAAGCGGGCGATTGCGGTTATTAGTGTTAATGAGCGTTTTGTACGACTGGTATAGCGGTTGAAAATTGTTGCGTTTGCGGGACATTTTTGACTGGTTGACAGCGGGTGTAATAGCGGTCTAATATTAAAATAATAAAATACATAATATATATCATTTATATATAAACCATAAATTATATATAAAAATACGTAAAACTAATATTTAAAAACCAAAAACTAAATCATATAATAAATAGTTAAATAAAAATTTTTAAGCATCTAAAACAATTTTCTGTATAAAAACATAATTGTATAAATATATATATATATTTAACTAATATGTATATATTATACATTATCAAATGAAAAATAAAATATAAAGTTTTAAAGGTTTGAATTTTTTTATAAAATATATAGTTACATATATAAAATTAGTTGATAAACGATATATATTAAGAATAAAAATTTAATATAAAAATTATTGATACGAGAAAATAAAAAAATTTCTTAACTTTTTCCAATTTTTATAATTTTCTTATTTTTTTTATTAATTTTTAAGATAATTTATTTTATATTTTGAAAAAAGAATTCTGAAACCATCCGCCACCGTCCGGAACCGCAAACGCTTGCTTAAAGCAGATTTTGGATTTTAGCGGTTTGAAGCGGTACAATGCGGTTTTTATGATTGTTAATAACCGCCGCCAACCGTTATCATCAGCTGCGTTTGCGTTTGCGGGTGATAGCGGATGAACCAATCAACACCTAACTATATAAAATCGGAAAATATTTGAATAATCTTTACATTCAACTTTCACACTCAATTTTATAATTAAGTGATTTGTGATTTATGCACGTTAATATATTTTTGAAAACGTGATTCTGCTATTTTATTATTTACAATAAGTTTGAATGATATGTAACCTGAAAACATAACTCTACTATTTTTTTATCGTTCAACATTTATTAATTTTTTATGGTTTCACGTTTTTGAAAAATGATTAAAAATATAATTAGAAATCTTTGAAGGAGTTTTGAGATTGGGTTTTCAATATTGATACTTCTGTGGATTGGGCTTCATAATTAGTCTTTTCTTTTTTCTCTTGAATATGAAGGCACGACGTCAATTATGGGCCTTGCTTCCAGAGCCCGTGTTTTCTTCATGCAACCGAACCGAGTTGGACTGCCAAATCCTAGAGCACTTCCATGATTTGAGACTTTGAGATAAAAAAAAAAAAATCAGGAATAAACAATTTAAAGAAAAGGACAAAAAAATGGTATCTCACTTGAGATATTAGAGCATTTTGAATGGGAGTTTTTTAAGGAGTTTTATAATAAAAAGTTAGTAAAAATGGAAAAATTGAAGAGAGAAAATGAGAAGATTTTCTTATATTATTTTTAATAGAAAATCTTACAAAATTCATCTACTATATGTCTTTATCTCATTGGTTTAAATAAGTAATATTAAAATATTAATATTTTACTTGTAGAATAATCGGATAAAAAACTCTCGGTTAGAGATACTCTAATTATCATATAACTCCTTTAGATGGTCGTCTCACAACTGTTAATTTATGAATGTTTAGCTTAGAAACACTTTTAGTTACATAACAAAATTATATTAAAATATCAATATAAAATTTGTGAGAAATTCTTTTGAAAAGCTCAAACAATGGAGTTGGTCTTAGTTAGTTTATCCTTTTTTGGGGAAAAGAGAGCTTCAAATGTGGTTTAGGTTTAGAACATATTAGTCAAAGGTTATATTCAGGGATGTTTGTTTGTTTGTTTGTTTGTTTGTTTGTTTGTTTGTTATTTTCTTAAAAGAAACTTCATTTTCAAATTAACTCCTATCATTTAAAAGTTGGGTTAAACTTAATTACCTGAGTCTGAAAAAAAAAATAGCAACAAGAAACAAAAGATTAAATTTCAATATAGAAAACTCACAATCACCTTTCCATTTAATATATAATACATGATTTTTAAGCAGAGAACACAGTCAAAGAAACAAGAAGGAAAAGGAAATTCAAAACCGAGAGAGAGGATGAGATAAAAAAAAAAAAAAAAACAGGGAGAGAGAGATGAAGAGAGAAAAGCAAGTAGAAAAGGAAGAAGGGTGTATGGAGAAGCCTCTGTTGGATACAGAAAGGAATCAAAACGACGAAGAAGATTGTCGTATCACTGGCGTCGTTGTCTTCAGCACACTGGTCTCCGTGCTGGCCTCTTTCTGCTCCGGTTGCTCTGTAAAAATTTCTTTAATATTTCTCGATATTTAATCACTTTAGTTTTCCATGCTTAATTTATTGATTCTTCTTTTTGGTTATTAAACACTTAGTTCGTGGTTTTTTTAATTAGGTTGTAGGTGTTTATATTTCAACAGGTGGGGTTTTCTTCGGCTTCTCAATCTGGGATCATGATGGACTTGAACCTCTCAATTGCTGACGTAACCACATCTTATCAAATGCTATTATTTTCAACCTTGATGATATTGTTACGACAGTTCTTCTTCTTCTTTTTTTGAAATAACTCCAGAAGCCAAACTATAGAAATGGCTGCATGAATTCATCAACCCACATTTTCTCGTTAACAAAAAAAAAAGGATTTAGCAAAAGAAAGTTTTGATATTGTTCAACTAATGGCGACAAACTCCCATGCAATTATACAATCATACTTCTGAACTGGTGGTGGTCAAGGATGAGACCGAATTAATAAAAACAAATAAAACACATCATCATATTAATACTTTTTTATATTATACTCTAATATATATCCGTTTGATGGATAGTACTCACTGTTTGGGTCCATCATGACTTTCGGTGGGATCATTGGGGCTGTGTTTAGTGGCAATCTCTCGAATATTCTCGGTCGAAAAAGAGTAAGTTAGCTTTTACTTTTCACTGCTATTTTATCCTTCACATATTGGTACTATTTGTTTTTAAATCCTCCATTTTCGTGTTGTATGAACTAGGCAATGTGGTTCTCCGAGATATTTTGTGTCATTGGTTGGATATCAGTTGCCTTTGCCAAGGTTTTTTTTTTCTTCTTTTAGTGTTATATATATATATATAAAAATTAAAATAATAAACCATTTTAATGTCAGTAGACATGTCATGAATAATATAATATTAATGTGATAAGAACAAAAAGTATCAAGCTGATTACTTACTCTGGTTCTATCCCAATTTTGTCAATGTCACACACATATATAGGCATATATAAAGTAAATATGTTTGTGATATTTATTCCCTTTATATATTATATTTTCTTAAAGGATTACTGGTGGCTAGATGCTGGAAGACTTTCCTTAGGAATTGGAATTGGGATTTTTAGTTATGTGGTAAGTCCACTCATAAGTCAAATCCGAATAATATTAACTAGTTACATGAAAAGATTTTACAATATTATATAATATTTGCGGACACGTACATGTATACGAACGGACCATCTCCACATATGCCCTAATGGGTCAAAAAATAGTCAATATACCCTCTCTCAAATCAATATACCCTCCTCTATAAATTCTCTCAATTTTACCCCTTCCCATTATATATTATAATATTATTTGCAACCAAAATATAAATAAAAAATAAAACACTCTCTCTCAATTAAATTAACTAATATTCTATCAACTTGGACCCACATTCTTCTCTCTCTCCCTCTCTCAACGTTTTCTTCCTCTTCTTCTTCTCCACCTCCACCATTGATGAATTTTAGAGCTTAAAATTGAAAGCTAGGTTTTGCGAATTTGTATGCTATTTTCGTTTTTATGATTGAATTCTAAAGCTTATGTAATGGGCATACCAATTAATATAGCATTTTTCTCAATTTGAAGATTTAATTTATAAATATATATATTTTTGTTTTTTGCTTATTTGATTAGTGAATTTGTTAGGTGAGTTTGTTAGAATTTTACATTGTTAATTAAAAAAGATATATTGAGTGAATGAGCAATGAATTGACAGACATAATAGTCACTCTAACGTTAAAAACCAATTTTCTGGGTATTAAGGAGACAACTGATACAACTATGTTTTCGATCAAAAAAAAAAAAAAAAACTGATACAACTATGTTCAACTAAGAAATAATGTTTTTGTATAAAATGATTAAAAACAAAAAAAACAAATGCAACACATAATGTTAATAATAATAATCTATGTTATTTTATGAGACATTTAAATTAAGTTGAAAAAAATTTGGTCACTAGATACAAAATATTTTATTTTTATTTAAACTACCTTATATTTGTATGAGTAAAGTGTAAATACTAACATCATTGTTATGTAAAACAAATAAATTTCCTCTTATTATATTAAAATATGTTATTATATGAAACTATGACAAATAGATTTTATTACCTAATATAATAAGTACAGCTACAAAAATTTAAATTTAGATATGGTATAACTACATAAACATAAATTAAATCTGTTAAAATATAACTATGTGTATGTTAGTACTACTACAAACTGCAGTATAATTTTAGTTTTATTAGGTTACATATTTAACATGTGCACTTAATAGTACTAATTTTTTCAAAACTATTTAGTTTTATTTAGTTTTATGAAACCTTTAAATTTGACTAATAAAAATTTACAAAATTGTTGCTACACCTCAAGATCCTAATCATCATCATCCATACGCAACAAACAAAATTCTAACGTGTAATACTATGTATTAGAAGCTATTGTAATATGTAATACTGCTGTAATCAGAACTCATATTCGTGTAGTTTTTAGTTTGGTACGACTAGGATAACTGGTTTAACTTTGTATTGTGTGGACGTCTGCGTACTACTAGGTTGACTATGTTTTTGTGAGACGACTGGACCAACTGTGGAACGACTATGTGTTTTTGCTTGGGAATTGCCAAATGTGATTTTAATTCTATTAGGCCACATATTTAATACATGCACTTAGTAATACTGTGTATTAGAAGCTATTTAGTACTGTTTTGTTTGATGAAACTTTTAAATTTCACAAATTTGAAATTTTTTTACAAAACATGTCTTTTAAACCAAAGTAACCTTACACTTATAAGGTGAATGACACAATATGTTCCCAACTGTGAGGGTTTTCGTGCAAATTAAGTATTTTCGACGTTTTTGTTGTATGAGAATATGTGAAATGCATCTTAGACCTCTAAAATCATCAGTACTACTACTAAAAGTAGATTTTAAATCGGTACTACTAAAAAAAACCTTAAAAGTGCCAAAATACAACTATGTGATAGGTAGTATTACTAAAAACTTGGGTACTACTGTGACCAAAATTTTTTTAAAAAAATTATAAGTAACAGTGTTACATAACGGCGTTACTTGAAGATGTTATGTTTTGTTAATATTTAATATGATATTTTATGGTTTTAGTACCCAAGTCATCGATTAGTTTTCCACGATTTTTAAGTGTAAGTAATATTTTAAAAATGACTTTTAAGTGTAAGTAAGTCTTATAGTTCTTTTTTAAAAACTTATAGTTCTGGGGTAATAAAACTTATAGTTCTATTTTATAAAACTTTATAATGCTTTATAAAATTATTAAATTTAATGTTTTATTATTAAATTTGATATCTTTGTGAATTTAGTCATAGTATTTACCAAATCATCCAGCAGTTTTTCCAGATTTTTAAGTGCAAATAATATATTAAAGATATCAAGTCTCAACCTGTTTAAAAACAATAAATTTTACAAAAAGCAAAAAAAAACCTCACTATCATTCTCATACAACAATAGCCTCTAGTTTCCTTTTCCTTTTCCTTTTCTCCTCCTTTAGCTTCTTCTTTTCTTTTCTCTGCCTTCAGCTTCTTTCTTCTTTCTCCACCTTTTGTTGGGTTGATCGTGAAGAGTCTTTTCATATGGAAGGAACTTCAGAATGCAAAGGGCATAACTTTATTGAAGTTTAGATGGTGTTACAAATGAATCTTTCTGATTCCTGAACCACTAATGTAAATATCTAATCAACTTCGGCTTCAGCTCACCAAAAAGCATTCAACCCCCAAGAAAACTGCAGTTTCAATGCATAGGGAAGTCTCAAAAGAGGTATATTATATGAATCATATTGCCAATATGATTTTGGTTGCAATTGAGTAACTACCATATAGAGTTATCAAGCATCAACCGAACATTTAGTTGCAAAACTGCAGTTTCAATGTGACGCACTAGCTAAAGTGGAACCAAACAAATGATGCAGAAGGAAACACATGCTTGTACTTCTGTGGCTGATAGAATTCTCTCACAAGAGACCACACCTATTACAACCAAATAGAAATAGTTTTTTTTTCAACAATCAAACCTCAAACTTTCTAAATCTCGTTCATAATTGGATGATTGAGACAAAACAAAACATCATAATCAGTTTTTTTAGGAGAGCGGATACAAGCTTTCTATAACCAATCGCTTTACCCAGAACTCGATAAGAAACAAATCAGTAAAAAATGTAAGCTTTAGCGACCAAATCAGCGAGAGAGAGGGAAGAAGCTTACGATATGAACAGGAGCTTTGATGTGTTTAACAAGCGCAGAGCTACACTGATTCTCCAAAAGCTGATGCTTGTGGTGCCTTCTTATATACTCTCTCTCCGGATTCGTCTCCATACCGTTAGCTTCCATCTTCTTCTACTTCTTCTTCCTCAGTCTAAGCCACGTTTCTGAGTCTCTACACCGTTGTCGCGGAGAGAGAGAGGAGGAGGAGATGGAAAAGCGCACACACAACAACAACAACAAGAAAAGGTTGAGATCGAGCTGTTGAAGTAATCACTGCTGCGATAGGAACTTGTCGGAACTGATCTCAGAGAAAAGAGAACGATGAAGAAGGTCCGGATAAGAAGAAAGAGGAAAATAATATTTCCAAGGGAAAAAAAATTGGGATCCGATTTTATTCGGGTTTGGATGGATAATCCGATTATTAGATTGGTTGAGTCGCAATTTATTAGATTCATTAGGCCCTTTGTTGTCTTTTCCAGCGATTTGGTTAAAAACAAAAAAAACAAAAAAAATTGTTTTTATCTCTAGGATATATTAGCTTTTTCGATAAGCCAGAAGGGCATAACTGATTAATGTCCGTATACGAACTTAAACGTATAAAATTAATAAATAGAAACTTGTGAAACTAATCATTCATTTTGATAGATGTCAAAAAAAAAAAAAAAAAAACAAATCATTCATTTTGATCGAAAGTAATTACCCTTAAATTTGAATGTCCTGCGAGGGAAAAAGATACCGGTATACATCGCAGAGATAACACCAAAGCACGTACGAGGAGCATTTATTTTTGCAAACCAGGTATTGACCACCGAATTATACTGTTACACTTATAATCTTTTGTAAACTTTAATTTACATGGATTTATACGCTTTTCAGCTACTTCAAAATTGTGGGATTTCCTTTGCATATATCGTTGGAAATGTTATCCACTGGCGTAAATTGGCGATACTCTGTAAGATTATTTTCTTTCATTGGTTATCTAATATCAAACTAAACTAAAGTTAAGCAAAACATTCAAGGGTACCAAATTTTTTCCAATTAACACAATTTTATGGTACTAAAAAATTTAACATGCTATGAAATCATCAGGTTTGGTACCTTGTATTTTGCAAGTCATTGGTCTATTTCTCATCCCCGAGTCGCCTAGGTGGCTGGTAAGTCCGGCGCGATTGATGTGATTATCTAAACTTATATTTTTCATTTTAACCAATTAACAAAAAAATGAAGGCAAGTAATGGAGAAGAAAGAGAGTTCGAATCCGCTTTACAACAGCTTAGGGGGAAAGAAACTGATATCTCCAAGGAGGCAAAAGCCATAAAGGTACAAACATTTCCATCTGGTTATCCTCATATCGAATTCTTAACCGACATTTAAGACACTGAACCGGTTTTCTTGCTTTCAGGAAGTGATAGAGCAATGTCCTAAAAGCCGAATATTAGACTTGTTTCAGAGAAGATACGCTCCTCCAGTTACCGTAAATTCTTACTTCTCAACATAGTGTATGAACATGTTCTATCGTCAGTTCGAGCTCCAAAACAAAGTCTTGAGTTTCTTTTTCCATTTCTTTCTATTCTAGATTGGGGTCGGTTTAATGGTACTACAACAATTATCTGGCAGCACGGGAATCACATATTATGCCAGTTCCATATTTGAAAGAGGCGGTCAGTAAACCGGATGAACTTCATTTCTCAGTCACCAACCAATCTAAACCAGTACATATATATAACCATTTGTTAGGTTTGCTTTAGGTTTTCCAAGCAACACAGGGACAACAGTCCTAGCCGTCGTTATGGTACGGTAAAGCAGGCCCAATTTTCTGTTCAGAGCTTAGGTTACTTCAGTTCGGATAAATTTTGGATTTGTTTGTTAAGAAATTGTACCGGTTTTGTTAAGATTCATAAATTTCCAACTCAAAGCTAGTTGACAATAAAATTAAAGCTAGTCGACAATGAACTGATTATATATGTATATATGTATTATCTCATTTTCTAAGTTGGATTTATAATATGTTTTTCCTTTTGGCTGTAGGTACCAAAATCTCTGATGGGTTTGATGTTGGTCGACAAGTTGGGTCGCCGTCCGCTCCTAATAGTACGTTAAACCTAAAAAACCTAAAACCACTCTGATTCAGATTTTCAAACCGATTAGTTTAGCCAGAACCGGTTTTCTAAATCGATCGATAAAGGTATTCCCAAAATTGTTCTTGCAGTTCTCGGCTGTTTCACTTTTTTTATTTTCGCTACTACTGAGCTTCTCCTTCACCATGCAGGTAAAACTAATCGAAATTTGAAAACCCCAATATTATTGACTGTTTATTGAACCGGACATCAAGATCGTTTCATGTACTAACCGGTTTTTCAACTTTACAATCAGAAGCTTCACCTATTCGAAGATCTGACACCGATAATGACATTCATCGGCGTATTGGTATGTCCACCTTCACCCATATAACGTTTCCAGTTTACGTACAAACTTTTGCTGATAAGTTTAATTAGTGTTTTTCGGATTTCTCCTAAAACCAGGGTTCGATCGTTATGTTTGCAATAGGCTTGGGTGGCTTACCATGGATCATAATGTCTGAGGTATAAGTTACATGCTTAATCCTTTGTTATTAAATAAGGGATATATATCCATTATTAAAGACAAGTAACAAGTTATTCAATTATTCATATTATAACATATGAAGTATAAATGTTCTTTAAAAGTAAAAACCATTTGACGTTACACTTACATGCATGCATGTTGTGAATTTTGGCAAACTGGGTCGGGTTAAAATATTGAGATTTGCGATTACAGAATTAGTGTCAATCATTTGCAATCATTATCAAATTGAAATACAGTAGTCTTCTGTTTTCGCAGATATTGCCGATAAATCTAAAAGTTTCAGCCGGAAGTCTTGTGACTTTCACCAATTGGTTTGCCGGTTGGGTCATCGCATTTACATTTAATTTTCTTCTCGAATGGAACACCGCCGGTATGCATTTATATAGGAACAAACTAAACCGGTTGCCATTATCTAACCGAAGGACAATGATTTGAGGGGGTAATGTATCATATAGAAACTCAAACGTTTTTATTTTTTGTTGGATTTGATACTCTTGTAGGGACGTTTTTTGTTTTTGCCATTGTATCGGCGGTGGCGGTTCTTTTCGTGTGGGCGTTGGTGCCGGAGACGAAAGGCCGAACCCTCGAAGAAATTCAGTCTTCATTTTCCAATTTTCTTCAATGAGGGATTTATAAATCTACTTCTTTATTCGTTATAATCATCATGCATGATGGGAAAAATAGTAGTAGTATATTTAAAAACGAAGATACGGGTTATGTGTACCGTATTCTCTCATCAAATTTGTATATAAATACTTTTAATGTCAGATTCACGTACAAATATGTATATTGAATTTGATTTCTTAAAAAACAAATTTGATTTATTTTCTTTGACCGAGTCACGGAAAGGAGTTAGGCTCAACCGTGCAAGACATAGCTTAATGGACTCAATTTCATAGAACATGTACGTTGTCCAATTAGTACGTTTTATTTTTCTTACATTCTTTTATTTTCTGGCAGATTGATTGATCAAAACCATGCCAACGTTTCTTTGTGACGATCTATTTATATGCTTTTAAAACATGCCTATTTATGAAAAAGGAAAGAAGTTTTGCTTCATGGGTTAAGATATGTGTGGCGTAATATGATCGTGTCATCTTTTGTTTTCAATCCCAACAAAAGTCGATAGGCAATAACAGAACATTATACGTTCAGTTTCATTTCCGAATTAGCCATTAATTATTCCAAACGTGTTCATATCGAATTTCATGTACGAGACACATTAATCTTTAATTCATGGTATTCTTTTCGGCCAATGCCAAACAACTTCGTAAGGATAACATTTTCGCCATTCTCTAAGCTGTTAAAAACATACTTGAAATGTTTCCTTAAGCATCGTAATCACCACTCAGTAAAGGTTTTTTCTTTTTCTTTCTATTATTTTCAAGGTTTAACCAAATGCGTGTACGTATTTTACATTTTGGGATACCAAACAAAAATGGACTTTATTAAGAAATGTATATAAAGACGCATCAAATGTATCCCCACCCATGCATTTACAAATACAGAGAAGGACATACAAAACACTCCTTTCTCCATATACTATCAATCGTATAGACGTTTTCACAAGATATACTTTCCATCTCCCAACCAAAAGTACGAAATGGAGACGGCGTTCACTAGATCTCTACCGGCCGCTGGAAACTTCGCCAACCTCTTTCCGACCGGAACTGCCCTCATGTTCGAAACCTTACTCCCGTCTTTCTCCAACGGCGGCGCGTGCACAGATAATCTCGCCAACAAATTGCTCACCATTTCCCTCATCTCCCTTTGCTCCGCTGCTTGCTTCTTCTCTTCCTTCACCGACTCTTTCATAGGAGAAGACGGCCGCATTTACTACGGAGTCGCCACCGCGAACGGTCTCTACCTCCTCAACGACTATCCAGGCGACGGTTATGATCCGGAATCCGGGTTAACGGGCGACAAGAAACGGAGATACAAGCTGACTTTTGTTGATTTTGTGCATGCTTTTGTCTCGGTGGTCGTCTTCTTGGCGTTAGCCGTAGAGAGTTCGGATTTTCGGAGGTGTTTGCTCCCGGAGAACGACGACGACAATTGGGGTGGCATTATGGTAATTTTGATTAGGTATTTTGGGGTTATGGTGGGGACAGTTGCGAGCTTCTTGCTAGCTATCTTTCCGACAAAACGGAGAGGCATCGGGTTTAAGGGCATTGGTAATATTCCTTGATATATATGCATTTTTATGTATATATATGTTCCCATGGTCGACTAACCTAACCTCCTATATGAAGAAAGTGTGAAAGAATTAATGTGTTGGTTGTTTACTTGTTTTATGTGGTATATTATGGTAATTAAGTAGTTACTCAAATTCACGTTATGCATATGGTTAATTTGTTTACAACTTACGAACTAGTCGAGGGATTGTTTCATTATGATCAAGTGATCTGATGCAATGCGATTATTAGGAAAACCAGATAGTCAAACAATATAATTATGTGAGTTATAAGAAAATATACCATTTTGTTTTAACAAGATTCATGTGCAATTAGGTTCTCTATTTCATGAACTAAAAAACTAAGCCAAGCAAGCTCTAGATATGACAACCCAAGATACCACATATTAGACTTATTAGGCTAAATGAATGAGTCTGGTGAAGTTAAATTTTTATTTTTATATGGTTAGATTTTAGAATAGTATAATGAACCATTAATTAAAAAGTACACCATATAATAAAGTAACCAGTATTTTATAAGAAAGATTATTAAGAAATTTTAAATGTGAGATGGTGAAGGAATTTCAACTTCAGCAGAACATCTTTTCCAGACTTCGTTAGTTCTGAAAGAAACTTGAGGAGCAAAGCGTTTGAGTTGATAAAACCGAAACATCACCTTTCTTATCTCCATGTAGCATTCTTTTCCAGCTTTCACCACCTTCAGACAAGAATCTCTAGAAACAGGTTTCTTCGTAAGGTTTCTTCGTAAGAATCTCTTGAATAACATCCTTGTTACTTCGTTAGAACCGCGCCCCATCTTTTCCTTGCAGCTTCCGAGATACATTTAAGTATTTTGGTGAGAGGTTGTGGAGCACATTAAAATTGTAGTCCTGCGAAGCCAGCGATATCGCCTCCACTGCATCCATCTGATGACCAATGGTTCGTCTCAACATCTTCTCGGGCCAAACTTGGATACGAAAATGATACAAGGGTGGTGATTATGAAAAATGCCATGAAAATTGGCTTAAATTCCATTCTGTTAACTATTTTTCCCTTCATATTCAGTGAGCTCTAAAAGTAACAGCTATATATCATTTTAAGTTTACTTCTACGTTTTACGCATCAATAGTTGTTTACAAACAATATTTCACTTAAGTCAAATATTGGGACTATCGGAAGGAATCTTGGATCTGTGTTTCTTGAAATCCTTTCATGGTCTAAACTCTAAACATATATCATCTCACAAAGCGTAAGAAGAATTGTAGAAGAAGCAAATATGCTTTCTGCAAATAATTGTAAAGAGTTTTGTCTAGTCTTGTCATATAGATCTTCAAGAATTAGTACACATGTGTTTAACGAGCAAGAAGAAGAAGAAGAAAAAGGGAATAAACCCGCGGATTCAGGATGACGGTGAATGTGATCCTTCTCAATTCAAATAAATGCTGTCCAAGACGGCATAACCAGCCGCAACACCACCTTCATTTGATGACGAGACCTTTGTGCGCATCAGATAGCCGCTCTGCTCGTTTATCATAACTCTCTCCTTGTTCCTACGCGTTTCATTTGCTCAAAGATATTATGCCACGGATTAAGTAGAGACTGAATTAAGCATATACCAAATTCTTCTTCTTTCTACTCTGTACCTGAGGTAAGCACCATAGATTCCCAGTTCTGATATAGCTTGATCTTTATGGTAAACGCCTTCTCGCACCAAGAACACCTTTGACTCTTTTGGGAATATCCTCTGCATTAGGATATAAGCAGCGTTTTCTTCATCTCCTTCTTTCTGCAATCTCAGAAGATTTTCCCTCACATCATCTCCATAGATGTTGTTTCCTGAAAGAATCCAAGAACATACGCTTAGAATATGACGAGAAAAGTAGAAGACTCGAGGGAACTCAATAAGATTCTAACCTCCTCCTTCTCTCTGAGGCTTCATAACGAACAACTCGGGTTTTTCAATTGCTTTCTTTATGATTTCTGGATCGTCCAAGCTCCAAAGCCCAGCAAAGCATTTTCTCAGCTTAGCAATGTCATCTTTGTTGTCTAGAAACCTGTTTTGAAGTTAAGAAAGTTATCACCTTTGAGAAAATTTCGAAACAAATCTTCAGTTTCAGCATCTCTGCCAAGATAAAAAGCGATCCATTTACCTCTCAAGCACACCTGGTTTTGCGAGTTCTTGCTGGATTTTCTTGGTGCCAGTTAAATGATAAGCTATAGACGGGCATTTGACCGCTGAGGACTGCTCTATAAGCAACCTAGCATTCCACTCCTTCAAATCACAATATTGATTCAGAATATTCTTAAACAAAGTCAAGCCACAATACGGGGAAAAAGATGGTTACTTACTGATTCAGACGGATAATCTGTGGGAGAATAGCCTGATCTGAAATACACCACCGCGACTGCTTGGCCGCCACTGCAACAACAAAGACTATGTAACATAGTTTTCAAGAATAAATGCTTTTAAAAACAGCAATGCAGACAACTACTTACACAATAAGGGTTCCGTCCTCTTGTACACGCCCTTCGCTTTCCACTTCTGCTAAAGTCTTCCTGATGGTTACAATGTTGTGCGTGCTTTGAAGTTAAGGAAGACCAACATCACTTTTTTTTGGTACAGAATATAGTATAAAAAGTCGAGATCGGTTCCCGGAAAAGCGGAGAAACAAGAATAAAAAGGATATTTTTCTCTCAATACACTGCTTTGCCAATGTTGATCATACATGTTGCGTTCTTCCGGCTGCACAACTACCATAACTACCGCTCTGAAACAGAGAAAAATTATATCTTTAAACATACAATCTTTGGAACTAGGTAGCTGATTCTTGTTTCCAGTCAAAAACGCGTTCTTTGGCTAAGGCTAACCTTGGGTTATTGTACTCCAACCAAGCTTTAGCCATTGCGTCAGCAAATTGGCTAGTGGATGTATTTTTGGGTACACGTTCAGAGTCTAGCCCAAGATGATCCCCATAAGAACGAAGCAGTGACCTGCAAAGAAGGGAAAGAAGTACAAAAAACGTAACCTTTTAGCTAATTCTTGCCGTATAGTGCAACGAAAAAAAGACAGATTATTCAGAAAATGGTGTATGGATGCAGTACTGGTGTAGCTGGCTAACAAGACGACCAAGGCCTGAGAACGAAGACGAAATAGTATTCATCTCTATCTGAAGAAGTGATTTTGTTTCTTCGTCAAGCATATAATCAGACCGGTGTAAACCCAAACGAATGTCCTGCGAACACAAACACAGCCAAATGAATGAAATCCAGAACATTCTTACCAAGGAATCGAGATTAACATGAAACCGCAGATAATGTAACAGACCTCTTTCTTGTTGCTTTCTAGCATCTTGGAGTGAATGTCGAGAAGTCTAGATGTAAAGGCGTCAACTTTTTTCGTTCTAAAACATAGAGAATCAATCAAAGCGCATGTTGTTATTAAACGAGTTGTGCGAGACAGCAACTTTAAATGCAAAGCAGATAGAGAAAGACTTTAGATTAGCAAACCTGGAGAGACTCTCCTGTATAAATTTGCCATCCAAGCTCACACGATCAACCAACTCATTGAAAATGGGAGCAACCTCACATGCTTGCTTCCAGTAATTTTCTGGGAATGGAGTCGGTAGCAATGCAATCGGGGCGTGCGTCATCCCAACCCCTGGAACTTTTCCTGATTTCTGTAATCCAAATTTTCATCAGAACCAGGTTTCACCTCTCAAATCTATAAAGCAAACTTCTTCTTATTTCTATCATCCAAATGATATATAAGCTTGATTCAGATCAAGTATGGAAATGAGTATGATCAGGATCATATAGCTGAACGCAGAATTTATGAAATGGTGATTATGATATTAGCCCAATTCAGGACGACGACAATGATCAATCAGCTAAACAAGACTCATACAGATCATCAAATTTGAAAATTTCCTCCAACTTAACTGGAACATATGACCAAACTCCTTTTGTCTGATTAGAACATCAAAAGACAGGAACTTGAGAGTGGCGCAACTAACCTGATAGGTTTTGTCACCGACGACAAGGCCGTGAAGGGAAGACCAAACGAGAGCATCATAGACCAGCTTCTGGACAAACTCATCGTCGAACTTTTCGACATCGAACATGGGTTTCTGTGATTCCATCGCCGGCAATTTCCCACACCTCAAAGGAGCCTGATTTCTCAGATTTATAGGGCTCTGGAAAAGGAAGCTTCTTGGGTTGAGTTTAAGGGAAGAAGAAGAGGATGGAGGAGAAGAAATAGAGAAAGCAGTGGCAATGAAAGTGGGAGAAGAAGAGTAAGAGAGAGAAGAGCAGCCACTGCCCATTTGCAACCGTAAGCCTTTTTGGAGGATCACATCACGTTAAGGCATGTCCGTCAAACAAAGATCACTACGACTTTTGCTTTTTTTTAAAAAAAATCCTAAATGAAAAATATATATATTTTAATATATAAGAATATAATATCTCTTTTCAATCTTGTGAAATAAATTAGTATAACATAAAAAGTAACATTTTAAAAAATAACTTAAATTGGTTGAACCAAATTATTTTAATTTATAAGGAAGTGCTTAATAAAAATTATCACGTCAGATATGCTTTTTGAATACTGTCCATTTATATAAATTTAAAATAATAAACTCAATAGAAAATTCAAAGTTTTTGTTCTCCAACATCTATTAAGGCACAATTGTTTTGGCAACATTTAAAACGTCTTCCTTTTTTGTTCCTGAAGTGGTGAGGTAGGTGAGACTGGCTAGTAGTTGAAACTTGTCTTCTTATATGCAGGGACCTTGTTGTATACAAATTGAGCTTGGGGATATAAAGTTGTAAATTCATAATTAGTTATAAGGAAAACAAAATGATGGTGGCACTTTGGGAATAAGAGGATCTGTCTTTTCTTTTCTTTTTCATCCAACAACACAATCTTCTAAAGGGTCCCAGCTTTTTACTGAGTATTTTTTGTTACCTGATCATAAGCGACAGAAGCAACAAAACCAGTCTTCGTTACTGAGGATTCCAATGAGGTTTTTACAAGAGAGATTACCCAAAACATGCTGCCATTTTATTCTTTATGGTTTTTGCTCTTATCAATGATTTACCTCGCAAAATCGCAAAGTGGATTTATCTATGGCCTAATCAGATAACATTCAGGCTTGAATTGCAAGAGGAAATAGAAGAAAGCCAATTGTATAGAGAATATGGAATCAGCAAAAATCAGGGGGCCGGTTGGATTTTATCTTTTGATGGAAATTCAATCCGGCCACAGAGTCGCCAGCAAGCTCCTGTATGGAATAGAGACTTCTCAAAGACCCAGATGTCACGTACAAGCACCTGCAGAAGCAACAAACTTGTAACTCAATTGCAGGTATGAAAAGTTCTTAAATTTCCAAATTGGTTACTAGTAGCTTGAATCAGATTTTCATTGATCCAGGCCAAATGTTATTTTTAAAATAATACCAACTAGTTGTAGCCTAGAAACAATCACATATTCCTCCTGATGCCCCTATTGCAAAGTGAAGAGAAAGAAATGAATCAAGTATGCTTTACCTCTTTTTTCTTGTCTCCAGCTACCACATTGCCTTTCGAATCGTATGCTTCAAATTTCTGAAGATAGAAAAGATCTCCAGAACTCAGTACAGTTTCAAATGCACTAGAAACAAACTGACGACTTAACATAACACTGACCTGCTTTGTCAGAAACTCAAGTGTCAGTTGTATGAATGCTTTACTAAGGTCCGTCCTGTCAATGCCGATCTGAAGAGTTGTCAAAAAGATTTTTTTAAAAAAAAAATAAGCGTGAGCTTGAAAATCCACTGACTTAAAGCTTCAGATTCAACAACTATGATTTATTGGATTATACGATGCTCAATGTATAAAACAAAAATCAAGCTTTTTAAAGAACTTGCCAGTCGAGCCTGTAAAGTTTTGATTTTGATGACCGGCTCCACCATTTCCCAGTAAACACTAGCCCACATGGCTTCTCTTTGTTTAATTTCGTTCTTCAGTGCCTACATGAAAAAGAAACCAAAAACTGAACAACACTTGACCACAGTCTCTTATAATACAAAAACTGATAATCAATTCGTTGGAAAGCTTACAGAATACATCCTTTCAGTTACGTTTTTCCTTATTGTCTTCTTGTCACCATTGGCCATCATAATGTTAATCTGATGAAAAACACGAGTAGCTAATTCAAGATGATTTCTAAGATTTCCACTGTGAGAACCATCAACCACAAGCAAGTGTACAAGTATATACCTCTTTGTATAACTCCAGTGCTTCTATGTAGAACTTATTCTTTGAATACCCGGTCTTTCTTAACTTTGCGATAGCGTAGGCACTTCTTAGCTGAAATTTAGAGCTTTGACATGTTATTAGTGTATGTTTGGGATATATATTCCAGTCGAGATAACAATGCATGAAGATGTTTCAACCTCCCGTATAAAATCCTCTTTCGTTCTTTTCCAACCGCTTCTTGTGAAACATCTACAATTCAATAGTAAGAAGTTACAAACTCAATTCTAGAAGGAAACTGTGCTCTGCCTTCCAATGTCAAATAACAAGATTATACTTGAGACTTCCGATAGTGATTACCAGTGAAAAAAAATGCAGATAAAGAACCTTTTTCACATTATGAACAACATTTTTCAAAATATATACATCAATTTTAAAAGTTCGACTAATGCCAAACTTACCTCCGCCAAAAGGGGATTTTCTCCTGGAGTGAATAGGGTTCGTAAACAAATCCAGGGCTTACCATCGACACTCGGACGGCACCCTGCACTCGCAAATAGTGATGTGAGACATCAAATCATAGGAAACAATTTTTTGTAGTTGTTATAAATGACATTTGAAAGAAGAATACAAGAGTGAGCCAATTGAAACGGAACACACCGTTTTCTGTAGCTGAGGTGGAGCCTTTACTTGAGTTGTAGCATACCTTTTGTCACTGCTAAACGGAACAGACTCTGCAATCTAAAAAACACAAGAAGAAACAACAACGATCATGTCTATAATCAGACCAAAAATTACTCAATAAGACTGAATATAAAACAACAGCCAATGATAAATAAACCTGGTGATTACCATTGAAGATCGAAGCAAATGTGTGTTGGCGTCGTGGCTCTCATATAAGCGTGAATACACGCTTTTCCCATGAGTGTCAGGAACTGGAAATGTCAATTACATTAGTAAATTACTCAAAAGCATCAAATCACAGTCAAATCAATGTAGAAATGGGATCTGGATTCACAAAATGAGAACACTACCGTGACGAAGAGAAGAGTGATAGCTCCTCCAACACCCGAATCTGAAATCATCTCCAACTTGAATCCAAGAGAACTCATTTCCACTCCGAAAACTGGAAAGCACATGAGGAATAAGATAAAAGTTGACGCTTTTTTAGCTGAAGTAAGTTACAAATCAAAGCGAAGCAATGCAAACTGGATGCAAAAGTTCTGCTTGTTCAATTTCACGCACTTCCCTAAAACTCAATCAAAGGAGGGAGAAGCTAAAAGTTGAATCTTTTTGCGTTCAAATGAACATCGCAAATTCCAAAAGTCCTCGAGCAGCTTGTGGTAACAGAATCAATTCAAAGTTGTAAGTCGACGCTACGCAATGGAACCACAAAATCTTCCTAGTTCAATTTCACGCATTTTCCTAAAACACAATCCAACGAAGAACAATCAAGTTAGGAAACTGCTTACGGAAGTGAAGAAGATTCTCTTGATCCAGCTGTTCTCAACAGTGAACGAACTGTCTGAAACCTGCTCACGAGCGCCATTGTCGATAACCAAGAAGAAATCTCAAAGAAAAACCCTAGCTTTCACTGATCTCAAATCCCCTCAGAGGATCTCCGTCTGTTCGACTTCGATCGGGGACAGGGTTTAAGGCGGATAAGATTCACTACATCGCGGAGCACCGTATCTCGATGTCCCTCTCTTCTAGACTGAAAACGTGTCATAAGCTCCGGAAACGCAGACGCGCGTTTCTAATTGGCTGCAAACATGAGCAGCTTGCAACAACACGACCGCGGAAAAACACAAGTCTTGATGACCGAACCGCAACTATGGGGGGACAGCGTGAAAATGAACACAAACGAAAACTCCCATGGGACAATCAGTAAAATCGCGTTCTAGGACGCTGCTTTACAAGAAAGCTATAAATTTCGCGTTGAAAAGAATCTCGATTTCTTTTGTTCATTACATCATACAGTACAATCATCACCAAAGGCCAAAAAAACAGAAAATGAAGTGTCTCAAAACAATGTCCACTTTTCCCGATTGGTCTTCATTTCTAGCTGGACTAAGAGAGCGTTTCACGTTCTCTGTTAGACGAAGAAGGAGATGCTTTTCGACTATAGTACCGTCAGAGAAATGGCAGCAGATCGAAGCTTCAATTCATCCTCTTTCCATTTGGATTCCGGTGCGGCTGCTCCGGCGATAAAAACCTTATCAAGAATAAGAAAGAAACAAATGATCCAATGAGTCATATGAATCTGGAACTATGAATGTCAAAGAGTAAGCTGAGTTTGCAGCAGAGACCCTCCCCCTGTTCACAGCGGCTACTAGAGCAATGCGTTCTTCATCTCTCCCAAACTCGTAGAGGTAGTAATTTCTGCAGACAACGATAACAAGAAAATCGATTACACAAACATTTGGTAATTCTCCAATCAAAAAACATAAATTCCCGAACTGATGGGAGTATGGTTCAAAAGGAAACTTGCCTGTAACCTTCTTCTTCCCTAACCTTGATTGTACGAGCAGAGTAAATCGTTGCCGCACCTGCTTGTGGTTAAAGATTTTAACAATGACCAGAACCAAAACAAAAAAGCAAGAAATATGCAAGGATTTCAAAAGCAGCATTGTAAGATATTTTCCAATATGCATACGATTTAGAGAACCTGGAACAAAGATTCTCGCAGCTTCCTTCAGTGATCCCAATTGGGATATATCGTTAGCCTAATTGAATCGGAGAGCATTTAATGAGCAATTCGGACAAGTACACTTCTCAAAATGGTGAAAATGTAGAACTTGTAAAATGTTTTTTATTGTGCAAACCTCTAAGAAAGTGATCTTAAGTGAATTTGAAGGGCGAATGACTACGCTCAAAACTTCTGATCTGCATCAACGCATGATTTGTCACACAAGTTTCCAAATGGGCAATTTGTAATTGAATCCAGGAGGTTACGAGGTAAGAGGGACAACAATACCCATCAGGAGATGCGAAACGGGCAGCAAAAGTCTTTGGCTTTGCTTTGTCTCCATAGAGAGACAATCCTGCAGAGTAATCCTAGAGCATGAGGTAACACACGATGTCAAGAACAATGATCATTTCACCCCAAAAAACAGAGGAGTCGTACTAGTTTTCGAATTCAAGCTTTGATACATATATTACAGATAATAGCTATGATTCTACTGGTCATGAAACACGGAACTCTTCGTAACAATAACTCTTCAACCCCAAATTAAATTGGCTAGAACAACCATTGATTTAGACCAAACTTGGCAGCTAAAATTTTTTTCTCACTCACTGATCCATCAGAGACTACCAATGTAAAAGCTAAACTTCCACCAAGAATCATAATTCATCCTTGAACGTCACCATGTCAACTCTTATTCAGCCAGAAACCACAAAAGTCTACAACTTTGACCAAACGAGCAGCCTTTGCATGATTTATTGTCCAATGTCAGATCGAGTAAGAGACTAAACGAAACTACACTCATTAATTCGTATTCACAAGAGATTGGTAACAAAGATACACACCTCAGGCTCCATGATGTCTTCAAACTGAGGAGGAACCCTGATTGAGAACCCATCGCCATAGAACTGGAACCAAGACTTTGTGTTGGCAATGCCTAGTCTTCCCTGTTTGGGAGACTTCGAAGGATCGGCTAAGGACTCTGGAAGTGGGTTCTGAAATATGAAGGAGACGAAACAGAGAGATGCTGTTCTAAGCACTATATCTCTTCGGAAGGTGGGATTTTTAAGAGTTGCAGAAGGTTCGAGCTGAGAGATAGTCTTGTGTCGATTAGGGTTTTGCAGTTTAGGGTTTGGTGGATGAAGAGAGAGGGAGTGAAGTAGAATGGCCATGAGGAGAGGAAGAAGATAGAAGAAGATTTCATCATGGCTTGTAATGGATAAGATGTCCGGAAATTAGCTGAAGGTAAACTAGATAGGCAGAGGTGCAAGGTGAGAGGCATTTTAGGAGTTTCTCTGTTACTTAAGGGTCGTTTAGTCATTTCCAAGCTATGTATCTGTTTATGGGCCTAATAATTTAAGGCCCATTAGGCCCGAAGTTTACAGTTGCTAAGCTTTGATATGGCTTAGCGCTTCTCCGCGATTGACACGGCGAAGTCATGGCGGCGAGCGATAACTCGACGGGACTGGACATGGCGGAGGCGGAGTCACAGTACCTTCATGTACTCTCTGCTTTCCTCGCAATGGAACCGGTGGACTCCGTCATTGCTCTCGCGAGGTGTGTACCACCATCACTTCCGCCGTCGCCGCCGTGAGCTTCGTTGTTTAATTTGTTCCGGCGTTTGATTTTTTTGCTTCTGTATGTTCTTTTAATGTAGAGGGTGTTCCGGAGGATCAATTACTGATAGCGTCCAGAGGTTTTTATGGGAAATTTGCGTAAAAGCTGTAAGTAAATTATACTCTTTTGCTCTGCTCTTTCCTCTTTCTGCTCTACTCAGAGAAATTCGGAAGCTTCGGGAGAAAAAAAAATCGAAACTTGGGTAGTAGTAATGTGTAAGTTACAGTACAGTTTTGTTTTAAACTCTTTCATTGGTGTAGGCTGCGAATGGTAACGGATCATACGCAAAAAAGTTACTGAAGAAACTCATAATTGAAGTTGAGTTGGAGAAAGGTGAAGTGTTAGATGAAGTGTATGAAGAGTATGCTCTTTACATGTCGGCGGCTTCTAAGGTGTACATTTTTTTTTTTTTGTTATTGAAGTTTCCTTGTTTTTCGTTATTTATGGAAAACAAAACTAAGTTTGGTTGGGTGTTTAGGAAGATACACTGGTGAAAGAAAACATTAGGATCACCAAATTCATCTCGTTTCTTTTCCCAGAAGGTAAAACCTTGTCTTTGCTGTGTATTTTTGTTCATTGTTCATACAATCTTTCATATGGGGATGTGTTTGCGGACTCGTCTTTGGATTATTCTGAGTAGGTTTATACAAACATCCAAGTTGTCCAAGGTCAAGGAAATTAGTTGTTCCGCTGCAATGTTCATTGAACATGCTTGAAGGAGATACCGGGTAAAAGTATTTTATATGATTTATTTCACAGATGCACGCGCCACGAGTCTCAACTCTACATTGTTCACCTTGGGTCCTGTGCTTTGAGCAGGTGTTCGATCTGGCCATCAAGTTTGTTTCTGTCAGAGTTTGTTCTGTCATATCCAGAGTTATTCACTGATAAATCCTGTTTTGAGGTTAGTTTGACATCGTGAAAGTTGATTGGCTGAGAAGGTTTAAGTTCTGGTCGATTTTTTTTCTTTTCATGATTCGATGGAGCCCTCTTTAGGTTGGTTCTGGAGTTGGTATGGTCGGAATTTGTCTTGCACATGTGAAGGCAAAGAAGGTATCCTTACTTGCTTATCACCAACCTTCTCATCATAACTACGAAGCTATGTTGAGTCACAAAATTTTCTTGTGTAGGTGATACTAACAGACGGAGATCTTTTAACTCTGGCTAACATGAAGCTTAACTTGGAGAGGAATCACTTAAACTATGATGACGAGCTGCTTAAACAACCTGGTGACGCTCAGAGTATAGTGAGTAGAAGTTTCTTTGTGCTTTCTGATTCAGAGTACTGTGATACACTTAAGTGACTCAGAACTGATTGTTTCTCCATTAGCAGCGAGTGAAATGCATTCATCTCCCATGGGAAACTGCATCAGAAAGTGAACTGAGCGAGTATCGTCCAGATATTGTGTGAGTAAACCAAGAACCCTTTGGTAGAAGATGTTGCTTATGTCACTAACTTTTACGTTCTTATCAGTCTAGGCGCAGATGTAATCTATGATCCGTCATGTCTCCCTCATCTACTTCGGGTTCTAGTATCCCTATTAAAGAGACCACCCAAAAGAGACAATGGCTCTCTCGAGACTGAAGACAGAGGCACGGCACCGCAAGGACGCAGCCCTGCGGTGGCTTATATTGCATCTGTGATCCGCAATGAAGACACTTTCAATGCGTTCTTGACACTCGTGGATCAAATGGACCTTACCATCTCAGACTTGACTGGAGAACTTAAGCCTCCGTTTGAGCTTTTACCGTATATGCATTCGTATGACCGCTTAAGCGTCCGACTCTTCTCCATATCCTCCAGATAATGAATGTGTTTAAGCAGTTTAGTTTCTTTACAGTTGAAATTACAGATTCTTGGACCGTTAATCCAAACTTGTTCCAAGATGGGAGTTGGTTGGTCAGGTCAAAGGTTAGGTGGTTGAAATCGCGGTGAGCGTTTCATGTGGTTGCGAATGTGGTTCCAGATCAGATTAAGGCATTATAAAACAACCGCTAAACGCTGTCACTGTTTGTTACTACAAAACGCTAGTGGTGACCGCTGTAAACGCATCTACAAAAAGCTCATTTTGCAGAGTTTGGATTTGGGGAAAAGTTATCATCCTTGTGATCTCCTACATATATTTTTAAACTCTTTTTTGTCTGTTGGAGACGTACTCTTTACTTCTGAGTCTGTGACAGTGATCTGATCTCATTGTCGATATAAAATATATGATTTATGGTTGAACAGAAGTTGGAGAATCTCGATTTAGATGGCTTATTTTAGTACATTATCACTCACCAAATCCCATGTGACAAGAGATAAGATAAGATGCTTAAACTACTCAAAATTCATAACACCTCTAAAAACTTATAAGCAATCGTCCCCATGCGGTTAAATTTTTGGAAATTTCTAATCTTTCCCAAATGTGAAAAAAGAAAATTTATCTTCTTTGACATGACACATGAGTCCAAGATTCTCTGTTCTGGTTTTTGTCAATACATTAAGAGAGACATCCACACCAAAAAAAAAAATACATTAAGAGAGACACGGACAAAGGCAATAATTTTACTTGAAGTTGAGTAGAGTGAGGACTCACAGAGCAAAAAAAAGCAATCGTCTTTAATGGAGGTGATTCACGCATGGTCTGCTCCAAGATCACTCAGCACCACTCTCATGTACTCCTTTGCCCAGGTACTTTGTACTTGCTTCATTCAGAGATTTCCCTGGAAATGAAGTGGAACATAAAACAAAAGCACCAGATTTTGTAGTATTCTTGCAGTTATATTTTTAGGTTTCTCTCTGATGATGGAAAATAGTGACTCCGATTTCGATTGATTTTTCCTTTGTGAAAGAAGTTCATTAGAAATCCAAATTTTGTTGGAGTCCCATCTTCTGTGTAGTCCCCAACGTCGAACAGTTCTGAAATTATAAACATTTGATTCAGTGAGAAACTTATTTTGGGTGTGAGTTGTAACTTAAAAGATGTTTTGGTTTAAATAACTCAGAGAGATGACATCGAAGTGCTCGACGAGCCACTATACGCTGCATTCCTCAAGGCTTCAGGTGTTGAGAGGCCATACAGAGATGAGCTTCTCTCTAAGATGGTATGTCAGTGATCGATTTAAGTTTGAAGGTACCAATGCAATGCTTAGTCTATTTATTGAGGAGAAATTAACATAATTGTAGGAGTGTGATGGAGAAAAGGTGGTGAAGGACATCATTTATGGTCCAGGAAAGAAGAAATATAGGTTTTGTAAGGTTATACTCACTTCTCTTTTTGATTCAGAGACTTCAATTTCCTTCTATGTCGCTCTGTGTTTGGGATATAATTTCTGTCTCTGGCCCTTCTCTGCACAGCATATATCGAAACAGCGACTCCTTGGTTTGCCAAGTGAACTAATGAGTAAAGGAAAACACTTTATACTGATACGCAATCCCCTTAACATATTGGTAAGCTTATCAAGCTCACTTCTGGTGTTATGTTTGCTTGGAGATTTTTCTACATTGGTTTGTCTTGACGTTATGTGTCGATCCTTTAAAGATTTGAGATGTTTCTTCTCGTTGTTATTGTTTGTTTGTGTTTTTTTTCTTGCAGCCTTCCTTTGAGAAGATACACCCTTTGTCATTTCACGAATTGGGATTAGGAGAGTTAGTTTCAATATACAGCGATCTCTGTCAGATGGGAACACCACCAGCAATCGTCGATGCAGATGAGCTTCAGCGAGATCCCGAGGTTTCATTGCCGTATCATGACATTTTGACAAGAAACTCAATTCTCTTATGTAAGAAGATGCTTATTTTCTGTATCATTCATCTATTTCCAGGGTACATTACGTGGTCTTTGCAATGACTTGGAGATCCCGTTTCAAGCCTCTATGCTTAAGTAAGACTCTTTAGCATTCTCTTGTATCTGACCATAAACAGCGTGACGATGACTCATTGTTTGTGTTTTCTTGAAGATGGGAGGCTGGTCCTATACCAGAAGACGGACTATGGGCTTCATGGTGGTACAAGACTCTTCACAAATCAACGGGTTTTTCGTCTACGACGAAATATCCTCAAGTAAGTGGCCCGAGTTCAGTGTAGTTAAAATTCTGGAACTCAAAGCATCATTTAAACTACATTGTCTTTTGTACTGTTTTCAGACATTCCCTTTGAGGCATTGCGATTTGCTGGAGCAATGTTTACCGTTATACAACATTCTCAGGCTCCACGTGAAGCACAAGTCATCTCTCTTGACCAGCGCTTTAACTCCTCCCAGTCTTCCAGTTCCTGAAAATGCTAAACTTCTTGCTTGGGTTGGTGATGAGATTGTGCCACGTGAGATGGCAAAGGTGCTTCTTAAACCATACATGGATCTCTGTTAGCTGTTTGTTGCTTGTTTATATTTCTGCTTTAAAACTCTAATGTTCATATATATTTATTCTTGTTTAAGGTTTCCGTTTTTGACTCGGTCGTGCAAGGCGGTGACTCTGTATGGGAAGGTCTTAGAATATACAAAGGGAAAGTATTCAAGCTTGAAGAACATCTAGATCGGTAAGAAGCAAGTAAGAGTAATATCCCAGCACTTCTTCGAAGCATTCTTTATTTAATACGTTGAAGTATTGCATTTAGGTTGTTTGATTCAGCAAAGGCTCTAGCTTTCAACAATGTCCCAACCCGCGAGGAGGTAAGCATTTGATGAAGATAAAATCATTGTCGTAGTTTGGAATTCTGAGCTTTGGATGAAAGCTATCACTACGGAAAATGTACAGATAAAAGAAGCCATCTTCAGGACTCTCATAACCAATGGGATGTTTGACAATACCCATATAAGACTGTCTCTAACTCGTGGCAAAAAGGTATTAGTTACACCTTTTAGTCTTTTACCAAGTTTCAAAGAAATTTATACGCAGGAAGATGCTTCTTTCTATTTTCATCTCAATCAGTTCAAACTCACACAAGCTATAAATTTGTTAAGGTCACTTCTGGAATGAGCCCTGCATTTAACCGTTACGGATGTACTTTGATCGGTAAGGTTTCAGATTTGTCTCTTGCAAGCATACAAGTATAGTCTCTGGAATATGGTTTTGGAATGAAAGTGGTTTTTTAAAAATTATGTAGTGCTTGCCGAATGGAAGCCTCCGGTATATGACAACGATGGCGGGATTGTGCTGGTGACTGCAACTACACGCCGCAATTCACCCACCGTATGAAATTGGTCCCATTGCTCTTTCATATTATTTAGATGAGAAACGCATTTACTCGAATTTTTTTGTTTAATCCTCTTTTTCTTTTCTTAATTTTCAGAATTTAGATTCTAAGATTCATCACAACAACCTCCTCAATAACATACTCGCAAAGGTTCCATCTTTTGCCCCGCATCAAGTTGAATCCGTGATCATGTTTCATTAGCACATCATTTTCAGATGATTTCTCTACGACAATGACACAGATTGAAAGCAACAACGCCAACGTCGATGATGCAATCATGCTTGACAAGGATGGCTTTGTGTCTGAAACCAATGCAACCAACATTGTACGATCCTCGAGAGGCTCGGATTGGATATTTTACTCTCTAAAAAATCCTACTGAATCTGTGTAGCGTTTGGAAAACTAACATGGTGGAGGAATTCTGTTGGATGCAGTTCATGGTGAAGAAAGGCCGAGTTCTCACTCCCCATGCAGATTACTGTCTCCCGGGCATTACCCGAGCTACTGTAAGAGATAAGAAGATTTACATTCTTTCTGCTAACATATAGTTGTGACTATAACCAATCTTATCATCTCCTCAATCTCTAGGTCATGAAACTGGTGGTGGAAGAGAACTTCATCTTAGAAGAACGAAACATCAGCTTGTCGGAATTTCATACAGCTGATGAGGTTTCCTCATCTTTCCCTTGACATTAGAATCTTAAACGACCCAATGAATATTTATTTTTTCAATCATACTCAGGTATGGACTACAGGAACTATGGGAGAACTCAGCCCGGTACATACACAATCTCTGCTTAAATGCAATCAGGGAATGTAGTGATTCTGAAACATTGGAAAAAAAAAAATTCCTTCTTGCGATAAATATGAAAATCTTGAGAACATTTTGTGGTTTGTTCCATGACGCGCTTATTAATCCGTGTTAATTGCTTTTAGGTTGTGAAAATTGATGGGCGTGTGATCGGTGAAGGAAAAGTAGGACCGGTGACAAGAAGATTGCAAAGCGCTTACAAGAAACTGACGGATGATTCGGGCGTCCCAATACCCACATACCAAGAGCCTTGAACCATGTCTTTGATCATAGAACACAACAAAAGGTAATTTACGTTGCTAAATCTGTTACTTCAAGATATTGGGTATGTATCACATGCTGAGGCAGTGAGGCTATATACAAATCTCAATCAAACGTCATTGGTTTTCAAAGTAACCAGAACGTTGAACAAAAGGAACCTTCTTTCTGAAAAAATATTTAACTTTCACAAGTATCATCAATCATCATTGGTTTTGATTCTGTTTTTACATATGATGTCAAAAACTCAAAAAAGGCTTTTTACTTCTTCTTTGCAGAGTAAAAACATGGCATGGGAACAAACGGCACGTAGTTTATATGGGGGGCGAAGAACGGTGGATAGTTACGCAAGTCCATAGAAAGGCGTTGTTTTCACGCTGCGAATAGAAACTGCGTGATGTTCTTAGCTCATGTGGGTCAATGTAAGAAGTAAGAACAGTTGGTCGCGACCAAGTCAAGTTAGCCTCTCCTTATTTGACTTTTCTTTTCTTTTTTCACAAGAATGACAATGTTTGACCCAGAAATAAAGGGTACTATGATAACAATATCATTTTCCTTTTTTAAACGATTTAAGCTTCGTACGGTGATATTGTGGAATAGTGGAACACAAGTACTTGGTAAGAGCAAAATTCAAAGATTTTACTGAACTCTTCTTAACAAATATAACAGATTCTCTTCAAATTAAGTATTGTTGCAAATATTACTTTTTCTTGCCAACAAGTGATTGGTTTGTTTTCGAGATTTAACGATGTGGGGACCGAACATATTCTGTGAATCTGTGATTTTACTAGATTTCGTGATTGGTTAAAAAGGCAAAAAGAACACAGAATTTGCCGAATCATTTAGTCATTAATCATCGCGCGGGCTACTAATAAAGTCGTGAAAGTTATAATTAAATCCACATTTGAGTTAGTGATCACGATAGAGACATATGAAGCTACGATGGCTAAGAGCTTTCTAGAAGGATGTAAATATCAAAGTAGGGACCTAAGATTAGTAAAGAGAAAGCATTTTTGGAAGTTTGGTTAATCATGTGTGTTGTCCTCATCTTCACATTTCTTTCTCATAATTAAAATTTATGGTCTTCCCTTCCTGTCTGGCAACTGGCAATTTCAATTTTTGATTGGTTCTTTTCTTTTGCCATAACCGTCATTTGTTGATATTTAAATATGTAAAAACTAAAAAGTTTGTTTAGTACCAAATTCAAGTACTATAGTAGATAAAAACAGTCATGAGAAAAGTCTCGAAAATAGCTAAAGATGGAAAAAGAAAATGAGAGTTTTGGTTATATGTGACTACCTGTTTTTTTGTACCTCGCAATAAATGAAATTAGCTATTTCTGAAAATTTTATGGTCCTCCTGGCCTGTATATATGATGTATACTATTGTGATGCTGAACAAATGTTACCTGATCAATGAAAATGATGTTAAAAAAAAAAGAAGTGGTAAATGTGTTTTACAATTAAAAAAATCGGTGAACATTAAATTAGGTAAAAATAATATTTCGAGAAGAAATAAATGTCACTAAACTCGTTCTAATGTTGATGTAATCTGTCAAAAATAAGATGCAACTTATTATGCATCCAGTAGATTTAACAATGAATGAATGAAACTTGTCCCCTGGATTACCAAAAAAAAAAAAAAAAAAAAAAAAAATGAAAATGAATGAAACTTGCCGGTGAAAGGGTAAAAGAGAGCGAGCACTTGTGGTCAAGTGGTAAGGAGCTCGGGCCCGGGATGCACCCATCTTGAGTTCGATCCACCTGCTATGCGAAACTACGTCACATTTGTTTGCTCACCTAACGCGGGCACTGGGCCTTGGTCCAGGGAAAACCCTCCCAGATGAAGCTGGCCTGCGGCCTGACTGGGCCCAGGGATTAGTCTAGACTACGGTCTGGGATCCCCTGGATTACCAAAAAAAAAAAAAAAAAATGAATGAAACTTGCCGGTGAAAGGGTAAAAGAAAATGAGAATGACCATTACAGGAAAAAAGAAGAAGAAAGCCGATTCCTTTCATATTATGAGACCACGTCTCCAGAGTCACCGCACCGAAGTACTATGACTTTTACTGCAACCTCAATTGGAAAATTCATGTCCACGTAAGTGACACATTTGCTGATGACATATCCCCTAACTGGTCCCACCATCCTCTTGAGTCTTTCCTCCTCTCTTCTTCTCCAAGCCTTCAACTTTTCAAATATTTCTCTATAAACTTCAGATTCTTCTTCTCTCATGT
This sequence comes from Isatis tinctoria, assembly GCA_010577795.1. Lineage (NCBI taxonomy): Eukaryota > Viridiplantae > Streptophyta > Magnoliopsida > Brassicales > Brassicaceae > Isatis > Isatis tinctoria. Next base: position 5,477,373 of record CM021250.1, on the reverse strand, counting down.
GAGAATAACCAACTTCAAGTTTAAAAAAGGAAAATAATAACTTAACCGTGCTTTTGGATTTCCACAAGCATGAAGAGCTTCTTCCACCATACAGATCTTCTCACCGGCTTACCGTTTTTCCGGTTAACCAGAAAGCAACTGGCTTTTTCAGCTCTTGTCCTGTTTCTACTATTAGCGGGACCGGAGCTAGCGTCGGGTCAACCAAATCAATCCGATCCAAATAACCGGTATGAGTACGGCGGCAGGCTAAGTCCCGCCATGGCTGTGGTCGTGGTGGTCGTAATCGCCCTTCTCTTCTTCATGGGCTTCTTCACCGTCTACATCCGCCACTGCACGGGCGCAGCCGACGGCAGCGTTAACGCTAGGGTAGGAGCGAGGAGAGTCACGAACGCCACGGTGGCGCGTGGTCTCGACGCGTCGATGATCGAGACGTTCCCGACTTTCGTGTACTCGGATGTGAAGACGCAGAAGATCGGTAAAGGTGCGTTGGAGTGTGCCATCTGCCTGAACGAGTTCGAGGACGACGAAACGCTGCGTTTGCTACCTAAATGCGACCACGTCTTCCACCCTCACTGCATCGGCGCGTGGCTCCAGGGTCACGTGACCTGTCCGGTTTGCCGCACGAATCTCGCCGAACAGCAGCAGCCGGCTGAGCCTGTCGAACCGGAAGTAGTAGCCGATACGGATCTCGAGTCGCAGCAACCGGTGGTCCCTGCACCGGTGGTGGAACACGGTGGGAGTGTTGCACGTGTCAAGTTCTCGAGGTCGCACACGACGGGGCACTCGGTGGTATTACCTGGAGAATGTACCGAGAGGTTTACGCTAAGGCTACCTGAAGATTTAAGGAAGAAGATAATGGCGAAATATGTACCGAGGGGGGGAAGCACGAGGAGTGGTAAAACGGTTGACGGGTCAAGGGCTCGATCGGACCGGTGGTTGTTCCGCAAAACACCGTCGTTTATGTGGCGGAGCCGGGACGATGGTTCTATTAGGCTTGGTGGTACCGGTAGCATTAGAGCAAATGCAGTAACAAGTCCGACAGGTGACTCGGTACCAGCAGACCGGTGGAGTTTCCTTAGAAACCCGTCGTTTCTGTGGAGGACTACGCCGGTTCCTTCGCCGAGAGTGGAGGTTAAGGACGGTGAAGGAACATCGTCGATTCAAGTTCAACATACCGGCGCAGCTGGTTTAGTTAGCGATTCCGTTAGATTACCGGTCTAACTACAACTCTTTATTCTTCAGAACGACTTTTCCTCGATTTTCTTCCATATCCTTTTTTGTGTGCATTGTTCATACAATAGATTTTACGTAATTCTTTAATTTTCATTATCTTGATTGTTTTTTTGTAAGATATTAAATGTCAATCCCGTCGACAAAGGAGATTGTTTTATTGTACTTTGTGCTTTTTCTTCGAAAAGAAACTTGATTGCGAAATTAATTGTGATTCATGCAAGAAGAGACATATATAAAGCTTCCGAAATTACATTAGGAGCATAGAACCAGAAGCAAAATAAATCCATCTTTATAAATCCAACAAAGAACAAAAAGAACAATGAGTTGAACATTGGGTGGATATTGACCTCTATATTCTTTAAACACTTTAACAAAAAAGTCTTATTCGTCGACCAAGAACACATAGAAGAGATAATGTAATTGTTATTTTATACCAGATCTGTGATTTAACTTATAAAAAATATACTTTTGTCTTCTAAATAAGGGTTGGCTACTTATTTCCCTCCCTATAGTTCAGCTTCTGTTCAAACCCCCTAGACTATCAAACTTCTTCTAATTCCACCCAAAGTATGACATTGAATTAATTATACACCCAAACTAATTTTCTCACGTTAATTCCACCTAATAAATTAAGAATTCAAAATCACGATCAATGTTAATAAATCGTGTTTCGGTAATAGTGATTGCCCGTTTTTTTAATTAAACCCGACCCAGAAAATGATTGGATCCAAATAACCCGACCCTGTAAAAAAAACGTGGATTAAAACTGAAATCGATTACCCGTCTTCTTCACACTTGTTCTTATCAATCATATCGTGAAATTGAAATATGATTAGTTTTTTCTCAACGAATGCGATAAATCTTCATAATTAATAATTTTGTTAGAAATGATTGCTTAGAACTTTTCCAGTGTATTGTTGACAAGAAAAAAAAGGAATTAATTAATTCAGACATTCTAGTTAATCTTATCATCGCACAAGTTGGAACGAATGATATACATTCCAAGTTGTACAAATATAAACCATGGCAACTTTATCATCTAGATATATGACGACTGTTGACAAAAAGAAAAGAAAATATGGACCACGACTAAGTCGCCTCCATAATGGATCAAAGGTGACTTGTTCAACAATTCGAACAGTGACGTACGAAAGTTGCCATTAGTCAATTATGTTCTAGAAAGGTAATGTGTAAATTACTAAAAGTCGAGATAAGGTTTGACTCAAAGGAAGGTGCCATACGCTAATTCGTAATTCTAAAGCTAATAATATGACTAGGGTTGTTCATATTGGCTCAAAGTTAGGGCAGCGCTAACCTTTTCAAATAATTATAAGCACTGCTCCTGATTTATTAACTATAAATGATTTAGAGTTCATTTAAGGGTTATTGTTACAAATGACAGGTTTAACAGGCCTAACCTAACCCTGTTTGTAAATTTTCTTTATTCTTTTGTTTTTTTCTTTTTTTTTCTTCCTCGAATTCGTCGATAAATTCCTAAATATAATTTTGTAGTTTTGCGAAAATAATGACTTTGCGAATTTAGCATAAAAACTAAAAAACATGATTTTGCGGTTTTGGCGGGAAAACGCGATTTTGCGGTTTTGGTGGGAAAACATGATTTTGCGGTTTTGGGGGAAAACGCGATTTTGCGATTTTGGCGAGAAACACACAATTTTGCGTTTTCGGCGGAAAAACGTGATTTTGCGGTTTTGGAGGAAAACGCGATTTTGCAGTTTTGGGGGAAAATGCAATTTTGCGGTTTTGGCTGGAAAACACGTTTTTTCAGTTTTGGCGGGAAAATGCGTTTTCAGTTTTGGCGGGAAAACGCGTTTTTGCGATTTTGGCGGGAAAACGCGTTTTTCGATTTTGGCGGAAAAATGCGATTTTGCGATTTTGGCGGGTAAACGCGATTTTGCGATTTTGGCGGTTAAACGCGATTTTGCGATTTTGGCGAGAAACACACAATTTTGCGTTTTCGGCGGAAAAACGTGATTTTGCGTTTTTGGGGGGAAAACGCGATTTTGCGGTTTTGGCGGGAAAACGCGATTTTGCGGTTTTGGTGGGAAAACATGATTTTGCGGTTTTGGTGGGAAAACGTGATTTTGCGGTTTTGTCGGGAAACATCATTTATTATAAATAACGATGTTTTTTTGTTGTGATTTTAAATTATTTTTGTTATAAAGTTATAAGGATTTGATTAAAATTTTCTTTATTCTAATAAAAAATGTAGAATTACAAAGTATTTAATAGGGCTTAAAAGGGTCGAGCCATATTTTATAAATTTTAAGGGCTTAAAAAGAGTTAGAGTTTAAAAAGGGTCGAGCTCAAAATAAAAAGGGTCGGGCTGGGTCAGAAAACCCTATTTACCATCCCTAATAATATCAAAGCATTCGAACACAAAGGCAAATGTAGACGCAAACGTTAAGATACAAAACCCGCTAGCTGTTGCTTGTAGTATATTTATTACATGATCATGTGACAGAACAAGACGATGGGTATCACTGTGTACACTCACTGAAAAGCTGGTTAAAAACAAAGTCGCGATCTGTTGTATCTAGCCGTGGGCGTTCGGGTACCCATTGGGGTTCGGATCGGGTTTTTCAGATTTTCGGGTTTTCGGATTTAGTCTTATAAAACCCATTCAGGTTTTAGAAAATTTTCGGGTCGGGTATGGTTAGTAATTTTTCGGGTTCGGATCTATTTTGTAATACCATACAAGTACCATTTTATATCCAAACTCAATTCGGATTCGGATAATACCTCTTCGGGTCCGGATACCCATTTTTAAAATAACATGTTTTAACTAAAAACACATAAAACTAAACAATAGAACTAATAAAATCCTCTTAAACATTGTAAAAATATGTCTGAACTCATCCATCTTTAAAATAAGAATAAAAATAAGTCATAAAAATGAATTTTCAAAAATATTTGAAAGTAATCAAATTATACAAAAGTAACAAAACTATGTAAAAATGGTTAATGTCGGATTTTTCGGGATACTCGTTCGGTTTTTGGTTCGGTTCGGGTATTACTCACAACCCGAAATACCTAGTTCTAAGTCCCATTTGGTAATTTTTTAAATCTGGTTCGGATCGGATTCAGATATTTTGAATCGAATTCAAGTTTGGGTTAGGATTTCGGTTAAAAATGTCCAGGCCTAGTTGTATCTTACGTTGAGAATTATGTTCCTAAGATGTTCCTGAGAGTTTTGCAGATACAGTTTCTATACAACGAAACCACGAGCACTATTATAGACTCGTAGTTCACACACAATAAAGAGTCGGATCAGACTATATATTTCCGTTTTCGAACACAGTGATTATTGATTATCCGAATTGAATTTTGCAAATTATAATAGCTTTAATCCAGATCCGAGTCTGCAAATTCCAGATATTCAAGTTTCTAGATGGATCAGGGCGGATCACTGATCATTTTCACTCCTTGCTAGTTTTTTTCTTCTTCCATTTTGTTCCGTTACTTCCGCGCTTCGTTATTATGGAAAATTTTTCATTAGTGATCAGAGACATAACCGACCAATCAATTCCTGAACCGGTGCTTTCATAATCCGGAACACCGGTTATATCACATCAGTGCTATACTACGTGGCTTGGCCAATCACATTAAAGCGACGATATCAGTCAAGGAAATAAATAAAATATTACTGAATTAATAAAATTATAAAAAGGGGAAAACAAAAACGTTCTTCTTCTTCTTTCTTCCTCCTTCGAGTGGAGAAAGGTTTGGGGGAACGAAGACGGATCGATACCAACTCCGAAGAACTAAAAAACCACTAGAAGAGTGATTAGCAGAGGATGCATTCTTTTGGTTACAGAGCCAATGCTCTGCTCACATTCGCTGTCACGATACTGGCCTTCATTTGCGCGATTGCGTCCTTCTCTGACAACTTCAGTAACCAAACTCCCTCTGCTCAGATCCAGGTATGCCTCTATTTAGAAACAGAGATCTCTTAGTGTATCCTGGATCTTTATATATGCATGCCTTTATTTTGTGATATGGTTAAGTTTTTTAGATTAGATCCCTAATTTTGTTGGATTGTGGCCTTGTGGTCGAAAACTTGCTTCTTTTTTTTCGTGGGAAATATAAGGAGAATTCTGGAAATTTTTATTCTATGGGTTCTGAGAATCTTGAATTGTCTACTTGGGTTAATAGTTAGTGCTGTGTGGTGTGCAGATATTGAATATCAATTGGTTTCAGAAGCAACCCCATGGAAATGATGAGGTAAGGTTTCATGGTCTTAATCTTTATGTTTTCTTTTTCCTTCATTAGGCCAAGAATCATACCTCTCACTTTGTACTTTTGGTATGAAATTTTAATGAGAGTCATCTTAAGCTTACTAGTCATTGTGTTTTTTTTTGAATTTGTTGGCCGTGGGGGTTCAGGTGCGGCTGTTTCTTTGAACATTGTAGGAAATATATAAAGATTTTTATAATAGCTTACTCATGAAAGTCATATTGAACTCAAGTTGATGAATATACACCACATGTTATACAATCGGTTATTTTTCAGGTTAGGCACACCCGTAGTTTTATCTTCTTTATCGAGTCGTTAGGGTGCCCTTTGTCTGTTGCATATATTCTAAATGATTAGTATCTTACGTGTTTTTAGGTCAGCTTGACACTGAACATAACAGCGGACTTGCAGTCACTATTTACTTGGAACACAAAGCAGGTATAGCATCTGTATATACAACCAATGCTGACCTGAGATCTTCCCAATCTCATCATACTGTCTTGTTGTATACTTCTTTTTGTATGGTCGGATGAACATAATAAAACCAACACAAATGAAAATATTTGCAGGTATTCGCTTTTGTAGCAGCAGAGTATGAAACCTCCAAGAATTCCCTGAATCAGGTATAATAGATCTACTTTGCTTCAAACGATTTATAGCCTAATGCTCTCGTTGTGGATAAGAACAATTTCAGAGTTTTGTAGTTTTAGTGTTGCTGCCTTCTTCGTGCCTGTAATGTAGATCAGGACCCTCTTGTTAATACACCATGGACATTTGTCATTTTCACAGGTTTCTCTATGGGATGCCATCATACCCGAGAAAGAGCATGCCAAGTTCTGGATACAAATCTCAAATAAGTACCGTTTCATCGATCAGGTACTTCAAGCACTATCTATTAAAACACTCGTCTTCCCCTTCCGTGTAATTCTTGTGGGCAAAAGTATCTGATTGTCGTCAATGGGATTTTTCTAGGGACACAACCTCCGAGGGAAAGACTTCAACTTGACATTGCACTGGCATGTCATGCCCAAGACTGGCAAGATGTTTGCTGACAAAATAGTTATGTCTGGTTATCGTTTACCCGATGCATACAGATGATTACGAAGAGCCTCATGCATCATCTAGGAAAGAAGAGGGTTATGTTTCAGTTGGACTTTACACAATGAGAGGCCTCAATGGTTCGTTGCTCTGTATACCGGGAAACATGTTGTTAGCTGATATGAAGTTGAATCCTTGTTTTGGAATAAAAGCGTGTTTTTTTTCCCCAGCAAAACAATTATATTGATATCAAAAAGAGATTACAAACTAGTTAAGAGAAACTTTGAAAGTAAAATGTTGCAAGTAAAAAGAGATAACAACACAGAGCCTTCAATCAGACACAACTCTGATAGAATCTGACTCATAAGCCAAGTTCAAATCGCGAATCAGCTACTTGCCAACACATGAAAGTCTAATCATCATCTTTGTTATATGTTTAACTTAAAAGCGTGGATTATTACTAGTTTTGCTATTTCAATCAGCAGCAAGACGAGTTTCAGTCTGTTGTGTGTTTGGGTTAGTTACAAACTCTGATAGTCTCCAAATCTTAGGACTTGAAAACTAAATAGTATAATCAGTATTTGGCCGAAGTCGCACATTGAAATAAAGAGAGTCGTAGCTTTCTTATTACACTCTTATAGAATTCCTTGAGAAAGCATAAATCAGGAACAAATCCAAAAATCTTCCTTTCTTATTAAACTCTTCTACGAAATCTCCTTTTACCAAGAAGAACTGAAGAACAAGACCTAACTCCCGAATCTAATTGCACGAAATTCTCTTTCTTGAATCCAAAAACCAGAGAAGCCATCAAACATAGAAACCCCAAAACCAAATATCTAGATTCTCTCTTCAACTTTTTAACCATAGTGACACCGAATAAGCAAAGCCCTAAAACCTTCAAAACCCCATCACTCTTCATCTCTTTCCCAGAGATTTTGTAGAAACCATAAATCCACAGAATTACACAAACGAAAATCAAAATTGGTACTCTGTTCCGTTTCTTCCTCCACCCATCAAATCTTCCCCATCCTCTCCAAAACCCTCCTCCTCCTCCTCCATCCTCGCCGCCCAAATCAGCAATGACAAGATCCAATGGCTGAGGTAAAATCTGGAGGCCAGGGGACAGTAAAGACAATGAGTGGAACAGAAACTTAGCGATTCGTTGATATCCGACTTTTTTTTTCCTCCTCCTTGCACAAACAACCAAACTTTGGAACTGGGTTCGATGTGAAATCGAAGGGAGCGACACAGAGAGTCGAGATATTGATGAAAGTCTCGGACTTTGTGCTGGATTAATCAAATGGAAACCATTGAGATGCGATGTAAGAGGAAGAGTCATCAGCGCAATTTCTGTCTTCTTGTTTGTCGTCTAAATAGAAATAGCCGTTGCTAAATGCGTATGGGATTGTGTGTGTCTTTCCAGGTTTCTTCGAACCTGTTCTTCTTTAAACACGTTTGTAATAACAAAACCAAACTAAACCAAACCGAAAAATGAAAACCAAGACTGGCAAAATTCGAACTGAAACTGGTATTTTCTTCAACAAACCTCAGACTAAGCTGATATAAAAAGAAAAATCCAGGTCAAAGCCTTGCCAAATTAAGTCAAGTTACATTCTATTATATCGTGCGTATTCATTCATATATTTCTCAAAACCGGAATAGTTAAACCACGATAGGTTTATTCCAGACAATTAATTATCTTTACAAAACGGTCACGCTGCTCATGGAGCCAATGTCTCGTATATCCTCAAAAACCAAATTAAAATCTCTTATATCCCCATTTTATCTCCTATATCCCTATTTCATTAAACAGATTGGAAATTCCGAAAATACCCAGATTTGTTTTATTGGTTTAATTGGAAAAAACAGAAAATGAAAGAAAAAAATCTGAAAATCTCGAGCTCGCCGTCCTCCCCTCGCACTCGTTCTCCCCGACTCACTCACTCGCCGTCGCATTCACTTCCAGTCACCTCCGCTGCCGCATTCCATCGCAGATAGTTGAAAACAGGTGCTGCATTCTTCTGTTTCCTCCAGCTGTATTTAGTAAAAATTAGGTTATCAATTAGGTTTATGGCTTTCAAATTCAGATTCAATTGAGATTTGATGAATTTGGTACGCACATTGTTGTATTACCTATGTTTCTGGGTCAATTAGTAATCTTAATTGGTAAAAAAATGAATTTCAGTAGTTGAATGGATCGAATTGGCAGTACATTTGCAGTGGAAACCATTGATTTTGGGTATAACTAGGTAGAACTAGTAGAACTGATAAATGTAGTATAACTAGTAACACTGGTATTACTGAAAATGTGTAACGGTATAACTGTGGATAACTATGGATAACTATGGATAATTTATTGAGTTTTTTGCATTGTTTTGGCAGGATACAATGACTACGCACATGACCATATATTTTAAATGTCAATGTCGTATGTGTAGTGTAATTTTGAAGACATCAGTGGAGGAGATAACTTTATCAGTGATAGAAGCTATGATGTATAAGAAGCTTGGGTTAGATGAAAGTAAGGTTAAACTGGAGCCGGTCAGGGTCGTGGTCGTGATATCCAGTTAAAACTACATGACCTGTGCACAAAATATTACTTGACAGAGCTATGGGCATTGGCTTACTACAAGATGATTTATGTAGTGCCGGATAGGTCTGAATGGAATGTACCGGATTACATCAGAACACTGCATAAAAGGCAATCCTATAAAGGTTTTTATTGGTTGTTATTTGGGAGAGGGAGTAGCGGTGAATGAATTTATTGCCATCTTTTGTGTTGTAAAACTTGTATGATTAGGACTCCTGCGTAAAACTAAGTATAAATGTGTCAAATATATTTGATTTGTCGCCATGTTTGAGTGCGAACGTATTTGATTTATTGCCATCTTTTGTGTTGTAAAACTTGTATGATTTGGACTACTGTGTAAAACTAAGTATAACTATGTGTAATATATTTGATTTATCCCCATCTTGAGTGCGAACATGTTACTACGTTGAACAATCCAAATTATCTGCCTAAACAATTATATCATCAGTAAAACAAAAATAACAAAGTTTTCATTAAGGTAACACCAGGAAAAGCTAATTTTGGGTGATTTTCAAATTAAATTAGTATTCCTTCTAAAAAAAAAAATCAACGGTAAAACTAAAAAAACAAATTCGATTTTATTGTATTTACATATAATTATAACAAATATATGATTTTTGATTTTTACATTTGATTTTTGTTACACAAGCCCAACATTTCTCCAATATACTTCCTTATACTTTCATGAACACTTTGTTGGTGACAACCAACTTAGTAAAGAAAAGTTAACGAAATTATGATTTCAAACATATTTTTCCATAAAACAATCAGTCTTACATGTTAAATCACTAAACGTAACTGTAAAACTACTAAAACATATTTGAAGGTTAAGTAATACTAAATAAATTGAAAAACACCAAAAGTAGAACTGTGAAGAAGTTTCGTACTACTACTATCTTAAGTATTACTAAGAAGGATTTTTGGAGGGAAATTTTGGAGGGAATTTTCACATAATTTTTTTGGAGAAAATTTACTCTCTTCTTTTCTCTCTCGAAATCATTTTGTCATTTCTCATTCTCCATTTCTCTCTCCATTTTCCTCTCTCATTTTCTCTTATTTTCTCATTCTCTCTCTCAATTTCTTACATTTTCTCTCATTTTCTCATTTATCTCTCTCAATTCTCTCATTTCTCTCATTTCCTCATTACTCTCTTGCTGTTTCTCCCATTTCTCTCTCACTTTTTTCTTTCTTCACGATCTCTACTATCCCTTCCATCATGGATCCATATGAAGAGAAAATGAACAAGAGGGAGACGAAGAAGATGAAGCCACATGTGGATATGATTAACTAAATTAAATTCTCTTCGCAATCTTCCTTTCCTAAAACTTGTTCTCGGATGATATAATTGTTTGTCAAGAGTTGCATCAGTTTATGTGTTTCTTAAGACTTATCCATTTTATGTTATTGTTTATACTTGTGTTTGGTAAGATTTATGTTGTGTTTAATTGTCTTTGTCTTTTCTATTCTAGCATTGCACAACATAGTTCAAACTAGAATAAGAAGAATTACCACAACAAGTTCAACCAGTTCTAAACCAAAATGTGAAAACATCAAAAAAAGAACAAATAAACAAGTTCCCAAAAACGGCCAAAGTTCAGAGTTTTCCATAAAGTTTCAAACTTCAACCACAAAAAAAGTTTGTCTTCACTCCCTTAAGAACTTCATATATGAAACACCTTGTCCCCAGCTTGATTTGCTTTTTGTACTCCGTTGGTAAGAAGTACATTCCAGCTGCCATGGTTCCCTCATTATCCTGCAAGAAACATTGAGTTCTACATCAATTATACCAGTAGTACATCACAATTCCCAATAGTTTTCCCCAGTACTACCCAGTTTTCCCAACTTTTTCTAGTTTTACAAAAGACTATCGCGACTAGTTTTACCAAATATTCCTAGTGTTACTCAACAAATAATTCAAATTTTTACCTAATATTCTCCAATTCTATATAGTTTTCCTTCGCACAAAACAATGGAAATGGCACCAATCAACCAATGGCTTCCTACTCACCTACGATTTCTTCCTACCGCTCGGCGAGGTCGGCGATTCCTTCGGAATCTCATTCCGTTTAGCTCCTCTTCTTGTTTCCACCATTGTTGAGACGGCGAGGTCGACAATTTCTTCTTGTTTCCACTTAGAGAAGGAATTGAGAGGAATCGATTATGATTTAGAGATAAGAGAGTGAAGAGTCGCGTGAGTCGCGTGAGAAAGAAAGGAGAGAAAGTTGAGTTTTTCCCCCAAATTGACAAATTAGGGATTTAGAAACGATGATTCGGTTTAATCTTGGTTTATGTTTGGTAAAATTGTGATTCTTTTAATTTGTCTTGGCTTTTCTGTCTTTTGCTTTAGTTTCGTATTAAAAATAATGTTAACAAAAATAAATTTTAGAACGGGGACATGAGAGATTTGTCTGCATCTATAGGGACATACGAGGTGTTGGCTCCTGCTCATGCGTGGCTTCAGACATTCTCCATCTTCTAGGGTTCTTTTCTCGGCAATTCCAGGTACACGCTCTCTCTCTTTATTGAATTTCTGCTATATGCTTGTTTTTTTTTTTTTGCTGAACTGTTACTGCGTGAGCTAGAAAACGAAGTCAGGAAGAAGACGTACAAAATTTCAGTCTCATTTTCCTACTTCTTAGGTTCTGTTCGATCTGAGCAGCTTTGATGTGGTTCACATTTACCATTTTGGTCATAAATTTCAAAGTTTCGGCCTTTAGTTTGATTCAGATCCGTATTAGATCCCAACTGTACGAATGCCCTTTGATCTGATTCACATTTTGTAGCAATGTCACTATTATATATTTCTTCCTGAGTAAGTGTTCAATTCCGTTAGTTGCTCGAATCTGGATTCTTGACTCTCTTGTTGTTGGTGAATCTGTCTGTTTCCTTGACGTTCTGTTCATGTTGATCTGTCTATTTCCTCCACATTCTGTTTATGTAAATCAATTCAGAAACTTTTTTCATTTTTTTCAATTTGTGTTTTAATTTAGAAATATGGAAGTGAAAGCGAGAGCTCCGGGGAAGATCATACTCGCAGGCGAACACGCTGTTGTCCACGGATCCACAGCAGTAGCAGCCGCCATTGATCTCTACACTTACGTCACTCTCCGCCTTCCTCTTCAATCAGGTTCCTTTTCTCGGATAGATTCTCGATTTGGTTTCTTTCTTCTGGTTGTTATTGCTCCTTGAGATCACCAAAAATGTGATTACAACTCACAGTGTATCGAATTAGAGATTAGTTGGTAGAATCTAAGCTTTTTCTAGTTCACTTGGAAATATCGCGTTTCTGGTTTCTCTAGCTAAAACTCACCAAACCCTGGAATCTGCAGGATGTTCATTAGTTTCCATTTTCGAATTGTGATTTGGTTCTTGACTTTGGATGTCCATGTACAAGTAATATCAAAGAAATGGAGGTTAATTCCTTCTCGGCGTACCTGCTTTGCTGGATTTGAGTTTAGCATCTTTTGGACATTGTGTTTTCTTATTTAAGAGCACATCTAGAGAAAAGGACTAGACCTTTGTACCGGATCGAGTCAGATCAAATGTGGAAAAAGTAATTCGATGTTTGTTCCAATGTAGAAACAAATCTGAAAGCATTTACATTTCCTTTTTTCTGACAGCTGAGAACAATGATAGGCTTACACTTCAGCTCAAGGACCTTTCCTTGGAGTTTTCCTGGTCCTTAGCTAGACTGAAGGAAGCAATTCCTTATGACTCAAGCACGTTGTCCCCTTCTAAGCCGGCTTCGTGTTCAGGCGATACCCTTAAATCTATTGCGGTTTTGGTTGAAGAGCAAAATATTCCACAGGAAAAGATCTGGCTCTCCTCTGGGATGTCCACCTTTCTGTGGTTATACACCAGCATCCTAGGGTAAAGAAAAACTCAAAACAATGAGCTCAAAGAAATTTCCCAGACCTTATTTTCAGATTTCTTGAATCCTGTTCTTGTGATATTTAGATTCAGTCCGGCTACGGTCATCATTACAACCGAGCTTCCATACGGATCTGGCCTCGGTTCATCAGCAGCTTTCTGTGTAGCTCTCACAGCTGCTCTCGTCGCATCTTCCATTTCAGACAAAACCCGCGGTGACGGTTGGACTTCGCTCAATGAAACCAATCTCGAGTTGCTGAATAAATGGGCGTTTGAAGGCGAAAAGATCATCCATGGGAAACCTTCTGGGATTGACAACACCGTCAGTGCATACGGTTTGTGTTAACTGTAGAACATCGAAATTCTCTCATCAAAATTCTTTATGTTAGAGAAAAAAACCATTTCTGTTTTGTGGTTGCTGCAGGCAACATGATCAAGTTCTGCTCAGGCGAGATAACTCGGTTACAGTCAAACATGCCTCTGAGAATGCTAATCACCAACACTAAAGTCGGGCGGAACACGAAAGCTCTGGTCTCTGGTGTATCAGAGAGAAGGGTCAGACATCCAGATGCTATGAACTCGGTGTTCAATGCCGTGGACTCTATAAGCAAAGAGCTCGCTGCGATCATCCAATCTAAAGACGAGACCTCGGTTTCTGAGAAAGAAGAGAGTATAAAAGAACTCATGGAGGTTAACCAAGGCTTGCTGCAGTCAATGGGGGTTAGCCACAGCTCGATTGATACCGTGATCCGAACCACGCTCAAGCACAAGCTTACCTCAAAACTGACCGGAGCTGGTGGTGGCGGCTGCGTCCTCACTCTATTACCAACACGTATCCTTTTTTCAGAAATTTTCAATCATGTTTTTTTTTTTATAAACCTTTGAATCTTGATTTTTGTTTGTCCCTTGACGTTGAATCCCTCTCTGGTAAACGAAGTGGTTTCAGGGACGGTGGTGGACAAAGTGGTGGAGGAGCTCGAGTCCAGCGGTTTTCAGTGCTTCACTGCGTCAATTGGTGGTAACGGAGCTGAAATTTGCTTTTGATCAGACTGGAATGTCCTGATGCCATATGGTTAACAAAAACCATATTTGGCGTCTCACCAACCAATCTACCAGAAGAAGGCTGCAATCACAAATTTAAAAAGTCCATTTTTTTACTACTGATGTATTGAATGTAAAAATGCTTTTTTTACCATGTGAAAGCTCTTCTTTCTTTTTGTTGTTGTTGAAATTGTTGTCTTAATTGTAGAAACGAAAGCATGATAATGGACTTGTTGAGAAGTTGGATTTTCTTGAAAGAAGTATGAACTAACAAGTTTTACTTCCCCATTTTCGTGAAAATATATATTTTTAAAGATATTATAGTTGTTACATAAAATAAACTTTGTATACAAGGGGTGCAAACCTTGGAGATGCACCGTTAGTGTATGAGTTTCACTCAACTCTCCTCAGCCATTCGAATTTTGTCCAACTTCATCATTTCATAGATGTGAGAAGCCGGCCTCTGGACATGTTCATGCATTCTAAGTAATAATCTGTATAACGGTAAGCTTGCGAGACCAATACGATGTAAATCTCTAACATATGTGTTTGCTTCCTCTACTTTCTCTTCCTTCTCAAAGTACTCGGCAATCGCCAGGACCAGTTTTTGGGACGGTCTCCAATGACAGCGCTTCATTAGTTCGAATGCTCGGTGCATAGCATCAATGGCTTTCTCCATACTTTGACATTTCACCCATCCCTCCATCAAAATCTCCCAAGTCTTGTAGTTTGGATTACCTCCTCTTTCCAGTACACGGTTGTGCAATGCCTCGGCTTTGCTTATTTGTCCATCACGCACATAAGCACCCAAAAGAACATTGGAGACTCTAACATCATAGTTACAGCATTTGTCCTCCCATTCAACGAATACCCTTTCAGCCTCTGCAAGATCACCAACTTTCACCAAGGATGACAGTACGCATATGTAGTTTGCACAAGTAATCCTGCCAGAAACAGACTTCGAAGCTTCCCACAGACGAATGACTGCTTCCTTATTTCTTAAAGAGGCATAAAGTGTAATAAGGAAGAAATATCCGAGCCTATTGCTTCTATTCAACTTCTTCTCTGCACTCTCAAGCACTAAATTGGCCTTGTCAACAAAACCAGCCTTAATATAGACATTTGCTAGAGTACATAACGAGCTCCAGCCAACTTCAACACTCTTATCACCGACCATCTCCCCATAAACAGTTTCCGCAGCTGCAACACCGGATATTTCGCAGCATGCGTTCATCCAGAGATTGTACGAGAGAACATTTCTAGGTATCTTGTTCCTCTTCATCAACGAAATCACCATAGCTACTTTCTCATACTGGTGAGTTGTTTCGTAAAGCTTCATCATTTCATTGAATGGGTGTGGAGTGACAAGAAACCCCAGTCCGTTCAACTTCTCCATAAGAGCTTCCGCTTCCTTAACCAATTTATCCTTCACATAACCACGAAGGAGTGGAAGATAAGCTGATTTTGCTACTTTCGGCGACGCAGAACTTTGAAGCTGCTCAAAATATTCCTCAGCTTTTTTCAAGCCGTGGTTTTTGATAATCAATTCCAATCTAAGAGCAGTGTCATGTGCAGATAATTGAACATCTTTTTGAGTCTCCATCCACTCCATCATCTGTACAACATGATTGGCAAAATCTAAACTTCCGTCCCAATTTTGACCAATTCCTACTAATAAAGCTAAAATTTCTAACCTGGAGTGCGAGATCGTAGCGATTCGATCTAATGAGGCGCTTGGAGATGAACCGGAGCTCCGACAACGTGACGGCGTGGCCCGAGTCGACCCGTTCCTGAAGCAGGGAGGGAACGCTGCGTCGTGGACCGCTCTTTCTCAGTATCTCCTTCAAGCCATCCCCTTGTGCTACGGATGACGTATCCGTAGACGCCGCGCGTGAAGACACGAGCCTCGCTACGCCGGTGCTGCCGGAGAAACTCGTCTTCGCAAGCAAACGAATCCTGCTATACATTGTACCTGGATGTTGCAGACGCGTGAGGAAGGAGAGAAGTAGCTCAGAGTGTGAGAGGGGGCAAGGACCGAAGAATAACCATTTGAATCGCGAGTTTGGTTCCGCTCTCTTGCTCGAGAGGAACTCACAAAGTCGAAGAGGAGAAACAGTATATTGGGCTCTAAAATCGATGCTGGGCTAAGCCCAATAACAAATTTTAAAAACTTTCGTTTGTATATTCTGATGTCAGAATTGAAGATTCCATGATTTTGTTGAATATAATATCCTCCACCTCAACCTACGTAATGCCACGACGTGGATTAGTTGTAAAAGATGATTTTAAGATACAATAATAAGACCTGAAGATTTGTTTACGGGAAGGAAGGAGTGAGGGAATGAGGGGTTTCTCTAACAAATCTGAAAGTTTTGGGGTATTTCCGTGATTTAGAAAATAAATGGGGATGTTTCGACTATTTTATTCAGTGAAGAAAGTCAGTTTACAAAGAAGAAGAGAAAAACCCTAGACAGATTTTCTTCGTTGCAGAGGTAAAATCGACGCCGCTGAGAGGTCCATCTTCTTCATCACAGTCCTAAGTACGTTGTCACTTCTCTGTGTCTTCAACATCTGACGATACGTTGTTTCTTCTTTCCATTTCCAAATCCACATAACGGCTCGAGTTTTGATTGGAAAAGTTTTTATTGAGATTTTATCATTTTGTGTCTGCTTTCACTCACAGAGGAGAGCAAAAAAATGTTGGACATCAACCTATTTCGAGAAGAGAAGGGGAACAATCCGGAGATCATCCGGGAATCTCAACGGCGGAGATTCGCAAGCGTTGAAGTCGTCGATGAGATCATCAAGCTCGACAAAGAATGGCGCCAGCGTAAGTATCCCATTTCATCGATCCCATCGTTTACAAACTGAGCTTGATTGGTAACAACATTTCTGTGTTTCAGGTCAGTTTGAAGTAGATAATTTCCGAAAGGAGTTCAACAAGCTGAACAAGCTAGTGGCCAAGCTCAAAATTGTTAGTTTCTTCTAATAAGTTACAGGAACCTTCTTCTAAATCCATTGTTCTTATACTTAGGATCTTATAGTAACCTTCTTCTGCATCATAGACTGATGTTAGTTTTTTTTTTTTTTTTTACCAATACTGCTGTTTGATATCATATTAGTTAGCAATATTGATCCGATTGTAATGAGAGTGTATTTTTTTTTTTTTTGGTTTCTTTGGAATAGGCTGGTTCTGATGCGAAAGAGGAGATTCAGCTAACAGAGAAAAACAAACAAGACGCTGCAGCCAAGGAGGCGGAAGTTCGTGAAGCTTATGCTGCTTTGAAAGCCAAATTGGAGACAGTTGGAAATCTCATCCACGACTCTGTTCCAATTAATAACGATGAGGTTTGTTCCGTTTCTCTCTCCCTTAAAGGTTGTGTATGCACTGTGGTGACCGAAAAGGAGAGCGGTTTATGTAAGTGTATTGTGTTATCATTTGCAGGCGAACAATGCTGTGACTAAACTCTGGGGTGAGAAGCGGATTGCTTCGCCTGGTCAGAAGCTGAAAAACCATGTGGATCTCGTGGAGCTTCTCGATATCGCAGATACCAAGAGAGGTAGCATTCGCTGACACTTTTGGTCACCTCCTGAGTCAGCGTTGTATGTTTTTTAATGCTATCTTGGACTCAGGTGCTGAAATTGCTGGAGCAAGAGGGTTTTTCCTGAAAGGAGATGGTTTGCTACTTAACCAAGCTCTTATCAACTTTGGGCTAACCTTCTTGAAAAAGAGAGGATTCACAGGATTGCAACCTCCTTTTTTCATGAGGAAGGATGTCATGGCCAAGTGCGCACAGTTGGCGCAGTTTGATGAAGAACTTTACAAGGTCTTTTAACGTACAACAAACGTATGTTTAACTATGTGACTTGTCTTGAGCTTTAAATTCTGAGTAGATCTTTGTTTTATTCAGGTGACTGGTGAAGGAGATGACAAATACCTTATTGCAACTGCTGAGCAACCTCTTTGTGCATACCATATTGATGAATGGATCCATCCGAGCGAGCTTCCCATAAGGTATAAACATAGTAAGATGTAATCTCAGTGTGTAGATGTTTCTTTTATGCAGTTAAAAGGACTTATTGAGATCATAATATTTTTGGTCCAGATATGCTGGTTACTCGTCCTGCTTTAGAAAAGAAGCTGGTTCCCATGGAAGAGATACACTTGGCATTTTCCGTGTTCATCAGTTTGAGAAAATTGAACAGTTTTGCATCACCGGTCCAAACGAGAATGATTCGTGGGCAATGCTCGATGAGATGATGAAGAACTCGGAAGATTTTTACCAAGCGGTAATTTCGATATCCGAAGTTATGAAAACTTGTGCATTTTTTTAATGTTTTCTAATTAGCCAATTGTATGATGATTCCACCGCAGCTAAAACTTCCATACCAAATTGTGTCGATCGTCTCTGGAGCATTGAACGATGCAGCTGCGAAAAAGTATGACTTGGAAGCTTGGTTTCCTTCGTCGGGGACTTACAGAGAGCTGGTGTCCTGTTCCAATTGTACAGACTATCAGGCTCGAAGGCTTGAGATCAGATACGGACAGAAAAAGGTAACTATCTCAGTTCTTTTCGTTTCATTAGGAAAGATATTCGATCTTGTGTAATTTCTTTTAAATGTGGTATATGATGCAGAGCAATGAGCAAACAAAGCAGTATGTGCATATGCTGAATTCGACTCTTACCGCGACTGAGAGGACCATTTGCTGCATTCTCGAGAACTACCAGCGTGAGGATGGTGTGGACATCCCTGAGGTTTTGCAGCCGTTTATGGGCGGCGAGACGTTTTTGCCCTTCAAGGCTAAGCCCGTAGTTGCCGATACCAAAGGCAAAAAACCTAAAGCTTGATTGATGATATATTACTTGATTTCCATGAAACGTAATTTCTCTTTTATTTTGTGGAACTTTTTTGGGACTTGCTTTGTGATACCGGGACCGTTTTATTTGTCATCGAATTGCTTTCATGGCGAAAGCGTGTTCTCAGTCATTTATTCGTGCTAAACTTCGCGTCAATGCAATAACGTAGTATCAAAATTCGGTTGCAACAATTACAGGATTTTGTTATTCGTTCATGTTACTTGGATGGAAAATGTGCAAAGTTATTAATTCAATTTAAACAAACGTTGTCGTATAGAAAATTTAAGTTTGAGATGTATGTATGTCCAGCATAGCCAAAAAAAAAAAACTTCATAAAAGATGAGCAGATTAGTATAGTATAAGGACGATCTCTACAAGTTTTGAGGTATATTCATACTGTTCATGTTGATGATAACAAATGAAAGAATCATGCAACACAGATTCAGTCTCTACTAGTTTTACAAAAATTGGAACAATCTGCGAAGTAAAAAAAAAAAAACTCTTATCCTTTCATCATCTTCTGGGGGAACGATTCATACGGTGACAGTGAACAGATATAGCTTTAGCACGGCTGCAAGGGCGAGCTGTAGAAGAAAAATGCTGACCACAATTACAAACCATCTCTCTCCTGCAGAGTTAATATGTGCTTTGAGGTTCAAAGCCACAAATGTAGCAGACATAAATCCAGCTAAACCCGCAATCACCCATCTGAAGATTTCTAGTGGCACAACAGAGAGACACTGCAGACAGAGAGAGAGAGAGAGGGTAAAAACACAGCTCTTCTTATTTCAAAAAAAAAAAAAAACACAGCTCTTTTTTCATAGTGTCGGGTTTTCAGATTCGATATTTCAAGTGAGAGTCAAAGAGGCATTGTAAAGTAACTTACCAGTGCAGGGATAAAGATGAAAAGGGAATATCCGTAGAGACAGAAGAGTTGCACTAAGCCTGATGGTGCAGAGAAGTACTTGAGAACGACATATAATGCGAGAGGGACAATGGTTACATAACCGTAGAACACTCCCGCAGACCAAGTCACGAGATTAATGTCGTAGTTCCATTCTTGTTTCTTCCATTTGTGCGCTATGTATGTAACAAATGTTCCTATTGATGCTGCTACAAAGATCAAGGTTGTGCATATCCAGAATGGCCCGTACCTTTAAACACAACTTATTCCGATTAAGATTCACCCTTGAGAGAAAATTAGAGAAGCAAATGTCAAATTCCTTCGATTGCAAAGACGAGAGTCTTACAGATCAGGGTTGTTGGCAGTCTTTTCCGTAAATGTTCCTCTGAAGGGAAAGAGCGATTCTTTGAGTCTCTCTACAACGTCAGAGGTATCCACATCAAAGTAAGGCTTGTAAGCACCAACGGTGAATTTATGGAGCCAGCCACCAGACTGAGGTTCATCCGTACCATTCACGGGCCTAGAAAATGTGTCTGCATCGGTTGAAAAAGTAGTAATATAGACATACAATATTAGAAAGACTGGCACCGGCTAATCAGCGTAAAGAAGCTGATGGACAAGTCTACACAATCCTCAATCGATAGGGAGAATTCCTGACTAATGAAAAATCTTAAAAGAAAGATAAATTACCGTCAGCATCTCGAGGGGGATTAGTACCACCAGAGATCTTTCCCTGAGTTGCAGATGGAGGAAACGTTTGTAGATTTGATTCTGCAATACAATTATACAATGTCTCCTCTCAGTCAAAATCACAGAACAAAAGGGAACCAAATCTTTGCCCTTCTCTTTCTGTGTCAATCAGAAGCTAGAACGAGAAGCAACAGATACTCTTTCTCGCAACAACATTCAAAATTCCTTCAAATTTCGATATACCAACGAACAAACTCTGAAAAATGGCTCTTAACTCAAAATGCGAGAGGAGTTCTTTCTTCCTACTTCCTTATATCATCAGTTCAACTAAGCAGCCTAATGTTTCAGAGAATACGACAAATGTTTACCTGCGAATTTGACGGTGACATGGCCAGGATCTGAAACAGCCTACAATCGATAGGTAACTAGATCTGATCAGATGAGGTGACAAACGAGAATCGAAAATCGAAAATCCAATCCAAACAGTGCAGAGAGCACATTCACAGATCATAGATACTCCAGCGAAGGAAAAGAAATCTGGAACGAATCAGAAAAGGAAAGGGGAGCTTACAGGTACGGATCCAGAGACTTTCTGGTGATCGATGTTGGTGTAGCTCCCACCTGACATCATCTTCCTTCTCTCTTTTCCCTTCTCACGTCCTCCTCCGTCTCCCTGCTGTTTCCCTCTTTCTCCGATAAACGAACACAAATCCTCTTTTTCGTTCAGAAGCAACCGAATTGGCGAATTAAAACGTTTTTTTTTTTTTTTTTTACGTGCTTGCTATATAATTTGTTTTATTTTACAAAAATTGAATTTAATGTGAGATTATAATACCTAGAGATTCGAGATTCGGTCTCATACACCATTGGATAAGATTATTTGTTTTTGGGGATCTTAAATCTTAATATTTAGCATAAATCAGATTAATATGTATAACAACTCATAAAACAAATTCTTGATTAGTGATTGGCTTGTTCCCGATGTGATGACATAAAACTAATAAAATTATTCAAATAAATTAAGATTAACGGCCAATAATTTCTTAAGTAAATGTTCGGAGGCAGCATGAAAAAAAAAAGTCGCCTCAACCATAAAACAAATTTCGTTTTTATCTCTCGCTGCAATTTCCTCACTGCAATATCTTAAAATCATCGGGAACGGACAACGGACAAGACCTACTTTACATGTAGAGAGGTTGCGTGTATTCTACTCCCTCACTTGAGCCCTATCTCTGATGGTGACGCTCCAGCGATTCCAGAGAGTGTGCCTTGGGATGCAAGGGAGTTTATCGAAACCTGTTTCGCAAGGAACCGTGAGAATAGATGGCGTCGGAGTTCTTATCGCATCGGTTTTCGCTTTCAGGAGAGAATACGGAGAAAGATTGTCACCTATATGTTTCTATTATGGTTTCTTGCTGGATCTATACCCGTCTGTATGTAAATAGCCTTTGGCTAATGGATTCAATACAACCGAAACTTCTCTATACGTTCATGTTCCTGAACATAAATTTTGCATTGTGGTTTCAAACATAACGAAGGTTAAACTGGTTCTTTATATGCGCATGTTTCACAGCGGCTCGCAAAACCGATGTACAATTTCAAAGATACAACAACCAACAACTTTGATACCAAACTAACCAAGTCGGGAATGTACAAAGGCAGTGCCTCTCTACGCTGTTTTAGCCTCTTTCACTGATCCACAGTAAACACCATGAACTCGTAAGGATCTCTTCTTCTTCCTTTCTCCCCATCTAATCTCTTGGTTTGTTTTTTAATGTTTACAAGAATTTTATGAAAATATCTCTGCTTCGTGGTCTCAAATGAAAGAGTCGTGATGTTTTTTCTAACAAAACTGTCTGTCTAGCATCACGAACAATGCAAACGTTATGGACATTGATCAGAAATTCAAGAACAGACATGAGGTAATTCAAGCTTTAGATTGTGATTGTTTCAAACGTTAAGACGCACACAAAGATTTGTTTGTATTTGGCGTTCACGTTTACAGTTCAAAAAAAAGAGAAGAAAAATGATCCTAAGATTGTAGTCTCATAGGACATGCTTTTATCAGTGTCACATGAGATCCTTGCTTTTATTACAACTGAAGAAAACAAACAGAACTACACAATAACCAGAACGTTCTCTACGCTCAGAAACTCAATCTGACAACAACAAGAACCTTTATGCGACCCTACAAATCAGATCCTTAATAAAAAATCAATTGTTTTTTAAATGAGGAAGACTACAATACTTGCCTGCTCGAAAGTTCTTCTGTAACAGACTGCCAAACCAAAGTCGTTGCTCTTGCTTGACCTTGGGACACTTGCGGAAGGGCAATCTTTATGGATTTTTCAACCTACCTTTCGTGACAAACAGAGTTCTTCTTATTGCTAGAATGAGAAACCATGTGGTTGCAGTGATTTTCTCCTTGATCATTAGTAGCAACGCCGAGCTCAGAACTGTCTTTAAGATCTGAGCCTGCAAGCCTTTGAAGAAACCTAAGACCCCTTCTTTTTTCCATATAGCATAGATGACCCCGGGAATCGTTTTCTTGATTCTTTCTCGGGGCTTCTTCGAGACATCTGCTGCTTGAATCATCACTTTGCACCTACAAAACCCATGAATGTATAAAGATCAATACCACCCAAAAGAGTCTAGATCAATTCACAGCTGTAAAAATTACATAATTCACCGGAAGCTGTAGTACCTGATTGCTGGATATGTAATGACGGTAGCAGCACTTTTGGACACCGCACCTAACAAGAACGCCATAAAGGCAGAGAGGACTATAGGGGAAGAGTCTTTGTTGGCTTTTGCCTTTCTTTTTTCAAGGAGGTTCTGTTTCAGCTGATCAAACACTGTATACTACAAAGAGAAGCTAACTGTTCAGCTAGTCGCGTTATTGCAGAAAACACCTGGCAATGTAAGTATGAAGTTGATGGTGTCAAATGAACAATGGTACCTGAATTGCAGGATTCGAGGTCAGTAAAAGGGAAATCCCAAGGCCATCAAAAGCATTTCCCCATGCCCCCTCGGCTAAGGTCTTCCACAACCCTTTTGCTTTTCCAAACTCGCATGTTTGCATCCTTGATGAAGCTGTATCTAGAGGCTACACAAACATAGAACTTGAAGTTATTATGCATAGAGAACACAGAAGACCAAGTAGGAGACAAGTCCCAGCGTTGACATTCCGAAAAAGAAACTAAACTTTTAAGAAGAGTTGGGTGGAATAATAAACGTACTTGGGTCAATACAGAGGTACAAGCTCCAGCGGCGGCAGCAATGAGCAGATTTGCCTTTGTGCCAATTGACTTTGAACCTATCCTTTCACTATGTAACCTTTTGAAATAGCTATAACTATAGAAGTAGATGAATGACGAGATGAAGGACTGGAGATTCTTCGTCCCGAGGCCCTGATACAGCGAGAGAACATTCCCTGAAGAAATTGCTTCCCAAAAGACATCTGACAGGTATCTGAAAATGTAACAAAAAACAGCTTTAAAGTTACTCAAACGAGAATCACACATGAATCATTATACTACCTAATCACTCTGTCCTACATACAGCTTCTAAAAGTTATATATAACAATTCCAATTGCACGAATTTTAGAGATAAATAGCTTCTCATTGTGGATATCAAATGTCAGTCATCGATTCCATATACGAACTCTATTTTGACCGGTTAAAAGTATTTGCACGGAGACCAAACATCAAAGTGTTTCCGAGTCTAACAGTTGAAATATCTATACAAGTGCACAACTTAACGTAGTTTGCTCAGCAGAAAATCAAACGCAGCACCCAAAGAAGGCAAAAGCAAAAAGCTTACGCCCATTGAAGAGCCTTGATCAAAGATGTGAAATTTCTGGGATAAACTAATATTATTATATAATCTAACCCAACAGTCTACGTTACGATCCAGAAGAGGATCTACAAGGAAGGAGATCAAAAACTAATCCAGCTTCTCAAGCGCGATGCCAAGAGATATAACTAAACACGCAATTGAAAATTTTATAGATTTGGGGGGAAAATCATCGTCGCGTAAGAAATCAAAGAAGAAGAGAGGGAAACCTGTATTTCTGCTGACCGCGAACGCTAATCTCGGCCTGGAACTTGGATTTACAGGTATCGAGAGGGTATAAGATGGTTGTGCTCAGAAGCGATCCTATAGCTCCGGATGTCGCCTCCGAGATAGATTCCAAATCAACTCCCATCTTCTCCCGAATCAGCCGCAGACTCGGAGCAGATTTTATTTATTGAGGAAGGTATGGGTTATGGGATCACAATGAAAAATGTTTCCGTCTTGGGATTTTAAACAGCCGTGTTGAGTTGTTTAGCGACGTTGACATCACTCGTTTTATTTTATTTCTTTCTGGTTTAGTCGGTCAAATTACAAATCTGACGATTAAAAGTGGCGCCACGTGGTTTTCATGTTTTAAACAGTCTCCACTTAGCCCAATAGACTGTTAAGGCGGCAATAGTCACCAAGTTTACTTCCTTCTTCATTAGTCTCATCCTCAAAAAACTCTTGTGAGATCGTGTCATTTTATATAGGTTCAAATGGTTGCACAACTAAACAATATTACTATAAAAAAAATGATTAGAAATCAAAACATGGGAGAGATAACATCCTTGACGGAGATTTTTAAGAGCATCTCCTTCGATATCTTCATAATAAAAGAAAAATACAAATTAAAAAGGTAGGAGAGAGAATGGTCATAGTTTCTCAAAAAGGATATTACAAAATATTCATGCGAAATTAATATCCCATATGTTTGTGTTTAAATGGTTTAATTTTTAGAAAATACCAAAAAATAATTAAATAATTTAATCATATTAAAATATGAATATTTTTTACTTGATAACCTCATTTGAGAAATTCAACTATAAGTTCTAACATATGTTACTTTTAATAAAACTGATATTGCATGACACACGAAAACATGATTTATCAATTGAGAAATAGCTCTAATAACTGATAGCTGTCAAATACAATTAGTATTACCACTCATTTTCTATACTATTATTTTGGAATAAATAATATCTCTTTTTGTTCTTTCTATGTTTGTGTTTCCTATGATGAGATGTATCATTGCACATTCATTCATCTACACGTCATAGAAACAAATCCTTACTTGTTAATTGTTGTTAACGATATATGTGAGCTGTTGTTAATTCACCTATCACTGAAAAGATATACTACAATAGTATAAGCAGATGGTAAAAATACAACAACATTTTCACTAAGTACTAAAAACTGTATAATTCCTTTTATAAAAAATTACTTATGCTCTTTAAAAAACAAAAATTACTTATGCTCTTAAAAAAACGGGAAAACGACCTATTTTCACCTCGGAACTATCATATAGTAACAGATCCACACAAAGTTTCACCCTCATCCGATATCTCCATAGTCTCATAGTTCGAAACTTTTTTCTCCACAGATACATAGTTCGAAACCTATTATTCCACAATTACTGATTTTAATGGTTTACAACATAAACCGAGCAACGAAAAACGTAAACGGTAAACCGAACCGAATTAAAGATCCGCCCCCACTCGCTTTATCCGATCCATTGACCCATTTGGGAATTTGAGAATCCGAGACTTCTTCTTCTTCCCCAATGACTAATCTCATGTTCTTGATTAACGCGATTAAGCTTAACGTTACCGAAAAGTTTGCAGAAGCAAATAGATAATCAATTTCTGCGAGACATAAACAACTAAAATGACGAAACAGATAAAGCGTTTTCATTCGATTCAAATCAATTAGGGCATCCAATGGTAGTAACCCCTCATGGGTTTGATCATTATTTTAGTTATAAAATTTGAGTTCAGAAATCTTCGTAAGATAATTTTAATTTCTTCGCTCCAATGGTAAAATCCTTGGGGTTCTTTAAAAAAAAAAAAAACTTTGAGAAATTGGAAGTGAGAGCTTCGACTTCGACGTCATCCTAGGTGTAACAGGTCACGCCGGAGACGGTTAAAAATCCTCCTTTGCTTGTGGGTTTGTCGGTGATTGTCGCGGTGACATCGAATCAGACGCAATTCAAGAAACAAGCAATTCGAAACAGAGCAGAGAGTGAGAAATTGAGTAGAGAGGTTTTTGTAAGTGTAGAGGACAAACGAAGATCGGAGGATGGGGATTAAGTGGGTTTAGGGATTTGGGGACTTTGGATTAGGAGGCAGGGTTTGACCGATTTTTAAATCTGCCATTTTCGATGAATAATGAAAGCTTCCTTGGAATCCCAAACGCCAATGTCTTACCCAAATACCAAAATCACAAAGTTCCAATCTGTTAAAAGAACTTTGTTAAACAAAAATCCCATCTTTGATCCTAGCTTCGAGATCACGATCGACTCTCAAGCAAGAGAGAAAAACGGATAAAGATAGAAAAAAATCAATGGGAAAGAGAGAATTATTTTGCCCTTTTTATCGAATCCCAATTTTATGCTATATGAAAAAGATAAAAAATCTCTTCTTTCTGGGTTTTATTTTCTTTGTCAACAATGTTTAAGCTTGCAAAAAAGCATATAGGATTCTAATAACGTGAATTTGGGAATTGAGATTTAGGATTTAGAGGAATCAACACAAGGATTCGGGAAGAAGAGATTCGGGAAGATTATTTGGGGGAATCAGGATTTAGGGTTCTAAGAATTTTGGAATTTTTTTTATTTGGTTTTAATTTGTAGGTTTTTTTATTTGGTTTACCCATTTATTCGGATCCTAATCGGATCCTAATTCGGTCTAATCTGGTCTAGTCTCTTTTGTTGTTGGTTACCATTACCCCCGAAAAACAGTAAACCGCGATTGATTACGGTTTGTGTAGATTTCAGTTTCGATCTTTATTATTGTGGAGCAATATGTTTCGAACTATGTATCTGTGGAGAAAAAAGTTTCGAACTATGAGACTATGGAGATATCGGATGAGGGTGAAACTTTGTGTGGATCTGTTACTATATGATAGTTCCGAGGTGGAAATATGTCGTTTTCCAAAAAAAAACAAAAATTACTTATGCTCTTTGAAAAAAAAAAAATACCTATGCGTGGTCGTCAATGAAAAGAAAAAAAAATACTTATGCGTGGTGACAAAAAAAAAAAATTACTTGCGGTAAAGGACACAGTGCTGGTTTTACGGATATGCCACTAGAATAGAAGCGAAGCTTTCTATTTTTCTCATCCTTGGTTGCAATCGTCACCGCCACATTCGTCCCAAGTCTAGGGTTTTCCAAGGGGTTTTCAGCCTTCGCGTCTCTCTACCTCTCTCAGTCTCAATCCCCCCAGCTTAGGTCAGGTCTTATTTCTCGCTTCTCTTTCGATTCTTTGATCTTAGGGTTTGTTTCCTTCTCGCTGATGCACTCTTTCTATTGTTATTATCTATGCTTCTGAAAACTCGGCTTCTTCGTCAATATTTTCTTCACGATTCTGCTCTCACTTGTTGCTCGTCTTCCTCGATTCCTAAATCTGGTTTCAAAGTTTCAGTTATTTGGTCTCAAACTTTGCAAATATCCTTTTTCTTCCAAGCTCTATGTGCTTAAATCCTGAATTCGAGCCTCTGATTGTTGAGTTTATACTTTGACTGTTTTTTTCTTCTTCTTCTTCTTCTTCTTATTCT
Source organism: Isatis tinctoria (assembly GCA_010577795.1). NCBI lineage: Eukaryota > Viridiplantae > Streptophyta > Magnoliopsida > Brassicales > Brassicaceae > Isatis > Isatis tinctoria. The sequence continues at coordinate 5,449,285 of CM021250.1, read as the reverse complement.
TCGAAATTTATCATATGTATCGCGTGTTGTTTGGAGAGTCAGTAAGAATTAGGTTCATCGTATTCATTCGGATTCTGGGCGTGACTTGCAATTTTTATTTGATGTGCATTGCAGCTTCAGATGGCGAGATACTCGGCTGGTACGGTTGATTGTCCTGGCTCACCCAAATCTGTGCGAATCGTTGTGGTTGGTGACAAGGGCACTGGAAAATCCAGCTTGATTGTCGCTGCGGCCACCGATTCTTTCCCTCCCAATGTCCCTCCTGTTCTGCCTGATACCAAGCTGCCTTCTGAATTCTTCCCTGACGGTGTACCCGTCACCATTGTTGACACTTCCTCGAGGTATATTAACAAGTCTATTGCTGGATAGTTTCTCTTTTTGGATAAGGCTATAAATGCTAGTGTAGAATGTAGAATGTAGAAAAGGAATGTGGCCTATGGTGATGTTAGTGGAAAGTGGCCTTATGGTATATGAGTGTCATATCTTGAGGGTTTTTAAGCGATAAATGATATCGCTGTTAAGATAAAACTGTGCCAACTGGTTAATTACTGTTCGTGGGGTTCCGAAGGAAGGGTTTAGTATCTATTGATATTTCCTTGCTCGTGGTTCAGGCCGGAAGATAGGGACATGGTTGCCGAGGAATTGAAGCATGCAGATGCAGTGGTTTTGACATATGCATGTGACCGACCTGAGACTCTCGAAGGTTTGAGTACATACTGGCTTCCGGAGCTTCGGCGATTAGAGGTTTGGAATTCCTCTCTCTGTTTTCAGTTTAGTCATGTCAATCTTGTTGTTGTACTAACCGTTCTTGTTCTTTTTAACAGATAAAAGTTCCTATAATAGTAGCTGGGTGCAAGCTTGACTTCAGAGACGACAATAACCAGGTCAGCCTCGAACAAGTGATGTCACCTATAATGCAGCAGTTTCGAGAGATTGAGACTTGTATCGAGTGTTCTGCCCTGAAGCAACTCCAGGTTTCATGTTTTCTGTTATTCCTTTTAAGATTTAATATTTTTTAGGACATTAGTTGTGGTAATTTCATTGCTTGAAGTGGCTGCTATCGTGATTGGTTTGCACTTCTATTAGGGATGAATTGGAATGCTAGTCAGAAAACAACGCTTGATCAGAACTATAAACCATATTTCAGGCGTGAACTATCATCCTAATAAAAAAGGTTTCCTGTAGGCACAAGAAGTTTTCTATTATGCACAAAAAACTGTCCTTCACCCAACAGGACCTCTGTTCGATCAAGAATCCCAGGCATTGAAGCCCCGCTGTGTAAGGGCATTAAAGCGTATCTTTATACTCTGTGACCATGACAGAGATGGTGCTCTTAGCGAGGCTGAGTTAAATGATTTTCAGGTTCAATTCCCTTTTCTTGTGTTTCATGTGTTTCGGCTATCTCTTCATCAAACTGGCTCTAGCTTATCCATCAGATTTTTTTGAAAAGAAGTTATGGTTCACTTATCCCGATGATGCACCTAATATTTGTTTAAAAATAGGTCAAGTGCTTCCACGCACCATTGCAGCCTTCTGAAATTGAAGGTGTTAAGAGGGTTGTGCAAGAAAAGTTGCCAGAAGGTGTGAATGAAAGAGGACTGACAGTGACTGGCTTCCTGTTTCTACATGCACTTTTCATTGAGAAAGGGAGGCTCGAGACAACATGGACTGTACTTAGGAAGTTTGGGTATAACAATGATATAAGACTCGCTGATGAATTGCTTCCACCTTCATTATTTAAGCGAGCACCTGATCAGGTAAAATTGCACAAACAGAATCCACTGTGGGTTCATCATTACTGTATTCATTTGTTTTTCCAGTCATCTACAACTGGATGATGACCTGTATATTGATTTTTGTTTTTTTTTGAATTTTAACAGAAATAAGAATTTGGATGGTTGCAAGTTACATTGCTTGGATACATTATATTACAGCTCACATTAACTTGCCTTCCTTGGCATTGTGCAGCTAATGGTTGTGTTCATTGTTTTTGTAGACTGTTGAGTTGACAGATGTAGCAATCGAATTCCTCAAAGGAATGTATATGTTGTTTGATGACGATGAGGTAAGTCTCCTATTTTTATTTTAACTAATGGCTTAGCTTGCAGTTTTATAGTTGTCATAATGAAGTTTCATTTTGCAGGATAATAATCTGAGACCTCAAGAGATCGAGGATCTTTTTTCAACTGCACCTGAAAGGTGCCTTTTCCAAACTCAGAAAGCAAAGAACGTGTACTTTTGATTATAATAATCTCCATTACTTTAAAACGCCATAATAAATTATGAATGGCAGTCCTTGGAAGGAAGCTCCTTATGACGGTGCAGCCGAGAAAACTGCCCTTGGAGGACTATCGTTTGACGCTTTCCTGTCACTGGTAAATCAATACTCTCCTCTTTCACATGCTCAACAACTGAAGGAAACATTTTGTATGCATGCAGATACATATGCTCATTCTTCTTTGTTTCATTTTTTTGCTTTGGTTTTGTTGATTAAATGACTAAAATGTCATGCACATCTTTCTGTTGGGACATATACATCTTATCATTGGTTTTTTGTGGTTGCAATTTTGAGTGGATTTCTTATCGAGTTCTATTTTTACTAAGTTGTTCATTAAACCAATTCAAATTTTATGTTTTTCTTAATCTTTCAATTTTATCCTTGCAGTGGTCACTGATGACACTACTAGAACCGGCTCGGAGTGTGGAACATTTGATTTACATTGGATTCCCAGGTGATCCATCTTCTGCCATTCGTCTTACTAGGAGAAGACGTTTAGATCGCAAAAAGCAACAATGTGAAAGAAAAGTTTTCCAGTGCTTTGTCTTTGGACCCAACAACGCTGGAAAATCTGCATTACTGAATTGCTTTCTTGGAAGGTTTGTCATATTAGCTCGTTCTGAGACATGTTGCAGTTCCAAAATACAAACAGAGAAAGAGTATAATCATTTCCATGTTTTTATGCATGGAGACGTTTGCATATTGTCATGGCAGAAAACGTTCCTCTTTTTCAGATGTCTTCTCCATGTGCTTTACAGTTATTTCTCTTCATGATCTAGGTCATATGATAACCAGGGATCAACCACTGATGAGCGCTATGCAGTAAATATGGTCGATGAATCTGGGGTGAGTGGGAATACTTATGCAATTTTCTCATTATGTGTGTGTTTGTGTGGGCAAAAAGATATATGTACATATTTTGGATAAGGTTGTCCTCGCAAATACACACAAGCTATGAGACAAGAATGGAAAACTTGAGTGTTAGTTTGGGGACATTGAGACGGGAACTAGCTAGATATCTTCGATGGGTTGTGTCTATGGGCACATGCGTACGTTTTCAACTAGAGCGTTTTGAACAAAACTCTTCAGACGTCCTAGTTTTTTTTGGCATCATTTGAGGCTTTTTTTTTTACTCTAAGTTTCTCTATGTAATTTGCTCATTAGTCTTATAATTGCAATTCTTGGGTGTAGAGTGCAAAGAAAACTCTTGTGATGAGGGAAATTCCAGAAGATGGGGCTCAAGGGCTATTTTCATCCAAGGAGTCGTTGGCTGCGTGTGACATAGCTGTCTTCGTGTATGACAGGTATATTTCGTTCTGTTTGGTTGATTTGAAATATGCTTAAGTAGATGCCTCGTCATTCTCTACTTGTAGTTTGTGCGTAACAATTGGGTGTAAATGTCTGACGTACCTTGACGAGGCTTTGTGTTGCTGTTTGCATCCCTGATTTTTTTTTTTTTTTTGCTCTCAGTTCTGATGAGTCGTCATGGAAGAGAGCGACTGAGTTGCTTGTAGAGGTTGCAACTCACGGTGAGGCCACTGGGTATGAGGTCCCTTGCCTCATGGTTTCAGCGAAAGACGATCTTGATTCATTCCCAATTTCCATACAAGAATCCACCAGGGTAGGGCTCATATTGATCTCTGAGTAAATGAAAAATAGCTTGAGTGACTTGTAAAGCACCTTACATATATATATATATTTATGCACACGGATCTTGTTGCAGGTGACACAAGATATGGGAATAGAGCCTCCGGTATCCATCAGCTCCAAATTGGGTGACTTCAACAACTTATTCCGCAAAATCTTAACTGCGGCTCAACATCCTCATTTGAGTATTCCAGAGACGGAAGCAGGAAAAAGCCGCAAACATTACAACAGGCTAATCAACCGCTCTCTTATGGCTGTTTCAAGTACGTTTTTTTTCCATAGAGTCTCGAATCTTGACACATGTTATCTCACAAACAAACCCATAACAAAAAAGAAAGCTTCAGATTCATGTTTGCTGAAATTTCTTTTCAATCTGTGAACAGTTGGAGCTGCTGCTGTGGTCGTTGGGCTGGCTGCATACCGTGTGTATGCCACAAGAAAGAGCGCTTCTGCCTGAAAAGATTGAGAATGAAGAATCCAATGTCTCAAGGTGCGACCACGAAAAGAAGATAGCAATCTCTTGTTCCGAGTTGGTTTATCATTCCCAAGTTTTAACCCGAGTACTGTTTTTCTTAGAATTATTGGAAATGGGGCTTTGAAGTAATGTTTGAAGATCTGTAGGAGCACAAACATTTAGGACAAAAAAAAAGAAGAGAGAACATAGTCAATATACAATTGTGTTGAGTTTCTTCAATTAAAAAAATCGTCTCCTTGATGTGGAATCTTGTTTTTGTTTGCTTTGTTCTCCAAATTAACAAGCAACCACTTTGAAAATTCCACACTCAGTCGTGGGATCTTATTTTCTTTTCGAGATCAAGGAAGATCTTGTTCCATCAAACGCAAGATACATTTGGTATCACATACAACAACTACAGTTCGAAGAATTTTCACGATCAAAATTACCCCATTAAGAATCTTTTTAGAAGAAAAACTGGACGGTGTTTTAGTCCGTTAATCATCATTTCATCAATCTTCTTAGTGCTTATCCGGCTTTTCAATGGTGAAACTAGCGTCGACGCCAATCTTGATGGTGAGAACGATCTCCTGAGCTCTGCTGCAGTTGATAACTTACCGAGTTTAGCCGGTGATCTCTTTTCTTTAGCCGGAGAAATCGAAGTTAGTTTTAGGAGATCTTTTGACTAATTTACCGTTTCCTATCGGTGGAGAAATAGAAGCGACTTCAGACGGGCTCCTGATCTTGACCTGAAACTTGGAAGCTGATGAAGTCTGAGGAGACTTTATCAATAACTTATGTTGTGTATGTATGCTGTTCTTGTTGCTGCATATGACTAGAGACCCGGTCCTTCTGGAGTTGGTTTGTTGCGTAGAAGAAGCCGAAATAAACAGAGGTTTGACAAAAAAATAAAAAAAGAGGAGGAGACACCAAGTCAATCACTGTATTACCCAACCCTCTCTATTCAAAAACTCTCACGCCTCTCGTTACACATCTGGGTTTTGAACATAAAAACTCAAAAAGTGTTTTTATTTACAGACAACAAGTCTTATGAATCACAGAGACGAACTGTTCATCATTGGTTAATAACTTTTTTTTTTTTAACACTTTGTTTTATTCGATCTTCATATCAAATGATTACAATATAGAAGAGATTTGAAAAATAAAGTACAGAGAGAAATCAATGATCTTTCCCAACAAATTAATAAAGAGGGATTTTTTGATGATACATTGACGATACCGAAACAATCTTGTTCCAAAGATTAAAAATGCCGATGAAAAGGTTAATAAAAGACGTTCCCGTACCACAATAGCAGACGGACTTCTTATACTTTTGACGACAACTTGCAACAATTCTCACAATGTAGCTAGATCTCTTCTTTAATCAAACTTGAACTTTCCGATCAGACCAGTAGAGCAGAAGTGGGGAGTGGATGATGCAAACCATTAGCATCGAAACTCCAAAGGGAAAAGTTGTTTCCAATGAAAAAAAACAAAAAAACCCTGACAATCCCAAAACAGAAAAGCCACCAGAAACTAGATCTAAAAATAGATCAAGAGTAAAGCAAAACAAAGCAAATCTAAGGCATTTAGAGCAAGTAAAACCGAGTAAAACCGAGTAAAACCGACGATCAAAGCGATCCGGCACCCCAAACCAAGTTTATGCCTAAATCCAAAATCCCCAAAATCGAATTTGATATAAAAAAACCAAAACTCATGGCTTAGACAAAGAAGAAACCAAAGTAAAACAAACAGGAATCCGGCTCCGGTGCTGATAGAGCCACCGGAGCCAGAAATTGGAGAAAAAAAAGTGACGGCTGCTAGAGAGAAGCCAGAGAGAAGTTTAGGGTTAGTTGCAACTATGAAGAAGAACACACATCTGCATTGGTTAATAACTTTAAGCGGTGATAGAGAGAATGCCTTAGTGATGAGTCAAACGGAAAAAGGGCAGGTGAGACGGAAAGATATATTTATATTTAAGTTTATATCAAAACCATAGCACAAGGTATCCATGGAGTCAGTTAACAAATGGAATGAAGATAAAAGGAAGTGACATAAATCCTATTTTAAAGTTTTAACAGACGACATGAATGTAAACAAACACTTTCACAAAGACAGTGAATAAAAGATCCTGAGCAAGAAGGTCACTATTGCTCCCTCCGGACCAAATCGGTGGCAGAAGAAGAAGAAGAAGAAGAGGAAGCTCGCATCGGTATGAAGGATGATCTTTTGGTCTTGAACTTAAGCGGACTCCACACCACAGTCTTCTTCTGCAATGCAACCACCGTTGGATGGCTCGGCTTCCATGAGCTGCCTCCTCCTCCTCCTCCTCCTCCTCCTCCAAGAGGGCTCTTCTTGAATCTGTTGCTTTTCATTGCATTTGGAGTCGCCAGATTGTGGTCTGGAGAGAAGAGGTTAGAGTATCTCCCCCTTCTCGGGTCACCACCACCACCACGGAAGGAAGGGCGTGATGGAGTGGTCATGTTCATGTAAGACGACGATGATGATGAGGATTCGGGTCTCAGCGTTGCAATAGAGACTCTCCTTCTCGGCTGGATGGTTTTCTTGTTACCTGATGCGATGGCTAATGGAGGAGGAGCTGGTCTGAATGCGACGGAGCTTCTTCTTGGTTTCATTAGTGTATTTATGTCCACCAATGATGATCTTCTGAGGCTGTTATTATTATTGTTCTCTTTGCTTGTTGCGTCTGAGAATCTCTTGGTAGGACCCTGAGATGGTTGTTGGGGCATGAAGTTTGTGATCCTTCTGAGTGGCATTCTCATTCTCGTTGGAGCCAAAGGCGGCTTTTTCTCTGTGATTGTCGGTAGTGTCTCTCTCACTTGTCTAGATGTTGTTGTTGACGATGATGCAGTCGCTAGAGCTCGTGTCTCCTGCTTGATTCTGGTTTTCCTTTCCTCTGCTAGTTGAAATTCCAGATCACGAACCTGAAACGTGATTTGCGTTTAAATGTTAGCACTTAGAAGAAGAGAACACTCAACACATGGAATCCGTTAGTTAAAGCGGACTACTTTATCTTGAAGTCCTTTGGTTATGTGTTCTCTAGCAGTGAGGCGTAGGTTTAGTGACTGCACATGGTCCTGCAGCTTCTTCGTTTCCTTTTCTTCTTGTTTCAGCTTCTCAGCCTGTTGATTGTTACAAAGGAGACAACAACAAGAAATCAGCTTAAGATATGTTAAAGCTTAGATGAATAGGAGTTCAGAGGAGTCACGTTACCATTTGTTTTAACTTGAGGAGTTCAGACACATCCGCCTGTTTCCGGGCAGGTCCACTTTCGATTCCGCGAACTCTGCTTGCGAAGTTTAAGGAGCAAAGGGTCTCTCCTTGATCGGTGGAACTCGGGCTTATCTGAACAAACATCAATGTCTTGCAATCTCCACCTGTATAGTCACAGTGAAATGAACACACCATGGAGATGAAAAACAAAGTCTCATATGGCTCATGTAATCAACGGAAATATAGGACAAATTTTACTTACCCAAAGAGTTTTGTAGCATATGAGTGAGCTTTGAGTTTCTAGCGTTGCACAAAAAGGAGAGGAAAAGTTTGTCAAGAACATAAATCAGTAAGCTCAAATGAAAATGTCTTGATAGAGGGGAATAAGTGGAAAACCTGTAAGGAATGTGGCTTGTTTTGGATGCAAGAGCGGAGATAACATCACCGAGTGCCGATAGCGATTTATTGATAAATTGAGATTCTTTCAGCCTTTCTCCTTCAACTTCTACCTTTCCCACTCGCTCACTTCCAGCCAAGTCCACCAGCCAAAGATGGCTTCTGGTTCTCTGGCCATTGATCAAATTCTCTCCCTTCACTGTCACTCGCAACAAGCTGCGCAAAAAGAAGACTTTAGTTGTATGAATAAGGTTTCAATTCACGTGATGTTAGTCACCAAACCCTTCTTTCGCTTACCAATGAGAGCGGCTGCTTTGCTCGTTTGCAGCTGTTGATCCCACAGATCTAACACAATAGCCTCTCTTGAGCAGATCCCACACCTCATCTGTGTTGAAAACTTGTGCTTCAACTAATCCAGGAACTTCTTGTGTTCCTTCTGCTGATTGCTTAACTTCCAACCTTCATTTATACACCCAGACTTTTATTTTGTTGTTTTTAACAAAAATAGAGCGAGGCGATTTTAATATCAAGCAACAGAATGAAGGACGTACTTTTTAGGAGGATGGTTTGAGTTATCAACCAAGAGGTCCCTTATCTTCTCATTGTAAACCTCCAGCATGCTAACAGATAGCTCAAACTTCACGAGACGACTTCTACTTTCAGAAGAGCGAAACAGTTCTTCTAATGTTCTGTAGTTCACTCCTCTATTCTCTGGTGTTCCCTCCATGGTAAATGTCTTTCCAGTTCCAGTTTGGCCATATGCAAATATGCAGACATTGTAACCATCCAGCACGGAAGTAACTATAGGTTTCGTCTGTGCAAAAACAGTCTCTGCACATAAAGGTACAGTCAGATGAGAAGACTCATTGGTGTAGTGTTCGAAGAGTAAAGGTTTATCCAAAATAAAGTTAAAACAGGTAACGCCTCAGTTTACCTTGGCCATCTTCAGGCTTAAATACATGGTCAAACTTAAAATGCTTCTTGGAGGAATCAGTTGAAAGTATTTGAAGTTCGTTTTCATGGGATGCATCAAACTCAACTACAGAAGCACAGCCATTTGCTATTTCAGCTTGGTTTAGAGGCCTGCATCTGCAAAAGACCCTGATATTTCCCTTGAGCTCGATATTTTCATTGTATAATCGCTTCCTCTCCGATGACTCTTCCAAGTACTGCTTTTTCAGAGTTCCAAGCTCAGTAGCTGCCATTGAACCGTTGACGCATATCAATTACAAATCTAAAATCAAAGTTAACAAGCTTTGTAGAAAGAAAATAAAGGTAACTGACTCAGAAGCTGGAGAGCCTTTGACATTTCAGGTTCGACGAAGGCACAATTCTTGATTTCTTTTACTTGGTTGGATACCAACGCATGTTCATCCTTCAAGACCTATAAAGTGAAGTGGAGAGGGTTGAACATATAACACCGGCAGGAGTAAGGGATTGAAAGGAGATCTATGGAGAACTCATAAATCACTTATTGTATTTATTAGTGTTGCAATTCAGAAGCAAACTCTTGTAATTATGTTATTCCATAGTAGGACAAAGAAAGGGAGTACCTTGATTTTGCTACTCAAATCAACAATTTTCTGCAAAATTGGAAGTGTTGGTCCACTGGCGGGAGAAACTTCTTGGCTTCCACTTGTAGCTGTATCCTCACTCGCTTCCACCATTTCTACCAAAATCAGTAATGCATCATATCAGTCAAAGAAGCAAGAAGTAAGACATCGCTATAGTCTACTAAACAAAGTAAGGAGACACAAAGAATCAATTTCATTCTGCTTTCTGACTGCGTTTCAGATTCATGAAACGAGCTAAGGATCAAAACCTAATTCGAAAATCGAAGGAGAATCAATCTTCTGAATTCCACACAAGATGCTAAGACCTCATCACAAAGAAAACATCTAAAACTACCAACGAATGATTCAGGAATCGAAAGAAAACTCGGCTCGGCTTGTGATTTCTGAAGCAAATTCACAGTTCGCGACGAGAGAACCCTTACCAGCGTCGGAATAGTGGTTGTCGGCAGAATATTCCTTAGATTCACATGGAGAAACACCATCGTTGCAAATTTCTGGATGTTGATCTGGCAGAAACCGCAGGAGATCAGCGAAAATGTTTATTTCTCATCAAGAAAACGAATCAGAAAACACAGATCGATCAAGAAATCATGGATCTGCAAAGCATAAATTACAAGTGCGGCGACATAAAACGAATATCGAGTACCTCTTTCCATGGCGGATTTTGCTTAAGAACCCAAAGAACTATAATCCGAAATTATGAAGCAAGAGAGCGAGAGAGAGATTGCGAATGACTGATTCAGAGATTTCGAGAGAGAGAGAGAGAGAACGAGATTGCGACCAGTTTAGGTATATGGGGGGGAATTTGAATTTGATGAATATGAGCCGTTGGATGAAAGGAGCTTTTGTAACGTCTATATATTATTTCCATTCATTCATCCAAAGGAGCGTCAGAAAACGGATCCGGATACGTGTTACCGAAGCGGATCCGGATACGGGTTAACCCAAACGGACCCTAAGCCCTCTTTTTAATTGAAGGTTTCATCACCTCTCGTCCGGTTTGGAAGGTTTCAGACAACAAAAAAAAGAAAAAGACAAACGTTCTCACTAAATTCATAGAGCCCCTAAACTTCCGGTTATCTTACACAAAGATCCCAAATATGCTAATTTATGGGAGGCACCCCTGTATCCCAGCTGCTTGAACAAAATCTCAGTTTCATTGAATATTGATATCAGGTATTGCCAGAACCTGGCTATGGTTTATTCTTCAGTACCAAGCTGTTTCCATGGCTATCTCACCGGTTGTTCATTCTCCACCACCCAATCGTTCTCACGTTCTCTCTCTTGCGGCTTTTCTGCTTCTCCCATTTCGAGACTAAGAACATGTGTCAAATTCGAGAAGTTTCAGGGTGATGCTCCTCTTGAACAGACTACATCAGCTTCTACTTCCTCTGATTCACAGGAGCTAATATTAGAAGCTCAAGACAAACCAGAAGCAGAAGAAGAAGACGATAGGTTCAGTAATTGGTCCACTTGTTTTCTTTGTTCGATTATACTTTCTGCTCTCGAAACTGGGTCTTCTTCTGTTTTCGTGACCATCGTGAATGAAATGCGTCGATTTTGATTTAAAGTTGATCAATTTCCTCAGTTTCTTGAAGTTTTTTTGTGTCTGTTGGAATAATTAGGGAACATATGGATATGGTTAAAAATGATGTCTTTTTGCCAGTAAAACATTGGAAAAAGTATGTGAATCTTTTTAATTCTGTACCTTTGGAGAAAGTCTGTTCACACTTTTTATAATAACTTTTCAGCTGTTTGCCTAATGATTTGGTGGGAGCTGTTAGGCAGTCAGGTGAAGCAAGTGCTTCGTTTGTGAACTCGGGAGGAGCAAGAGCTATCGTAAGGGCTAGTGAATAAATCTGTACTCTTTGTTGGGAAAAGAAAAAAAGAAAGAGCTTCGGTACCAGCGTCATTCACTAGTTTTCTCCCTGATTCTGAGTTTGAAACCTCGCAGGTGGAGCTCTTAATTCCTCAGCTGCAGTTCTTAGACGACGAAGGTGCGCAAGCTGAGCTTTGGGAGCTTTCGCGGGTTTTCTTGGAGACACTCATTAAAGAAACAGGTTGTGAGGTGAGTTGACAGTTTATGAAACTTCTTTACATGATTCAGTTGACCGAGGCAGTCCGATGAATGTTCGATAACTCCTAGTGCTTTTGAAATGCTGTTGTCAGAGAGTTAAAGCCGTATTTCCAGATGCTGGAGCTGCTGCATTGCTGAAATATAAGTGGAAGGATGCATCTTTTGGATTTGCTAGGTAGGTTTGCTTCATCTTAATAGCTTTATAGTTTTTAGTTCAACAGACTCTGTGAAAGGGAATATGCAGTCATGTTCCTTGTTCTGATGCAGCTTAAGTGACCGGAAACCAGTGGAGAAAGAAGATGAGATCATTGTCATGGTTGTTCCTGATTACCAAATGCTGGAATATGTTGAGAAAATTGCGAAAGCGCTTGCTGATGACCCGGTAACTAAATCTGACAAATCTTAATTTGAATTTTACCAAGATCCTTTTGTTCTAACATCAAGAAGACATTTCGTTGTGCTCTTTCAAGCCAAGGCCTCTCGTGATGTGGAACCCTCGTCTTATAAGCGAGGAAGTCGGGGTTGGGTTTAACGTGAGAAAACTAAGGCGTTACTTCCTAAGGTAAAAGGCGAGATCCTTATTGAGACTTGAGAAGGTGATTGACTTAACATCAATAACTGTTTTTTATACCCTTTTGGCTCTTGTAGTTCTTTTACTACGGTTTACTCTATGAGACCTTTGGCTGCTGGAGCAGTTTTCAGGTGTTATCCTGGGTAAGACTAAGCCCTGATTTTTCTCATCTGTTTAGGGCTATGTAGATGTTATTCAATGGCTACAACGCTGATCAATCTTTTTTGTCCTGATTTAATTTCTAGTAAATGGAAAGTCTTCTATGACGATAAAGACAGACCTGGCCGGTATCTGCTCGCCAAAGAACTCATTGGTCGACCGGATGCTGAGGATCTTGAGGTTAATTTAAACACTAGGATGGACTCCATCCTTAACTGCACTGAAAAGAATTGAATGCAAATCCTAGATACAAAGCTGATTTTACTGCATTTCCTTTATGAAATGTTTTATCTTTGCAGATAATTTATGGGAACGTAGAAGAGAAATCAGATGAAGAGCCATCCCTACTGAGGCAAGCTGCTGGAATTTTCTCATCCATTAACAGATTCATGAAAGCTATGTGAAGATGATTTCTTCTCCCCTGTGTAATTCTGTTCACTGGTCTGGTATTATAAATGTAACCAAAGGGTATTCTGTATATCTTTGTATGCTATTTAGGGATGTTAATTTGGGTAAACCCAACCCATTAAGTGTATACCCATTTAACACCCGCCCCATATAGTACCCGCCCCAATTAGACCCGTTTATTTTGTTACCTATAAGGGTTTACCCATTTAAAACCCGCGAAAAATTCTCCCCATTTACTCCCCGTTTAGACCCATTTACAGCCCCAGTTAGACCCATTTACGATTATGTTTGTTTTTTTAAGGTTTTTTTACTTAAATTATAATGTAAAGTGATTTTAATTGTATAATTTATTCATCTGTCATTTAAAAAATTATTCTTTTTTTATAAAAATTAAATTTAGATTCTGTTTGGAAAATTTTCATATTTACATCATTTTTGTTAGTTAATGAATTTTGTTTAAGAATTAATCACAATAATCAAAAACAAATTATAATAATTCATAATAATCCAAAATAAATGCTGTAATCTACAATAATCTAAAATAAATAACTACAAACCAAAATAAATCAAAATAATCCAAAATAAATTGTTGCAAATCATAATAATCCAAAATAAATTGTTGCAAATCATAATAATCCAAAATAATTCATAGTAATCCAAAATAATCCAAAACAAATAACAAAAGTAGTAAAGACAAACACAATCAACAAAAGATAATTAAAAACAAAGTGTTCAACAAGATAAGAGCATAAACTTTTTCTTCTTCTAAGACATAGCTGAATCTTCTGATCTTGAACTAACAGTCTTCGTAGCATCTTCTTTGCACATATCATCGACATCTTCAATGGTACCTACAATTCAATGTGTGAACTAGTTAAAGATAACAGTTATGACTACAATAGTATTTTACAAAAAATGAAATTTACCTTCATATTCTGCAAATCCGCGCAACCAATTACGAGTACACAACAAAGCTTGAACATTTTTGGGAAGCAAGCGGTTCCTGTATGGAGTCAATACCCGAGATCCGATGCTAAAGGCCGACTCAGATGCTACTGTAGTGATTGGGATGCTAAGTATATCCCGTGCCATCGACGCTAAATCACCATATTTAAATTGGTTCTCCTTCCAGTAGTGCAAAATATCCAACTCACGGAAAGACTTTCTATTTAACCTAGGCTCATCCAAGTACATATCCAAGTGTGTCTTGGTGTTACCCACACCAACCCCAAGACTTCTTTCCAGCTCATCAAGATCCTGTAATTACAAAATGAAGCAATATATAGCGAACGTTGGAACTTTTAGGGCTAACAATACGACCAATACTTTTATTGCACCAAATCACTAATGATTGATTCTAACAATATCTTCACAAACACGTAGCCAATTAAACTTAGCAAACAAAATATACACGTAACAATAAATCTGGAAGAAGACCTTTATTCACAATATACACACGTAGCCAACTAAACTTAGCAAACTAAATATATGATCGACACATTTTTTATTAGCAAACTTAGCAAACTTAGCAAAAAAAAAAAAAAAAACTTACAATGTCGTCGTCTTCAAGTGGAGACTCAGTAACTAGATCCAGCGGTGTAGATGACACATGTGAAGAACTTCCCCAAGTTCTGTTTTGGTATTCTTTGTAGAGGTCAGTCAAACATGTTCTAAGTTCTTTAGTTTTTGACTTAGAAGTAGAAGGATCCACTGTCTCGTAAGCCTTTTCAAGCATATCCAACTTCATCCTTGGATCTAAGATTGCTCCCATAGCCAAAATGATACTGTAGTCCTCCCAGTATTTAGAAAATTTCTCTTGCATATCCTTGGCCATCTCTCTCACCTCATAATCATCACAAACTGCAAATTTCCTCAGCAATAGCTCAATTCTCCATACTTGTGTAAAGTATACACAAGAGGTAGGATATTTAGAGCCTGAAAAGTGGGTAGTAATTGATGGATTTCGTTCAGGTTTTAATCATATTAAAACAGCCCTAACAACAATCCTAAATCCACGGATCGTGTCAATTGAATCTATGTTTGAATATATATGAAATCTCGAACATACCTGAAGGTTTTGCAGCGGAATAAGATTAGGTACAACGAGATTAGGAGCGCCTCAAGTGCTGCGCCTCTACAGAAGTCCACACGCACACAAACTGGACGACGGGATGCTAGTGCCTTCGCGAACGATTCGCGATCGGGTTTTCTGAAGCTTCTCTCAAGCTTTCTCAAACGTTTCTCTGTGTTTTTCTGAGTCTTCCAAAGACTTCTGATGTGTTTTTGGTGTTCTCCTGTCGAGCAGCCCCTATATCATATATATAGGCTGGAGCTGCCGACGGGTGTCGATCGACACAACCTAATTGGTGTCGATCGACACCATCCAAAAGTCAATACTTCTAGAAGTCGTGACCGAACAAGTGTCGATCGACACCCACCATTGGTGTCGATCGACACCCTCACAGAAAGTCGATATCGACGTATATCTTATATACGTTGATCATAATCATTACTCTAATGATCAAAACCCAATTTATAATATCCAGTTTGCTTAGGTGTGTGACCCTATAGGATCATATGATAATGGTAATGAGTTCATAACTCATAAGTTATAAGCGGCTTCTAGCAAAACATTATAACCGTCCAATATCATATGATTGTCTTATCTCGACATCACGACTCTACTAGAGTAAATACAAGTCTGATTTCAGGACATTCCCTTCAATCTCCCACTTGTACTGGAATCAACTATTCCCATAATCCCTTGTCTCTATATCTCGATCTGGCATAAGGCAAGAACTCGTGTCATCCTTAATCAACCAAACCATGTTTATCGAACTCCGATTTATACTGATAAAATACAAACGATTGACATTCAATCCGTTTGAGCGCGGCCACGCATTTCCAGTATCAAATCTTCGATAGGCCCTGAGATATTTATCTCCCGTTATATGGGAGGGACAAATTCCATCTTGTTCCATCCCTGTTTCCTACACACTTCATAATATGCCCAATCAATGCCTTTATAGCCACCAGTTACGGCTGACGTTTGACAAGGTCAAAGCACACCAATTCATATGTAAGAAATCATGATGAACTCAGGTCTAAGGACTATACTCTATAGTCGTAATGAGAAACTCTTATGACACTCATATAACAATCTTGTAGAGTTCTCATTAGCGGGTCATGTCCGATCATGTGTTCTCTAACACATATCTATGTGATTGACTTTAATACTCTTATTAATGACTCCATGAAACTTAGTCATCAGTCACCTCACATACTAGTCTCACGCGGTTATTAATGTCCAATTTTAATAACCTCGACTATGGACGAAAATAATTTATGTCATCTATCACTTATAGAGTTTCATGATCAAATCACGTATTTGATGATCTATAAGAATGCCATAAATTACTTTTGGACAATTATTTAATAACACCATTAAATAACAATGAAACAATTTCATTAAATAAAACATAACCAAATGTATGTTTACATGAACATCAAAACATAAATATGATAACTCCCACTAAAACAAGATTACTGCTTAAGGAATCTAATGCCTATAGCAGCAGCATGACTCTCATGCTTCGGTCGTGGGAGTGGCTTAGTCAACGGGTCAGCAACGTTCTCGTCTGTCGGAACTCTGCTGATCTTGACGTCGCCTCTCTCAATGATATCACGAATCAGATGATATCTCCTCTCAATGTGTTTGGATTTCTGGTGTGATCTGGGTTCCTTAGCCTGAGCTATGGCTCCATTGTTGTCACAAAACAATGCCACAGGCTCAGAAATGCTAGGAATCACACCAAGCTCAGTAATGAACTTCCTAATCCAAACAGCCTCCTTCGCCGCTTCCGAAGCAGCGATGTATTCAGCCTCGGTCGTCGAATCCGCCACGGTGCTCTGCTTGGAACTCTTCCAACTAACTGCACCTCCATTCAGACAGAAGACGTAACCAGACTGAGATCGGAAATCGTCTCTATCTGTCTGAAAACTGGCGTCTGTATAACCACTCACTACAAGCTCATCACATCCTCCATAAACCAAGAACTTATCCTTGGTATTTCTCAAATACTTTAGGATAGTCTTGACGGCAGTCCAGTGACTCTCACCGGGATCTGACTGGTATCGACTCGTCATGCTTAAAGCACAAGCAACATCTGGACGAGTACAAAGCATGGCATACATAATAGATCCTACTGCAGAAGCAAAAGGAATCCTACTCATGCGCTCTCGCTCAGCAGATGTCGAAGGACATTGCTTCTTGCTGAGAGTAATGCCATGAGACATCGGAAGCAAGCCCTTCTTGGAATCATGCATGTTGAACCTGTGTAGAACCTTATCGATATAAGTGTCCTGACACAGTCCAATCTGCCTCTTTGATCTATCTCTATAGATCCTTATTCCAAGAATATAGGCGGCTTCTCCCATGTCTTTCATCGAGAAACAACTTCCAAGCCAGTTCTTCACCGACTGAAGTAATGGAATATCATCTCCTATGAGAAGTATGTCGTCTACATACAGTACGAGAAATGCAACTGCGCTCCCACTAGTCTTCTTGTAAACGCATGGTTCCTCTTCGTTTCTGATGAAGTTAAACTTTTTAACTGCTTCATCAAAACGTAGGTTCCAACTCCGAGATGCTTGCTTCAATCCATAAATGGATTTATGAAGCTTGCATACTTTCCCAGCATCATTAGGATCAATGAAACCCGGAGGTTGTGTCATGTACACATCCTCCTCCAGAATCCCGTTAAGGAAAGCTGTTTTCACATCCATTTGCCAAATCTCATAATCATAATGAGCGGCTGTTGCTAGGAGAATCCGAATAGATTTAAGCATAGCGACTGGGGAATAGGTTTCATCATAGTCAACACCTTGAACTTGTTTGAAACCTTTTGCCACCAACCTAGCTTTGTAAATCTGAACGTTTCCATCCACATCGATCTTCTTTTTGAAGACCCATTTACACTCAATGGCTTTTACACCATCAGGTAAATCACCCAAAGTCCATACTTGGTTTTGTGACATGGAACCGATTTCGGATTCAGCGGCCTTAAACCACTTTTCGGAGTCAGGGCCCATCATTGCTTCTTCGAAAGTCGCAGGTTCGTCACTGTCAATGATCAAGAGATCATGACAATTAGTCACGAGAAATCCATATCTCTCGGGCTCTTGACGAATCCTTTCGGATCTGCGAACTTCTGGCATCACAGGCTCGGGCTCTACAACTCTTTGTAGATCCAGCTCGGGCTCTACACTCTTTGTAGATCCAGTCGCTGCTCTTCCTCGACAGGTTGAGCAGGCTCCTGTGATTCTCGAACTTCTTCGAGTTGTACTTTACTCCCACTGTTTTTCTTGGAAAGAAATTCTCTCTCAAGAAAAACACAGTTCTTAGCAACAAACACTTTGTTCTCAGAACGGTTGTAAAAGTAGTAAGCCTTGGTTTCCTTAGGATAACCAACGAAGTAGCACTTATCAGATTTGGGTTCAAGCTTATCAGATATCAACCGTTTGACATAAGCTTCACAACCCCAAATTTTAAGAAAAGACAAACTTGGAACTTTTCCAGTCCACATCTCATATGGTGTCTTCTCGACTGATTTTGATGGAACTCTGTTTAGCGTAAACGCAGACGTTTCTAGAGCGTATCCCCAAAAGGATAATGGAAGATCTACTTGACTCATCATCGATCGAACCATATCTAATAAAGTCCGATTCCTCCTTTCAGACACACCATTCCACTGAGGTGTTCCAGGAGGAGTGAGTTGTGAAACAATTCCACAGTTACTCAGATGATCACTGAACTCTTGGCTTAAGTACTCACCTCCACGATCTGATCGAAGAGCTTTAATACTTTTGCCAAGTTGGTTCTGTACTTCATTTTGGAATTCCTTGAACTTTTCAAAGGATTCCGATTTATGTCTCATTAAATAGACATAACCAAATCTACTGAAGTCATCAGTAAACGTGATGAAGTACTGAAAGTTTCCTCTAGCACTAACACTCATTGGACCACATACATCGGTATGTATTAGGCCCAATAGGTCACCGGCCCTTTCATTAAATTTGTTGAAAGGGGCCTTTGTCATTTTGCCCATTAAGCAGGATTCACATTTCTCAAATGATTCAAAATCAAATGAGTCAAGCCCATCATTATGAAGCTTTTGAATCCTTTTCTCATTAATGTGGCCCAAACGACAATGCCAGAGAAACGTGGGGTTCGAGTCATTGGTTTTTAACCGTTTAGTACTTATGTTATAGACAGGCAAAGATTGGTTAAGAATATAAAGTCCATTCTCTAATGGAGCGCTACCATAAAACATTTCATTACGATTAAAAGAACAACACTTGTTTTTAATCGAAAACTGAAAGTCTTCTAAATCCAAGACGGAAATAGAAATGATGTTTCTGCTTATAGCAGGTACATAGTAGCAATTATTCAATTCTAAAACCAAGCCTGACGGCAAAGACAAATGATAAGTTCCTACGGCCAATGCAGCAACTCTTGCTCCATTCCCAACGCGCAGGTCCACTTGTCCCTTCTCCAGCGTTCTACTGTTGCTTAGACCCTGCATATTTGTACAAATATGAGCGCCACAGCCGGTATCTAATACCCAAGACTTAGAACCTAAAGTAGTAACATTTACTTCTATAACATAGATACCTGAAGAAGTCGTCTCATACGTCTTCTTCGAGTTCTTTAGATCTCCCAAATATTCTTTGCAATTTCTCTTCCAATGCCCAGACTTGTTGCAGTAATGGCATTTATCAGCATCAGTAGGGCCGCGTTTGGGTTTGGAAGAAGTCTCAGGCTTATCCTGATTCTCAATCGGGAATGCCTTAGCTTTTCCTTTACCCTTAGCATGTTTCTTAAACTTTTTACCCCCTTGCACCATAAGTACATTAGGGGTGCCCTTCTTGATGTTTGGCTCAGCTGTTTTGAGCATGCCATGAAGTTCCGTCAAAGTCTTTGTCATGTTGTTCATGTTATAGTTCATGATAAACTGATCAAAGCTTGACGGCAACGACTGCAGAATGATGTCCGTAGCCAACTCTTGGCTAAGGGGACAATCCAGTTTTGCCAAGTTATCAATATAACCCATCATCTTAATGACATGTGGGCTAACTGGACCATCTTTTGGTAGCTTGCACTCAATGAGAGACTTGACCGTCTGGTATCTCTCAGTTCGTGCTTGCTCCTGAAACATCCCTTTCAGGCTAGTGATCATCTCAACAGGTGACACCACGTTCTCGTATTGCTTCTGCAAGTCCGAGTTCATGGTAGCCAGCATGAGACAACTCACATCGACCTCATCATTGGAATGCTTCTCCCAAGCATTCCTTTCAGCGTGTCCGGCATTGGACTTCGGTTTCTCAGGGAGAACCTTTTCAAGGACATATTCCTTTTTCTCCTGTTTGAGAACAATTCTCAAGTTCCGATACCATTCAAGGAAGTTCGATCCATTAAGCTTGTCCTTCTCAAGGACGGATCGAAGCGAGAATGTGTTTCTGTGAGGGGAACTAGCCATAGCTGAAAAACAAAATTGAGAGTTTTAGTTTTGTTGTTCAAGAAATGAGAAATCTTAACAATTAAGAAACTCACATTATATTCAAAAACAATTTTCCTCAATTGAATATAATGATCCAAGATCCATATTTTACAAAAATTTGAGTGAGCTTTGGCCCATCGCCCAAACTTTAGCTATTTAGGTAAGCAACACTTTGCTAATTATATCATATATAATTCTTGGTCTTGGATTAATATCTAATATCGAATCCAATCCTATATCTATGGGCCCAAAACTATTTTGATAGCCCATTTAAGCAAACCAATCTTTTAAGTCCGTAGTAACGATTACAACCTGCCTCACTCATGTAATTGCGGACACCCTGCTTTGGCAGACCCATCACACAATGAAACGAGCCTTGACAGTTGACAAGATTGGGAAGATATTAAAAGCTTAATATTATGTTTGAGGAACTGAACATTAATCTAGTTTATATCACTTATATATTCTAGATTTTTAACTTGTTTTAAACTTTTCTACGCAAATTCTGAAGTGGTGTCGATCGACACCAGGTCAGTGTCGATCGACACAACTTTTGTGTTGACCGACAAATTCTGATCCGGTTCAATCGTGATAAACCATTTAACCGATTAAACCGATCGAATCAATTTGCAAATATCCGACCGGTGTCGATCGACACTACTTTAGTGTCGGTCGACACCCACCAAATCAGTTTAATTAACGATAACTAATTTACCGTTTAAACCGATCGTAAACTAAAGTTTTCACGCGAAAACTATTTTTCACGCGAAAACCATAGTGGTGTCGATCGACACCGAATTGGTGTCGATCGACACCGAAGAACTCAGAACGTGTTCTTCATCAAAAACGATTTTTGAACAGATTGATTTACATATATTCAACAGATTCAATAGAAACACACCGCTCTGATACCACTGATGGATTTCGTTCAGGTTTTAATCATATTAAAACAGCCCTAACAACAATCCTAAATCCACGGATCGTGTCAATTGAATCTATGTTTGAATATATATGAAATCTCGAACATACCTGAAGGTTTTGCAGCGGAATAAGATTAGGTACAACGAGATTAGGAGCGCCTCAAGTGCTGCGCCTCTACAGAAGTCCACACGCACACAAACTGGACGACGGGATGCTAGTGCCTTCGCGAACGATTCGCGATCGGGTTTTCTGAAGCTTCTCTCAAGCTTTCTCAAACGTTTCTCTGTGTTTTTCTGAGTCTTCCAAAGACTTCTGATGTGTTTTTGGTGTTCTCCTGTCGAGCAGCCCCTATATCATATATATAGGCTGGAGCTGCCGACGGGTGTCGATCGACACCAACCTAATTGGTGTCGATCGACACCATCCAAAAGTCAATACTTCTAGAAGTCGTGACCGAACAAGTGTCGATCGACACCCACCATTGGTGTCGATCGACACCCTCACAGAAAGTCGATATCGACGTATATCTTATATACGTTGATCATAATCATTACTCTAATGATCAAAACCCAATTTATAATATCCAGTTTGCTTAGGTGTGTGACCCTATAGGATCATATGATAATGGTAATGAGTTCATAACTCATAAGTTATAAGCGGCTTCTAGCAAAACATTATAACCGTCCAATATCATATGATTGTCTTATCTCGACATCACGACTCTACTAGAGTAAATACAAGTCTGATTTCAGGACATTCCCTTCAGTAATAGCGCTGAAAGGCTTCAACAATTCACAGATTTTTACCCCACGGTTCCACTCATCTTCTGAAGGCAGAGTTTTGTAATTTCTGTCAAAAGCCTTTAAGCTTTTGAATGCTTCCTTAAACCTCAATGCTCTAGCAAGCATTTCGTACGTCGAATTCCATCTCGTAGGAACATCGAGTGATAAACCGGCTCCAGTCCTAATCCCCACTCGCTCTATACAAGCTGCAAATGCTTGAATTCTGGTTTGAGAAGCTTTCACATACCTCACACTTTCCCTAATGTTATGCAGCAGATCTTTTGCTAACTCTAAACCCGCTTTCACAATCAAATTCAGAATGTGAGCACAGCACCTCACATGCAGAAACTTGCCATCACACAACAAGCCACTACCGCTACCACTCATCATCTGGAGCTGATCCTTGAGAATTCTCTGCATACTATCATTATTAGTAGCATTATCCAGAGTAATAGAGAACACCTTCTTCTCTAAACCCCACTCAATCATACACTCAAAAATCTTATTGGCGATTTCTTCTCCTGTGTGTGGCGGCTTCAGATCACAAAAAGCAAGAATCTTACTATGCAAGTTCCAGCTATCATCGATGTAATGAGCCGTAAGACAGATGTACCCCATGCTATTGGGACGAGACGTCCAGAGGTCGGACGTAAAACAAACCCTAGCACGATGTCTATCAAATACTACTTTCAGCTTTTCTTTCTCTAGTTCATACTTCCTATAAACATCAGAAGCAGCGGTTTGTCTACAGATAGGTTGGCAGTCGGGATTCAAGTACTTGTCTCTTTCTCTAACTTTTTCATACTCAGCATATCTAAAAGGAAGATCGTGGTAGATAATTACCTCACTCATCTTCTCACGATCTATCTTGTGATCATACGTAGGCTTCTCTACTTTCTGAGGCTTCTTTGGACAAGTTTCCAGATGCTGTCTCATATGATTAGTCCCGTAGCTTTCATGATTTTCACCATGTGTGGTTAGCTTTTTATCACAATGCAAACATCTAGCCCTTTTCTTCCCATCTGTGTCTACTTCCAGTTCTTCAAAATCAGCCCAAACGGTTGATGTCCTACGTCTTTTACGTGGACCTGAAGTTAGCTGAGCTACTTCAGTTGACTGAGCTACTTCAGTTTCACTTTGACCGGTTGCTGCTATTGGTGTATCTTGGAGATTTGTGTCAGCCTGAGCATCTTCTTCATTCATATCTATCATCTCATTTTGAGCATTTAGAAGTGACATCGTTTCTAAGGATTGAAAATCCATGCTGCAAACATGAAACAACAAACAATTAAACAATCTCAGAAAATACATTTAGAAAACCACAGCTTGAAGATAAAGCATCATCGTCAGGTAAAGAATTCACAACCTCAAAAAAGGACAAACAAGTTCATAGAGATCCATTCAAACGCTATGAGTCTATGACTAACACCTTAAAACCCACCTAAAGGAACCAACTTTCAACAATCGCTATGAGTAGTCCCAGAAATGAAATTTTCAAAATACAATAAAGCTACAATGAATGAAACCCACCAACCGATTTCGATCGAGCTTGGAAAAAAAGAAGAGAAAAGGCAATTCTAATATCGACCCACTGCAGAGAAACACACAACGATTTGTTCATCAAAATGTAACCTTTAAATCGTATTGATTCAAGTTTCGATGAAGCAAAGTTGAGAAAAAGGGAAAAACCTTATTCGTTTTAGATTTCTGAGAAGAGAAGCAGAACTTGAACGGAGAGCGCGGAAGCTACTGATTCCGACGCCGGCGACGGTCCACGTGGCTTGGTTTTGCCACTCGAGCTCGTGGCTTCTGCTGAAGATTTTTGTTTGAGAAAGTTGTGTTTGTCGTCGACGAAGGCAAAGAGGAGGAAGAAGAAGACCTAAAACGAAACGTCGTCGTTTTCGATTGGAAAAAAAAACAAAAAAAAAACATAAACGGGTTAAATGGGTCCCCATTTATTTTAAAGTAAACCCCAATTAATAAATGGGTCTTAGCGGGTAAACCCTTTTAACCCCATTTAATAAATGGGTCTACACGGGTATTACTTATTGGGCGAATCCCCATTTACCACCCGCGAAAAATCCCCATATTAACATCCCTAATGCTATTACATCATAACAAATAGAATACATACTCGTAAAGAGTTCTGTTCTTCTGTGCATCACTGAACCTCTTTGGCCCAGATCATACCTGCAAATGCAGAGACCATGAAAGAGGGTTGATAACAATGTCTTCTCTTCGGTTACATAGCTATGATGACAACCTCATGGAAACTCTTGCATTTGCCTGGTGTTCAAAATTTTAAAATTCACTCTTGTTTGTTGGGACATGAAATAATAATCTTTGCTATTTCTCAATTGACTATTTTGGGCACAAAATGCAAATACTTATCTTTTCTAGGACCAAATAATAATTTTTGAAAATGGTCAATTATCCACATTGAAAAGGGTGCCTGATCTCTTGTGGATGCTCTTCCATTCTTCTCAGAGGAAATGACGTAAGCAATATATGAGAAAAACGTACATACAGTATTAACTGTAATACGAACAGCTATTGTAAGCTGTTAAAAAGAAGAAGAAAGTTTATCCAACACCTCTCGTCTCGCTATAGCCGTAGTTGCATCATCACGAGTCCAATCCAACGGAAACATTTAATGCATTCATCTTATTTCGTTAAATCCAACGTTGATCTTCTTCTATAAGTGTCTCCACAATACTATTTTACATATTAATATCCTCATTTTCCTCTTTTTTGTTCTTTTTTCCTTTTTTGGATCAAATTTCCTCTTTTCTTAATTTTACATTTTACCTTCAAATGTTTTTTTTTAAAACTAAACTGAAATGTTTTGATAGAATGGTGTTTGTGCTGTGAAGCAATCGGTGGTTTATTTTGTATTCCTCAAAAAAGTTCTGGAGAGTAACGTAAAAAGATCATCCTCCACGATGGAATTTTCTTCGTCCGCACAACGTCGTCTCGAAACCGTTCGCTCTCACCTCGATTCTTCTCCGGCCGACGATCCAACTTCTCTCTTCCGCAACGCCACCGCTTCTGCTTCACCCTTCTTCAACGGTGAGCACCTGTATTAGCTTTTAGTCCCTTACCTTGAAGACTTTGATGTCTCTGTTTTTACCTTTGAGATTGAGCTTTCAATTGTTGTTTTACACTTTCTACTAGAGGATAGCTACAGTGTCGTGCTTCCAGAAAAGCTGGACACTGGTAAATGGAATGTCTACAGGTCAAAAACTCTGCTTTCTTTGCATCATTTACTTTGAGATATTGCTACGTTTGGTTTTAACGAGTGTGTATGTGATTATGATTATTATGGTGCATATTCTCTTTAATTCCGTTCCAGATCTGCAAAGTCGCCTACTAAGCTCGTTAGCAGATTCCCGGATCATCCTGATATCGGGACTTTGCACGACAACTTTGTGTAAGTTTCATTACTTCTCTGACCTTTTTTCAATGATGGGTTAGTTTACATCTAATGCTCGAATTGCTCCTTTCTCTTTTTGTGGATTCAGACATGCTGCTGAAACATATCCTGATAACAAGTATCTGGGTACACGAGCTCGTCCTGATGGAACCGTTGGAGAGTGAGTTTAAAACTGTTCTGTAGCTAACTTTTGAGCTGAGGTAGGTTTATGTGTATGTGATATGTTTCTTGTTTGAAGGTACACATGGATGACATATGCTGAAACAGCTTCTGCAAGACAAGCCATAGGTTCAGGACTTCTGTATAATGGAATTGACCAAGCAAGTTTTCTTATCTTTTTTTCTCGGCCATTTTTCTTTGCATATGAAATAGCGCTAAGCAGCTCCACCAAAATTTCTCTAAGGTTCTAGTTTTATCAATCCATATGTTACCTTTTTTAAAAAGAAATCATCTTTAATGGAACAGGGAGCTTGCGTTGGACTCTATTTTATCAACAGACCAGAGTGGTTGGTTGTGGATCATGCTTGTGCAGCATATTCATTTATCTCTGTTCCTTTATATGATACACTTGGTAACGCATCTTAAAGTTTGAGCCTTTTTTCTCTTTAACTTTTTGGGGTTTGCAAGCAATTGTCTTTTCTTAATATGATTTTCTGGTTACGCAGGTCCAGACGCTGTTAAGTTTGTTGTGAATCATGCTACTCTTCAGGGCATATTTTGTGTGCCGCAAACCTTAAATACTGTAAGTGTTGTTTTGGTTTGTTCCATTAACTTTCAATATCAGTCCAAGTGGTCTAAATTGCAGCACTTTCAATCTTCTTCAATCTTTTTGGGTAACTATGCAGTTGCTAAGCTTCCTAGCTGAAATCCCATCCATTCGTCTTGTTGTGGTATGTACTTCTCTAATGCGAAATCTCACTGTCAGTTTTTATATATACTTTTCACTCGTATATCTTCTTTTGCACTGTGATAAGGTGGTGGGAGGGGCTGACGAGAATTTGCCATCACTTCCTCCAGGATCTGGAGTCAAAATTGTATCATACCAAAAGCTATTGAGTCAGGTAGCCTTCTACAATGGGTTTTAAATAAACTCGTGCTCATTAGCTTTATGAATAGTTATTATGTTATTCCAAACTGTAAGCGTCTCTCTGTTCCTTGTTTGGTAGTTGGAGATACTTCATGTTGCTACTGATTATTTTGTAGGGTCGCAGTAACATACATCCATTTTCCCCTCCAAAGCCTGAAGACGTTGCAACCATATGCTACACAAGTGGAACCACAGGAACACCAAAGGTGAGTTGTTTTCCAATTTCTCAAATTTAATATGTTTCTCGTGTTCTTCTGGTTGAATTGATGCTGAAAAATATTGTGCATGAATGACTTTGAAGGTATATACTTGTTTTTTATATAGGGAGCTATGTTGACTCATGAAAACTTGATCGCAAATGTCGCCGGTTCCAGCGTGGAAATAAATTTCTTACCTCAAGATATGTGAGTTGAAAATTTCTCTTCAGAAATGAAATACATCTATAGTTTTGTATTTTCATATAGTGTTATAAGTCCTTAACTGAGATGTCTTCTATCTTTAGTTACATATCATATCTTCCTTTGGCGCACATATATGAACGTGCAAACCAGATTATGGGGGTGTATGGTGGTGTTGCTATCGGTTTCTATCAGGGGGTACGTAAGCTCATGTCTTGTGGCATATTGATATGAACTTGTAGTACGTAATCCAACTAATTTATTTATTTCATTTGACAGGATATCATGAAGCTGATGGATGATTTGGCTCTGTTACGGCCAACAGTATTCTGCAGTGTCCCTCGCTTATATAATCGAATATATGATGGGTAAAGTCCCCCTTATGCTTCCCATGTAGTTTAGTTAATACTATTATTGTGGAATCATGTGGTTCTATGTACTAATTTCTTATCCTTACAGGATTACAAGTGCGGTAAAATCATCCGGGGTTATGAAAAAAAGGCTTTTCCAAATGGCCTTTAACTCAAAGAAGCAAGCCATCATAAATGGTATTGTCTGCTAATAGAAACAGCTAAAAAGTGAATCGAGTATACCTTTGTTAAGCTTTCTGCATTATATATATATTTTCTTATGTGTTCCTTAGGCCGGAGTCCGTCTCCACTTTGGGACAAACTGGTGTTCAACAAAATAAAAGAAAAGCTTGGTGGACGTGTTCGCTTCATGGGGTCTGGTGCTTCTCCACTGTCACCTGATGTCATGGATTTCTTGAGAGTGTAAGTTTTCTTTTCGTCTGTATCTTTTCTTCCGTGATTCCACTCTCACTGATTTCTACGAATCTGAAACTCTTCTCCAACATTGTCTTTGCTTCAACATGATGTACAGATGCTTTGGGTGTTCGGTGCGTGAAGGGTATGGAATGACCGAGACTTCTTGTGTCATAAGCTCTATGGATGAAGGTGACACTTTATCTGGCCATGTCGGATCCCCTAATCCAGCGTGTGGTAAGAAGCAATGTGCTATTTCTAAAGACATGTAAGATCATATTAGTGAAGACCTTTGTAACCCGAAATGTATGAGTACTCATGGTTCTTGTTTTTGATGTATGTGTTTTCAGAGGTAAAACTTGTGGACGTTCCTGAAATGAATTACACATCGGAAGATCAACCATACCCACGTGGTGAAATCTGTGTTAGAGGGCCAATCATCTTCAAAGGCTACTACAAAGATGAAGTTCAGACGTAACACATTTTTCCAGTATTACTCTAGGGTTCTGGTTACATGTGTAGATAAGTAGACATGGGTCTTGACACATTTTAGTTGAGCAGGAGAGAAATTATTGATGAGGATGGCTGGCTTCACTCGGGAGATATCGGGTTGTGGTTACCCGGTGGTAGGCTAAAGATCATTGACAGGTTTTACAAATCGGATAAGTCTTTGATTATATTTTCTCTGTTTTGATATTTGAAGAACTGAAATGTTTGCTAAAACTACAATGTTCATGACAGGAAGAAAAACATATTTAAGTTGGCGCAAGGGGAATACATAGCACCAGAGAAAATCGAAAATGTTTATACGAAATGTAGATTTGTTTCCCAGTGTTTCATATACGGTAAGCAAAAAAAGACTCTGCTCTCTCTACCAACAACACATAGTATATGCTTCTTCACTTGTGCTATTTCTAAACGGAGTCAGAAATGTCTGTTGTTACTTGTTAGGTGATAGCTTCAATTCCTTTCTAGTAGCTATAGTTTCAGTTGATCCAGATGCTATGAAAGATTGGGCTGCATCAGAAGGCATCAAGGTATTGTTGTTTCTTAATTCTCAATTTGACATAATGAGAGACTTTGTTATTCAACTGGTTTTTACAGCTAACTTCTCATTTGTTGCAATCTCTTCTTGGTGATTGAAGTATGAGAATCTAGGACAGCTCTGTAAAGATCCAAGAGTGCGAAAGGCTGTTCTTGCTGAGATGGACAACGTTGGAAGAGAAGCTCAGGTAAAAAAAAAAAGACAAAAACAAAATCTGCTTTAACAATATTCTCACAGGTCATAAAAAAAAAAAAAACAGAACTCAGCAATAAACAATTTCTGGTAATACAGTTGAGAGGATTTGAGTTTGCAAAGGCTGTGACTTTGGTGCCAGAACCATTCACCTTAGAGAATGGACTTCTAACACCAACATTCAAGGTAAACCAACAACAATGTGAAGTACTTGAAACCGCAATGAAATTTTGTTACTTTTTACCTCGGAATAATCTCTAATTTCATGTGTTCTTAAACTTACAAACAGATAAAGAGACCTCAAGCAAAAGCTTACTTTGCAGAGGCAGTATCCAATATGTATGCGGAAATCGCAGCCTGGGACCCCATGCCTTCTAAACTGTGATGTGGTGATCGATATACATTAAGACTCTAAAGTGTTTGTTGTATGTGGGTAATTTTATTGAACTGTAAAAGATGTGACTGGAGGTAGAATAATAAGAAATCAATCAGATTTTTTGGTTATGCTGTAATTTTCTTTTGTACTATTAAATAAAAGAGGCAGAGATTTTTTTTTTTTTTTTTGCTTTTTTGGTTTTTTTTTTTTGGGCACAAAGGAGAGAAATGTGGCTGTATGTAAAGAAACCACGAGAAAGAAACTAGTGCATGTCCGTACAATTTTGGTTTAAGGCTATACTTATGCTATTTCTTAAGCAAAGAAAACTGCTTGCAGAGTCAAACCTGAACCATCATAAATAAAATGTAGTAAAAATTTACTGGAACTAAATAATGAATGACCCATTCGTTACTGTAATGGAATGGATGGATCACGATTGTTTATCTTCTTGGCACGTAATCATCATAATATAATAATGATAGTCAAGTAAGATGTTTATGTCAAACCAATAAAAATGATAAATACAGTATATAAATTAACATATATAATTATTTATCTGTTTGGAAATTTTATCTTAAAAACACAACATGTAATGTTTTTATTTCATTTTACAAAAGTTCTTAAGCAAAATATTGACTGTATTTGTCTCTTTGACTGATGACGACAACAATGTAATCTTTGATTCAAATTGAGTTAACATATATATATATATATATCAGAAATTATTAATTTTATTCAAGTATTTGACTTTTTTTACTGTTTTTAATATTTTACTAAAATCTTTCCACATAAATCACTTTTACTATTTGTGTCACCAATTGAGTCAAAACTATTGTGGCTATTAAATAAAAATATATTTACATATGAAAATATATTACTCTCTCCGTTTCATTTTGTTTAATGTTTTGTATAAAAACACAAAGTTTAAAACTTCACTTTTTTCTCAAAAAGTATTATTAAAATTATAAATGTAAAAATAATTCAACCAATTATAGAAAAATGATAAAATATAATTGGTCACACATAAAGTTACAATTAATTTAAAATATCAAAATAGCGAGTAAACTAAAACATCAACAATTGTTTAAAATATCAACAATTTGAAATAGATGGAATATAAAGGAAACAGGCCAGTTCACCAACAAAAAGGGCAAAAGACAAAGTCTGGGAAAAGAAAATTTTACATTTTGCATTTTTGAGCGTCAGTAGTTTATTTTATTTATTTATATATATTAAGGAAATTGGGTATTTTCAAATATAATCCCATGTTGCCGTTACTAGAAACCCTAAATGAAAACCAAAAAGATCTAACGGTGAATATAGTGACAAGCCACGTGTTCGTGTCAGATCACAAGCTCTAGATATTCAGAGTGGAAACAAAATAAATAAATGAAAATAAATTGTTAAAACAAGAACAAAAAAACGGAATGCCTATTGGCTCTCAACTCTCAAGTCGTCCTTTTATTCAAGTTTCGCGGCAACGCCTCTCTCCTCTCTCTCTCTCTCTCTTTCATCTAAAAAATCCTTTTTTTCTCTTTTTTTTTTCTCTCTATCTCTCTCTTTTAAAACCTCTTTCGAATTTCTCAGCGATCTCTTGAAGAAGGTTCTCAAGTTCTTTCTCATCCGAGTACTTCTCTGCGATTCGAGGCAGATTCTCTTTGAGCTGCGTAAACCGGTGAGTGGATCTGTTCTGATTTAGGGTTTTAAAAGGGTTTTTTTTTTAACAGAACTAATTGGGATTAACTTCACTTCAACGGAGTTTGGGAAAAGCCTTGTGGGAGATCGGATTCCGATTTTTGGAGAGGTCTGCTTTTATCATTGATGTTTTCTGGTTCGGCGATGCGATTTTCGACTTCGAACTTTTTTACTTTCGAATTACAAATCCTCGGAAACTTGGATTTGAAATTGGTGATTTCGTGGTTTCGAAATTTGAATATGAATCTGGCTCTTCTTTTCTTTCGCTGCCTTTTTGAATTGATTCCCATTCAAATTCTTTTATTGGATTTGTTTTCTTAACTGATGCGGAAAATTGTAAGCAAAGTTGTTGTCTTTCTCACTCACAGTGGACGTAGAATTCGGGATCTTGTTGAAGGGAGCAAAATTTTGTCATCACTTTTATTGTCGTATCTTTGTCAGTTCAGTTTTCACGCT
This sequence comes from Isatis tinctoria, assembly GCA_010577795.1. Lineage (NCBI taxonomy): Eukaryota > Viridiplantae > Streptophyta > Magnoliopsida > Brassicales > Brassicaceae > Isatis > Isatis tinctoria. The sequence goes on along the minus strand of CM021250.1, from coordinate 5,417,779 downwards.
TTCCGTAGTTTTCTAACTATTTAAACTTTCGTTGGAATCAGTTGGCAGATAAATCAGAATATGGCGCCCACTAAGAAGTCGAAGATTGTGAACAAACGCTTCAAAATTGAAGCCTCTCCAGAAGTAGATTTAAGGAACTCGAGCAAAATCAAGGAAAGAGTGAGTTTTGTCGGCATTGACCATATCTTATCCTGGATAATCACTTGGATGCTCTTTGTTATCTTATTAGGAGTCACTTGTTAAAGAGCCTCTCTTTTTAACTTGGAAGCTCTTTTGCTATCTTTGTTTCCCTGAAAGTTTAAATCAGTTTTTTAACTCGTATTGTTGACTATCTTTTTTCGCATCGCAGAAGAAGAAATTGACTGACAAGCTGGGACCTCAGTGGACGAAAGGAGAGCTTGAGCGTTTCTATGACGCATATCGGAAGCATGGGAGAGACTGGAAAAAGGTAAACTGTGTTGCACAGTATGCTTTTATGTGACTACTTTCTCAGCTTTTGTATACCCTCAAAGTCTTAAGACTACTTCTTTCTGGGAAACTGCTTAGGTAGCTGCTGCAGTGCGGAATAACCGGTCTGTTGACATGGTGGAAGCCATTTTTTATATGAATCGGGTATGATACAATAATATCTCACTTCCCCTAGGCTTCATTATAACCTTAACGACACTATGTCAGACATGAGTACTTTTTCGTCCATTTGATTTTGCATTTTCTTTTCCAGGCATATTTATCCCTTCCCGAGGGAACTGCGTCTGTCGCTGGCCTCATTGCAATGATGACGGATCATTACAGCGTCATAGTGAGTCGTTCATTTTACTGCGGCTGGAACCATTTTAGCTTCATGTTAAATGACTTGCTGCTTGAAATGGGTCGGATTGTCTGTTTAGTAATGTTGTGTCCATGCTTATGGTAATTTTTGTAAGGAGAGCGAAAGTGAAGGAGAAGACCATGGTGTTTCTAGAGTATCGAGAAATCATCAGAAGCGCAAACGTGCTGAAGTTTCGCCTAGAGATATTCGAGAAGAAGTTATTTCACCACATTCAATTGCAGCAACGGAAGGATGCCTCTCATTTTTGAAGCTGACACAAGCTTATGGTACAATCACTATCTTCCGTAAATCAGTTTCCTAAAATCTATGGCTTAAAAGATGCTAACCAAATGATTACTCTGCGATTTAAACTGTTGAGTAAATGAACTACAAACTGGCTTTTATCTTAATTTTGTAGTTCACATTGTTTAGGCAACCATCTGTCTTGTGGAATTCTGTGGCAGCGTAACCAATTCATGTAAATGAATATGTTCAAGAATGTGTAATTTGTTACTTGACGTTATGCAGGAAAAGAGCGACGTGCCACTGGTAAACGTACACCTCGGTTTCCTGTACCAAGTGCACACCCGAAGGATGATAGAAAGGGTTCTACGCCACCAAATAAAAGAGCCAAGAAACAACTTGAGGCTGATGATGATGATGATGATGATGATGACGACGATGATGATATGCTAGCATTAGCATTGGCTAATGCATCGAGAAGGGTAGGAGGGTCTCCATATAGAAGGACAGAACTAAAAGACAGCACGCCAAATGTGAAAAAGGTATCTCTATAGCTCTAGAAATTGAAGGTTATAATCATCTCATGATTCATTGAAGACAAATTTCTACTCTTTTGCTTTTGTCAGTCACAAGAAAAGGAAGCTCAACTCAAGCACCGTGCTAGCTCCATGTTTGAGAATGTGGCGAGAACAAGCCGAGATAGGAGGCATATTAAGGGATCTTCAGGTAGAGATGGTGCCTTGTTGATGGATATGGAAGGGTTTGGTACCGTGGATGTTCCCCAGAAGGAGAAAAATGTGAGATTTGAAAATGCAGAAGGAGATGCTTCTGATGATAGCGGAGAAGCATGCAATGCCAATGAGAGACTCATATCTAAAGCGCAAAAAGGATTTGTAGATATTGAATCCTCAAGAGGTAAATATTCACCAGATAGCCCAAAAAAAGCTAATAAGAAACTTATTTATGGAGGTTTTAAAACCCAATGATAAGTTAACGTGGAAAGTTTTGTCATAGTGATATTTTGATTATCATCTATACCACAATGTCTTATTAACCTAGTGGCTTCATCTCTACCTGTATAGATGAATTAGAAGCTCTGCGTGCATTGGCTGAATTGTCAGCTTCACTGACTCCGGCTGGTTTAATGGAATCAGGTGAGCATCGAATGGTTTTATATTATGGGGTTGGGTTCTCCCATTGACGATGTATATTGTCTGGGTTTAGAAGGAAAGACCTATAATACATATCTGCAGCTTTCACCCTTTACCTCTCTTTATAAATGTCTAATGTTTTGTGTTGGATCCAGAACCATCTGCACAGTTGAAAGAAAGAGTAGCTAACACTCGGGAAACCGTGTTCACTAGCCATAACAGAGAAAATGCAAAACAAGCAGGACCAGAAGATAGTCTCCTACATGTAATTTCAGCTGCTGATATTAGAAAACCGATGTCTGCGCGGGAACTCGTTGATGGCAATGCTGTATCCGCAGAGGAACTTGACAATTCAAGAAGAAAACGTAAACCTCCACATAATAAGGTATTTGCAAATCTATATTCAAAACCCGTTTTTCTCCTATTTGCTACTTTTTTATATTGCTTGCATTTAATCTTACTCTGTGATCTGTGGTTGGTTGTCCACAATGCAATTGTAGGATCCTTGACAAAGTATTTCCATTAAAAAAGCTTATGCTTATGCTCAAGTAATTTTTGTTTGTGCTTCCTCTTATGATTTTTGTTTATTGCATTGCAGGAGTTGGCTGAAGATGATACTTTAAAGACCCTGATCAAAGCCAGACGTGCGAGTCAAGGTCCAGCAAAGCAGCAGAAAACTACAAGGACCTCGGAAGAATCATCTTTAACTAGTGATAAGAAAATAACTGGACCGGAAGGAGTAGTGTCAGCTACACAAGTTTCAGGTTTGGGTCCAGCGAGTTTGCCGCAGAAACCACCAAACAGGCGTAAGATGAGTTTGAAAAAAAGTTTACAAGAAAGAGCTAAATCTTCTGAAACCACTCATGACAAGCCACATAGTTACGAAATAGATTCAGAACATGATTTATTAAAGGTGGAGTCTCTTACTTCATTTATCTTAGACGCATTCATAATCTGGTAACTTAAGTGTTTTGTTTATCCAATTTACAGAAGGTTTCGACTTGTCTGTCATATCCATTGGTACGTCGAAGGTGCATATTTGAATGGTTCTACAGTGCTATTGATTATCCCTGGTTTGCAAAGATGGAGTTCATTGATTATCTAAATCATGTGGGGCTTGGTCACGTTCCAAGGCTTACTCGTCTTGAATGGAGCGTCATTAAAAGGTTTGTAAAAGTTTCTGGCTGTATTTAAATGGAAACGGGCTCATATAGTATATATAAAGATTTGAAAAGGTTACTCATTCTGTATATTTTCAGTTCTCTTGGTAGACCTCGGAGATTCTCTGAGGGATTCATTCAGGAAGAGCGGGATAAACTCAAACAATATCGTGAATCTGTGAGAAAGCATTATACAGAGCTTCGCGCAGGTGCTAGGGAAGGGCTTCCTACAGACTTGGCACAGCCTTTATCAGTCGGGAATAGAGTCATTGCCATCCATCCTAAAACTCGGGAAATTCGTGATGGCAAGATTCTTACTGTGGATCATAACAAGTGCAACGTTCTGTTTGATGAATTGGGCGTCGACTTAGTTATGGTAAATCGCAAACTATACAAATTCGGTTGACACAGTTCACTTTTTTGCGACTTGTAGATATTATTTTACACTTAAATCGTATCTCAGATGATTTAACAAATCCGTTTTTATTTGACAGGACATTGATTGCATGCCTTTAAATCCGTTTGAATACATGCCAGACGGTCTGAGGAGGCAAATCGATAACTGCTTGTCAATAAGCAAAGAAGGACAGCTTAACAGACACCCAAGCTCCGATGCATCTGCTCTGTTCCCTCCTCCTGTGCTTGAAAATGTTGACTTTTCCATGAATCCTCCTAAGAAACAGGTAAACAATGACGTTCCACTGGTCTGTCAAAGCTTTGATCTTCTTTTTTATTTCAGTACATTTTTGTTAGACTCTATGCATAATTCAGTGAGTCTCTACAGGATGATAGGGACCGGCGAGTCACTACTGATCAATCATATAACACAGCCAATAGCAAAGCAAGAAGAGCTGAAATTCAACGAGCTCTGATGCTGCGGCATACTTCAGATGTAGAGGTAATGACTATGCATGCGTTACTTGTGGGTATTGGTAACTAAAGAGGCTTAAAGAGGCTTAAAGTTAACAAAACTTGGATGCCCGTGGAAATCTGCCTTGAGATTGATAATTTCTACTTTCTAGAGTATAAAAGCTCATTTTGTTTGTCCTGACATAATTCTGGTTTTCAGGAAATGGAGCCAGAAATGCTTGGAATTGTCAGTGGTTCAAGGTCAATAGCACAAGCAATGGTGGATGCAGCTATGAAGGTAGTTATAATATATGTTTGCGTTTGTTGAATGTCCAGCAATTAACTACATCTAGGGAAATTAGAGTATCTAAATACAGAGAACTCAAAGTTAAACAATTCTACGTTTTGTTAAATTTGGTTTCACTGTGGGGTTGTAGGCTGCATCTTCGGTGAAAGATGACGAGGACGCAGGGAAGATGGTCCAAGAAGCTTTAGAATCAATGGGCGAACATCATCAGACATTAGATAACTCTATAGTGTCTGGTATGAAGCACCAAACCAATGGCAGCTTGGATCATCATCATCATCAAAGCTTGTCTCCCTCAAACACAGGAGAGCCGATGACTAAAGGATTGATGGGATCAGGAAAAAACGAAACGCAAATGGCTTCAGAGCTTATCAGCTCTTGTGTTTCAACTTGGCTCATGATTCAGGTAAATTAAAAGGAATTTTTCTTGGACTAACGAAAGTCTATTAAAGAGTACAAACTTTTCACTTGAGGTAATGGTATTGATTTGAACCTTCTTTTTTTTTAATGTTTTGTTGCTGCAGATGTGCACAGAGAAGCAGTACCCACCAGCTGACGTGGCCCAGGTGATGGAGACAGCAGTGAATAGCTTGCAGCCACGGTGTCCCCAGAACATGCCCATCTACAGAGAAATACAGACTTGTATGGGATGGATCAAGAATCAAATCATGGCTCTTGTAAAAACATGAAAATAACTTTCGAGTTCTTTATATATTTAACCTGACATCTCCATCTGAAAAGAAAAAATAAAGAAGAAAGATATCAGATTAACTGTTTGGATTGTAGAGGTTAGTTTAGTTTTAGTTTTAGTTAGTTAACTGAACAGCTTCTTGATAGTTACCATTGATTTTGCAACTTTGGAGCTGTTTTTTTTTTCTCTTCTCCATTGATGCTTCTAGAAAGGAAAAGACGTGGTTCTTTTATTGGGCCAGTTCGGGCTTAAGAGCCTTAATAAAATAATATCTCTCTCTTGCTTAATTTTCTAAAACTTCTCAAATTAGTGATTTGGAATATATAAGCCCCAAAATTATACTCGTAACTCTGAAAGCCCAACAGAGCCAACACTATCTAAACCCTTCAGAAGAAATTACGTATTTTAAAAGTAATGTAAGAAAAAAAAAAAAAAAAAAACTAAAACCGTGAAATTGAAATTGAGACGGTGGTTCATCCTTTTTGCCACTGGTTCCATCTGATTCAGAAAGAGAATCGCCGTCGACAGCGTGTGTGAATTTGATCGGCAATCCCCGTCGCAGCCTGTCAAAACTGACGAAACACACACTGTTCGATAAAGAGAGATACTTTTTTTTTTTGGTTTTGATACTTTGTACTTGAGAAGTCTGGTTTTCGATTGTGAATCACTGGAACTGTTAAGCCGCTCCACTAATGGCGGATTTCCAGACATCAACTCAACGGGCCAAGTGGATTTTCACTCCCCAGAAACTGGTATCCTGCTTCCCTTTCCATCTCCAGTTGTGCTACTACGTTCTATTGCTTTTTGTTTTCTTTTCGATTCTCGAGCAAATCATGTGAATCAGCTGCGATACCATTTGGTCTATCTGTTTCGGAGGCTTTATAAATTTTCGTCTTCAGGGTTTTCGTTGCATCATAGAGACTGCCGTCGTCCTTTTTTTTTTTTTTTCTCACTGTGTTGTTTCTGTTTGGGTTACTGAGCATTTAGTTTTAATGGAAGTACAATTGTTCATTGTTAAATTGATCGTCTGTTGTGTCTGTTTGGGATACGTTTTTGAAAAAGATATTCATTTGTTTGACGCTAGAGAGTCGGATTGATCGAAATGTTTGCTGCGTAATTATGTGTGTGATTGTTGTTCCTTATTTTTTTAGATATTCGTATTGCAGCTAAGCTGTAGTGTTGTAATTGTAGGCAGAGAGATATAAAGCTGCTAACCAGAGGGCAGTGCAATTGCTGGAGAAGGTGCGTGTTAAGTGTTGATATGAAACTTTATTCTGTATTCATTATGGATTTTAACTTTTTCTTCATATTCGTAGTGTGGAACAACTCAAGTTGAAGTAGATGCCAGTGGTTCGCTAACATATCCGACGGTTAAAGGTGATGCAGGAGATCAAGGTAAGCATCTAGCATGGCTCATCCGATATCTTCACGTATCATTATGGTTTTGTTGGTCAAAGTTTAAATGATGGTTACTTTTTGCTACTATACTCTCAGCTGATAAGAAGCTTAAGCCTTTGAGTGTTGATGAAGAACGGTTCATGAGAGCATTTTATGAGGCAAAGGTCCAAGAAGTGTGCAGTGCCTTTGAATTTCCTCACAAGATTCAGGTGCGTTCCTCTTCTTTCAGATGGAAACTCATGATGTAGTCAACAATAAAAATGCCCCATCTTGTTAGCTCTCTGAATTCGTGTTTTTCCTTCTAATCTTTTGCAGGCAACAGCCCTCCAATACTTTAAAAGGTTTTATCTGCAATGGTCTGTTATGCAACATCATCCAAAAGAAATAATGTACAGTTCTTTCGAATCCTTAAAATGCGCACAAGCTAAACTAATTGGCTTTCCCATTAGAATTTATGTTCTGAAAGTGTTTATCCAATCGAGTCAAGTTTTTTTTAAAAAACAAATTCTGACTGGCGTATTTAGGCAGTTAATTTCCCTTTGGTAGAATGTTGTAATTTGGACTAATTGATACCTTTCATTCAACAGGTTAACCTGCGTTTATGCAGCTTGTAAAATAGAGGAGAATCATGTATCTGCTGAGGAAATAGGGAAGGGGATTAAACAAGATCACCACATAATTCTCAAGTATGAGATGGCTGTTCTCCAGGCATGATATGAGTCAATTAATCTGTAGCAACTTCCCTATGTTTATTTTATCTCTGATGTCCTATTTTCCCTGTGTTCTTCTGTTCATATTGATTAACTTTATTTGCAGAGTTTGGAATTTGATCTGATTGTTTATGCACCGTATCGTGCAATCGAAGGCTTTGTCAGTAACATGGAGGTAAATCTTGGCTGTCAAATTGTTTCATAGGTTTTCTTATGCCAGCTTGGTTTTCTCTGTTTACATCTTTATAACGATGAGACTCCTTTTGAGTCGATAAGCAAAATTCTGAATGTTATTATTCTCAAGGGAAGAACTTAGTGAACTTTTAATAGGCATTTTAAGCTTTTCAATACTTTATAGGTTTTCGATCCTTGTTTAACTTCACGCTGTCTCCAAAAGTGACATCATCTTATCATCTTCTAGGAATATCTTCAAGCTAGAGATGATGAAATCCAAAAGCTGAAGGTAGATTTCTATTAATAACTGCAGCGGTAATAGTGAAGTGTCATTTTCTCATACTGGCATAACATTTCAACTACTCTCGCAGAGTTTGCTCAAAGCGGCAACAGCAGAAGCCGATAAAGTTATGCTCACTGATGCTCCACTCCTCTTTCCTCCTGGCCAGGTAATAGTTTTTCTTTGTCTCCGTAGCCTTTGGTTTTATCAGGTTGAAGATACTTAATAACCTAAACCCAATAAAGAATCGGGTTGAACTCATGATTTGGGATATATTTTAGTAAAGCTCAAATATTCTGCGCAAGACATAAAATTTTAAAACGATGTTAATTGTTATCTCGTTTACAGATATATGCAGTAGGTGAAAACTGCATTAATGAATTTTTATAGTATTGTAGGTTAGCAAATCCAGATAGACTCACCATGTTCCTTGTTTCTTTTGCTGATATCTAACAGAAGAACTATGACAAATTTCTGTGTTGTTTCTCAGTTGGCGTTGGCTGCTTTGCGTATTGCAAATGGGGTTCTTGGAGTGCTTGACTTTGATAGGTTATTTCCCTTTTGCCACCATATGGTCATCGTAGAATTACATAATCTCTTGGCCTCTGGTTTCGTTATTTGAAAGGTTTTACTGGTTAGATTTTTCAACTAAACTGCATATAGTGCAGGTACCTAGAGAACATTGTTTCTCAACCAAACTCTGAGCACACGGCTTCAGAGCTCACAAAATTACTTGATGACATAGAATCTTTGGTATGCATTAACTTTTTTTAATATCTTCACATATCCATTGAACTATCATTTCTTTCTAAAAGGCAGTTTTACTATATCCTCCCTTCTTTTGCAGGTAATCAACTACAAGTACCCAAGTGAAAAGGACATGAAGCATATCAACCGGAAGCTAAAATCTTGTCTAGGACATAGTTCTTCACATGACGAGTAGGATGATTAACTTTTCTGCTTTTGGTTATTCTAGTCACTTCATATTTTTTTAATAGTTTTTTGCTTATTCTATCGATCTCTCTTTATATATAATCATTTTCCTCAGGAGCAAGAAACGGGAGAAGAGATCGAAGCACAAGTCACATAGGACCTCCAATGATGCATCAAACGGGGCACCTATAGGCTGAGTTTCAAGTTTTGCGATTAGCAATTCTTGGCACGTTTTAATGTTATTGAATGTGAAAATCCTCGTAGAGACGAAAGTTGTATCCAGCAACAGCATTGGTCATAAGTTTGTTTATTTCCGAGAGATCAATGAACCGAACTTTCAAATACAAAACTACCATTTGGTTCTTATTTGCCATGATGATTGTAGATACGTAGATTGTTTTTTTCCTAAATAGTGAATTAAAGTTATATTACTTCAGCCAAAACATAACAGAATGAAAGTGTAACTTTTTAGAATGTATTGTTGTGGTTGTTAATTTTACCAAAAAAACCTTCCGGGAATTTATAAAATCGCTGATGTTTTTTTTTTGAATTTGGAGGAAAAACAAATAGAGAAAATGTGATTCTTGATCGCGCCGCTATATAAACGCTACATGTAGCCCATTCGTATTCATAAATATAAAAAAAAAAAAAAAAATGATCCCGAAAACTCGAAGCTGAGTGTTGGCTTTCCTCTGGATCAAATCGGTGAAAGGGAAACAAAATGGCTAATATGGCGAGGGCGAGCTCTGGCCTTGCTTACCCGGAGAGATTCTACGCCGCCGCGTCGTACGTCGGCCTCGACGGATCCGCATCGTCGGTGAAACGACTCAGCTCCAAATTCTCCAATGACACCGCTTTGCTTCTCTATGCGCTGCACCAGCAGGTCCCGATAAAAAAAAAATTCTATTTGTATCTACAATGCTAAACGAGATCTGTTCATTTCTAATTGCCTTTTGGCTTTTCGTTTAGAATTCTTCTATCTTTTTCCCCTGAGAGACGATCTTCTTCTTCTTTACCAATTGATTTGGCGTCTATCATCCATTTGTGATAAAAGGAGGCTTTTACTGATCTTATTTTTGCCTTTAACAGGCTACTGTAGGGCCTTGCAATACACCAAAACCTAGTGCGTGGAATCCAGTCGAGCAAAGCAAGTGGAAAAGGTTTTAGATGCACTTCTTTCTCGGTCTATCAACTATTTAGAGAGCCTTTAGGTTCCACCAACGTAGCTTTATTGATCATTAACACGTCTAATAAACCAGGAAAATGCAAAAAGAAAAGTATTGTAGATGTTAGACGTTAGAGAGTATCTTGAAATTTAGGGCCTTTGTTTCCGTCCATGGGAAAAGAGTAGAGCAGTTGATATCAACTTTCGTGTGTATGCCATTATGCAAAGATCGCACAAGTCGTTACCTTAGGATATGTTATGTGAACTATGAGCACAGAACGTTATCCTGTCAACTTTCACAAGAGAGGAACATGTTTACTAGTTGGCAGGGGCTTGGAACCATGCCCTCCATTGAGGCAATGCGTCTCTTTGTGAAAATTCTAGAGGTAACCAACAGACTCAAGTTTTTATGCTCATTTTTCTTAATCTGTCAATCATCGGCTAATTTCATCCTATTTCTCATTCTTTTAAAAGGAAGACGATCCTAGTTGGTATCCAAGGTCATCGAACTCTGTTCCAGAGCCTGCTGTAGATGCCCAAATCAGTGTGAGTTTTGAATCCCAAATTAACAAAACTTCATTGCTTACACGTAGGATCAAGTTTCAGCTTGTGTATGTATTGCTAGTAAATACCAGTGCCTCCTCTGAGGTGTTTGATCCTTGTGTATAACACCATTCCAATGTTTAGGTTCATACTTTTCATTTCTTTTGTAAAAATGTGAAGCATCTTACTCACTTAGTAAATGGGATTGTTTCTTTGTCGCAGACCACAAAGGCCGAGCCTAGTGTTGAGAATGGAGCTTCCTTTTGTGAGACAATGACGGTTTCTACCGAGGATGTGCGCTTGACGGAAACCCAAGACAAAGATGTGGTTTTGGAAGAAGACCCAAATACTATTTCTGTGTATAACCAGTGGACTGCACCACTAATATCAGGTCAGCCACCAAAAGCTCGGTATCAGGTAATAGATTTTTTCTAAATCTTGTGGAACATGAAAGAAAAGTTCTCGTTGTGTATCTTCTCCCTTTTCTAATTCTTATTTATCATATTCGTTTCAGCATGGAGCAGCAGTTATCCAAGATAAGATGTATATGTATGGTGGAAACCACAACGGGCGTTATCTAGGTGATCTTCATGTAAGCAACTTATAGCATTCTTTGCATAGCACTGTGTAACCTAATCAAAGTATTTGGTTTCAGTTTTGCCTACCATGCCCTATTATTTTCATTGACATAGAATCATGTTTCTTTTGTAAATGGTGTTTGAAATACAGGTTCTAGATTTAAAAAGCTGGACTTGGTCAAGAGTTGAAACCAAAGTTGTGGCTGAATCACAGGAAACATCATCCCCAGCTACACTAACTCACTGTGCTGGTCATTCTTTGGTTTGTATTTTAACTTGCGTTTTGTTTTGGTTTTTCTTTTTTTTGGTTAATTCTAGGCTTGATATATCAAAGGAGGTTTCAAGGAAAGTACAGTAATCTCCTCATGAAATCCACATGCTACTAGTTTATAGCAGAAAAAAATGTAGCTATACACTGTTCTCACTGACCTTCTTTGTTTGATATGTAGATATCATGGGACAACAGGCTTCTGTCTATTGGAGGTCACACAAAGGATCCCACAGAATCAATTCTAGGTAGGAGTTAAAACACTTTTGTAATAGCTAATTTCAGATAAGTGATAGTTTTGTGCATACTAATTTTGTATATCACTTGTTCTTCTGTTGTCTGTCACAGTGAAGGTCTTTGATCTGCATGCCTGTACATGGTCAATATTAAAGACATATGGAACGCCACCGGTACATCATTTTTTCTCCCAAGTTTTCTATTCTTTATATGGGAAACATTCCGATCTAGTAACCTAGTAAACACTTTTGAACATAGGAAAAAGAAATTGAAAAGTTGCTCGATAGTTATTTCTATCGTAGTATTCCCATGTGTAAAGTTGCATCTAAATACAATTTATTGATCTTCTTTCTGACATTTGAAATTGAGTATGTAATTTGGTTTCTTTGACACTATGTTTATCACTCTCTCTTGCTTGTAGATTTCGCGTGGCGGCCAGTCAGTGACTCTTGTGGGAAAAAATTTGGTGATATTTGGCGGCCAGGATGCAAATAAATCGCTTCTGAATGATTTGCATATACTTGATCTGGAAAACATGACCTGGGATGAGATAGATACCGTGTAAGATCTTATGACGTTTCGGCATTGTATTCTCTCTTTTGAAGAAGTCAGGTCTGTTTAAAAACTAGATACAAATCCGGAAACTGAAGGAAATTTTACAAAGCTGCCAAGTATACACTTTCATATCTTAGTTGTCAACGAAATATCAGCAGTTCAAGGTTTACCTGCTGTCAACTTGCAGGGGTTCTCCTCCATCTCCAAGGTCTGATCATGCTGCTGCAGTGCATGCTGAGCGTTACCTTCTAATCTTTGGCGGAGGATCACATGCAACTTGTTTTGATGATCTGCACGTCCTTGATCTGCAAACTGTATGTTAAGCTTGTTTTGTTTTAGCAACGCTCTTTGTGGGCTTCTTGACATATTTTTTCCATATTATAGATGGAGTGGTCAAGACATACACAACAAGGTGAAGCACCAACTCCACGTGCTGGACACGCTGGTGTGACGATTGGGGAGAATTGGTTTATAGTTGGTGGTGGGGATAACAAGAGCGGTATGTTCTGCACTTTTCCCTTGGAAAGTCTCTTTAGCTTCCCAACAAGCATGTGTTGCTTTTTATGTTACATCACTGGAACGTTTCACCGGAACTTTTTTCCTTGTACAGTGTGATTAATTGTGATGCATGCTGGTACTTTATCACAGGGGCATCTGAGACTGTTGTATTAAATATGTCAACTCTTGCGTGGTCAGTACTCGCATCAGTCCAAGGACGTGTACCTCTCGCTAGTGAGGTAGCTAGAAACATATCCCCACTTTTTCTTATTCAATTTAAGCCTTTTACTCATTGTTCCTGAAACATGAAACTTGAATAAATCTCTTGTGATTCCTTTTTCACTCTTTCAGAATTGAGCTGCAAATGTTACTTTGATAACAGGGATTGAGTTTAGTTGTGACCTCATATAATGGCGAAGACGTAATTGTCGCTTTTGGTGGATACAATGGACGTTACAACAACGAGGTGCCCATTAATAAGTTTTGTCCTGATTTGGTTTTTCAACTCGGTTGTTAATTCTGTTTTTCTTTTTTGCCAATCACAGGTGAGCGTTCTTAAACCAAGCCACAAATCAAGTTTGAAATCAAAGATTATGGGGGCTTCTCCTGTGCCAGATAGTGTTTCTGCGGTTAATAACGCCACGACCAGAGATATTGAGTCTGAGATCGAGGTGAGCCAAGAAAGCAAAGTACGGGAAATTGTCATGAATAATGTTAACTCCGGATCAAAGGTATCTTCCCGTCAGATTTTCCCGTCCTTAAACTGTGTGACTAACAAAGAAGACTAAGATAAATCACATAAGATATGAAGAGATTTGACAATTCATCTCGAATACTAAATCCCCAGGTTGAAGGAAGAAACGAGCGCATTATCACATCCCTCAAATCCGAGAAGGAAGAACTGGAGTCATCACTAAGCAAGGAGAAGATACAAACTCTCCAACTGAAGGAAGAGTTAACAGAGATAGAAACGCGAAACACAGAGTCATACAAGGTAATAAAATAATATTATCGCCTTCATGGATCTCTCCCTCTCGATTTAACCAGAACAAAAGCCAACAGAAAACAATCATGTAGTGGGTTTCCTGCAAATTGGTTCTTATTCAGTCTTGCATTTTACCATTTGGAAAGTTTTAACAAACCTTGGAAGCGACCAGTAACCAAGACACATGGGTTGAGAGAGTTTCTTCGAGATTGTTTTGTCATATCAACATTTGTTTTTTTTTTTTTGTAATTTGATATTATAGGAACTTCAATCTGTGCGGAGTCAACTTGCAGCGGAACAATCAAGGTGTTTCAGATTAGAGGTATATAGATCCGTTACCAAGAATATTATTACTTGGCTTTCCCTTTTGAAAGCTTATTGTAAGTTCCGGGTTGATATCTAGCTCTCTGTAATCCCAAACAAATTGCATCTCTGACATTTCCCGAATTCTAACAAAACTCGGTCTAAAATGCCCGCAGGTTGAAGCTGCAGAGCTAAGACAAAAGCTTCAGACAATGGAAACACTTCAAAAGGAACTCGAACTCCTCCACCGTCAAAGAGCGGTTGCGTCTGAACAAGCCGCCAGTATGAATGCCAAACGACAGAGCTCTGGTGGCGTCTGGGGCTGGCTTGCTGGAACTCCTCCGCCAAAAACATGATTCCCCATGGAAATGTTGTTTCCGATACTTCTTCTTTTCATTACAATTTTTTCTTTTATATCAGTAATTACTAGTATTAGAAAAGAAAAAAAGAGAGAAAGATCATACAGAAACTTTTTTTGTCCCCTTGTCAGGCATGGTTCTTATTGACAATAAGGTGTAAATGCGTATTTCTACAAACGGATTGTCGAGCTTTTTATTATCGCCATTGAAGAAATCTTTATATGCTACCGAATTGTATTTAGGTTATGTTACTATGAGAGTATAGATATGATTTCAGTATAGGTTTTTTTAATTAAGCGTGCTTACTGCTTACCATTTACAATCACATGTGATCTGACATGCATAATTCATCAAACCAATGTGTTTTTTTAGCTTTAAAAACTTGGCAAACTACCAAACATTTGGTACGTGGAGTAACAGCTAGCTCTTATGAATATTGAATTTTTAAACATTGATTGCAGCTACAAAAGCCATAATGTTGTGATTGCTTTCTTTTTAAGTTAGATGGAGTTAAACAAATTTTCTTTTGACGACAAAAATCTAAATCAACTGTGTAGAAGAATTTTATCGTTTAGTAGTTATATTGATTTGGTAATTGACTCATTGGTAGCGCTGGGCCTTTTAACCGAAAACCGAAAACCGAACCGAAACCGAACCGAAATAAACGAAACCGAAACCGAACCGAATATTATGAAACACCTATTGGATACTGAATTGAGATAACCGAAATAACCGAAACCGAAACGAACCGAACCGAAACCGAATGGATAAACGAACGGATAACCGAATATCCGAAATACGATCCATATACTTAAAAATATTATTATATTTATATTTAAAATAACTAAATAATTAAAATTAACCAAATATTAGTAAAAAAACCGAATTATCCAAAATTATCCAAATGTTTTTATCCAAAATATCTGAAATTATCCGAATTATCTGATATTATCCGAAGTTATCCGGTTTTTATCCAAATTATCCAAAAAAATATAAGAAATACCGGAACCGAAAACCGAAATAACCGAACCGAAACCGAACCGAATTTTATGATTAACCGAACGGTTACTAAATCTCTATAACCGAAAAAACCGAAAACCGAAAAAACCGAACCGAAACCGAACCGAATTTTATGATTAACCGAACGGTTACTAAATCTCTTAACCGAAAAAACCGAAAACCGAAAAAACCGAACCGAACCGAACCGAAAAACCGAACGCCCAGGGCTACTCATTGGTATCAGTTTCAGACGAGTCAAAAGAAAACAAGAAAATAAGAAATTCGGACGTAATAAATGTGTTTATCTTGTTAGGACAGCGGACACTATGACGTAACTCCCGTCTTGCGACGTGGCAATTTAATAATCGGTAGATTTTCTTTCAAAGCTCTTTTTATGTTTTTTCTTTCTTTTTTTTTGTTTTTGGCCCTCGCAGTTTCTTTATTGCTGTATGAATCTTTCTCTCGATTTACAGTTTTTTTTTTTTTTCTCTGTTTGTTTATTGTTTAAATCCGTCTCTCTCATTTTCACCTCTAGAACCGATACGGATAATCTCGCTGGATTTCGTACGGAGTGCCTAGGGTTTGTCCCGATTGCAATTTGCTAAAAGCTCCATTCGTTTCGTGATGGACGAGGATGCTGAGATTGCCCAACAAACGAATTCGATTGAGGATCCCGAGGTGAGTCCTACGGTCTCGGGTGATGCTGATGTTGATTCGAGCGTGGATGCTCAAGGCAGATTTCAAGTCATTGACGATGCTGCAGCTTCTTCACCTATGGAGCTCGATTCCTCGGTTACTAATGACGACGGCGGTGCTAGGGTTTCTGAGAGTGAGAGATCGGAGAAGGCTGATCTCATTGCGCGTCAAGAGAGTGAGGAAGATGATATAAGTGAAACGGAGCCTCGGTTCTCTGAGGATGTAATAACCGATAGCCAGATTGAGAGGTCTGATGACAGTCCTGAGCTTCATAAAGAAGATGACTCCGATGACGATGATCAGTCTAGTGAGCTTGGCTCCGAAGCTGAAGCTGATGATGAGAAGAAATCGGATTTGGCTTTCGAAGAAGAAAAGCGAGGAGATTTGGAGAAACATACGGTTTCGGATTACAAATCTCTCTTGTCCGAGTTCGATGATTACGTTGCAAGCGAGAAAATGGGTTCTGGAGTTTCGAGGGCATTGAGCTACGGGTTCCAAGTGGGCGACTTGGTTTGGGGGAAAGTAAAGTCTCATCCTTGGTGGCCTGGTCATATATTCAATGAAGCTTTCGCATCTCCCTCTGTTCGTCGCATGAGGAGGATGGACCATGTTCTTGTCGCGTTTTTCGGGGATAGTAGTTATGGGTGGTTTGATCCTGCTGAGCTTATTCCCTTTGAGCCTCATTTAGCAGAGAAATCACATCAGACTACTTCCAAGCACTTTGTGAGGGCTGTGGAGGAAGCCGTGGATGAGGCTAGTAGAAGGTCAGCTCTTGGTCTCACTTGTAAATGCCGGAATCCTTACAACTTCAGGCCTACCAATGTTCAAGATTATTTTGCTGTCGATGTGCCGGATTACGAGCTTCAAGCTGTTTACTCTGCTGAGCAGATTAAGAAATCTAGGGATATTTTTTCTCCCGTCGAGACTCTCTCGTTTGTGAAGCAATTGGCTTTAGCACCTCAAGAGTGTGATTCAGGCAGTTTAACGTATTTGAAGAAGAAAGCAGTGGTTTCTGCTTTCCGAAAGGCAGTGTTTGAGGAGTTTGATGAAACCTATTCACAGGCCTTTGGGACGAAATCTGTTCGCACTTCAGTGACTGCGAATGAACCCCATAATAGAGCACCCTCTCGAGGTATTGTCACTTTCAGAAATCATGGCATTGTTTCCATTTCATGTGTAATTTTTGCTTGGCATGTGGTGCGGACCTGAAACAGCTATCATATGTGTTACAGAGATGTGAGATAATTGGTTCGTTTTGTGAGTGTTAGATCCTCTAATTTTCGGATTTATATCTTTCTAGCTGCATGCCTTACACTAGGATGCTTGAAAGAAGCACAAAGTAACTTTGATGTTAAAATCTGCATTGCAAAAGGTGGCCTAATAACAATTATGGGCCTCTTTCTATTATGAAGAGTCCCCCATAAGTTTACCTTATTTGCTTTATATTGTCCTGGTGTTTGATGTGCTCTTCAAACTTTTCATGTTTCCAGCTCCCTTGAGTGGCCCACTGGTCATAGCAGAAACTCTAGGTGTCCTGAAGAGCTCTAAAAAACCCACAAAGGTTAAGGATTCGAAGAAACAAGACAAGTATCTTCTGAAACGAAGAGATGAAACTGGTGATAAGACTGTTCCATTTGGCCAAGTTGAAGCAAGTTCAAGCTCGGGATTTAGTGGATCTTCGGACGGGGATTTTGTGCTACAGAGAAGAGCACCAATGCTTCAGAGTCCAATGAAAGATGAGCAGTCTGGGATTGTGAGCATGGATTTCGCCTCTTCAAGTGCAGCTACTCCTAGTAAAGAAAGTTCTGTTTCAAAGCTCTCTCTTGAGGAAGAAAAGGATTTAGCTGAAGAATCAGAGGAGAAAATGGAAGAAAAAGCTGTAGTATATCCGGGTCAAGGGAAATCTGAAGCTATGGCGCCTCTCAAGCAAGAGGCTGGACCAGATTCTGGATCAGCTGGAAGCTCTCTCCAGCCCCTGATTGAGTCTCCTCGAGGTTCTCATACCTCAACATCTGAGGGGAAAAGCTCCACAGTATCTGTAATCAAGAAAGTCAAAGTTACTAAACGATCTTCAAGCGAAATGGGCTCTGAGAATCCTTCTTCGGAGCCGGTAATGAAAAAGAAAAAGACGAAAGAGCCTAACTCTGACCTTCCAAAAAAGAGAAAGCTTTTATCTTCTGGGGAAACTGGAGCCAAGAAATTGTCCCAGCTTGGTTCAGCACTTCTACATTCCTATATGGAAGCTGATGTGCCGAAGCTGTTGGGTCATCTGCAAGATCTCTCTCTTGACCCTTTCTCTGGTTCATCAGTTGCTTCTTTTGGAGCTGCTAGGAAATTCTTCCTCCGTTTCCGTTCACTTAATTACCAGAAAAGCTTGTCTGTATCTTCATCTGATGCTAATGCCGAAAATGCCAGGGACACAAAACCCTCAAAACCTGCCAAGACTGTGAACAGAACCGAAGACCCATCAAAAGCTGGAAGAAAACGCCTCTCTTCTGATCGTCAAGACGAAATCCCATCAGCTAAGAAGCTGAAGAAAACTAATCAGTTGAAATCAATGGCTTCTGAGAAGAAGATCAGACGAGAAGCAAAGGACAGTATAAAACCAATAAGAGAGCAAATCGGTGCGGTTCAAGCAAGACCATCAAAAGCTCAAACTGGAAAGAAAACGGCTCCATCAGCAAAGGTGGTTGAGCCCACAATGCTGGTCATGAAGTTTCCGCCTGGCACATCTCTCCCTTCAGCTGCATTGCTGAAGGCGAGGTTTGGTCGGTTCGGGCTGTTAGATCAATCGGCCATCAGGGTTTTCTGGAAATCCTCGACCTGCCGTGTTGTCTTTCTGTATAAAGCCGATGCACAGACTGCTTTTAGATATGCAACAGGAAACAACTCTCTCTTTGGAAACGTGAACGTAAGGTACTTCCTCCGTGACGTGGATGCTCCTAAAGCCGAGCCTAATGAACCAGAAAACGCAAAGGAAGATGATGAACCACAGAGCCAGTGGCTAGACCAAGCACCGCCACTTCACCAACCAAAATTACCACCACCATCAAACATGAACCTCAAATCCTGCTTGAAGAAACCGGGTGATGACCCGAGTAGTAGTAGCAACAACGCAAATGGTAACCGCGGAACCGCAAGAGTAAAATTCATGTTAGGAGGTGAAGAAAACTCGAGTAAAGCAACCAACGAGCCACCATTCGCAACGAACTCCAATAGAAACAATGGACCTTCATCATCGTCATCAACATCATCATCTGTTGCAATGGAATTTGTTAGCAAGAAGATTCAAAACGTTGTTCATCATCAACAGCTTCCTCCTTCAACATTGCCTCCAATTCTTCCTCTCCCTCCACAATACTCAAAACCCGTAAAAACAGTGGACCATGTCGAACCACCACCACCTTCCCGAAACTTCCGTGGCCCGAGCCCAGTGGTTGGTGCAGGAGACATCTCGCACCAAATGCTGAACCTTTTGTCAAAATGCAACGATGTTGTGGCTAATGTGACGGGCTTGTTGGGCTACGTTCCTTACCACCCATTGTGACAAAACAAAGCCCGTTGAGATATAGTATCCGTGTTTGGTTTTGGTGATATATTGTGTGTTAGTATTAGTCAACTTTGTTATTTACTTCAGTCATGTATTACTACCATTCATAATGGATCTCGATTCCTCTCTCCCTCTCTCTCTCATTTTAATTTTTATGTTTCACTTTTCAAGTTATATGCCATGATATTTGATGCAGTATGTGTTAGATTTACATGCTCTCATTTCTATAATTTACTTGGTGTGAATTAGTCCCGCCCCTTCTGCCGAGTCAGATTGAAACCCTACCAAAAAGAAAGATATATGAAGAAAAACTGTAATCACAATACAATGGAACATTTAAACGAAACAGGTGGAGAATTGGAAATGAAACTGTTTCACCCTCCAAAGGCAAAAACCTAGCTGGGTTTTGTGGACCAAAGTTTGGGATGGGCGTGTGTCTGTTGTGTGAATCCACTCGCGGTTTGCGCACGTGCTAACTGTTTTTCACTTTATCGCTGGTAAAAGAGCTTAATACATGTCATGTCGCATTCATGTTGTCAAAAAACTACAAAAAAGGTAATTAATATTACCTCGCTTTATGGAACAACGATGTCGTAATCGTTTCAGAGGATAAAGAGAGAGAGAGAGAGAGAGAGAGAGGAGGTACCAAAGCTGTCTCGAACCTGGAGACCCAAGTGATGGGTTGAGGACACAACCACAACCAACTGGACCAGGTTCGATTTGGTACCAAAAGTTTCAGTAACTTTTTACTTAAAACAGATTTGGGTGGCCAGTTTTATGCAACGAAGATGCAAGCTTCGCTACTGGACAACCACAGGTTAATGCAAAGTACTGTGGTCAATTTTCAAAACCACTCGAGTAACTTTTCTTCTCTGATTTATTTTATTTCAATACACAAACAGGAAACGCTAGGCTTTATCTTTATCAACGACCAAATTCATCACTCAGCTCAAACAAAAAAACTACCAATCAACTTGAACTCAATGGTTAATGTTATATGCTGCAACCACTAATAAGAATTTTTGTCCCAAATGACATCGACTTAGGTATTCACTTACGCCCGTTGTCAAAGAGGAAAGGGAATCCCATGAAATCAATAAAAGGAAACCAAAGTAAGCAAAATCAACTGCAGCTTAAAAGTAATGAAATCTGACGTTTTTGATCTGTAAGTCTCACAATTCCGGATTAGCCTCCTCAGGAATGACTTCTAGTGTGACCGTTTCTTTATTTGACCTTTCCACAACTACTCGCATCCGCTTCCCAACTCTATCATCCATTATCTCTATCATCTGCAATTAAACTTCATTCACACATGAAAACTTTATATTCTAAGAAGAAGAAGAAGAGAGAGAGATGATACATGCCTCCTTGATGGTCTCGACCGGCTTCCCGTCAAATGTCACAACAACATCACCTGGTTTGAATCCAGCTCGATCAGCCGGCGATCCCGGAATCACCTGCAAAACAGTGATCATGCATATATCTTAGTGAATATTCACGACACTGATTAGGATTGTGCAATTAACTCTGGATCTTCTCTATGGATGAGGAGGTACTAACCGTAGAGACAAGAATGCCTTTTTCCACATCAGGAAACATCGGGTGTCGTTCTTTTAGCTGAGCAATGATCATTTTGTTGAGTTCGATCATTTTTAATCCAATCCATGGACGAATAACTCGACTGCAACAACAGATTTTATATTACCATTCCTCTCAACCTTCAAGATAAGATACAACCAAAGCCAATGAGAAGGTGTTACGATTACCAACTTACCCGCTCTTCTTGAAATGCTCGATGATTTTGGAGACTGAGTCAATTGGCACCGAAAATCCGAGCCCGTCTGCAGCTAAGACTTTCATGATATTCACACCAACCACTTCTCCATCCAAATTCACAAGAGGCCCGCCAGAGTTTCCCTGCCACGCATAATAAGCAGAAGAATATAAAAATGAAAGACAATCGGTAACAAGATCTCAATCCACAGAGAAGGGCATATGTGGGTTACAGCATTGATCGCGCAGTCTGTTTGGAGGTATTCTCTACCTGTGCCTCTTAAACCCAAATCACTGCTTTTGCGGTCAACACAACTGCACCCAAAAAAAAAAAAAGCAGTGACTATGCGAATCTATCAAATGAAAAAACAGATTACTGTATTGCGTTACATGTATGTGTGTTTCTTTACCTAACAATACCGGCGGTTACTGTGTTCTGAAGAGAAAGAGGACAGCCCACAGCTATTACCCAGTCCCCTGGACGAAGCTTATTTGAAAAGCCAAGTTTAGCAGTTGGCAATGGAGTCTTTGACTCTATCTTCACTAATGCAATGTCGGACTGTAAATCAACATTCAGCACCACACCTTTAAACGTCCTACCATCTTGCAATGTCACATCAACCTGCAATTCAAAACCTCTAAAGTTCACTAGATAGATACCTAAACAGATTCCATCTAGAACTAGATTTTGTCATAGAGCTATAATCCGAGAGTTTGCTATAGCTCCAACAATTAACCATGTATTCTTCAAACAAAAGTCACTGCAAGATCCTTGGCAAGATGGTATGGACAAAACTACTTAGCTAATCAATGAAGAGGTTTAGTATTTACTAACTTCGTGAGGGTAAAGAGATCATACACTCTAATTCATTTCATAGTCCTGCATGCTTTTTTTATACCGGAATGTGATGAGGTGATCATATTTTGAACTTACCCTTCCTTTTGATTGGTGAACGCTCTGAGAATCGACTACAACGTGAGCACAAGTCAATATTGTGCCATCAGCGTCAATGATCGTTCCAGAACCGATATTCTTCCCCGTAGAAATCCCATGAAAAGCTTCAAAAAAAAAAAAATCCAAAAGATCACCCAACAGCCGCAGTGAAGAAATGAAATAATAAGAAGGAAAGTTAAACCTTGAGGAACAGATAGATTGACAACTGCTGGTCCTATTCTTGCAGCCGCATTGGCGATTGTATCCCTCCCCAAGAACCCGCCACTTGGTGGTTTCACGCTATCCCAATCTTCAACAGGATCTCTCTTCTCATCATCATCTGCATTTGCAGGTGCTTCTGATTTTGGACTGACTCTGGAAGAAAACGCCGCCAAGTTTCCTGCATATATATATATATATATCTTAAGAATGACATGTGCAGCTTCATGTTAAGAATGGCATAGATAGAGAGATGAGATTCCATTACGAACCAAACAAGCTTTGCTCTGGTCGATGAATCAGGCCCTCTGAAATATGCCAAGGTAATGACGTAGCAGATTCTGGAATAGCCAACGATATTCTCGTTCCTAGAAATGCATTATCACAGCAACAATGATAAGATCACATTAGCCACATCAAATAAACCTCACGGCAAAGGAAAAAAAAATAAAATAAAAAATTCGTCGAAAAGACGTTAGAGCTTGGTTTACCTGCATCTGTACCATATACAACTCCCGAAGTAGCGGTAGCAACTGCGACTAAGCGAATAAGCGAGCTTCGTTTAGAAGATGATGAGATGGTTCTTCTCTGCGCAAAACAAAAACAATAAACAAGGAGCAGTTATTGAATTTTAAATCAACTAATCAAGGAGTCGTTTATCATATTTCGGTAGAAGAATTCAACCAGAAAATTCATCATCGCTAAACCCAGGATTCAAACACCTTGATTACTAAACCCCACTGGAAGTCAAAAACCCCTCCATCGTTTCCAGAATCATCGCGTAGGGAGAGAGACACACACGCTGAAGAAATATTTTAGTGGGCCTCTTCATTTAGGCCCATATAAAGCCCAACTTGAGCAAATGCTCATTTTGGAAACAAAAAAACACCATATTTAGCTTAACAGCACAATAATGAAACACTCTGATTAGTGTCATTAATGCTACTGACTTCATCTAAGTAAAATAGTACTACCATGTACATTGACGATCTTCAAATCATCTGAATAATAGTTATGAGAGTATTTCTTTTTCCTTAGAAATCGAGTGGATAAGAATTACGAAATCCAGAAAGAAAATTATTTATTTGATTAGACTGAAAATGAGAGGAGGATACCCAGAAATTAGTTCCTTCATTACTACAAATAGCGTAAAGCATTATCTTCCATTGGATTCATAGACAAACCAAATGGAGATAAACATAGAAAGAAACCTACACAATCCCTAAACCAAAAAAAAAACAAGATGTTCTTCTTCTAGATCGACATAACCGAAGCAACAAGAGAGCCTAAAAACAGATATTTTCTTTTAATAAAAAGGCAGTTTAAGCCTTCTTGGGAGATTTGGAAGCAGGAGAAGCCTTCTCAGCTTGAGATGAACCAGCGGCTCTCTTGGGAAGAAGAATCGGGTTGATGTTAGGAAGAACTCCTCCACTCGCGATGGTGACTCCGTGAAGCAATTTCCCCAATTCTTCGTCGTTCCTAATGGCCAAGCAAAGATGCCTAGGGTTTATTCTGTTCTTCTTATTGTCTCTTGCAGCATTCCCGGCGAGCTCCAGAACCTGACAAAGTAAAGATTTCTTAGATCAAGGGGAGAAATGATAACTCGAAATTAAGCAGATCCACAGAATAAATCAAAATTCATAATAGTTAGGTCAGAAACGTTAAGATCAATTCGACCAGAAATTCAGCTGAATTTTTTTTTTTTCTCTAGCCAAACCCTAATTCCATTTCCAACGAACCAAATAGAGAATGCACAACCCGGAAACGAAAATCCAAAGGAGAGAAAGAGATCTACCTCGGCTGCAAGGTACTCGAGAACGGCGGCCAGGTAAACTGGAGCACCGGAGCCATACCTAATCGCGTAACGACCCTTCTTCAGGTAACGAGAGATACGACCGACTGGAAACTGTAGACCAGCCTTGACCGACTTGGAAACACTCTTCTTCCTCTCTCCTCCTCTTCTACCTCCTGCACCCCTCGCCGGCTTCGCTGCTGCTGGTGACTCCATTGGAACAAACGAACGGTTTCTTAACAAACGGATCTAAAATGCAACTCCGGTTTTCTGGCGGTTTACGATTTCCCTAAAATGAACTCTCGACAACGTGCATCTATATACCATCTACTGCCACGCTGGCGATCCGAGTATAAATCAACTTACCCGTTCAGATTGTATTTCGTTGCTTTTAATCCAACGGTCACTCTTACACGACGATGATGCTGTTCTTCATAATGTGCCCGACGTATTTAGTTGCTACACGTGGGAACCGCAAAGGAAGGGGGATATTCGACTAATCTATCTCAGCCGTTTGATCCATCCCCCCCACGTTAAACAAGCTTTTATCTTTTTTTATTCTCTTTTCTGTTTTTACAATCAATACCCGGAATATATAATTAATCCATTGTTTGGTTGATGTTTTTAAATTACCATAAACACGTGTCGGTTACATTCAGTTGCAAAAATAATTTGCGGAAAGTGTCAAAGGTTGATCAAGAAAGAGAGTTTAAAATATTCAACTGTAATCTTCTAAGCTCCATGACAAAACCAGAAGCAACATCAACAGCTGCTCGAGCTGCAACCAAAGCTTCCTGGAGCTCCGAGTTAACGAGATAATAAGAACATATCTCTCTAAGAATCACATCGTGACGCTCTCGAAGCCTCGCCACATTCTCTTCCGCAGCAGCCAAAGCCTCATTCACTAGCCTCAGCTTCTCGATGGCTCGACGTCTCTGCCTCGAGATGGGATTGAAAGAAAATAAGAACGACCCTGAAAGAGCAATTATAGACAAAACTATTATGCTTCCATAAAGATTCATGAATGGCATATGGGTTTGGTAAAAGAGAGAGAGAGAGAGAGAGAGACACAGAATATTGAAGAAATGATATATTAAGTAAATTCATTACTTTGAGAGGAGGGTTTATTCTTTGCTTTTCCATGGAACATTCTTTCGTAACTTCAAAGGCTGTTCTTGTCGTGATCGTTCTCTTTGGGGTTTCCCGTCCCTTGGGCGTTTCATTGTCTGTAACCGCTGCCGCCGGATCTCTGGATCTGCCCATCCTTTTCCCCAATCAGAGAATCCGCTGTATGTTCTGCGTTGGTTCAACGAAACCAGCATGTCGGCTTCTGGGTATACATAGAGTGGCTTGTCATCTTTCAAATCTAGTTGCTTCTTCCCTTTTTCTGTTGGTTTTATAAATGCAATCTCAACTCGACGAGCCTGCAACACAAAACAGTTCAACAATTTAAACTGAATATGTAACTTCCACTTTATCAATACAGAATCATGAAACTAAAGAAGAAAGGATGGGTTTTTTTTCCGTCACTACTAACTGTACCTACCTTGTTATCCATCTCTTTGATGTATCCCTCGGCTTCCATGATACGGGCAAGGCCTTTCCACCAAACACGATCTATCTCCGTGAATTTTTGGGACTGTCACCAACCAAAGGCATCACATGAATATAATGAAGAACATAATGCACTATGTTATCTGTTGAAATAGAAGATTACCTGTTCCCTGATTCTACTGATGAAGAACAGAAGATTCGGCTTTTCGGATAACTTCTTCTGTTTGCTGTTGCCTAGTCCATAATCTTCATATGATGCATGCTCAGAGCTATTCTCTACCTGCAACTAATCCATTAGCAGCTTAAGATCTCGGTTACTAAATAGAATTGTCTGATTGTATATCAGTCATACAGAAGGAGCACACTTTCAAATAAAATTCAGGGATTACTCAAAAGACTTGCATGAAAAGCAGCGATCACTTGAAACAAATGATTAGCTTCCTCTCGTACATTTACTTGCTCCGGAGGCCCTTCAGTGCAAACATCGCATCTGTTTCACAGATTGGAAAGGTATCACGACGGTTTGCTAGTTTTTACATTAATGGTGTTTTCAAAAGAAGAATAAGACTTACAAGTTACACTTCTTGGAACTAAAATCCTCCCCAAAGTACTCCACGAGTATTTTGGCTCGACACTGTGAAGTGTTCATTCCATATCTGCTTAAGGGAGAATGGATGTAGAAGAATACAGAAAGAAAAGTGAAAGATGCACAAACAAGTATTTGACTAGTATAAAGACCTGAAGCAATCAGATAGCATCTTGTAATCTTGCTCTGTCTGTTCTTTGCTCCTGCGGCTTGGCAAAAGTGTTGGTGCCCTCGATAGATTAGCATAGAGCACTGTAAATCCCAGATTATTACTTGCATCAGGCATGGCAAACAAGAGGAATTTACACTGCCAACAAAAAAGATCATTAATCAACTCACCGCACTCAGCCCATTCCCCATCTCTTCCAGCTCGACCAGCTTCTTGGTAGTATGCTTCCAAGCTCTGCAAGTTTCGCTATTTTAATGATATGTAGAAGATGGAACACAAATTTTGCATAGCATTTGATTCATTGCGATGGAACTATAAAGTATGAAAATCCTAAAAAGAAGTTTGAGAAACCTGCGGCCAACCATAATGGATGATTTTCCGGACATTTTTCTTGTCTATTCCCATTCCAAACGCAATTGTGGCCACAACAACCTGAAGGGAAGTAACATAACGTTACTGATCTTCCACATATCAATCCGACAAAAGGAAGGGGAACAGAAAAGCGGATAACGACAGAGTAGAACATTAAGTTTGAGTCATGACAAATAAGGGCATAAAGGTTCCATGTACCTGCAGCTTATTTTCATGAAATTCCTGGTGAACTTGTCTGAGATGTTTTTTTGGCAGCTGTAAAATGTAACAAACTGTTAAAACAGCCATAAAACATTTAAAAAGGAACAGCATTTAATTCAGATGCAAAAAATTGCCATCAAAATTGGAATAAAAAAACATCTATAATTGGTTGAGATAGTGTGACTAGATAGTAGATACCATTACCAAGTTAACATAAGGTTGACAATTTTCATACCTAAGAAACAGTTCAGAAGGCTTTATAAGGCAACAAAAAATAAGATTGTTCATTCCATACCGATGCATTATACGCTGCAGCCTTCAGTCCAACCGCACAGAGATATTTTGCAATGTTGACACTCTCTTTTCTTGTAGGAACGTAAATGATTGTCGGTCCTTCAAGATCCTTCTGCTGGACACTATATATGTGTCCGGATTCATCAGGTATTTGCTTTCCAGAAGGGACAGACATATCCAGGATTTCACAAGGAGACGTTGCACAGAACTCGCCACAAGCAACTGCAATGATTAAAATCTGATCTAAACCACCATACCTCAGGCTCAACACCAAGGATATACTAAGAAAAGATATATAAATCATATAGGACTTAATTCTGTTGTCAGCATATTCACTTCCGATAAGCGGCGTTTTCACCAATTGATTTGCACGTGAGGTGACAACTTAACCAAGCGAAACTTGGTCAGATGCAAAGCCTATATAGTTTACTAAAACGCTATTATCTATTTAGTTACATGCAGTCAAAAAAATTCTAATCAAAGTGATTGTCATTTTTATCGACAGTTTCGGATCACTCTCTGTTTCCAAACAAAAAGGAAAGGAGCATACCATCCCAATCATCAACACTCTGGAAGATGTCAGTCTCATTTTCCAAATACTCTTCTGACATTCCTTTCCCATTTGAACTATTTTGCTTTGTCAAAGAGTTTTCTGGATCCTCGTCATCATCGTCGGTATGCGTCTCCTGGATGTTTTCAACATCGTGATAACCAAAATCAGTCTGCGCCTCTGACTCTCGCGAGATTACTCCTAGCTTTTTCCCGGTGGTCTTTCTCTTTTCAGAGTAAAAGTCAATTAAGTTTTGGAAGTCCTTTGCATATGAAGCTGCAGACTTTGTTCGACTATGTTTAACCTGTAAATGACAGAAAAATATCAGCTCTAAGCTGTACATCTCATTACCACATGTCAGCATCAAGTAAAAAGTTACAGATTATTCTGCTAATCTTACTCCTAAAGTTTACGGATGTAAAAAAGAGTTCCACAAATGTGAAGAAAAATCAAATCCGCGCCAGAAACTCACCGAAAATTGTAAATTTGGCCGGAAAAATGAAGTTAGCACAGTTTTTGTATCCTTGGACAGGTGAAGTGACTCAAGAATATCTTCCTGTACATGAGCTGTGGCGGTTGCAGTCAAGGCCATTATCGGTACATCATATTCCAAAAAATCCAAACTGCTGGCACAGAAGTTTTCCCGCAACACAGATAGTCTCCTAAAATTCGGCAGCGAAATATTTGTTTAGAAAACTAAAGATTACCCACAAAAGCACTAGAAAGCAATAACACAAGTTTTGACTCTCAAAATCATACCTGTAGTCTGGACGAAAATCATGTCCCCACTTTGATACGCAATGCGCTTCATCAATCGCAAAAAGAGCAATTCCATGAGTTTTTGCAAGCTTCTGCAGTGGTTTAATCAGTCTGCGATCAAGTTCAAACTTTGTAAAGCAAAAGCAAAATAATATTAATGCACTGAAGAGAATTTCAGAAAGTTGTGCTGAGTACCGAACCACCGTCTCAGGGCAACCGTATATGATCTGATACATTCCCTGCATCGCCTTCTGTTCTATGCGATTATCAAGTTGGCCTGAACCAAGAAAACAAGCAGAGACTTTGTGCGTTGATAGCTTGAGGCATTGATCATGCATCAGGCTTATCAAAGGTGAAATCACGACAACAACTTTTCCCGTCAATAGTGCAGGAATCTGGAAGCAAAGGGATTTCCCTGTATGGTGAAAACACAGAACACCGCAATTAGAATGTTACTGACTCCATGTAGGAATGAAGAAAACATCACACGACGAAAAAAAGAAACGAAACTACCAGATCCCGTTGCAGCGAGAACAAGACAGTCCTTGTGAGCAACCCACGTTGACAAAGCCTCCCTTTGGAAACTTTTCAGGGATGAAATACCAAACCGGACTCGTAGTATAGACTTAACTCTTCTCTCCCAATTTGATGAAGGCTCTGAACAATCATTTGACAAATGTGTATCAGGAAAACAACTAGACACTGAGGGAGAAGACTTTCTCAGCACCTCTGAAGGATCAGACTGAGAATCCACTGCTGCAGTCCCAAAGCTGTCGCCTTTTTTCTTGTTTCGATCCACGGATCTAAAATGGTCGAGCAAACTCGATTGTCGCATTGAACCCGAGGAAAACGAAGATGGCATAGCTCTTTTTCCGAGAGTCTTATTATTATTCCTTGTAAAACATACTGAACTAGCAGAAGAGAATCCACCAGTTCTGTGATGTCCCTTCAAAATATACTCCACAACGTCATCACATGACTTACCTACAGCTTTTACAGCTTCCACAGCATCCGATTTTGCAAAACCCATTTCAACAAGCTTCATCACAACCTCGTCAGAAGACGAATCTAGCTTATCCATGGAGTTCAAACTGTCTATCGACTAAAAGACAAGTTATATGGATATAGGCTTTTGAGACAATGCGCAAAGGATCATACAACAATTTGATTCTAGTGACGCATTATGCATAACTACCAGATAATCCCGAATTTAGAGCTCCAAACCCTAGTAAAAAGATTCGAACTTAACAATGCTCCGCCATCGATTTCTCGCCAAATACACACAGACCTCGAACTTAATCACTCACCCAGAACGACATTTTTTTCTGGGAATCCGTAAGCCAGGAGATGGAAACGAGTTAGAAATCGCAAATAAGAAAGCCCATTTAATGGATAAAAAAAGTATGTAGTTATCAACAACTCAATTTCGGTTTAAGCTCAAAATACTCACATAACATAGTTTTTTTATCATCTGTTGAATGGTATATAAAAGACCCACAAACAGATGCACTTTCGTCTGTACACGACCGAACTCAAAAACGCTCTTACCTGCACTATCGGCACAACATATAATTAGGGTCCTATATACCAACTAAACAACACAGCCCCATTCATACAACTAAATTAGACCCGAACACATCCTCTGGCTCAGAGGCTAAAGATCTCTCAATAGCACAGAGATCATTGAGCCAAAACGGATGTACATCAGCGCCATACAATTGACGCCTATTTCCTTTGATTACACTTTGCAGCTACATAATGAGACAAGGAAAACTACTTATAAACACACAAAGATAAAATATATTTCTAAAGTCGAATTCAGGACAAACAAATTTTGAACAAAGTTCATACATGTCTTAGAAAAAAAAATATAAATAAAATGGACATGATGGATAATTGGATATATAGATTCACTTACAAATCCGCAACTCTAACATCTCCCAAACACAATATGGTTCAACTTCAAAACGTATAAAAGTATGTACACAGTGTTATACTAATTTGAATATCGTCGAAATAAATTTTCTTTATATATAAATAATAAAATATATTTGGAGCAAATGGTTAAGATGAGAGGAATAGTAAATTGAATGAAAAAGTTAGGATGAATGGAAGAAAAAAATGGAATTAGGCTTTCTATTCATTTTTATACCTCTATCTTCGTTTCAATTCAAGAGAATGACTTACAAATATATTTATTTTCTATTTATTTAGTGGAGGCCCAGTAAAATTTAGATTAATGCAAAGTCACCTTGAAAATATATATGTATGTATCAAAGGAATCATCAAGTGTTTGCATGTTTTCTGATTTTAATCACTAGAAACGCTGCTTACCCCGCGCATGCCCGCGGGGTGTGTTCCATTTGATATATTTTTTTTTTTTGGCATTTCATATTTACTTTGATTTAAGAAGCAATGCTAAATAAGTAAATAATATAGCATGTGCCGGTGTGTTCCATTTGGTATATTTTATTTTTTTGGAGTTTCATATTTACTTTGATTTAAGAAGCAATGCTAAATAATATAGCTATATTTCTGTCTTTGTTACAATATAGATTTAAGAGGCAATGGTAAAAAATATAGTAATATTGTGTGTTTTTTTCGTGTTTTTCTCACAATACGTTAATATTTTAGAGGTGCCTAACTGCATATGATGCATTACATACGAGATAAGAAAGCATGATAGAAAAGAAAGTAAACGGATCGTTGAAATTTTTTAAATTATAACTTTTTGGAGTTTCACCAATTTATTTTTCTCCGCTCAAAAGCAAACCCAAATCGAATAAATTTACATTTATTTTATTTTTTCTTTTCGAAATCAACCAAAAGTTGGTTAGTTAAGCAAATCGAACAAATTCATAAGAGTTATTCCCGTCAAAGCCCATCAAGTCAAAGACGCAGCCCATTGAGAAGAAATCGGGAAAAAAAAAAAATATCGGCCTAGTGATTCTATCCATCATTTGTAGTTTATACTGTAGCGGTACACATCGAGTGAAGTTTTATCTCTGTTAAACATTATTTCAAGTTTCTCTTGTTTAATGCAGTATTTATCAAACTCGTGTAAGCTAAGAATTGTCTCCTAAATCGTGCAGGCTCTGTCCGTTGAGGACTGAATCGCTTATTGTAGATTATCAATGTTTGTTGTAAACAAAATTATTTGTATTGGTGATTCCCTAGGATGATCATCTTTTCAGATGCAGTTATGAAAATTAGTATTAAGAAATTGGTTATTAATCTAGTATTAAAAGAATAAATAAAACAGTTTACAAAGAGTCAATGAGGAAAGATTTCAAGTGCTTGACAAATTCTTGGACTTCTCCA
Source organism: Isatis tinctoria (assembly GCA_010577795.1). NCBI lineage: Eukaryota > Viridiplantae > Streptophyta > Magnoliopsida > Brassicales > Brassicaceae > Isatis > Isatis tinctoria. The sequence continues at coordinate 5,385,815 of CM021250.1, read as the reverse complement.
AATTAGCAGCATGTCCTGCCTTTTTGATCACCACCATCTCTGCACTTTCTCCAATATGTCTGTTTCACCAATTCATAAATATAAATTGTTGTTTCACTGAAAGAAAATGGTAATCTGAGAATTGCAAAGATGTTGTTGTACCTTTTCAATCGGTAACCAAGTTCCAGTGGGAATATTTGATCTTCTTCTCCCCATATGATCAAAGATTTCTAATTAAACCAAAGAAGAACACATGATTTAATATAGCTATTCAAATTTGCAAAAAAAAAGTCTGAAAAAGGAAAGTTAAGTAGCGTGGGTTCCACCTGTTTGATCCTCGGAAAATCCGAAAGTCTGCGATCTTTGAGTATAGATTTGATCAAATCTCTCTTCTCCTCTACAAACTCCGTACACATTACCTCCAAATTTAAAAAAAATGGAAGGAAAAAATCAAATAAAACACAAAATAGAACTGGACAAAGCAACAAAAGAAGGAAACAACTCTTACATTGATAAAATCCCAGAGGAAAAACGAAGGAACACCTTTGATTGGCTTTACGAAAGAGAATCTAATGAGTTCCTTGAGCTTTTCTGGGGTCTGAGGAATCAGAATTCCGGTGGCTTCCTCTAGATTCGGGACCTTGAACAATCCGTCCTCCATATCTTTCTCCTCGAGGCAAACCCCAGCGCAGCATAGCACCAGCTTCTCCACTTTCTCCGGATACTGCACCGCTAAACTGTACCCGACGAATCCACCGTAGCTTATCCCGACGATGTTCATCTTGTGGACCCCGTGCACTTCCATCAACCGCATCAGGCAGCGATCCCGGAACGACTCGGTCCGGTTCGGTTCCGACGTGGAGGACAGTCCGAAGAAGAGGAGATCCGGGACGTAGACGTTGAACCGGCCGGTGAATTTTGCTGAGTGAGGGTTGTGAATTTTCTCTCACTATTTATAAGAAAATTTCTGGAACGGTGAAGGAAAGGCATCGGTTGGATAGTAAAGAGAATTGAAGAGGGGAGAGGAGTTAATGGAAGTGCAGAGGAAAAGGCGAGCCGGGCGTTACAGGAAGGCGAAGGAGCAAAGCTTCGGCGACGGCTTCGTTACAACCGAGAAGAACAAAAGAGAAGCTATTTGGACATGGGCTTCTTTGGGCCATAGGAAGAAAAAATCACGGAGCCCAAAGAGAAATCTGTAACCATAGAAGAAAAACCAAAAAGAGGACACGTGGCTATTAATTAGGCTGAGAAGGAAAGTAGCTCCGCCATTATATATAAAGATAACTGAAAAACAATTGCCAAACAGGGTGAGATGCTGATACGAAAAAACAATCTCCCTCGACAAAAACAAAACGTTGTATCATGAACAAATATTGTATTTTAATAATAAAATTAAAAGATAATGGGGAATATTATCTGCGAAAGGACTCCCAAAAAGGTATAGAAGCGAAAGACTCTGTTTCTATATTACACATGAAGTTGCATCAATTCCGTCTCCCTCTGTTTCGTTCTATTTCTCTCTCCAATGGACGACCTAGGAACACAGATCGGAACACAGATAGGAACACAGATCGGAACAGAGATCAAAACAGAGACAAGGCAAGAAGAGAGACAAGAAGAGAGACATGTTTTCGAAGAATACTCTGAACCTCTCAGATACACCGTAAGATCACTTAAAACTAGTATAATGAATTCTTCTTCATACGATTGTCACCTTTATTTTCGTTCATAAAATAATATTTCTTCTTTTCCTTAATTTTGGTTGCAGACATGGGTTTTGAGAGTCTCTATCCACTGCGAAGGATGCAAGAGAAAAATCAAGAAAATACTGAGCAAAATCGAGGGTAGAACATTATTTATTAATGTGTGATGCTTCTTTAATTATTATCTACAGACGATGATAGACATTTTCTTCATGTTTTATTTACTAATTAACTAATTATACTAAAATTTGTGACTTGTTCAGGTGTGTATACAACGAATATCGACGTGAAGCAACAGAAAGTAACGGTGGTTGGAAACGTAGAGCCGGAGATTCTGATCAAGAAGATCATGAAAGCCGGTAGACACGCCGAGCTATGGCCGTCGTCAATGGATAACAACAACAACGATTGTAATTACCAGAGAGAGAAGAAACTAAAGAAACCTAAAAACGAAGATGACGATAGCAGTGCAGATGACGAAGACGACGAAAACAACAACAACAACGGCGGCGTTATTGACGTCGGCACATGCATTGGCGGGCCTCCTGGAGTCGGCGGTGGAGGCGGAGGAGGAGGTGGTTGTGATCAGGTGAAACAAGTTGTGACGTTTGTCAACGGTCAACCTCAACCTCCGCCTGGAGATGGAGCTGCGAAGAAGAAGAAGAAAAAGAAAAAGAAGAAGAAAAGCTCAGGGAGCACGACGGTGATGATGGAAGGAGGAGGAAGCAAACTGGGAGGAGGAGGTGGTGGTGCTCCGCCGCATAACGATGGACCGCCAGAGACTGTTATATACTCTGCTCCACCAGATCAATATCATCCTCATCAGCAGCATCCGTATCCGATGGCTCACAGTCCTCCACGTCATCATATGTACGGACCCCCTCCCACGTATTATCACGGGCAGCCTCAAACGGCGCCGTCTTACACGGTGAGCTACAACACGGCGCATAACGGTGGGAATGATACGCCGTCGTATTACGCGGCACCTCCTCCTCCTCCGACGTCGTATTATTCTTATGAGTATGTGGACACAGGCTACGAATCTCCACCGCCCGAATTTTATTCGTATAGATCTCAGCCGTCGGATTCGTTCGAGGCGCTCAGCGAAGGCAATCCAAACGCTTGTCGCGTCATGTGATTGGGATTATGTTTTTTAGTATCAAATGACATAATTAGCCTTGGAATGGCATCTTGGTATTTGCTAATATCGAACGAGGTGTTTATTATTAGTACTGGGGCATTTTCGTAGACAACAGTGAAGACAATAGCAGTAATTATCTCTAAATTAAATACTTGAATAAGAGTTCCGGCACACTGGAATTCCACATCAAAGCTATATTTTGTGGTCTAGTAAAACTTTCATGTAGTTGAGTGTAAAATCCAACTTTTTACAAATCTCTAATTTATGATATTGCTTTATCGCGGAATCGTCAAAGAACAAAAAAAAAAAATCGTTATGCGAAAGAACATACTATATATTATTTAAAATGACATTTAACTTTTTAAAATCATAGAAAGATTAAATTCGAATTACGACTCTACAAAATTTATAACTGATAGTGAAAATACGGTATTGTTCTGTCACTCAATTAGTTATCTACTAAAAGTCTAAAACCAATACTACAATAATATATGGAAACGGAAGTGACGTGGTGAGGTGAGGTGAGGTACAATATTCGAATATCATTTTTTGGGTGCCTATTTTAGAATAACACTGAGGAGAATAATTGGACTTTGAGAAGAATAAATCTTTTTTCGGAGAGACGTACAAAAAAGGAGAGATTTTAGCTAAATGGGAATAAGAATAATCGGGAAAGAAAGATAAACTTGAAGAGAAGCATGGCTTTCGCGGGGTTTCGAGATGCTTTCAGAAAAGCATATTTGATGACAAAGAATATGTAATAGTGTGCTAAGGGAATCGTATTGTTGGATTGGTCGTACTTGTTTTAGTCTAATACAATCAACCTACGGTGTTCTTTTTCATACATGATAATAATTTTTAACGTGAAGAATCAAAATCGAAACCTACATGACATAACAAAAACGTAAAACATCCCAGTGATCCTTTAACTCCTCGATGGTTCAAATAAATTGACCGAAGAATGAGAATCTGATTCTAGTTTAGAAAACCATTTCACGTTAACGCATTTGAAACCGAAAAACAATGAAACATGCATGTGTGATGTATGTATGGCATTATTTTTTGAGTTTTCATATAAACATGTTTATCTTCCTAAATGCTTTAATTTGTCGTTGACAATGCAGCATTCGACTGAGATGATCTATCTGCAACCTTATAAGTTTATTTATTACGAACCGAGCGAATAATCATGGTAGAAAATGTCTTATCTCATCACAAATACGCATTTTGCCAAGATAGCCAATCAAAATGAAGACATGCCAAACAAGTTACCGAACTGGTTGGTTGCTCGTAAAGGGCGGGAGAACATGCCAAGCAAATTTAGAGAAAGGGAGGTCATAAAGATTATTCAATTCAACTGAAATCTAGAACTTGAGAACAAGAAAGGTTTGACAAATTGTGATGATATTATCTCGCTAGAGGAAACCGAGAACAAGCAAAGAAGCACAAGACCATAAAACCAAGAGGCAAGCAAAAATCGTTACTTCGGTATGTCCGATGATCCTTTTAATTAAATAACAAAACTCAGAAGAAAAATAAAAAAGACAGCTTAAGCTCTTAGATTTGTTTGGCTTCGACCTTCTTCTTCTGCCACAGCCTGTCTACGCCACTGTCCGCATCTCCCTGCAATTAGTTCATCGTTCATCAATTGTCATTCCGATGAAAATGATTGACCACATGAGCAGTGTTTGTTCAACATGACAAGTCTTCTAACACGAAAAAGCTAACAAGGGTTTTCTACCTATTTCGATTCACAAACAAGACAAAACCAACTGCGATTGACAAATTGGGAACACAAGAATCTAGAGTCTACATAAGTGTATCACAAACCTGGGCACGAACAAAACCGCAGAGGGCAAAGGTTGAGAATTGGCCGGTGTAGATGCCATCGGCATCTAAATGACCAATGTTGAGCTGCACGGAGGCATGATCTTTTGATGTGATCAACCGGTTAGTTGCAGAGCTGTAGTATCAGTCCAAAAAATAAAAAGAACCAATTTGTTAGTAAAGATGTATATGTATATCACATACCAAACAGTTATAGAAGTCATAATAGGAAGAATAAACGCTGTATTACCATTTCCTAGGAATGTATAACTCTGTGTTCTTTCCCTCTTCGTTCTGCATCTTGAAGATTAAGCTTGAAGAGTAGACGAATCTAAATCCAAAGACTATTAAAAAAACAGAAGACAGAACATCCGAATGTTAGACTAGTACCAACAATAACGAACCAATCCATTATGTCATAATAATTGCAAGTGAAAGATGAAAATCTATTCTCGGCACTCATAGGCCTCCAAGTTCCAAACAAGAGATCTTCATGGAAATATTCGAATTTGTTGAAAACAAAAGAGATTGATATAAGAGATAAAACAAACCACAGATTTAGCAGCACCCGTGATAGAAAATCTAAGCCACTCTAAAAGCAAATACGTACATGCGTAATCGAACATCTTGTGGTATATCTATAGTAAGCGTGAGCTCTAGGATTCAGCGGAACTACATATTCACCTATTCGCGTGAAGCATAAACATAATAAGAGCTAAATCCACCAAATCAACAAATCAAAGGTATGAAAACTACATATCGAAAAACTTTTCTACAAAAAAAAAAAAACAATAGAAATCCAAATTGACTAGCAGCTAATCAGATCACAAACGACAGCAAAACGGCGTAGGAGCAAAACAGAAACGATGAAGAGAGTGCAGGTTATTTTACCTGAGGAGAAGCAAAGCAAGTGCGGCAACGGAAGAGAAACCACGAGACTGAGAAGCCACAGCGTTTATACTTGTGAAAAACCCTAAGTTTCAAAACGGGCCAGGAGAAAAAAATCGCCATACATTTGGCCCATTAAGGCCCATGTTGTTATATATATACTTTTTCTTTCAGACATAAAGATAAATAAAATTGATTTTTAGTATTAAATTTTGATATGTTAATAAATATATAAACATTTTATTTTATTTTATTCATCGAAATAGGAAATCGGTCTTGAGTGATATTTGAACGTTATTTTAAGAGATGTGCAAATGAGGATTATTCAATTCGTTAGTTAAGCTAACCATGTAGTTCATATGCTGTGGCATTCTGCGTCTATATTTTAGTTCGTTTTGACTTTTCCCTATCCCAGCGTCTTTTAAATCTATGAAGTATGAACCATCAAATCGTGTATTAACACCAACAATAAAAAAAACATCATGATTACAGTTATGATTTAACCCAACCAATACTGGGTCTTTTACATGAAAGTACTCGATTTCTTGCAGTCCTGCCTAGCATGATTTCAGTCGTTGTTTAAACCGTCTCTCGCGTATCAGCTCTGATGCCATCCAAGTAAAAGGTCCACTGTTACGTAATTGGTTCGGCTTTGGTCTGTGGAATGTGTGACAGTATAATTAGTTTACCCTAGGTAATAACCGCGTTCTACGCGGAGTGAAATATATAAAAAATAATTTATTATTATAATTTAGAAAATATAATGTAAAACTAATTGAGTTTAAAAGATTTTTTTTATGCTTGCAAAAAAATAATTACGGATGTAATACCATATTTTAAAAATAAAACAAATATTTTTTAAAAAAAATACTATATCATGTTTATATATATGTTGTTCAGAATTAACTTTTCAATTAATGTTCAATCAATAAAATAGAAAGAAGAATCAGCCTTTAAATTGAATCATTTTGACAACTGATTTTTATAGAAATGGAATGTGATATTATAATTTCCTTAAATTTGCTAATGACATAGGTTTATTAATTAATGTTTAACCAGTAAAATTATAATATAAATAATCCCCTTAATTAAATGAATTTGACACAAATATTTTTAATCTATCAATTTGAATTTGAACAATGAAAATATTTTAAATAATATTTTTGACCAAGTTAAACTATTTCAAAAAAATAATATAAATTTTTTTTTTAATTATATGGTTTCATTAAAAAGAAATATTACTTTTAAAATTGGATGTTTATTAAATCAAACTTTCTACTCTTATGGTTTCTTATCATTTTTTTTCTTATTATAATAGTATTTTGAATCATCACACATCTTTGTTTCCAATGTGAGATTTTGAAGACATATTCAAAATTTTCATCATTTTAGTAACTAATATTTGGTTTAAAAAAATTCAAATTATAAGTTGTGCTAAAAAATGTATATTTTTAATATATATGTGATGTGGTAATTTATTTATCTATATAAATTTATGTTCAACCAGAAAATGAGAGAAGAAAATGAAGAATTTAATAAAACAATTAATTTGATATATTTGATAGAAATGGAAAGAATGATAATATCTTCTTAAATGTTGAGTTAAGTATAAATGATTCATATAAACTATGCTTTGACCAAATTAATATCAATGATATTTTCTGTAAATAATCTAGTAAATGATGTCATTTTAAAAATTTGGCTTTAGAATAATTGTGGTGTTGACAACTCAGCATGGCATCCATGTAAATAACACATGAATGCAATGTTACTCTTTAAAATGGATTCTCAAATGATATATAGGGTATTTTCACTCCTCGATGAATTGGTTTATTCATACTCTCTCTTTCATTTTCTCTACAAACAGCCATTTCATACTTATATATATAAGTATATATATATATATATAAGTATATATATGTTTGCTCGTTTTGTGGCAGAATAAAATTCATGAACAACTTTTAGGATTGTTTAATAATTGATCTGTTGACAAAATAAGTCTGGGCTCCTCGTCTCTTTTAACCACTCTCCCCTTTTCTCCCATTTTTATTTTGAAAAAGGTGGAAAACAAGATTCTTCATATCTTTGCCCTAATCACCGGTGTCTTATTGTTTCCCCTAATCACCGGTGTCTTCTACCGTTTTACAAGACCGAGAAAAAGGGATTTGCGTAAAGATTAATTTGTTTATGGTAAAAAATATAAACTATCAGTAATCTAGTTTAAAACTGGTTTTATGCTGCAGTATCAAATGGCATGTATGTGGACGAATCACAACCAAAGTGGATTCATATGAAAAAACAAATTGGCCTCGCGGGATAATATCAATTACTTGGCGTTCATTCGATCGCAACAACCTCTTAAACTTTTGTTTTAACCAACGATTTGACACCTATAATTGTGTCGATAGCTTGATGCCCACCTAAACAAGCTAACATGATGTTTCTAAGTTAGATTCCAATAAGCTAAGTATACGATGTACATTCGCTTGAAAATTACAAATCATCAATAAATCAATGATGCATTCGCTTGAAAATTTACGTGTATAGTATGAAAATGAATGTATGTATATTTGGAGAAAAGTTGTCTCTCGTCTAGTCTTGTTAATTATATCGTTTCTCTCAACTATCAAAATGCGGACGGCGCCAGCATCACCATTTTTAATCATTACTCAATCATAACCGTGTTCTCGTATATATGTTCGTTACCAGTCTATATATACATTGAAATCAATAGATTGCATTAAGAATCTTCGTATAAGAACACTAGACTATATAAGAAAAAACCGAAAAGGTAGTATTAGTAAAGTGGCAGTTGCCATTTGGGCAAATAGCCAACCTTTTTCACAAACAGAATTGATCTTCGCAAAAAATTGAGTTAATACTAACACCACTCTTTTTTCGAATTATTTGTTGCTTATATAAACATCGCTTAATTACCTCACTTGTTTCGTCTGTAATTTGTCAACCCTAGGGATGAATTGATCGTGTAGCTGTGTAGGTGGTGGTGTTTAGGAGTGACCTACACGTTTTCATTTGGATTCAACTTCTTTTTTAAAAATATATATATGAGGCGACGGCGATGAAGTATTTTTAACGGAGACTGATGAGTGTCGGTGGATGTTAACGGAACGTTGGATGCCGTATCGCTTTCTCTCTGTTCTTACTCCGTAGTCCGTATCATTTGTCCGAAGGAGATATATAAAAAGATTTGGCAAACCAGTCAACCAGTCGCAGCCAAACCATGCCCATGGTTACACCACTAAATTACCGATCTGCCATTTATGTATATTTGTCGGCTGTGTTTGGAGTATGTTTTTAACAACAATGAAAAAGTCATCGATTTTTCTTCAGTTGAGCACTAGTGTTCTGATCTACATGATTTTAGCACTTGGTTCTTTTTATTTTTTCGTTTTCGTAAATTAGGAATTTATGTGGAGTATGTAATGATGATATCCTATATAAATTTGACGAAATCTATATCATTCATTAGTGTACTTACTAACTTACACAAAATGAACATTTTTTTGCAACTAACTAGGGCAACTGTGAAGATTCTACGAAGCTAAATAACTTGTTTTAAATCCATTACAGATTTTAATTAGCTAATTTGAAGCCGACAACGTAAGCCAGAAGTATAGCAAATATAAGAATACATATAGAACTAATTACTATAACCTATGTTTATTAATTCAACACGTAAATTATTCATAGAAAAAAAAAATCCGAAGGGAATATCAGAGTATACGCGCCTAAATGTGGTCAAAACCAAAGCGATGGCGTTTCCGTAAATAAAACCAAGAGATGTCCATTCTAAGTAATTTCCCTTAATTACGAGAGAATATTAGACCATTGCTGAAGCCTTCAACACTAGTAAACCATTCAGAGAAACTCAGACAAAGGTGAAAAAGTCAAAGAAGAGAGACAGAAGCTGAAAACCCTCTGATTTCGTCAGAGGTGTCTGAAAGGAAAATGGCGAGCTCTCGTGTGATTTACACCGTCGTTGCTGTTCTTATCGTGATCGTGATCGTGATCGCGACCGTCGAAGCTATTGAAATTAAACTTGATTTTGGGTTAAGATAAATTATGGGTTAGTGATCAAATTCTATATTTTGGAGCAACCCAAAATGAAGCCCAAGAATTTATCTAGAAGGTCTCCACCTCCTTAAGTATTCTAGATAATTCTATAAGATAATGTTTAGCTAATTAAGTAGAAAAATCTAGATATTGTAAGATAAAAAATCTAGATATTATTGTAGAGAGTTCTAGAGATTATGATAAGATTTGTAAGATATTTTGAAGTTTTGGAGCCTATAAATAGCTCCCTCCTCTCTCATTTGTAAGCAAGTTGAGCAAGTGAAATAACATCAAGCTAAAAGAAAGAGTGTTCCAAAAATAAGTTCTCTTGCTTTCTCTTAAAGTCTTTCAAGTATTCTCTTAGTGTTCTTCCATATTCTTCTTCATACTTAGAGGGTCTTTTGTTTCTTTCGGGTTTCTCGGGTATTACGGTCTTGGGCTAGTGCTAAGCACTATCGGTGTTGGTTTCTTTACATGGTATCAGAGCCATTCTAATTTGGTTCTTTTCAAGATCGGGATTTAAAGAGAGCTTGAGTTTATTCTAAGTATGGAGTCAATGGGTCGTGTTGTTGGATTGGGAATGGAGATCTTAAACCAATCTAACTACCGGTTATGGAAGTCATGCATGGAGTCATACTTGGTGAGTGAGGACTTATGGGATGTCGTCGGCGGTAGTAGCACAACACCACCAAGGGGAGATGCTGCAACCGCGGAAGCGACAAAGGAATGGACACGGAAGAATGCCAAGGCGGAGTTTGCGTTGAAGAGGTCAATATCCTCGGGAGTATTTGAGCATGTCTCAAGGTGCACATCCGCTAGTTCCATTTGGCAGGCGCTGGATCAGTTGTTCAACAAGAAGAATGAAGCTCGTCTACAGTTGTTAGAGAATGAGCTGGCGAATGCGAAGCAGGGGGAGTCTTCAATCTCAGAGTTCTTCATCAAGGTAAAGAACCTTTGCTCTGAGATTAATACTCTTAATCCGGAGGAATCTATTTCGGAAGCACGGTTAAAGCGGTCTATTATTCGAGGTCTACGGCCCGAGTATACACCGTTTGTGACTTCCGTTCAAGGATGGGCTACACAACCTTCCTTGGAGGAGTTTGAGAACCTGCTAGCTTCGCAAGAATCATTAGCCACACAAATGGCTGGAGTCAAAATCCAAGATGACTCGGGGAGTGCTTTCGTAGCTCGGAGGCAACAGAGCTTCAAAGGCAAACCCAAGTTTGAAGGTCAAAAGAACAATGATGGACGGGAAGGATCTTCTACGGGAGATAAGAAGCGGTTCAAGTGCTACCGGTGTGGAAAGCTTGGACACTTCAAGAAGGACTGCAGAGTCAAGCTGAAGGAAACAAATATGGCGGAATCAAAAGCTCATGCTGAAGACGAAGACTGGGGAAAGATCTTCACGGTGGTGGCTGCATCTTCAGGTACATCCAAAACTAAAAATCTAGGAAATGATTGGATCGTGGATTCTGGTTGTAGCCATCATATTACCGGAGATGAGAAGTTATTTTCTAGTCTTCAAAGTCATGACGGGAAAGAAGCCATTATTACCGCGGATAATTCAGTCCACCGGGTTGAGAAGGAAGGGACTGTTGTCATTGAAGGAGATGATGGAAGTCCAATCACTCTCAAGAATGTATATCATGTCCCTGGAGTAAGGAAGAATCTTCTCTCAGTGGTGAATGCGGTAGACTCAGGTAACTACGTTTTATTTGGCCCAAAAGATGTTAAATTCTTGAAAAATATTCAGGAATTAAAGGCAGACGTAGTTCACACCGGAGCACGGGTTAAAGATCTTTATGTCTTATCTACTTCCAACACTTATGTGGAGAAGATGAGTACGAATGATAATGCCTTTATATGGCATGCTAGGCTTGGTCATATAAATATGACTAAGTTGAAGGTTATGGTGAATAAAGATCTGGTGAATGGGCTCCCAAAGTTGAAGATTCAGAATGAAGGAATACTTTGTGAAGGTTGTCAATATGGAAAATCACATAGGCTTCCATTTGACAACTCTACTTCACGATGCAGCGCTCCATTAGAAAGGGTCCATAGTGACTTAATGGGTCCAACGAGAACATCCTCCTATTCCGAGTTCCGATACATGTTGTTGTTCGTTGATGACTTCTCACGGTACACTTGGGTATATTTCGTGAAGGAAAAATCAGAGGTATTTTCAAGGTTTCAAGAATTCAAGGTCACCGTGGAAGAAGAGTTAGATCGGAAGATCAAGACTCTAAGGACGGATAATGGAGGGGAGTTTATGTCAAAGGAGTTTCTCTCTTTCTGCCGGAAGCATGGTATCAAGAGAGAATTTACATGTCCATATACACCTCAACAGAATGGAGTAGCAGAAAGGAAGATCAGACATCTAAGCGAGACTTGTAGAAGCTGGCTACATGCGAAGAATTTACCTAAGGCCTTATGGGCGGAAGGTATGAGATGTGCAGCCTATGTCATCAACCGGATGCCGCTTAGTCCAAATAATATGAAGTCTCCGTATGAGATGGTTCACAAGAAGAAGCCAACGGTGAAACATCTCAGGGTATTTGGATCAATCTGCTACGTCCATGTGTTCGATTCTCATAGAACCAAGCTGGAGGCAAAGGCGAAGAAGTGCATCTTTGTCGGCTATGATGAACAAAGGAAGGGTTGGAGGTGTATGGATCCAGAGACACACAGGTACATTGTATCTCGTGATGTTGTCTTTGATGAAGTTTCTTCCTATTATGGACCTCCTCAAGTCTTGTTTGAGAAAGATGGTACGAGTTCCCTCAAAGGTGATGAACCAGCTGTTCAGATACCAAGTGAAGGTGGAAGTTCTGAACAAGAAACACAAGGTGAAAGGGGGAGCACAAACCAAGAAGAAGATGAGGAAGAAGACCATGGTTCCATGGCTAATCAACGGCCGAAACGGAACATTGTCAAGCCTGCTCGGTTCAGAGATGACAGTTTTGTCACTACTTACTCATGCTATTTTGCAGCTCCATTAGATGAAGAAGAGCCATCATCATATGATGAAGCAAAAGGAGTTAAAGAGTGGGAGACCGCAATGAAGGAGGAGATGGATGCTCTTAAGAAAAATGAAACTTGGGATTTGGTTCCAAAACCCAAGGATGTCCAACCAGTATCATGCAAGTGGGTGTACTGTATCAAGCGAAGGACGGATGGAAGCATTGATAGATACAAAGGAAGGTTGGTTGCTCGGGGATTCTCCCAGAAGTATGGAGAAGATTATGATGAGACTTTCAGTCCAGTGGCAAAGATGACTACGGTACGTTCACTTCTATCTTTAGCTGCAAGCTTTGGCTGGAAGTTATGGCAGTTAGATGTGAAGAATGCATTTTTATATGGAGAACTCGATAAGGAAATCTATATGGAGCAACCACCTGGTTACACATCAAGAGAGCATCCTGACTATGTGTGCAAGCTAAAGAAGGCTCTATATGGGTTAAAACAAGCTCCAAGAGCCTGGTATGGAAAGCTTGCTCAGTTTCTTCAGTTCTGCGGGTTTGTCCCATCTAATTCTGATCCGAGCTTATTCCTCAAGAAGAATGGAAGAGTCCACGTGGTAGTTCTTCTCTATGTGGATGACCTGATAATTTCTGGGAATGATGAAGCGGAAATCGCTCGTCTACAAGAGGATATGTCAATAAGGTTTGAGATGAAGAAGTTGGGTGAGCTTAACAACTTCCTTGGTTTGGAGGTTGAAAGAGTAAAGGATGGAATATTCATCGGCCAACAAAGTTATGCGAAAAGGATTGTTGAGAAGTTCGGGGTACACGAAGGAAAGACACGTACTACTCCGATGGATGTAAACATTAAGTTGAAGCGCGATGAAGGATCTCTGCTACCCAATCCTCGACCTTACCGATCTCTTGTAGGAAGTCTTCTGTACTTAACCATTACAAGGCCTGACATTTCCTTTGCGGTTGGTCTTGTAAGTCGGTTTATGCAGACACCGAGGAAGCCACATCTAGAAGCAGCGAAGAAGATCTTGAAGTATGTGAAGACAACTCTTGGCATGGGTTTGATGTATAAGTACAATGCCAAGGTCTCTCTCTATGGCTTCACATATGCAGACTTTGGTGGAGATCTGGATGATCGGAAATCAACTTCGGGCTATGTATTTCTGTGTGGAGACACAAGTGTTTCATGGTGCAGCAAAAAGCAAGCAACAGTGTCGCTGTCAACCACTGAAGCGGAGTACAAAGCTTCAACACTCGCAGCTCAAGAGTGCATTTGGCTTCGAAGACTCCTTGAAGACTTGTTCGAGCCAATCAACAAGCCAGTTACTATCTATGGAGATAATCAAAGTGCTATCAAGCTGGCGAATAATCCGGTGTTCCATGCAAGGACTAAGCATATTGAGTTGGAACATCACTTCATACGGGAGAAGGTGCTTGATGGAACGATTGAAGCTTTGGAGGTACGAAGTGAAGACAACGTTGCAGATATCTTCACCAAGTCACTGCCAAAAGGTCAGTTCGAGTTACTTCGTTCGAGGCTCGGTATGGTTGACAAAATCAAGTTTAAGGGGGAGTATTGAAATTAAACTTGATTTTGGGTTAAGATAAATTATGGGTTAGTGATCAAATTCTATATTTTGGAGTAACCCAAAATGAAGCCCAAGAATTTATCTAGAAGGTCTCCACCTCCTTAAGTATTCTAGATAATTCTATAAGATAATGTTTAGCTAATTAAGTAGAAAAATCTAGATATTGTAAGATAAAAAATCTAGATATTATTGTAGAGAGTTCTAGAGATTATGATAAGGTTTGTAAGATATTTTGAAGTTTTGGAGCCTATAAATAGCTCCCTCCTCTCTCATTTGTAAGCAAGTTGAGCAAGTGAAATAACATCAAGCTAAAAGAAAGAGTGTTCCAAAAATAAGTTCTCTTGCTTTCTCTTAAAGTCTTTCAAGTATTCTCTTAGTGTTCTTCCATATTCTTCTTCATACTTAGAGGGTCTTTTGTTTCTTTCGGGTTTCTCGGGTATTACGGTCTTGGGCTAGTGTTAAGCACTATCGGTGTTGGTTTCTTTACAGAAGCAGGCGGTTACGAAGACGCGTTGGGATTCGTCGTCGGAACTGGACCGTCCTCTAGCTGCAGAGGATCAATTGCAGATTGTATAGCAGAAGAAGAAGAGTTCGAGTTCGATTCTGAGATCAGCAGACGCATTTTAGCCTCGAAGAAGTACGTTAGCTATGGTGCGATGAGGAAGAACAATGTTCCTTGTTCCAGGCGCGGCGCATCTTATTACAACTGCAAACGTGGCGCTCAGGCTAATCCCTACAGCCGCGGATGCAGCACAATCACGAGGTGCAGACGTTGAAATTTGACATTCCTTACTCTTTCGTTCTTGTTTGATTGTGCTCGTTTTTGTTCTTGTGTTCTATATGTATTTATCCTTATTTCACATACGGATGTATTGGTTTCGTTGTTGACCAAACGTTGTTACTGAATTATACATACTGCTACATATGCTTATTTATGCTTTTGCTTTGTTTTTAGTATATATTGCTTTTACCTCAAGCTAAGTTAATTTTTTTTTAAATTTCATGCGAATTTGCCAATTAAGTTCAGATTTAAGGAAGGATAAAAGATCTCTATGTGACTCTCATGAATCAAGGCTTCAAAACTGTGGCATGTACAGCATGTAAAGTTAGACAGTCAAATTGTTTCTTTATCTTTGGTTGTTGGTGACATGTTTGTTTTATCTGGTAAGGGGACATCACAGCACCAAACATATACTATATAAGCTTGATTGGGTCGCATAACCAAATCGTCCCAACTGTGACGTTTTTTCCAGTAAACTACTCATAAACCGCGATTTACAAATTAAGATTAACAAACCGGAAAATCAAACCGAGAGGCAAGCTAAAAAGAAATGTTGGAACAACACGAAATAATATTTTCGCCGTTCAAAATGGAAATTTTTTTATTTTTTATTTTTGTTGTTCTGGCTCAATAGCTCGGAAGTGTGACGAAGATTGGCTTCCACCTGCTTCCGTCCGTACCAAACTCTTCTTCTCCATCCTTCCGCCGCGAGTGCAAGATAATGTCGATTTACCAGAAAAACTAAAACCAGCATCAGAGGGAGGACGCGACGATGGTGAATTCGTACATACATACACCTCTTCGTTTCACCATCTTCATCTCCTTCTCCCTCGCAGCTGCCTCTTCCTTCAAGCTCTCCGCTTCCCATTCTCCTTCGTCTCTTCCGAAAGCCACCGCCGACGATCTCCTCTCTGTTCTAGGACCACCCTCCGCTGTGTCGACTGTTAACCCCATCGTGTCCCGACAACTCCGCCCGTGTCTCAAATTCCTCGTCCCCTTCAAACCGCATAAATCCGGACCCGAATCGGGACGATGTTCGCTTCGCACTGGACTCTGTTCTGGGAAAATCGACGCCGTTGAGAGGCGGAGCAAGTTTGACGAGGATGATAATTCTCTCGTCTGGTGGCCACCGGAGGCGGTTCTCGAGCTTGCTCGTCTCGCTGTCGACTCCGGCGGCGATCCCGCCGCAATTCAACGAACCCTCGATCCCGAAATGATCCCGGTCTGTTAGCTGTTGACGCTTAACTTGGTTTATTGTTTCCTGAGTTAGTGTTGAATTGCTTAAACTCGGTTTCGTGTAGGTTCCTAATGTGGAAGGATCAAGAAAAAACAAATGTCAACTCACAAGAACTCCTTATGGCCATCACTTTATAGCAGAGGTAAAAGCTAATTCGAACGTTGTTAGTGGTTTTTTCTATCTCAGAGTTTATGTTCTTGTGAGCTGATTGGGTGATGCCAATGAACAGGAAGTGAACTCGTATTTCGAGTTCTTGTTTCGTCTAATTGAATCCAGGGGACCGAGTGTCGGATTCAATGTTTCCTTGACTCGATACGATTTGTTCCATGGTCATCTATTCCTTGCTTCAGAATCTGGACGACTTGGAATATTGTAAGTCCGCGTGTCTTCTCGTTTTGCGTGAAAACAAGGGCATTCAGGAGCTATTTTTTTTTGTGTGTGTGTATGAGCTGCGTGTGTGTATTCGTGTAAAGAATTGAGTCATTTGTTCGCAATATTGATTTCTAGAAAGACTAAAATAAATGATTGACTGTTGGAAGAAATTTCTACTATGGCTATAAGGTTGAAGTAGATTTTAGCGAGTGTTGTTGATCAGTATCGTTTGCTGATGGAAAGGAAATGGCAGGTTTCATGCTAAAGAGTATCCAGCCTATGACAAGAAAGCGTTTCCTTACAACATGGGATATTGTCAGAGAGGTAATCTCTGCACTTGTCCGTATGACTAGACTTTTCTTGCAATCTCTTGAAACATAGAAATTGTCACAGAAAAATCCTCTATCGCTCTTCAGTAATATGATTGTATCTACTTTCTATTAGGATCTGATGTGAAGTACGACGATTCAATGAACTTGAGAAATATCCTCTGGCTTGCACCATTACCCAGCAAATCTACCCCAGGTTGGCTTGCTCCAGGTAAAAAAGGAAACGCAACCTTCCTTAACGATCTGAGCACCTTATAGCTCCGCAATAAAATCTTGCCGTTAGACGACTTCTAACCTGTTTTTGATTCAAACGCATCCAAGACTACTCTTGTTCATTTCGGAACTTTGTCTTGTGCTATGTTCATTTGAGTCGCGAGAAGCAATTGTGATTTTACCTTTACTTTGATTGATCCGTAGGTGTACTTGTGGTGCTTGATGCGCATCCAGATGGAATCATATACCGAGATCTCATCCCTAACTATGTTAAGTTCGTAAGAACTATCTACGAAGGTTTGAACAACTCTCTAAGCCTTCTCTCGTCCAACTCATCTTCTATTTGCTTCATTGTAGTTTTACATGAATGATAAACTCAAAATCTCTTAAAGAATTTATGATATACTTTTTTGGTTGTTGTCCGCCAGATGATTTGGGAACTACGGCGGTTGATGTCAATTACTTAAATGTCGGAGCTCGGGAACCTGATTATCAGCTTTTCATTTGCTGAAACCACTTAAAAAAATCCACAATTCTACAGTTTGTAAATAATTGAAAGTGTGCTCAAGCTTTAGTTAATGGAGATGTTCGAGGTTCAAGGTTCAAGAACTTCGGAGTTGGATGCTACAGGTCTGAAGTATTGTGGGCTGCAAAATAGTTTTTAACAATCTCTCAGGTGACTGTATCAAGTTAAATACTAAGGTTAAGCTTCACTGGAAAGGTGTAGAACTTTAGATTTTACATATAGTTTGGCTTTGAGTCACGCATTTTGTTTTGGGGATACTAATTAAGTAATTGCAGAAGCATCATCATTAGCACTTTGTAAGTAGGTTTTGATTCCAATAACGATTTTCAACGGCTAGAGAGTACAGATAGGCTTGACTCTTGAGTGAAATACGAAAAAAAAAAAAACGGTTTAAATCTACAATTAAAAAAGCTCCGATGCCGGGAATCGAACCCGGGTCTCCTGGGTGAAAGCCAGATATCCTAACCGCTGGACGACATCGGATTGTTGAATGATTCTCAACGTAAAACATATTAATTGTAACAAAAGAATACATTGTAAATAGTATAAAGTTGGGTGGTATGAATGCAAATGCAAAGCACTTAAAGTTCCGATTTGACCTAAAAGACCACTGGTTAATTAGAAATCTGAAGTCTCAGAAGAGGTAGAGAAAGGAAACTAATTTCGAAAATTTCGCCTCCTTCGTCGTCTTCGATCTCTTTCTTTCTTCTCATCACTTCCTCTCCTCAAAATTTTTCACCTTCTTGTCGAAGAGGAAGCCAATCTTCTGATAGCAAGGTTTTCTCTCTTTGTTTCCGATTTGTTAGGGTTTTGTATCTGTTTCCTATTTTGTTTCTTCCGCATGGGTTTAATGTTATATTCTCTTATGTGGTCAGGTTCTTTACGGGTCTCTGAATCTTCTGATTCGAGAAGATGGTAAGTTGCTTGTTGAGCTTATACTGTATCTTGGGTTTTTACTTCTGTCTTCAAGTTTTTGACTTTTAGCTTTTGTTTTGATTTTGTAGCTTCCTCTTTCGCTGCTCAAGACTGCTCAAGGGCATCCTATGGTAAGGGAAATTTCGACTGTTGATTATAGTTTTTGCAATGTATGAGCAGAAGTTAAGTGGGCACTGTTTAAATTTGAGATGTTGCAGTGGAGTCCATAAGTTTCTGCATTAAGAATGTTGTGTTCAGAGGAACTTCGTTTTTCTTTTCTTAATGTTTGCATCTTTTTGATGATTGAACTGTTGTGGTAGCTTGTGGAGCTCAAGAATGGAGAGACCTACAATGGGCATTTAGTAAATTGTGATACGTGGATGAACATCCATCTGCGTGAAGTAATCTGTACATCAAAGGTATCTTCTGCTTTCATATATTGATACAGAATTTCCGTCCTTTTTCTGTATCTTGTCATGAAATTTTGTGTGGTTCCGCTTGATTACGCTGTAGGACGGAGACAGGTTTTGGAGGATGCCGGAATGTTACATCCGTGGTAACACAATCAAGTACCTTCGAGTTCCAGATGAGGTAATATACTATTTGTTGTTTGTGCCTCTTGATTGATCTAGTTTTATTCTTTCTTTCTTTTTTCTTCTCTGGAGTGATGATGCTTAGCCAAATCAGATATGTGCTCCAAGAGGCATGAACCATGTTCAGAACATGGCATGTACTCTGTTCAGAGCATGGCATGCCTCTTGTTGTAGCGTGTCTCGGACGATATCACAGAGAATGGTTTTTGCCTGACCAGATTATTAACTTACTTGTGTAGTGTTTCTGAAGCCAGTACTCCATATATATGAATATTCTCTTTTGTATCTCTTTATTCGATCCCTCTATGATCCAATATATTCAGTTAAACAGCATTCTAGATATCTGGAGGTGACAGTCATAAGCTGTCTGTATTTGTGTTCTTATATCTTGTACAAGATGCTTCAAGCTAGATTGGTTTTACTTATATTGACTTATCCTCTCTTCAGGTGATTGATAAAGTACAGGAGGAGAAGACCCGCACAGGTATAGTTTGCTCATGTCTATATGGTAACCTTTTGCAAACGAAAGCAACCGTTCCTTATTATTATTAACAATGGTTAAATATAAATATGTGCAGATAGAAAACCACCAGGGGTTGGACGTGGAAGAGGACGTGGTATGGATGAGGGAGGGGCCAGAGGCCGAGGCCGAGGAGCTTCAATGGCGAAGATGAGTGGCAACAGAGGTAAAGCTGTCACCAATCGCTGTCACAAAATCTTTGATGATCTTTTCCATAGTTTTGTCTGGTACAATGGGATTTAAGCTGAAATTATAATTATGTTATTGAAACAGGAGCTGGTCGTGGGCGTGGTTGATTCAACAACTTATAAAAGACAATCTCTTTTTTTTTTTAGCTGGCACCAATAGCTGCTACTTCTCTTGCTGCTGCTGCACTAGTTTGTTGTAGAGAAAACGAAGTTGCATAAGAAGGGGATAGAGAATTTAAACGCTATTTCAGTGTGATTGATTGTTCTTTTTCTATATAATTTTTCATGCTAAATTTAGTTTTTAATTCAAAGAGCTCTCATATCTTAAAGAGTTGTCTTCTAATATAAAATTCAAATTGTTTTAAGCTGTTATCTTGTCAGTTTTAGTTTCTTCGAATCCTTGGTAACTATTCTTATGATCTCTATATAAAAACAAATGATCTCTATAAATTAAGCATCTACAAAAGCAGTGATGTATGTTTAAAACGGTCCACATGATATTAGTAGAGAAACAAAGAGTGTTTTCTTCCAAAGAAGAGACTTGCAAGTTGCAAGTGATGGCGGAAATCAGTCACGATCAAGGCCTCCTCGTACCCGAGGAAGCCGCTTCCACTAGGAGCCTCGCCGGGAAGAGACGACTTGCTTCTCTCGACATCTTCCGTGGCCTAACTGTCGCCGTATCTTTCTTCTATCCTATCTATCTCTCTACTTCCTTTGAATTTTCGAACTTAAAGCTTTTATTTTTCTCCACTCGAAATTTCGTCAGTTGATGATCCTCGTGGATGACGCCGGAGGAGACTGGCCAGCGATTGCTCACGCTCCGTGGGAAGGTTGCAATTTGGCGGATTTCGTTATGCCTTTCTTTTTGTTCATCGTCGGCGTCTCCGTCGCGCTTGCCTTCAAGGTTTTGTCGCCACTCATCTCCGTTTCAGTTTCCAATCTAATCACGCACTTGTTCAGTTTCCTAGTCTGATGAGCTCACACATGCATATAATTTTTTCAGCGGGTTTCGAACAAATTTGAAGCTTGGAAGAAGGTGGGTTTTAGGACCTGCAAGCTTCTCTTCTGGGGTCTTTTACTACAAGGTAGTGTTCTTTGTCCTTAGAACATGATAACATTCATGTTCTCCTTCTTCTTATCTGATAATGGACTCTTCATTTCTTTTTGCTGCGTAGGGGGTTTCTCTCATGCTCCTGACCAATTAACTTACGGCGTTGATATCACTATGATGAGGTTTTGTGGGATTCTCCAGGTCTTGTCTTAGGCTCAAGATTCATTTTTGTGTATATACTCATTGCCTTTTAAGATTCATGTTTGTCTTCAGACATATATTTTCTCTTTTCGTGTAGAGAATAGCATTATCCTACTTGGTAGTAGCATTGGTGGAAATTTTCACAAAGGACTCGCATGAGGAGAATCTGTCAACTGGAAGGTTCTCAATATTCAAGTCCTATCATTGGCACTGGTAAAATCTGGCGTTTTCAGTTCATTTAGAAAAAGACATTCATGAGAATTAGATCGAGAGTTTCGGATTAATCTTGTTTCTAGTACGTTCACAGGATTGTGGGTGCATCTGTTCTCGTGATTTATCTCGCCACACTCTATGGAACTTACGTTCCAGACTGGGAATTCGTTGTCTATGACAAAGATAGCATTTTCTATGGGAAAATCCAATCTGTAAGTCTTTAGATGCCGACGTTATGACCATTACTAAGGGTTGTGTAAACCGTCCGTGATCAGATAATATAAGAAATTCTGTGAATTCTTTCCTAGGTATCATGTGGAGTGAGAGGAAAGCTGAACCCTCCTTGCAATGCTGTTGGTTATGTTGACAGACAGGTATTAGGGATCAATCATATGTATCACCATCCTGCATGGAGACGATCCAAGGTACAAACCCAAATCTCCGTCTGAGCTAGCCTCTAGGCTGAACCTGTTAGCAATCTGAGACTGCGGAATGTTTTATTATGTCCTTCGTAATGCGTTTTTGAGTTTTATGTCATAGAAGATAAAAGGAAGGGTCGGTTAACGATCCATGTTTCATGTCAATCGACTCAGTCTCCTAATGTGTTCTTTTGAGATTTAGGCTTGCACTGATTATTCCCCATATGAGGGATCTTTGCGCCAAGATGCACCGTCATGGTGCCATGCTCCGTTTGAGCCTGAAGGAGTCCTAAGGTCTAATCTTATCACCAACCGAGCATCATCATCCTCTTTTTAGAAGTTTATGACACTCAGAAACTTGTCTGATGCAGCTCCATATCTGCTATTCTTTCTACAATCATTGGAGTCCATTTTGGACATATTATCTTACACTTGAAGGTAAACTTGATGAAACATAAGCTTCATGCCCCTATGAACTATCACCGTTTTGTGTTTTCAGTATCATCGTTTCAACACTATGTAAATTCCAGGGGCATTCAGCTCGGCTTAAACATTGGATCCCCACCGGTCTAGCTCTCCTCGCTCTCGGACTAACTCTACATTTCACCCACTGTGAGTAACACCTTGTCTTCGATCCAACCCAAAACATTATCTTCTCTGAACATATTTTACAAACTCAAAATGTTTGCAGTGATGCCTTTAAACAAACAACTCTACAGTTTCAGCTACATATGCGTGACCTCCGGTGTAGCTGCGCTCGTCTTCTCTGCCTTGTATTCTCTGGTGATTCTTGTTCCACCACATTGACAAACAACAAAGACTGTTGACAGACAAACTTTGCACAAGACAGGCTTATTGTTTCTTTCTTGTTTCCGGGGTTTTGCAGGTGGATATATTGGAGTGGAAGCACATGCTTCTGCCTCTAAAATGGATAGGAATGAACGCAATGCTGGTGTACGTGATGGGAGCTGAAGGCATTTTGGCTGCTTTCTTCAACGGTTGGTACTATCGCCACCCGCGCAATACACTGGTAAATCTTAAATGGGACTCAATTATAATGGGATTTTTGTTCTCGTTAAGGTCTACTAAGTTACTAAAAGTGTTATTATGATACTTGATTTAGATAAACTGGATTCGGGAGCACGTTTTTATCCGAGTTTGGCATTCAAGAAGAGTTGGTGTCCTGATGTATGTCATTTTCGCGGAGATTCTCTTCTGGGGTTTGGTCACTGGTGTTTTCCACAGATTCAAGATCTATTGGAAACTCTAACCGGACCGTGAAAAAGAAACTAACTCTATGCGAAGTTGTAATAGTAATACTCATAATACACTTAGGGTATATAAATCAAATTCGCGACAACTCATGTATATGTCTTTTCATAACTCTTTGTAATGAATTTCCTTTGTTGATGATGTATGTTACGTACACCGTTTGCGGGTAAAAGTTGACAGGTGGTCGGTCACAAGACGGGCAAGTACCCGCGATGTTGGATCTGTTTGACCCGTTTTGTCTGGATAAACTACATACACACTAAGACTCTAAAAGAAATAGAGGGTTCGGTTTTGATAGGCATCGACGTGAGGAGGCGTAAGCGAAGAAAGAGCTAAAAGACGTTTCACTAAGAAGCCGCTGAGAGTGGAGGAAGAGGCAGACGATTCACTTATTTCCCGCCACTTCCATTGCCTTCCCCAAACCCCTCCGGTGTTGAGCAAACATGTTGTGGGTCGACAAGTACAGGCCGAGATCGCTCGACAAGGTTATCGTTCATGAGGATATCGCCCAAAATCTTAAGAAATTGGTACTCCTTTTGTTCGAGCCCTAGGCCAATTTTTTTTTTTTTTAATGTTTTGGGGGTTTTCGGATTCAATTGGGAGCTGATTATTGATTCTCCCCGTAGGTAACCGAGCAAGATTGTCCGCATTTGCTCTTCTATGGGCCGTCAGGCTCGGGTAAGAAAACCCTAATCATGGCGCTTCTCAAGCAGATATATGGTGCCAGTGCAGAGAAGGTATCCTTCTTTCCCTTTGGTTTTTTTTGCACGGTATTGTTTGGTAATAACAAAAGATGACGACTTTGTTGAGCAAAAGTATACTGTCTGTTTTTGCATGTTGAGATGTGGTTAATTTACTCTCTCACTATCACGAACTATTTTATCTTTAGATTGATGTTCATCTTCTGATTGGTACTTTTTTTTTTGCATTTTCGTTCTGCAGGTGAAAGTGGAGAACAGGGCATGGAAAGTTGATGTGAGTTGTACATGGTTTTCTGTTTTTATTGCTTTTTACTTCGGAACTTCTCTCTGCTTGATATCCGTATTCGTTTTGTTCCCTTGTTGGATCAGTAAATCGTGTTTCAGTGTCTTCCTCTACTTGTGAACGGAGAATTTTGAATTGTGTTTGCCTTATAAACATGACAACATTGTGAGAATTTTCAGTTTTGTTGTCTCTAATCTTTAGTATATGAAACCTACTAAGCCTAACCCAGTGAAGTCTTGGACTCCTTCGTAGTTGCTCCAATAATATAGTTTACCTTTAATCATTTCATGCTCTTTTTATTCTTCTTTCAACTTTCTATTTTTTTGTTATGTTAACTTTGAGAAATGCAGGCTGGGAGTAGAACTATTGATCTGGAGCTCACTACATTATCAAGCACCAATCATGTGGAACTTACTCCGAGTGATGCAGGCTTTCAGGACAGATACATCGTTCAAGAGATCATTAAAGAAATGGCCAAGAACAGACCAATTGACACGAAAGGAAAGAAGGGATATAAGGGTAAGAATTTGTGGTCCGCCTTACTATTTCACTACATTCATTAGTGGAGACATTTTGGATGTCGGGGATGATAATAGTTCTATGAGGGATCTACAAAGAGTGAGGCTTTTATAAGGGCAGTGGATGTCATCTTTAATCTATATGCTGCTGTGGTTGACTTGGTCTACATTTTCTGGTTCATAATATAGTTTTTCCTTTTCTTTTTCGTGGTCAACTGGATGGTTGCCTCATATATCTAGACTTAAGGCTTCATGTTCAACCGAATGTTTTCACTATACATTTAGATGGTTCTATGTTCTCGGTGGTAATCAACTTATCTCTAGTCTCTTACATCGTTTCTAGGCTAAGTTTTGCCTCCATGTCCTGCCCAATTAGTTAAACTTTTTCACATATTGATGTTGGATGATGCCTGGTATATGCGGAAAGTATTTGGTTATGCAGAATCGCATAATTAGTGTGTGTGTATGTGTGTGTTTTTCTGGTTTTGGCAGTGTTGGTACTAAATGAAGTTGACAAGCTCTCACGAGAGGCACAACATTCTCTACGGAGAACAATGGAGAAATATAGTTCATCTTGCCGTCTCATCTTGTGTTGTAACAGTTCTTCAAAGGTCACAGAAGCCATTAAATCTCGTTGTCTCAATGTGCGGATAAATGCACCTTCGCAGGAAGAGGTACAAAAGCTGTTTATCTCTGTTGTTGTAAAATATTTGCGTAAATAATCAGCCAACCGAATCCTCTTTAAAGTGTGCATCCTATGGGAGATCTCGAATTACATTTCGTTTTTCCTTTAGATCAACTCAATATAGAAAGCAAAAAAATTTCGTTTTTCCTGTACATCTCACTAGATTGACAAGAAAAATAACAAGTTAGAAAACTTGTACCTATGTGTCTGCTTTTATCCTTTATGAGATCGGTCACGACTACATGTGCAGACGCATGTCTGTTATGTGCAAGTGTGTTCCTTTGGCTTAAGTGTTTGCTTAATTTGGCCTGTGTAAACTATCTTGCAAAAGCATGTATGCATTGTTTACAAAAATGTAGCTCTCTGTTTCCAGATAGTGAAAGTGTTGGAGTTCATTGCAAAGAAAGAAAGTCTGCAACTGCCCCACGGTTTTGCTGCTCGTATTGCCGAAAAATCAAATCGCAGTCTTAGAAGAGCTATTTTGTCACTTGAGACTTGTCGTGTCCAAAAGTAAGCTTCATTATTTGTATCTATGCAGACAGTCGATGAGTCTGGTTGATTTCTTCTGTTGTTTCATGTTTTTGAACAATAATAAACATGTTTTTTTCGTAGCTATCCGTTCACAGATAACCAAGTGATATCTCCCATGGATTGGGAAGAGTATGTTGCTGAAATAGCAACTGAGATGATGAGGGAACAGAGCCCTAAAAGGTCGCGCTTTAGTAAATCATTTAGCTTTATAATTTATGGATTTAAACATCCTTGATTAAATCATGTCTTGTGTGTTTCTTCAGTTTGTTTCAGGTACGCGGGAAGGTATACGAGCTGCTAGTTAATTGCATTCCACCGGAAGTCTTACTGAAGGTTATAAGCAAAACCCAATTCAGTTTTATATTCGTGTCCCTTTCTCTCTCCTTTTTACCCATTGTTTATACTTTTCCAGAGGCTTCTTCAGGAATTGCTAAGGAAACTGGACTCAGAGCTAAAGCTTGAAGTCTGCCACTGGGCTGCATATTACGTAAGATTATTTATGTACCGCTCTTTCGTCTTAGCTTGAGAATTTTGTTTCTCCGAGGCATTGCCTCAACATATGTGTTCTCATTTTAGGCTGAGCTCTGGTCCTTTGATTTGATGGCTCTCTCTCTCTTTGGCCCTTGTTACAGGAACATCGGATGAGGTTGGGTCAGAAAGCCATATTTCACATAGAAGGTATATAAAACTCGTCATTGGCCCATGTAGGTTGCATAAAAAAAGAAAAGCATCTTCTTACATATTTATGGTGGTGTTGTTGGTGTCAGCATTTGTGGCCAAGTTTATGAGCATATACAAAAACTTCCTCATTTCGACATTTGGGTAGAGAAGAAGGAAGGCTTTTATCTCCAGGAAAAGAGGACAGGCTTGTACCTTGGTTGTTGTTTTTAAATACTAATGCGATGATCTGATGTTCTGGGAATCTTAGTAACTTGGATGTTTATGTCTTCATCTTCGTTAGACTTGGAGTGTCTTATTTTCAATAACCATATATGGAAGCGGTTTGGTTTGTCAGTCAGTCGCAAGGCCAAAGGAGACTAGCTAATCAAAGGAACAAGGCAACCAAAAGAGTTGGTTGTTCAAATCTTCGCGAAAGTAACCAATTGCACAACTCAAAATGCAAATGGGATTATCTTCCACTCTTTTAATAGCCTATTCTGAGAAATTACATCTTATATACATACTTGCCACAAAAATCCACAGGAATATACAATTTTTGCTCCGCAGTCGACTATAGAGTATGAGCTGAAGACAGAATTAGCAAAAATCAAACATTTTGTGAAACTTGGATTATATTTGGTACATTAGCTTAATATATAGTTGTACAGTTTTTCTATAATTTATTTCTACGGAATTGCAAAATAGAGGGTTGAAAATGTTGTAGAAGACAAACACGTGTGACCGCATAAACTGTCAATGGCTTAGTAAGGAAGAATCTATTAAACTATAATTAAAAAACACGGAAATGTAGCGCGAGTTAGGAAATTGGGTTTCTCTTGCTCAGAATTGTCCGCCTTGGTCGCTTTAAAAACACCGCCAAACGCACTTTCTTTTACTCTTCAATCGTTTTTATTCTTCTCCCCTCCTCTCCTTCCCAATTAAATTTCTTCTTCTTTTTTTCTATTCAACAATGGCGGAATCAAAGACGAAATTTGCAGAAGTCAGGGAATGGATCGTAGAACACAAGCTTCGTACCGTTGGTAATTTACTCTCCTTTTTTTTTAATTCCATCTGTTATATCCTCGATCAAAATTTGCTCATGGGGAGTTTTGGCGTAATAAAAATAGACGAATCGAGTTTCGTGAGGGATATCTGCGTTGGTTCGTCGTTATGATAGATCTGGGTTTATGTCGTATTCATCGGAGTAATTCCTCTCGACCGAGTTTCTGGATCTGTGTCATCTTAATTTTGATCAACTTTAGGGTTTTTGTTTATGTTTCCTCTACGCTTCACATCTCGGTGCTCGGATATATATGCTTATAATATTATTGGTCTCGTAACATTCGAAATTTATATGGTTTTTGTTTTGTTTTTAATCTGAATTCGACTCTTCACAGGTTGTTTATGGCTTAGTGGTATCTCCGGTTCAATCGCCTATAACTGGTCAAAACCTGGTATGAAAACCAGTGTCAGAATCATCCACGCCAGGTAAATTTTTCTTAATCGAATTTTTTTTTTTTTTTTTTTTGGTTTTTGTAGACTTTGTTAGATGGTAACAAGATATCAAAGTTATCGATTGTTCCAGTTGAGTCTTATCTCCCTTGAGTGCTTAATAAACCTGCATCAAAGTAAATTAGTCATGTATTCACTAATATTTGGGATGACATATAGAATTTTTTTTGTATTATCACCTGGGTGTGGATGCCTTAGGAAACATGAGCTTCAATTATGGTTACTCTGAGATCCTCTATGTGAATTTGTTCTCTTTGTTTCTTCATTTCTTCACCGGTTAGATGTAGAATACTGATTCTTCACCATGCATGATGAAGACTGCATCTTCTCTCACACCTTTACTGGATTGGATTCTGTTCTCTCAGGCTACACGCTCAGGCGCTGACGTTGGCCGCTCTAGCTGGAGCAGCTGCAGTCGAGTACTATGATCACAAAACTGGAGCCACCGATCGCTACCCGAAATTTCTCAAGCCTGAAAACTTGAACAAAGACTAAAAAAACTCTTTTATCATTGCTCATGCCTATTCTGTTCTTGTAGGCAATACTATAGCGCTAGTGAATTTTTAAAAAATTCCTTTTCCGGTACTTTAAAAATGGATTAATTTCTTGGCTATCTAATCCCCACGCTTTGCAAATTGTTTGCCAAGTACGGAATGCGAAAATGTAAGAGGTACTTACAGAAATTATATGAATAATATTGTACTTATATTCACTTTTATGAGGCTCTTCATTTTTTTATAGCCTAAAGTCCTGATTATCTCTCTTATCCCATATAATTCGAATTATTCATTAGCTGTGACCCCATCGTTTGAGATGCTTGGTTCATCTCTCCTCTTGTTTAGAATTGATTGGTCAAAAAAAAAAAAAAAAGAATTGATTGGTCTTTCTTTCAACACATCCCCCAACTACGACGCACGCGTATCAACAACGAGCACCAACCAAAGTTACCAAACACTTAACTGGGCCTATAGGCTCCGGCCCATGTGTACAACACCCAACAATATTGCCGTTTAAAGGCTTTGCGAGAAGTGAGTGAGATGTGTCAATTGTCCCACATCGCTTAGACATGAAAAGAAGAACTCGTGAAGCAGAGTATAAGAAGGGAAGTGGAGAGAACAATCAAATTACTTACCTGGACGGGGTCAACTCGTGATCAAGAAGACGAGTGGCCTAGGCTAGTGACCTCCATTGCACTTTGAGGAGGGGTGCTTAGCCTAAGGTCTCCCCAAGTGGGAGAGCCTGCGTCATTATTTGTGGCAGAGGGGGCCTGCGTTCGCGCGGTCCCTACCATACATTCTTAGTCATTAAATTTTTACTGTAAAATAAGTTGGAGAGCCTATGTAGTCCTTCTTCGATGGCTATTTCACATTCTTAATTGAATATCTGTAGTTTCATCCGTTTTTGGTTTCATTCCAACAACGTGATGCAATTGCAAGTAAAATTTGTGAATTTTTTAAAAAATTGGTATAGTTTGGCAAAATTTATGAATCCAAATAATGATTTTAAATATGTCAGCGTAACTGATTTGCGAGAATATCAATCGTTAATCATATCGAGTTTATATGATTGAATACTATAATCCTAAATATGTCAAGTTTTTCTAAAACGACATGCGAGACTACATCTCGATTGGGTCTAAAAAAAACCAAACCGATTTAGCTAAGTTTAAATTCGAACAAGACAGGCTTGCGGCCCATTAGAAGAATATGGTTGGTTACTGAGAATTACATATCGGAGTTTTTGAGATAAATCTGAAAGTTATGTGGGTCATTGCGATTTGACAAATATTTTGGGGATTACTTGTGATAGTTATTACCACCCAGAAAAAAAAAAAAAAACCTGAATTACAGGAGCACTTTAAAAGCCTTAAAAACCCTAGACGCAATCTCTTCTTCTCTCTTTCAAGATCAGAACAGGAGACGCCGCCCGTCGCTTCGTACAGTTCCATCGTCTAGGGTTTTCCAGGTACGCTTTCATCGTCTCTCCTTGAACTTGAACAAACTTCCATAGGATTGATCTGTGTTGTTGTTTATAACTCTTAGATTTGTCCTGAGAGATTTGAAAATGATGAGGAAGAGAAGGAACGCAATTAGTTTATATTTTGTACGTGGTTCTGGTTTTTGTTATGCTGCAACAAATGTGATTGAAGAACTTGGATTGAGCTTAGAATCTACCTTTAAGAATAATTCGATTCTAGCTCGAGATGCTAAACATAATGAATGGGCAATGTGTTTTCTGGGTTGCAGAGAGAAGAGAGGTGAAAATGAGTCGTGGAAGTGCAGCAGCTCCAAAGGGGAAGAAGAAGGGAGTTTCCTTCACCATTGATTGTTCGAAGCCTGTTGATGACAAGATCATGGAGATTGCTTCGCTAGAGAAGTTTCTTCAGGAGAGGATTAAGGTTGGTGGTAAAGCAGGTGCACTTGGTGACTCCGTCTCAATCACTCGTGAGAAGAGCAAGATTACCGTCACCTCTGATGGCCAATTCTCCAAGAGGTATCTTGATACTAAACCTCATCGTGGCTGTAACTCGTAGAAATGGATTTGGATGTGCTCTTTGTTCCATCTTGTTGGGTTTAAGTCTTGCTGCTAAGATCTTGGTACAACTTGAATGTAGTATTCTTGAATTTTTTTTAACGTAGAGCTGAGCTAGGGCACTGTTTGATTGCTGAGTTTAGTCAACCTCTAAGTAAGCTTCTTTGTTTTCTGCATGTGTAGATACCTCAAGTACTTGACAAAGAAGTACCTGAAGAAGCACAACGTGAGGGATTGGCTCAGAGTGATTGCAGCCAACAAGGACCGTAACCTCTATGAGTTGAGGTACTTCAACATCGCCGAGAACGAAGCAGAGGAAGAAGACTAAAACCAAGATTTTTCTGTTCCTGTCTTCTTTCTACTTTGGTTTTGATTCTACTCTACAATTATCTCTGTTTTGGTTAGATGTTATCTAGTTTGATTGAAGTAATACACTTTCTGTTCTTGTTGCGCATTTGAGCCTTTCTATGGAGTCTTATGTTTTTCCAGACAGTTTTTTCAGTAAGCCGAGTGAGAGTTTGCAAAATATTCGTTCAAATTTTGCTTAGTTGATGAGGATCAATGATACCACAAGCAGGTAAATACAATTGGAGTTGATCATGTTCAGATGTGGAGAAATAAAGTCTTAAACCCCAATTGTAGGTTAGGATCAAGTTGTTTTGATTGAGTCATCATTTGATTTATCCTAGTAATAGTGACTTATAAATGGTAACATAGAAAGGCTCTTGTCCTGAAAAATGGTAAGGGCCGTAAAGTCTGTTTGGGCCTTGAAAAGATTGTATTAGAATGAGAGCACGCGCACGGATGGAACGTGGGAACCTTAGGATCGACTCCGAAAACAGCGACCTTCTGTATTGTTATCTCAAGAGTTTGGAAAGTCAACAAAACCACGAAAGATTTCTATTTCGAAGTTTGATTGTTTATTTTGGTAACGAAACTCGGTGGTTGATCGCATAATGTCTACTTTATTTAGTGATCTCTTTATATTTAGAATTTGATTGGTAAAAGCACAACATGTACAACCATTTCTTACCAATCTATATATAACCGAACTTATCTATTATGTGTCTCCATCATTTATCGTATAGTCATTCCTTATGTATTAGTATACATATTGAGTTATTGACCATCGCGCGTTAGAAAATATTAACCGTCAGATATACTATTGATACACAGTTTTTTTCTCTACACAAATTATCTGCTTCGTTATGTATTAAGAAATGACTAGTCGAGTAGATACTGTATTTGTTAGTTTGCCATGGAGCTGATTTTTATGTGTGGATATGCTAAAACATTTGGACCGCATAAAATCGATTAGTTTTCTAAATTCAATTTTATTTAAATTAAACACTATTTAATAATCTATTATTCAAACAAGTGTTTGACAATCAGCTCAAAAACAATGGGCGAAACAGAAAGATGATGGCAAAAAGAACGACAACGTTTTTAAATTCGGTTCAGTGGACTATTTGTTTTTTTAGTGTGATAATTTACAGAATCGTGATATTAAAAGTCTTTTTTATCCGTGTGCATATGGGTGTGAATACAGATGAGTTCGCCGATTCAAATAAATATATAAGGTCAGCACTTGTTACAGAAGGATGCGCAATGAAATTAGTTTTTATGGAGACACAAAATAGATTATCTGACTCTCGGATCATAGTAAACTTTTTTAGTAAGATAGAAGAGACTAATGAACTCTAAAATATACTTTTTGGTAGACATGACATTATAAGAGCGTTTAGTAAAATTTATTTCTTTTATGTATTTCCACAATCAAATTGTTTGGTTGATTTTAATGCTAAAAACGCATTATGCGAGCTGAAAACATTTGTTTCTGATTCATGAATAAAATGAGATCGGTTGTGCCCAAAAAAAAGATTATCTCATTCTAAGTCACCAACAACCATACTTCGACATATCAACTAAATTATAACTAGTGGTTTAGATTAATGTTCATTATCTGATTAGTGGAGTTTAGCTACTCTAAATCACTGGTTTCTATCGGAAAACAAAGATAATAGTTTTTTGAACTGCAACACAAAGAAACATATTGGAAATGTATGTTTAATTAGGTATGAAAGGATAATACTTTAGGTATGAAACCGGCTGTTTACATATATATTGGGTATATGATCTTTGAAGAAAGGGTATTATGCGGTTAAAAAGTTGGACAGAACTTATTCAATTACTCAAGTGAATATTTGCTAAACATATTCATTTTGCGGGAATTAGTGAAAAGTCTGTATAAACTTAGGAAAAGTAGTAACAAAATTGCTATACATATTCATTTTGCGAATTAGTTATCAGGGATAGTGATAATATGTAAAGGATTGTATGCTAAATTCGGGGTGTGGTGTGTGATATATATATATATATATATGTAAATAAAAAAGTATTAACTATTGAAATGAGAGAGAGAGTGTTAAAAGCAACGACGTCAGATGGGAAAACCCAAACCCATAAAACATGGGGGAACGATTCACTTCAATTTCGTCAGAAGTAAGTGACAGTGAACTGCAGAATCCTCCACCTTTTTTCTTTTTCTTTTTCTTTTTCTTATAAAAAATGAAATCTTTTAGTTATACAAATATCTTTTGATCTTTTCTACTTCTTTTTCACATATCACGAAGATCTATCGTCTAAGATTCGATGCTCATGCTTTATAACATGTAACAATGATTGAATTGACCCAAATATGATTTTTTTTTTTAAACTTGCACTGCTTCCTTTAAACGGCAGATGAAGATAGTTATGCACATGAGTTAAACATAAAAACAACATGTTTTCAACGTAAAATGAAAAAGGGCGAAACTCCTAACACTTTTTAATTTCAACAATGGTTCGTATATGTGGATTTTTCCCATGTTGATTAATGGGACTGTGGGAAGACCTTGGTTAATAATGGGCACAAGAACAATAAATGATTAAAAGAGAGAAGATTTGCATTGCCTTTGACAAAAAAAAAAAAAAAAAAGAGAAGATTTGCATTGGAACTCTTCAAAACACAAAGTCTGTGTCTCACTATCTATGGACTATGGTGGTGGATTTTTTTTTCTTTTTAGTTGTAAGGGTAAAAATAAAGGAGATGAGAGAGAGAAAAAGGAAAGAAGCTCGCGAGGAACACGCAACCCACTCCCCACTGTGTTACTGTCTCCATCACTTCATCATCATCTCTCAATTCTCTTCACCATCTTCTTCTTCTCTCTTTTTTCTTATACTTATATATATAAAGAAAAGAAAATCTCTCTTTATTTTATTTCTTTCCCATTTCAAACCCAATTATGCTGTCGTCAGAAGAAAAAAATCGTATTAGAGAAAGTCAGCCACACACATAAACTTCGAAAATTATCTCTACTTATTATATACTTTATTGAAAAAACGTATAGTGTAGCGGTTTGATTTCAGAGCTAGTGTGAAAACATACTCCGCATGAACTACATTGTCACTTGGCTTTGATCGCATGTGCATGTTATTAGTAATATGCTATGCACGCATGGACTACTTTGTCAATATCCGGGATTAGTCGGACACTTCACCAAAATTGTCGTATATCCGGTGCAAATCTACAAAACATGTGTACAGTTTTGTACTAGTTGGTGATAGTGTGCATTAACTTTTAGTCATTTGTGAAGGGGTACACTTAATCGTGCCCTACCTTTCTTATCACTGCGTTTTTAAACGAAAGTTTCATTAAACCAAACTGTGTTAACATAAATTATCACTTAATTTATTCGGCATTTTAGGTGAATATATACTATAAACCACCACGTAGCTAATGCGGGCAAGTACATATACACGGAAAGTGCAAACCATAAACGCTCTTATGATTTTGAACTCATAGTTTAGTAGTACGTAAGAATCATTTGGTCGATAACTATATTTGTGGTGACGTCACTGTACAGTACGAACTGGGATAAAATAGTGAGACTCGAACTTGGATTCGGCGGCAGGAAGTAGACAAACTGACCCAAGCTCTTCACCTATCTTTACTGTCTGTCTCTATTACATACATTGCGTAGTAAAGTATTTCATTATTTATTTAACAATGTTTGAAAAATTATTACTATTCTTACAAGCTACCCAGTTTTGGCCAAATGTAAATCAATTATCTTATCATCCTATCATGGTCAAAGGTCAAATCTCTTTATTTATGCATTATCAATTTGTAATGCTCTCTACCAAAAAAAAAAAATTAAGTTTGGTTTATTTCAATTTCTGTTTTCTATAATCAAATTATGTTGGGAAAGGTATTAACTGCAAGTCTCGTTTTACGAATCTATGTAGACATGCGTGTTGTATATACATCTCTGAAATAAATTTGACAAAGAAAAGAAAAAATCATTTAAAGTAATGAAAGACTTGGTGACATGATCGCCATTTTACTTCTTATCCACATTTAAAGAAATCCCACTCCAAGACTCAATCACTTTAATTCCACATTTTTTTTTAAGTTAATACTTTTTGAATTTCCGGATTTATCTTATTTGAGACTTTTGCCTCGTTTTATCAAACAATTGAAACCCACTATATATATACGTAAACGAGCAAGCAGAAGTTCATGCCTCCTCACTCGTAGTTGTATATTTTATTCGTAACTTTTTTCTTCTACACAAACATCCCTTTCTCTCACTCTTCCTATACTGTAAGTAGCTATGGAAGCTGTATGGAGTAGATGCAAGAGAAATGTATAGGGTGAGCAACACTTGCTGGAGAAGCAGGGCACGTGCGAAAACATGAGATCGATCAGTACATGTTGATCATATTTTTGCACGTGTTCTACTACTCCAACACGTGTCTCTCCCCCTCCCGACTATGCACTCGTCCCCGGTGAGATCGAAGAGAATTTTCATAAGCGATCAGAGTTCATATTTACATTTACTATATATAAATCGTGGATATATATATAAGAGCGATCTGAAGTAAACACTCAATGGTTACTCCAAACTTTTTGTCACTTTTTGTTGGAATTATGCACACAAATGGGCACGGACACATGAGATATTGTAATGTATCGATATTTATATACAAATATACAACACATATCCCTGATATTAAGTAATTTCTATAAAATAAGTCGTCGGTAGACATCTTTTTTATAATTATTTTACTATATAACAATAGACATGGTAAATATCAAAGATAGATTATTGAACTAAATGAATTTCCGTGGAGACTATTGAAACTGCGATAAAAAAAAAAAAGTTGAAACATTCTTCCCGAGTTACTGATTATGTTTAAATAGAATTGTTATATTTTATTAAATGGATATCAGAATATTCAAGTTTCAAGACTGCTGTTAACTCTGACAAAAAACAGTGTTTTCTTAAGTATTTCTCTATATACTGTATGCATTAGTCCTGTTTTAAATATGTATTGGTAGAGAGTTAACGGACAGTGTAGTTAATCATAATAATAAAAAAGACAATGATTTGCTTACGTCATGGTAACAAAAGTGTGTGCAAGCGTGTAATGTGTGCAGGGTAAAAAGAAGAAAGGTTGCTGGAGGCAAAGTTTCCTTAGAAAGCGGGGGACTTTCTCTCTTTAGTTCACTGCCATTAACTCCTACTTCTGTCTCTTTCCTCAGTAACAACAGTTCAGTAGATATATACATACAGTAAGGAAATAAAATATAAGTCACCGTTAAATTACGCAAGTGATCTTGTCATGTACTTGCGGAGACAGAAAAAAAGAACACTGGAGGGTACAACTTTGTAACGGAATTTATATATAAAAAAAAAAAACAACAATCAGAATGCACATTGTTACAAACAAAATTACTATTCCCTTGATCTTTCGATATTTGATCGGAACATTTATTTGATTTGGGTGCTAATCCAAACAAGTCGTTACAGTGCTCAATGGTTGGTTTAACTTAATAGAGACCTGTCACAGGCACAAGACAATACTGTGAAATGTATTAAGTATAAGTTACCGCAAAAGAATAAAAATTACTTAAAAACATTCAGATGACTTGAAATAATACTCAGATCTCGTTAATGGTGACCACAACTCAATGGGCTCACTAAAATTTTCATTGTTAATGGGCCAATAATGGGCTCACTATTCTGGTTTGTTCAGAACCCAATTACTCGTCCTAAGGTTTTCTTCACTTGTTCATCGTCGTCGACATTTTGTTCAATCTCTCTCCTTGGCCGGACTCCGTCGCATTCTGTTTTCCAGGTACGCTAAATCTGGGTTGAATTTGCAGAACACTGGAACTCTTTTTGGCAGTTTTTTTTTTTTTTACGGTATATGAGTTTAATAGGACTAGGCTATCGAGCTTCAATCCGGAGAATCTGGAAGAGATCTCTCACTGGATTTTATTGGTCATGCCATTTCTATATTCTGGAAAGCAAAGAATCAAATCCCTATTCAGTCAACTCTTTTACGAAACTGATTCTTTTTATTGGCGAAAACATCTAGCATTAAAAAGAAAATTATCCGTCAATAATGGATTAAATTCTCATATGACCTTCTCGTTCAAACATATCTATCAAACAACCTTCTCTTTTTTTCCATTTGTTTTTCTTTTTCTTTTTAATAAAAGAGTAAATAAAATATCTTTTTTACCCTTCATTTTATTCATCCAAAACTCATCGTTTTCCTTCAGCTTCCCCTTTTTTTTTGGTCAACCACCTTCACTTTCCCTTTTTTTTTGGTCAAACACCTTCACCTTCCCCCTTTAATCGACTCTCTCAATCCTTCTCCATTTTCTCCTCACCGAAACCCTAACTCACCATATCACTCCAAAAACTTAATCCGACGAACCACCGTCGTCGAGTCCGATCCGACTTCGCCTTTCAAATCCACGGCCTACTGAATGGCACCTTATACAAGAAAGAAGAAGAAGAAGAGTCCACCGGCGAAGAAGAAATCTGGACCAGTGAAAAGGAAATCGACGAATCCTCCGCCGTCGAGTTTGGAGGCTCCGGCATCGAGTTTAAATCGACCCCAGAAGCGTCTTGCAGCACCTCGAAGAGAAGAGACCAGATCGCGGAAGAAATCAAAAGGAAAAATATGACTGCTCCGCCTCTGCCTCCGCCTCCGACGGCTCCTCCTCCGACGGCTCCGCCTTCGACACCTCCTCCTCCGACGCCTCCGCCTTCGACGGCTCCTCCTCCGACGCCTCCGCCTCCCCCTTCCGGTGCGGCTGTGGCTCTTCCAGAAACCGGACCATCTCCCTCGCAAGCTTGTTCAACGTCGCAATTGACACCGCAGCCGCCTCCCTCATTTCAGATAAATTGGTAACCCTAACCATGGCTAGTATAAGTGATCCAACTAGTATGAGTAGTCTGGATAGTCGAATTAGTACAAGTGATATAACTAGTATGAGTAGTCTATGTAGTCGAATTAGTACGATTGGTTAAACTGGTACAAATAGTTCAAGTGGTATGACTGGTACGATTGGTTGAACTTGTAAGACTGGTACGATTGTTACAAGTGGTATTTCTAGTAAGACCGGGATCTTGTTATTGCATTATTATAGTTATTGATTTTGTTTTTCTCCAGTGCAGAAAAAATACAAGTCCAACGAGAAAATCCTTCGAGCTAGGAGGTTGATCTAGAGGTGTAAGAGAGATTTGAAACCTTCAAGAACTCCAAAAACTCCAAAGCCTAAGAGGTTGATATTTGTGCATTTCTAATGTTTTGATCATGTCTTTCTAGCTTCATTTACATGGTTTCTCTTAGTGTTTAGGCATTTTTAGGTTGCATTTGCATCTAGTGTGTCTTTTCAGGACTTGGAGTGGAAATGGAGGAGACTTGGAGGCAAGAGGAGCTGAATAGGAGCAGAAATCAAGAGAAGCAACTCGGAGCATAACCGTGGCGACCTGCCTAGCGACCAACACTTGGTCGCTAGAGCATAGCGACCTGAAAGTACCCGCTAGCGACTCAGCGGATCGAATGGAGCAATCGAAGTGATCCGTAGCGACCTATCCTAGCGACTTACCCAAGTCGCTAGCGACCTGAGCATGGCGACCAAAGGAAGCCGCTAGGGAGCTTCGGGAAGACAAAGAAATGTTGACTTTTGCAAACCAAAGTTGACTTCCGGATTTTTATTTGTTTTTCCTGGTTTAATCCCAGATTGTTGGGTTAACTAGGGCTTTTTCTAGACTTATATAAATAGGTCCTAAACCTATTTGATGGGACATCTCTTATCATCTTTTTGTGCTAAGTGTAAACCTAAAACCTTTGTTCCTCTTTTCTCTTTAATCAAGTACTATTGTTTTTATCTTTGTTCTTTTCTTCTTATTTCTTGTTTATCCTTGTTAATCTAGTGATCATGCATCTATCCATCATGGGTTTATGTGTTTTCACTATGATTAGTGAGTAGTCTTTTTATTAGGCTCATGGGTTAGGTAGATTTAGGGTGATTAGGAGGTGATTAGGGATTGTTATTGCTTATCTATTAGTTTCCTTCTCTTAGGGTTGTTCTTAATGCTAGGGTTGAGGCAAAATCTCTGATTCTAGATCATAGGTGTTTCATAGCCCACAAGGTGTTTGATGAAATGTCTGAGCCAAACCTTTTGAGAGTCTTGCATGTCTAGCCAATGAAAGTTGATGTTAGGGTGCTTGATTAGTAGTTAAGGCAGATTCTATTGCATGCTAGACTTGTCTTAGTCCAATGAGAGTTGATGATTGAGTTTTGATGTAGGAGAGAGTTAGGAACAATACCGTTTTCTAGCTAATTTCCTTTTCTAGGTGTTTTCTTTTTTTTTCTATAAGGTTTTTAGTAAATTTTCCTATTTTATGTTTTAGGTTTTCTCTATATAAAGAGGCCTTAGGTATTCTGTTTTAGACAATCTTATTCTTATTTCAATAAAAGTTTCAAGCTTTTAATCTTTTCTGGTGGAATCCAGAGCGTTCTATTCAAGTTCTTCGCTTGAGAACTTGAATTCTTTCTAAGGTTTAGTGTTTGCTAACCTTTGTGATTTCCGACTGCGTCAAGTGGTATCAGAGCAAGGCTTTCTCCTTCTCTTTTTGAGCTTGATTAGCTATGGGAGATCAACCAGTAACCAGGGCCGACATGGAGGGTTTCACAACGGGTTTGAATGAATCAACCACGAACCTGGCAAATCTGGTGGTAGCGTTAACTAATCAGATTGCAGCATTAACCAATCAGATTGCTAACGCAGGACAAGGAGGAGGAGAAGGAATGGGACAAAATCAGAATCGACAACAAGGCAGGCATAACCGTGTCGCTGTTGATAATTCCAGTTCGGAGGAGGAATTGGAAGAGGAAGTTGAAGAACAAGGGAATCGAAATAATCAGGATTACCGAGTGAAAGCTGATATTCCATTGTTCTATGGGACTATGAGTGTAGAGGAGTTTCTCGATTGGCAAATTGATGTTGATCGGTTCTTTGATGTTATGGAAGTCCCGGAGAGTAAACAGGTTAAGATGGTGGCTATCCGGTTAAAGAAGACTGCCGCTGTTTGGTGGGATAAATTGGCTATTCAAAGGCAAAGACAGAGGAAGGGTCCAGTTAGAACATGGCGCCGAATGAAGCAGCTAATGACTGAGCGGTTCTTACCAGAGGACTACGAGCAGATTCTTTACAAGATGTACATTGATTGTGTACAAGGAAGCAGGACCGTGACTGATTATACAGCAGAGTTCTTACGTTTCTCTGAACGTAGTGACTTAAACGAAACAGAGAATCAGAAGGTGGCTAGATACATCAGTGGTTTAAAGGGCTCTCTTCAAGGGAAAATAGGGTTACAGACTGTGTGGACAGTTCAAGAAGCATCCAGTCTAGCCTTGAAAGCGGAATTGATGGAAAAATCATCTCGGGGTTTCACAAATTTCAGGAGACCCTCGTTTCAGAACAACGTCGAACCGACCGGAGAGAAGGACAAAAGCGTGGTTAACAGAGATTCCAACTCTATCAATAAAGGAGCAAGTAGTTCCACTAGCGGCATTCAGAAGGACAAAACACCCGCTCCAAAACAGAACACTCCTTATGCTAGACCGACCCTCGACAAGTGTTTCCGTTGTCAAGGAACAGGTCACAAGTCGAATGTTTGTCCCAGTAGGAAGACGGTGGCACTGATAGAGGAAGAGGAAGACGACTTTATGGAGAATGAGGAGTATGATGGAGTTGAATTTGCAGAAGAGGAATCTGAAGACAGAATCAGCATTGTTTTACAGCGACTGTTGCTATCATCCAAAGAAGAGGGTCAACGCAAGAATCTGTTTAGAACGCATTGTTCTATTCAGAACAAGGTGTGCAATATGATTGTTGATAATGGGAGCTCCGAGAATTTAGTTTCTCAAAAGTTGGTGGAATATTTGAAACTACCCACAACTCCTCATGAGAAGCCGTATGGTCTCGGATGGGTGAAGAAAGGATCTAAAGTATGGGTTAGCGAAACTTGCAAAGTTCCTTTATCAATTGGTAAGTATTACAAAGAGGAGATAATCTGTGACGTCTTGGATATAGATGTTTGTCATATTCTCCTTGGACGACCATGGCAGTACGATAACGACATTACGTACCGAGGACGAGACAATGTGATCATGTTTACATGGGGGAATCATAAGATTGCAATGGCTCCTGTCAAGAATTTTGGTAGCGTTGCAAAAGAGCAGAAGTCAAGCTTTCTAGTCATATCGCATGATGATAAAGAACTTGACAAAGCTGTTAAGGAATCACAATGTTTTTATCCGGTTGTGGTCAAGGGGTTGATGAGTGCCGTGACGGAGGATACAACAACTCCACGTGAAGTGTTAGAAATTTTGGAAGATTACAAGGAATTAGTTGCTGAGGAACTACCTAATGATCTTCCTCCCATGAGGGATATTCAGCACCATATTGACTTGATTCCAGGATCTAGTCTACCGAATCTTCCCCACTACCGTATGAGTCCCAAGGAGAACGAGATTCTAAGGGAACAGATTGAAGATTTACTGAGAAAAGGATTCATTCGGGAGAGCATGAGTCCATGTGCTGTACCGGTCCTTCTAGTTCCTAAGAAAGGTAACCAGTGGCGGATGTGTGTTGATAGTAGAGCCATTAACAAGATAACCATTAAGTATCGATTTCCTATCCCTCGGTTGGAAGATATGCTTGATGAGTTGTCAGGTTCTAAGGTATTTTCAAAGATCGATCTTCGGAGTGGTTATCATCAAATTCGAATTAGGCCTGGGGATGAGTGGAAGACTGCTTTTAAGAGTAAAGATGGATTATACGAATGGATGGTGATGCCTTTCGGGTTGACAAATGCTCCTAGCACTTTTATGAGGTTAATGAACCAGATTCTCCGCCCTTTCATTGGTTCTTGTGTGGTGGTCTACTTTGATGATATTTTGATATACAGTAAAACCAGAGGCGAGCATTTGGAACATCTGAAGCAGGTTTTGCAGGTTTTAAAAGAAAACCAATTGTACATTAATCTTAAAAAATGTACGTTCAGCACCAACAAGCTGTTATTTCTTGGATTCGTTGTTGGTGAAGGAGGGATTCAGGTTGATGAGGACAAAGTAAAAGCCATAAGGAATTGGCCTGCTCCTAAGTCAGTCACTGAGGTACGCAGCTTTCATGGTCTAGCGACTTTCTACAGGAGATTTGTTAGAGATTTTAGTACCATTACTGCGCCTATCACTGAGTGTTTGAAGAAAGGGAAATTTCATTGGGGATCCGAACAAGAAAAGAGTTTTGCTTTAATCAAAGAGAAGCTTTGTACTGCACCAGTATTAGCATTACCCGATTTTGACAAAGTGTTTCAAGTGGAGTGTGACGCTAGTGGTGTGGGGATAGGTGCTGTCTTATCACAAGAGAAACGACCGATAGCTTTCTTTAGTGAAAAGTTAAGCGAAGCTCGCCAAAAGTGGAGTACTTATGATCAGGAGTTCTATGCGGTCTTTCGGGCTTTACGACAATGGGAGCACTACTTAGTTCAGAGAGAGTTTGTTCTATTTACGGACCACCAAGCTCTAAAGTATCTTCACAGCCAGAAAGTGATAAATAAGATGCATGCTCGTTGGGTAAGTTTTCTGCAAAAGTTTCCTTTCATTATTCAGCACAAGTCTGGAACACTTAACAAGGTGGCAGACGCCTTGAGTAGGAGAGCTTCCTTACTCACTATCTTAGCGCAAGAGATTGTGGGCTTCGAGTTTTTGAAGGAATTGTATGAACGTGACGCTGAATTCGAGGAATTATGGGGCAAATGCAATGGGAAGCATCCTTCGGCGGATTTCCACATACGAGATGGTTATCTATTTAAAGGTGACAGGCTGTGCATTCCCTGCTCGTCATTACGAGAAAAGTTGATTCGAGATTTGCATGGTGGTGGTCTTAGTGGTCATTTGGGAAGAGACAAGACCATTGCTAGCTTGGAGACAAGGTTTTATTGGCCGCATTTAAGGAGAGATGCAGGTGCTATAGTTAAAAGGTGTTATATTTGTCAGGTTTCTAAAGGTCAATCTCAGAACACTGGTCTTTATATGCCCTTACCGATCCCAGAGGATATTTGGCAAGACTTGTCCATGGATTTTGTGCTTGGCTTGCCTCGTACACAGCGAGGAGTCGATTCTGTGTTTGTGGTCGTTGACAGATTCTCTAAAATGTCTCATTTTATCGCCTGCAAGAAGACAGCAGATGCCTCTAACATTGCCAAATTGTTTTTTCGGGAAATAGTACGTCTTCATGGGGTTCCTAAGACAATAATTTCAGACAGAGATACCAAGTTTCTCAGTCATTTTTGGATTACACTTTGGAGGATGTTTGGAACCAGCTTGAAACGAAGTTCTACAGCTCACCCACAGACTGATGGGCAAACCGAGGTAACAAACAGAACTTTGGGGAATATGATTCGAAGTGTTTGTGGAGATAAACCGAAACAATGGGATCTAGCTTTACCACAAGTGGAGTTTGCTTACAACAGTGCCGTGCATTCAGCTACAGCGAAATCACCTTTTTCTTTGGTATATACTTCTATTCCGAAGCATGTGGTCGATTTGGTTAAGTTGCCTAAAGCTCCTGGAGTTAGTGTCTCAGCTGAGGCTATGGCAGAAGAAATTTTTGCAACTAAAGAAGCTGTCCGAGCTAAGTTAGAAGCAACTGGTCAAAAGAATAAGGAAGCAGCAGACAAACGTAGAAGACTCAAGGTTTTCAAAGAAGGCGATGAAGTGATGGTGTTTCTACGAAAAGAAAGATTCCCAGTTGGCACATATCGCAAGCTTCAGCCTCGCAAATATGGTCCATTCAAGATTCTGCGGAAGTTAAATGATAATGCTTATGTGGTGGCACTTCCAGAAGACATGAACATCTCTAATACATTCAATGTGGCTGACATCTATGAGTACCATGCTGATGGTGTTCTTTATCCAGAAGAGAACTCGAGGTCGAGTTCTTTGGAGGTGGAGGAGACTGATGTAGGAGAGAGTTAGGAACAATACCGTTTTCTAGCTAATTTCCTTTTCTAGGTGTTTTCTTTTTTTTTCTATAAGGTTTTTAGTAAATTTTCCTATTTTATGTTTTAGGTTTTCTCTATATAAAGAGGCCTTAGGTATTCTGTTTTAGACAATCTTATTCTTATTTCAATAAAAGTTTCAAGCTTTTAATCTTTTCT
This sequence comes from Isatis tinctoria, assembly GCA_010577795.1. Classification (NCBI taxonomy): domain Eukaryota; kingdom Viridiplantae; phylum Streptophyta; class Magnoliopsida; order Brassicales; family Brassicaceae; genus Isatis; species Isatis tinctoria. The sequence continues at coordinate 5,341,812 of CM021250.1, read as the reverse complement.
GGTGGAATCCAGAGCGTTCTATTCAAGTTCTTCGCTTGAGAACTTGAATTCTTTCTAAGGTTTAGTGTTTGCTAACCTTTGTGATTTCCGACTGCGTCAAGTTTGTTTAGTATAGGATCAATTTCATGAAAGTGAATTGGTTTTTCTTGTTCCTTAAGCTTAGGATGGAGCTTCCTTGTGCTTGAGCAATCCCTAGTTACTAAGTAATCACCTGATAATCATTGACCAACACCCATGGGTCTAATGCCTTCTAGTATCTGAATTTCTCTAGTATTATTTATTGCTCTGTTTAGTTCCTTGCTCTAGCTTGCTCTTGTTTGCTTTTTGTTTGTTTTCTCTTGTTTCTTTTGCATGTTTAGGTTGTTAGAATCAAATCATAATCAAATCCCTTGCTGCATTTAGCTTAAGTGACTGTTTGCATCTTTGGTGTGTTGAATTACTTCCCAAGTTTGGATTGACACCTTTGTACTACAAAGGATTGGATAAGCACTTAAAAACTGTTTATCAATTTGGCGCCGTTGCCATCTTGGGATTGTTAATTGAACCATTAGAGATTGATAGCTTGCTTGAGACTAAATCCTATTTCTTCCTGAACTCTCACTCTCTTTGTAAGTGTTTCCTCTGTTTTGCAGGTTCAGTGTATGAACTTGAGGAGTAGAGGGCCAACCAATCTTGTTCCAAGAGCTGAAGACATAAGGGCTTTGGAAAGACAGATAGCAAGAGAAAGGAGAGAGCGGGAAAGACTTGATCATCTGCAAAGACTTGGTCACACTATGGCCAACAATCAAGGAGATCAAGGAGGTAATGCCAGAGCAGAAAGACCTATTGGGGAAATAGATGCACCTAGCATCTATGGCAATAGATGTGGGATCAGGCCACCTCCAATAGAAAACAACAACTTTGAGATCAAAGGGAGCCTTCTCAACATGATCCAGAGTAACAAGTTCCATGGGTTATCTCTAGAAGACCCATTGGATCACCTAGACAAGTTTGACATGCTCTGCAGCACTGTCAAGACAAATGGAGTTTCAGAGGATGCTTTCAAACTGAGACTATTTCCATTCTCACTTGGAGACAAGGCCCATCTTTGGGAGAAGAGCTTGCCTGAAGGAAAGATAACTACTTGGGATCAGTGCAAGAAGGAGTTCTTAGCCAAGTTCTTCTCTACTTCAAGAACAGCCAGGCTAAGGAATGACATCTCAGGTTTTGCCCAGAAAGAGAATGAGAACTTTGGAGAAGCTTGGGAGAGATTCCATGGTTACACTCTCCAATGTCCTCACCATGGATTCTCTAAAGAGAGCCTGCTCACAACTCTATATAGAGGTGTTCTACCTAAGTATAGAATGATGCTAGACACTGCCAGCAATGGGAACTTTCTAAGGTCTTCCTGAAGCTGCTGGACTCCAACTTGTGGAGAATGTCTACCAAAGTAACTCCTCTTATGGTGATGACTATGACAGAACTTCAAGAGGAGGGGGTGATGATCACAAGAAACAGATGCATGCCCTGAATGAGAAGATGGATAAGTTGCTGAATGCCAACCAGAAGACTATCAACTTTGTGGGTGAATTTGATCAAGGCCAAGGGTACCAAGAGGGTCCCTTTCAACAGCCACAGGATGGCCAGGAGGAGATCAACTACATGGGAGGTCAAGGTTTCCAAAAGGGCTTCAATCCAAACTATAGGAACCACCCAAACTTTTCCTATAGAAACCCCAATGTGGAGAACCCACAAGATCAGGTCTACCCTCAACAAAAGGCACCAGCTCAAGGTCAACAACAAACCAACTACCAGCAGCCTTACTTCAACAATCAAGCTTTCAGGCCTAGACCACAGAATCAAAACCCCCAGCAAAGATTTTATCCAAATCAAGGGCAACAACAGCCACAAGCTCCAGCTAGCTCTTCAAACTCACAAGAGGATACAAATGCCTTGCTAAGGCAAATCATTGAAGGTCAAGGCAGATCTGCTATAGATTTCAGCACAATGAAGAATGACTTCAATGCAAAAGTTGAGAGCCTTCAGCAACACATGAAGATCCTGGATAACCAAATGGCACAAATGCCAACTTCTTCCAAGAGACCACAGGGACAGCTACCAGGGAAACCAGAACCCAACCCCAAGGAGTACATCAATGCCATTACTTTGAGAAGTGGGAAGGAGCTGGGACCTAAGGTAGTCATTGAGGACAATGAACAGATTGGTGGGAAGGAGGACTTTGATACTTTGGTTAAAGAGACAGCTGAGAGTAATGAAGGAGTGAAGATTGGCTCAGATACTGTGGAACAAGCTGCTGAAGAAGAGTTGGACTACAAGAAGACAGTTGTTGAAGAAGTGGTGGACTACAAAGGGAAAGGAAAAGTTGGTGAAAAGAAGACTGAGCCAGAAAAGAAATCATCATCTACTGCAAGGGAGAAGGTCTTTGTCCCTCCACCCTATGAACCCAAGTTGCCATTTCCAGGGAGATTCAAGAAGCAACTCACAGACAAGTATAGAGCCATGTTTGATAGCCACATGAGCAAGGTTCAAATCACCATGCCCCTAATAGACGCCTTCTTGATGGCTCCCAAATGCAACAAATTCCTTAAGGACGCCCTCAAAGAGAAGACCAAAGCTCTGGAAGGAATGATGGTAGTAACACATGAGTGCAGTGCTATTATCTCCAAGAAGATCATTCCAAAGAAAGTGAAAGACCCTGGATGCTTCACAATTCCTTGTTCATTAGGACCTTTACTCTTCGAAAGGTGTTTATGTGACCTTGGAGCAAGTGCTAGTCTGATGCCTTTGTCAGTTGCTCAGAGATTGGGATTCACTTCTTTCAAGCCATGTAGGATATCACTCATCTTGGCTGACAGGACAGTAAGGTATCCAACTGGTCTACTTGAGGATCTGCCTGTTATGATGGGAAATGCAGAAATCCCCACTGATTTTGTTGTGCTGGAAATGGATGGTGAAGCTAAGGACCCAATCATCTTTGGAAGACCCTTCTTGGCAACAGCTGGAGCCATCATTGATGTGCAGAGAGGGAAGATTGATCTTCACTTAGGAGACAACTACACTCTCAACTTTGACATCAAGGAGACCATGAAGAAGCCAACAATAGAAGGACAGATGTTTTGGATTGAGACTATGGATGAGTTGGCTGATGAATTCCTTGAGGAGTTGGCTCAAGAAGACTCATTGCAGTTGGCTTTGACAAACAAGAGAGAAGAGGATAACCTGAGTGTGGAAGCTGCTGAGTATGTGAGGCTCCTTGATTCACACAAGATCAAGGAGGAAGTTTCAGGATTTGAAAGGGTTCAGGATGTTGTGCACCAAGTCAGTATGGTGGAGAAAGAAGACATCAAAGAGGAAGCTAGCAAGGGTCAGCCTAGCATTGAGGATGATTGGAGTGAGCTCAAGGCCCCAAAGTTGGACCTCAAACCTCTTCCCCAAGGGCTAAGGTATGTCTTTCTAGGAACTAATAACTCATATCCTGTCATTGTTAATGATGAGCTTAGTGAAGAGGAAACTAGTCTTCTCGTCCAAGAGCTTAGGAAGTATAGAAAAGCCATAGGTTACTCCTTAGATGACATCAAAGGAATCTCACCTAGCTTGTGCATGCATAGGATAAACCTAGAAAATGAGTCATTGACCTCCATTGAACATCAAAGAAGACTGAACCCAAACCTTAAGGAGGTAGTTAAGAAGGAAATTCTGAAGCTCTTGGATGCAGGAATCATCTATCCCATCTCAGACTCTACATGGATTTCTCCAGTTCATGTGGTGCCTAAGAAAGGTGGGATTACAGTTGTCAAAAATGACAAGGATGAGTTGATTCCTACTAGGACTATCACAGGCCATAGGATGTGTATAGACTATAGGAAGCTGAATTCTGCCTCTAGGAAGGATCATTTTCCTTTACCATTCATTGATCAGATGTTAGAGAGGCTAGCAAACCACCCTTATTACTGCTTCTTAGATGGTTATTCAGGGTTTTTCCAAATCCCAATCCACCCTAATGACCAAGAGAAAACCACCTTTACCTGCCCTTATGGCACTTTTGCTTATAGGAGAATGCCATTTGGGCTGTGTAATGCTCCAGCCACTTTTCAAAGATGCATGATGTCAATATTTTCTGATCTAATTGAGCATATCATGGAAGTCTTCATGGATGACTTCTCTGTATATGGCTCCTCTTTCTCTGCTTGTTTGTCAAACTTGTGCAGGGTTCTAAACAGGTGTGAGGAGACAAACTTAGTGCTGAACTGGGAGAAGTGCCATTTTATGGTCAGAGAAGGCATTGTGTTGGGGCACAAGGTTTCAGAATTGGGAATTGAGGTTGATAAGGCAAAGATTGAGGTGATGACCAGTTTGGAACCTCCAAGGGATGTGAAAGGGATTAGAAGCTTTCTAGGACATGCAGGCTTCTATAGGAGATTCATCAAAGACTTCTCTAAGATTGCAAGACCTCTCACCAAACTCCTTTGCAAAGATGTGGCATTTGAGTTTGATGCTGAATGTTTTGAAGCATTTCAGAGAATCAAGAAGGAGTTGGTCAGTGCACCCATTGTTCAGGCACCAGATTGGAATCTACCATTTGAGTTGATGTGTGATGCAAGTGACTATGCAGTTGGGGCAGTATTGGGCCAAAGGAAGGACAAGAAGCTGCATGTGATCTACTATGCGAGCAGGACCTTAGATGAAGCACAAGTCAAGTATGCAACCACTGAGAAGGAGCTGCTAGCTATAGTGTTTGCTTTTGAGAAGTTCAGGTCTTACTTGGTTGGATCAAAGGTTATTGTCTACACAGATCATGCTGCTTTGAGACACTTGCTTGCAAAGAAGGATGCCAAGCCAAGATTGCTGAGATGGATTTTGCTGCTTCAAGAGTTTGATCTGGAGATCAAGGACAAGCCAGGTGTTGAAAATGGTGTTGCTGATCACTTGTCTAGGCTGAGGATAGAGAACAACATTCCAATTGATGATTCACTTCCTGAAGAACAACTCATGGCCATCAAAGTTGTTTTTGAAGCTGCAGAGGTAGCAGACAAGCTGGATGAAGCAGAAAGGTTGGAAGAGAAAGCTCCTTGGTATGCTGATATAGTTAACTACTTAGCATGTGAGAGGGAACCCCTGAAGCTGGACAACTACCAAAGGAAGAAATTCTTCAAGGATATAACAAGGTACTTCTGGGATGAACCATACCTCTACACTCTTTGCAAAGATCAACTCTATAGAAGATGCGTTGCTGAAGAGGAGGTAGAAGGCATTCTGCATCATTGCCATGGTTCAACTTATGGTGGACACTTTGCCACATTCAAGACAGTAGCCAAGATACTTCAGGCTGGGTTTTGGTGGCCAACTTTATGGAAAGATACTCACAGTTTCATCCTAAGGTGTGACCCATGTCAAAGAAGGGGAAACATAAGCAAAAGGAATGAGATGCCTCAAAATCCCATCTTGGAAGTTGAGATCTTTGATGTTTGGGGAATTGACTTCATGGGACCTTTCCCATCCTCTTATGGTAATTCCTACATCTTGGTGGCAGTTGATTATGTCTCCAAGTGGGTGGAAGCTATTGCTAGTCCAACTAATGATGCCAAGGTGGTGCTGAAGCTGTTTAAGAGCATAATCTTTCCAAGATTTGGGATACCAAGAGTGGTGATAAGTGATGGAGGATCACACTTCATCAATAAGGTTTTTGAAAGTCTGCTCAAGAAGCATGGGGTGAAACATAAAGTTGCTACAGCTTACCATCCCCAAACCAATGGTCAAGTTGAGGTTTCCAATAGACAAATCAAGGCTATCTTGGAGAAGACTGTTGGTGTCACAAGGAAGGATTGGGCAGCCAAGCTGGATGATGCATTATGGGCTTATAGGACAGCTTTCAAGACACCTTTGGGAACAACACCTTTCAATCTCATTTATGGAAAGTCATGCCATCTTCCAGTGGAACTTGAGTACAAAGCACTTTGGGCAGTTAAGCTTCTGAACTTTGACATTAAAACAGCTAAGGAAAAGAGGTTGATACAGCTGAGTGAGCTTGATGAGATAAGACTTGATGCTTATGAGAGTTCCAAGATCTATAAGGAGAAAACCAAGGCTTTTCATGACAAAGGAATTCTGAAAAGAGACTTCAAGGAAGGTGACATGGTTCTGCTTTTCAACTCAAGGCTCAAGTTATTTCCAGGAAAGCTCAAGTCAAGGTGGAGTGGACCCTTCAAGATTAAGGAAGTGAGACCATATGGTGTGGTTGTGCTGAGTAACAAGGAGGGAAGTGACTTCACAGTGAATGGTCAGAGGGTGAAACCTTACATGGCAGATGAGCAGATTGAAGAAGGTGGTTCAATGCCCCTTCTGGATCCAACCCCAACCTGAGAAGAATGGCAAAGTCAAGCTAAGAGACTTAAAACAAGCTCACTTGGGAGGAAGTCCCATGAGTATCCTTTGTAAATACTCCTTCTTACATTTTTAATCTCTTTTTCTTGTTTATTTTGTTTCTTAGGATGTTTTTCAGGAAGTCAATGGAGGGTGGAGCACTTAAACAAGGGTTTACAAGAGTGTTTAGGCGTTTTTGGTCCCTAGCGACCTGATCTAGCGACCTATTACAGGTCGCTAGACGGTGGCGATCAGAGGATAGTCGCTAGCGGCCCAGCGGATTGAAATGTGCAAACATCGACGGTTGTAGCGACTTACTGTAGCGACCTCATCAAACCGCTACTGGCTAGCGACCTACACCTAGCGGTCCGAACAAGTCGCTAGGCTTCAACCAGGGATCATCATGGCAGGAGATCAAAGAAGAACAACAAGACAGCAGAGGTTGGCAGCATTGAGGGAAGAACAAAAAGAAGAGCAGATTGTTGCTGCTTCAAGACGCAGAGCAGATAAGGGCAAGGGAGTCGCTTCGTCAAGTAACAGAGCGGATAAAGGCAAAGGCATTGCTACATCTAGTAGCAGGAGACAGCAAGAACCGGCGGAAAGTGAGCCTGAGGATGTCCAAATTGAGCAGCCCAGCCGAAAAAGTACCAAGCGGTCTAGGAGCAAGGAAAAGATTCCTCCGACTTATCATCAGCTTTTGAAGAAGATCAGACGCATTGATTGGGTGCCTACGCGTTTTCCCCATAAAGAGTCATTACAGCTGCTTGGGATCTACGATGATGTGATGGCTATTCTAAAAGAGATGGGAGGTCTTCACATATTCCTCCGGACGCACTACTCATCCCACCCCAAGCCTTCATGTGAGTTCCTAGCCTCTCTGCGAGTTACACAGCACGGACATAGGACAGAGGACGAGGGGTACGGCTACATCACATTCTCAGTCTACGAGAGGAGTTACAGGATTGGTTTCAGAGAGCTGTGCGACATTTACGGGATGCAGGATGGTTTGCGACTTCGTCCTCCGGGAGATGGGACTACCGCCGCTGCTTTTTGGGGAGCCGTTGCTGGACGGTACGCACCAGGACAGAACAGGAGTAATCACATCAGGCATCCAGCCATTAGATATGTTCAGAGAGCTCTTGCCCACTCCATTTTTGCTAGGCGCGAAACCGGTGGAGTGAACGAAGAAGAGCTGCGACTTCTCGCATGGGGTCTCCGACCATGGCTTCAGAACAGAGTGCCTTTTCCAGAGAACTACAGTTTCAGCATGGTGGGTTACTTCATGTCGCGCTTGCTTTGTCTCCAAGATTGGGCATGGACGCACACAGATAAGACGCCTCAGCTGAGTATCGGTGGACTGATCACCCCTATCCTCATTGCAAAGAACATCCCCATGGATGGACCATCATTGGGAGCAGAATGGATTGATATCAACCACTTGAGCAGGATCCAGTTTTTACGAGGCACGATGCATGAGACCTTTGGTTTCTCCTTTTACCGCGAGCGAGATGAGCAGAGCATCATTATGCTGCCCAAGGTGGCTCTCACAGACATCACGATTCCGAATAATGTCGTGTTCCTCCCGAACAAGCATCATCTCCATACCTCTGAGCCACTAAAGACGATCCGTCGCAACAGGGACGCTAGAGCTGCAGATGCTGCAGAGCAGGCAGACGTTGGTGAGGATGACGTATATCCCATTCCACCACCGAGCCCCGTATATGGTAGTGCTCGCTATCATTTCCATCCTACCACGGCCGCTATTCCGGAAGGTCACCTTCACGTCGCTCACTCTCAGATTCGCCGGCTGCAGCGATGGAACAAGTGGCAGGACCGAACGATCGGGAAATTGGTCAACACGGTCAGGGCGCTGAAGAAACAAGTGAAGACGCTCCTAAAAGGAGCCAGCTCGAGCAGCCATGCCCCGCACTATCCTGATCATCAGATGGTTGACGCGACCGAATCTTCTGCAGAGCGCCGTCATTCCTACCACAGCAGCCGCGAGCATGCAGGATCCTCAGAGCCTCCACGCGCATCCACTCATGAGCGCCGCAGAGCCGCAAACCGCAGATATGTCCCAGCTCCACCTCCCTATTCCGACAACGAGTCACTCTCACTTGGGAGCTCCTCGGACTCTCCTCCTTCCCAAGACTTTTGAGGTACTTCTGCACACTTTCTGTATATACTTCTTTTTAATTCGTCTTGTTTCCTTTATTTTCGGTTACTCCTTCAGACTTGTTCCCACTGAGACAGTGTGAAATAAGTTTGGGGGAGTGACCAGTTTCTAACTTAGTGTTTTCTTCTGTTTTTAGAGTCTGCGTATTTGCATATTGCATTGTAGATAGTTATGTTTTAAGAAAAACCAAAAAAAAAAAAATTGAAAAATTTCGAAAAAACAAAAAAAAAAAATGCATTTAGTAACATGTTTTATTTTATTTGTAGGACTGAGTCTAGATAGCATTTCATTTAGGATTGCATGATCATGCATTTGCATAGGGAGCTATGATGATTTTTCCTTGTAGAGTATTAGCTTTTGGAATGAACTTGGTGCTCTAGTTAGTGGTTCTCTATTGCATTTGTTGTTTGACTGAAAGTAAGGATGAACCATGCTTGGATCAGCTGTTTTGATTGCCATAGTTTAGCTGAAACTTGCATGAATTGTGTTTCTCCCTATTTTATTTGGACCTCTAATCTTGACTTTCAATTATCATGCTTGTGTAATCTTGTTGAAGCTCATGGATACCTTAAACATACTAGGGCTTTCTTCCATCTTTTTACCACTCTTTTGCTAGCCCTAGTAGATATCCTCACCCTTAGCCTATCCTTCATTCAAGCCAACATCTTTATTGAGAGATTTGTGAGGCCTTTTTCCCTTATGGTTGAACTAAGCATAAAGTGTTAGGATTTGGGACGACAGGTTTAGACTCTCATATAGATCCAGCTCTTCATTCTTGAGATTGGTTTAGGATTAGGTGGGTTGAGTTGAGACTTTGGGAAGTGTGATCATAAGTGTAGAAGAATCAAAGAGTCCTAAAAGTGGAAAGAATATGGGATTAGTTGAATGGTTGCTTGAGTTAGTGAAAAGATAAAAAAAAAAGCTCTGAGTTTAAGTGTTATGATGGGAAGTCTCTCTCTAAAAAAAAAAAAAAAAAAAAAAAAAAAAAAAAAAAAAGAGAATGAATAAGTGAAAAGAGCCCAAAGAGGCCAAATAAAAAAAAAAGAAGAAGAAAAGAAAAGAAAGAATGAGTTAGTGAAAGAAAAGAGAGAGAGATTTCCCCAATGAAGTGTTAGGAGCTAAGTGATTAAGTTCAAAGTGAAGAGCAATGCATTCAACTAGAAAGGTTATGAAAAAAGGGTAGGATAGATGAACTTTTGGGCTGGGAATAGATGAATAGGTAATGACATTTGGGGCATGAGGGTAGATGAGAGTCTAGTCCTGTATGCATCAGTTGTCCTTTACCTTTAGCATTATGCCATAGTTCAATCCTTTTTATTGAGTGATCCCTTGTGTTTGATTTAAAAACCCTTTCTTATTGAGGTCATTTTTACCTCAAAACCTCTAACCCCAAGCCAAATGAGCCAAGGCAAGTTACACAAGTATGATTCATGGTTCCAATTTCAATGAATGTTAAAGGGAGAAATGCATGAAGTGTTTGTGTAGGTTGAGCTTTGGGATGAAATTCTTGTTGTGATGGTCATGGCTAACTCTTTTGGAGTAAGTTAGACATCAAGTGCACTTTAGAATCAAGAACTAGAACACCAATTTAATTCCATTTGTTGATACTTGTGGATCTGAGCTCCCACTTTCAAACCAACACTCTTTTTCTTTCTTTTGCTTTTCTTGAGGACAAGCAAAGGATTAGTTTGGGGGAGTTGATATTTGTGCATTTCTAATGTTTTGATCATGTCTTTCTAGCTTCATTTGCATGGTTTCTCTTAGTGTTTAGGCATTTTTAGGTTGCATTTGCATCTAGTGTGTCTTTTCAGGACTTGGAGTGGAAATGGAGGAGACTTGGAGGCAAGAGGAGCTGAATAGGAGCAGAAATCAAGAGAAGCAACTCGGAGCATAACCGTGGCGACCTGCCTAGCGACCAGCACTTGGTCGCTAGAGCATAGCGACCTGAAAGTACCCGCTAGCGACTCAGCGGATCGAATGGAGCAATCGAAGTGATCCGTAGCGACCTATCCTAGCGACTTACCCAAGTCGCTAGCGACCTGAGCATGGCGACCAAAGGAAGCCGCTAGGGAGCTTCGGGAAGACAAAGAAATGTTGACTTTTGCAAACCAAAGTTGACTTCCGGATTTTTATTTGTTTTTCCTGGTTTAATCCCAGATTGTTGGGTTAACTAGGGCTTTTTCTAGACTTATATAAATAGGTCCTAAACCTATTTGATGGGACATCTCTTATCATCTTTTTGTGCTAAGTGTAAACCTAAAACCTTTGTTCCTATTTCCTCTTTAATCAAGTACTATTGTTTTTATCTTTGTTCTTTTCTTCTTATTTCTTGTTTATCCTTGTTAATCTAGTGATCATGCATCTATCCATCATGGGTTTATGTGTTTTCACTATGATTAGTGAGTAGTCTTTTTATTAGGCTCATGGGTTAGGTAGATTTAGGGTGATTAGGAGGTGATTAGGGATTGTTATTGCTTATCTATTAGTTTCCTTCTCTTAGGGTTGTTCTTAATGCTAGGGTTGAGGCAAAATCTCTGATTCTAGATCATAGGTGTTTCATAGCCCACAAGGTGTTTGATGAAATGTCTGAGCCAAACCTTTTGAGAGTCTTGCATGTCTAGCCAATGAAAGTTGATGTTAGGGTGCTTGATTAGTAGTTAAGGCAGATTCTATTGCATGCTAGACTTGTCTTAGTCCAATGAGAGTTGATGATTGAGTTTGTTTAGTATAGGATCAATTTCATGAAAGTGAATTGGTTTTTCTTGTTCCTTAAGCTTAGGATGGAGCTTCCTTGTGCTTGAGCAATCCCTAGTTACTAAGTAATCACCTGATAATCATTGACCAACACCCATGGGTCTAATGCCTTCTAGTATCTGAATTTCTCTAGTATTATTTATTGCTCTGTTTAGTTCCTTGCTCTAGCTTGCTCTTGTTTGCTTTTTGTTTGTTTTCTCTTGTTTCTTTTGCATGTTTAGGTTGTTAGAATCAAATCATAATCAAATCCCTTGCTGCATTTAGCTTAAGTGACTGTTTGCATCTTTGGTGTGTTGAATTACTTCCCAAGTTTGGATTGACACCTTTGTACTACAAAGGATTGGATAAGCACTTAAAAACTGTTTATCAGAGAGTGCTAAAACCTTCACATATATTGCAGTCCCCATATGTTCGGAAATGAGAACTTATTTTATTTGTTTTATGTATTTTCAGGCTTTTTATGAATTTAAGTATTTAGACTTAATTATGAATCTAATTATTTTCAGATTTAATATGCATTTATATAATTATCGTAATAGTATAACTAGTACAAGTAGTCTTACTACGTAAAAAAGTGCACCTATATGTGTAAACTCATGAAAACGTTCTTACAAAAATTTATTCTCGTGACAAAAAAAAATTGTAAAGAGTTATACCAATGATGCAGTTATACCAATGATGCAGTTATACCTTTTGGTTTTTTTTTGTAAAGAGTTGTACTTTGGTCATAATAAATTGTAACTAGTAGTACCATACTCTAAACAAAATTTTCTTAGTTGTACTTTTGAGAATAAGTATATAAACTACATATTACATATTCCTATACAATCAAATGTGTAAAAAATAATTTGGTAGTAAAATTATATGTTATTGTGTCTAAGATTGTGAAAGTAACATTAGAAGTATAAGGTAGATGATGGGATGATAACATCTTTATCAACCAAAAAAAGAAATTTGCACTTAAATCAGTAATATAGTGGTGGAAATGTGTTTTCAGTGTTTTGTTGGCCTATTTAATATGAGAATTGTATTATAAATGAATTTACAAATGCATTTTCATAAATTTATTACAGTTCAACTACAATAGTGTTGTACGAGTTATACTACTTGTACGCATAATACCAGTTTTACCGATTGTACTACGGCAGAGTTGTACCAATCATACCAGTTGTACTAGACATATTCGACACGGAATATAGAGTTGTACTAGTTGTACCTAGCCATATCTGATAGAAATAACATGCATGCTTACATCCTTAGTGTAACATTCAATCATACAAAGCTTACACAAATATAAAGTAGATTACAAACCAAACTAACTCTGAAATGGCACGCGAGTCTTCCTCCTCCTTCGAGGTTCTCCAACCCCTAGGTGACGAGTCACTTGTATTATTCTTTTCTTTTTCTTGTAAGGCTTTGGTAAGACACGCTGAGATTGTATTAATCCTACAAAACTTACTCATTTTTCTTAGTTTATTAATCCTACTAGTTATACTAGTTGGACCAATGAAACGAGTTGTACCAGTTATACTTCTCTACTCTATTATGATATGACGATTCAGCCTATAGAATCTACAAATTCTCGTTATAACACCCTATTAGACTTCGAAAACAACTTTACTATGTATATATACCTGTGGGTAATTCAAGAATCCAATGAAGAGGAGAGAGAGAGAGAGAGAGAGAGAGAGAGAGAGAAGAAGAAGGAAGAAGAACAAACTTTTATCTCTCCAATGCTGCCTTCAATTCGCGGATCTGGAATCTGGAGAATAGAAAGAAAGGAAGAAAAACAAAGAACAAGGAAGAAGGAAGAAGAAGGAAGAATAAATGAGTTAATGGTGTGATTTGGTGTGGTTGGAGGGGAGTAATGTTACGTGATATGAGAGGGAAGAGAGAGAGTTTAATGTGTGGGTGTGGGGTCAGGGAGAGGCGCTTAAACGTGGACCGTTAGATTGTGGTTTGATCGGATGACTCATATTTGTTTTGTTTTATTCTTTTCATTAAGGGCAAAATATGAACTTCATGAAGGAGATGTGCAATTAAACATGAGCCGTTAGATGTTGGTTTGATCGGATGGTTGAGATTTGTTTTTTTTTTTCCTTTTCATTAAGGGTAAAAACAGAAGTTCAAGTGGAGAGAGTCATGTGAGATTTGAGAGAGTTAGTTTTGATTGGTTTTTTGTACATAAGGTCATGCTAGAATTTGATCCGTCAATAATAATAAACGAAGAGGAAGTATGTTTAAGAAAATGGGCTAGCCGAGAAAAAAACAAATGGGCTTGTCGTTTAGGCCCAAAGAGTCTAAAAGTGAAGATGAAGTCATGAAAACTAAAATGCGAACGAGCTTGCTCCAATAAAGCTATAAACCCTAGCTTCATTCTCGTCTTCCTCCGTAGCAGACACTCGACAGCGTTTTGGAATTTCGTAATTTCGATTCATCATTGGTACATTTTCGTCTTGGAATGTGTTTCACTCGGTCTCGATCTCATCAGAAATGTCAAGTAATCCAAATAAATAGCAGTTTAGGGAGGCACCGAGTCTGTGGGTGGTTCGATTTTCTATATCTCCTGTTATGATTGTGTTACATGTTGTACTACTATGTTTGATTAGTAAGGGATAGCAACTTTTCAGGTTTGTTTCATTCCGTCGACATGAGTGCTTAAATGGTTGTTAATGTTTATGGTCTAAGTCAGAAATTGATATCCACCAACTGTTTGATCAAATGTCTGAAAGAAATCAGATGCTGGAGAGCAAAAGCTTAGGATTCCGATTATTCTAGGTTTGATTTTGGTTCAACAAGCAGTTGGGATATGATCCATACGTGAAGATTTCGTTTAAAATGGATTAGTCATTTCTAGATATATAATGTGATATCATCAATTGTAGTTTCCTCTGCTTACAATGAATTTTGATGTATTCCTCTTCGCTGTAACGCAATTCCGCGTTACTCTTGGCTTGCGTCATTTACGTGTTCCAGGTGTGAATCATGGTCATATGCTGTGTGGATGATTGGTGAAAATTTAGAGTTCTCTTCTTAGTTCTTTCAAATCCTCATAAATGTATTATTAGATTCTCTCTTTCTCTTTTAAGGGTTTACACTTTGTTTCTCCTTGCAGACTTTTATAGAGTAAGAGAGAGAGAAAGATGGTGATTCCACCGGCAGTGAGACCACCACGCCTCTTCGACTACCTCAAACCTTACGTCCTGAAGATGCACTTCACGAACAAGTTTGTTCATGCCCAAGTCATCCACTCACCAACGGCCACAGTGGCTTGCTCAGCGAGCTCGCAGGAGAAAGCATTGAGGGAAACAATGAGTGTCACACGCGACGTGGCTGCTGCTTCAAAAATTGGTAAAATCCTTGGGGAAAGACTCTTGATGAAAGACATTCCAGCTGTTACAATTCACATGAAGAAAGAGCAGAGGTATCATGGTAAAGTCAAGGCTGTGATCGATTCTGTTAGGGAAGCTGGCGTCAAGTTACTTTGAGGACACTATTCAACAACAATTCATGAGACCAAATCAGTCTGATGTTGTTAATTTTGAACACTGTTGTTTTTCCGGTTTATCGGACGGATTGTGATCAGATTGGTGACACAATGAAGGCCTTGCTTAGTTCACGTTCCTTCTTCTTCTTCAGGGTTATGCAGAAAAATGTTCAAAAGAGAATTGAGTGTTATAATAAGATTATATCCATTTCATTTCTGAAAATTTTGACGTTTATACAAACCAATATGTTGACTAATCCTGGTGCTTTCTCCACAAGAGTGTTATTAGAAGGGGTTGAATCTTTCCAAAGAGTGACGACAGAGAAAAAGAAGAATAAAAAGGAACAAAAATAATTACCAGAGGAGAGGCTCTCAAGTCTCAATCAATAAATTGGGAGATTCTATTCTAAAACCAAATTAGACGGAGTCTATACAATCGGGTATTCGGGTCGACCCGTAATTGTCTTTCTCCCGGGCGAGACTTGTTGAACTTTAGTCACGAGTACTCTCTTCTTCGTCGTCTTCATCTTTTGCTTCCAGCTTTAGATCAATCGACAAAAGATGGGAAAATGTTTAACGAAGAGGGTGTTTCTGATTCAGAGTCCGATCCTGTTTCTTCATCTCCTGATCTCCTTCTCGTCCGGTTAGTACCAAAAGCTTAGGGTTCTTCTTGTCCACATTTCCATTTAATCTGTTGGTTAGATTTCAGAAAATGGGTATCGTAGATATCGGATTTTATCACTCAAAGTCTCAACCTTTTCTTTTGTCTTTTTTTTTTTGTCGTTTGGATCATTTGGACTCGTCTGATGCAAACCAAAGTGATTAGAAATTGAATTTTGCGTTTTGTTCCTCAGATTGTTGTTGTTCACGTGGGTTCAGTGTTCTTTTTGAGATTGTTCTATTCATGAAAAGAAATGGAACTCTTTGCAATAAAAACTTATTAAGTTCGTACTTGCTTGAGAATGGTTGTAGAACAATGTTTTCAGGTGCAGTGAAACCGGACTCGAAAGGGGTATGCGTTTCTAAAGGAGGACGGTTTCCACCATATGAATCAGAAGGAAAGCCTCCTAAATCTGTTGGTAGAGGATCCAAGGATCTAACTATGTGCCGGGTGTTCCGTAAAAGGACATGTTGCTCCCCTGCTCAGACAAACCCGGCTTTCGTAGCTGTCAGAAACTTGGCTACTTATGGAGAAGCTAGTCAAGATTGCCTGCATTTGTTCGAGTTATTGGAGTGTTCAATCTGTAACCCGAATGTCGGAATTCAACCGGGTCCTCCTCGCATTTGCGCCTCGTTTTGTGACAGGGTTTTTGAAGCTTGCAAAGACGCATACTTCGCCAGTAATGCACTTACACAGGTAACAAAAACCTCGGCACTTACAAGGAAAGTGATCTAAAGGTTTGTGGATTCTAATGGTTTCCATATGTTCTTAGATGATTGGCCCCTGTGGAGTCAACGACGACATCATCTGCGTTAAGGCCTCGAATTGGGAGTCCAACGGCACATCATTCTGCGAAGCAGCTGGTTTTCCCGTTCAAACAAATGATGATTCCAGAGAAGAACCGTGTTACGGAAACAAAGCAAGTCTAGAGTCGGTGGTGGAATCATGGTCGAGGGACTCGAAAAAGAAGACCCCTTTGAAGACTGAAACTTTATCATGCTTTAAAGATCTTCTGCAATGGGTTCGCGTTATGACAACGATTCAGAAGATTTCTTTAGGAGTGTCATTTCTTGTTGTAGGAATGTTCTTAATCAGGTTTCCCCTTTCTCTCTTCTCTTTAAGTTAGCCTCTAAGTAACACCTCATAGTACTAACACTTAGATGATTGGCTACAGGCAATGGAATAACCGTAATCAGAAGCAGAGGCTTGCTGCGATCCAGAGAGCCGCCAGACGATTGGGAGGGAACGTGAACGGGAACTCATACAGTGCAGCTATAAATAGAAGAATAGTTCAAAGTTGATTTCTTTTCACCAATGAACAAGCTGAGGAAGCTTATGGAAGGATATTTTACAGCAGTAGTTGCAAAAGCCATGAATTAACTGTTATCGAAGTCGAACTCTTACTTTGTAAGTGGCTTGTCTCAAGTAAAATTTTGCCAAATGCGAGAGGTACTGTTTTTGTTTTTTTTACTCAGAGAAGAACATTAGAGCTAAAAATGGAAGAAATGTGCTACCTTGATGATATGCAAAGGGGTTTGTAGAACAAGAAAAAGAAATAAGCAAGAAATAAAAATCTACGAGACGCACTCTAACTTAAACTAAAAAGGTTAAAAAAGAAGAAAGAAAAGTGACTATCAAGGAGATAAAAATCTCCAGAAGCAGAAGACAGATCATTCTGCATCTATACACAGAAACCGAAGTGTGTTTTTGCTTTCACACTTTTTTGTTTTATACAGAAGTTGTTTGATGATGATTAAGGACCCTTAGGGTTCTTCATTGCATTCAACCCATCACTGAAGACAGAGACAGTTATAATGGAAGTACGAATTTTGAGCCTAGCTTGAGCTATGAAATCGTTATCTTGAAACAGAAGTCTTAAGACTTGCCCATTTTCGGTACCTGAAACAGAGAAAACATATCGAAAATAGTTGTTAAGTGTACCTAAACCTGGAAACATGCGATAAAAACAAAATCACAACGATGCTCCTATTGCTTAAGACTATGGACTTGAAGTTCATGCTAAGATCTCACATAGAAACCTAAGGTTTTGTTGCAAAGAGTCGAACAAGGTTTTTCATCCTTTTCAGAAGATTTTAAGTTTTAGCTGAAGAACTGTGTTCTTGGTAGAAACGAACCTTCTTGAGAGGCTGACCGCTGCTAGAAGCTGGGGCGGGTTTCATAATTTCGAAAGAGCAAACAAGAGACTCGTCCACGCTCAATAATGCACCAGCGTTGTCAAACTCCCCACCATAGTTTGGAGCTGAAAATATCGTGACTAACCTCCGTTTTGCGAAAAACTCGTACCCATCTTCCACTACCTGCAACACAAAACCATCACACATGTCCAATATGGTGATTGGTGAGGAAGTTCTCATAAAGTCTCTAGCTTTACGACCAAAAAAAAAAAAAAAGACGCTAATCTCAAATCAAATTTGGCAGGTTATAGATTTGAATATTTGATCTCGTGGAGGTTAGTTTGTTTGTTTTACCTGATGGCCTCGGCAAATGAGGTCAAGATCATTCTTATCCAAGAACTCGGCGACTTTATCAGCTCCAAAAGTGAAAGAGATGCCTCGATCACTATCAGCCCAGCCTTCAATCTTCTGGTCAGGATCAGACCAAAGTAAGTCACAAAGAAGACCGCTGTCTGGAATCTCTGCAGGCCTTTGAATCTCTCGAATCTGATTCAGATTGTCCAATTCCGGTGACAGCCCACCGTGCATGCATAAGATCTTGTCGTCGATGAGTGCGGCTACGGGCAAACAGTTGAAGCAATCAGTAAAAATCTTCCAAAGGCGTACATTGAATCTCCGCTTGCACTCGTC
Organism: Isatis tinctoria; assembly: GCA_010577795.1. NCBI lineage: Eukaryota > Viridiplantae > Streptophyta > Magnoliopsida > Brassicales > Brassicaceae > Isatis > Isatis tinctoria. The sequence continues at coordinate 5,323,549 of CM021250.1, read as the reverse complement.
GTAGAATCCGTAAATCCTGTTGATCTTAGCATCCTCGTGGTTGCCTCTCAAGAGATATATCTTTGATGGGTAACGAATCTTGTAAGCGAGAAGCAAACATATGGTCTCCAAACTTTGCTTGCCTCTGTCAACGTAATCGCCGAGGAAGAGAAAGTTTGCTGAAGGAGGATAGCCTCCGTATTCGAACAACCTCAGAAGATCTTGGTATTGGCCGTGTATATCACCTGAGATCATCGAATTACAATTATGCTCAAATCCACACAAAAAGCCCTAACTTTTGCAGATTTCTTCACCCCCCAATTATGCAATTTTGATCATGAGGGTGAGAGAGAGAGATTACCGCAGATTCGAATCGGGGCATGGAGCTCGAGGAGATTGGGTTGAGAGAGGAAGATTTGACGGGCGTTGAAGCAGAGTTGACGAATCTCGCTCTCCGATAGCTGAACCTGTTTCCCTCCTTTACCCTCCAACAATCTCCTTATTATATCATCCAAAACTCCTTTCTCCACCATCCCTTCCATACTCGTCATCATCGTCTTCTCTCAGATCCCTATTTTCTTCTCACCAGAATCCAAAATTGATTACAAAGGGTTTGCCCTGAAGCAGGTCCCGTTTACGTACCGATCGAATAAAGATTTATCCCTCTTTGAACTTTCCCGAGAAAATGTGGGAAACGCGAAATGGAGGAGGGTCAAACAAGGAGAACCCAGAACAAATCTATTTGTCAGAGGAGGAAAGTAGATCAAATGGTAGAGAAGATAAGAAATGAACAATCCGAAAGAATGATTATAAAACGGGAAAACTAAAAAGAGATCCAAAACTTTAAAAGCATTTGAGAAATCAACATTAATTTTCAGAAAGTGAATATACACCTACCACACAAATTTCCAAACAAATAATCATGGAGTTTTCAATTGGTGACCGAAAATATATGCAGATTTGGACATACATTGTTTTATTATGGAAATAAAAGTTAAAATGTTATAGAAAAAGGTTTTTCAGATGTAATTTAATACAAATGATGTATATACGCGATAAATAACATATACAAAATAGAAATATTTATGAAATTTCTCATTTAATAAATGATTGGTTTTTGTTTTATCAAAAGTATTTTCACACACACATTATTTTAGTATGAAAAAATAATGTATATACTCCTCTGAGATATGAAAACTAGATGATACCCCGCACCTTGTGCGGGTAAAATATATAATTTATATTTGATTATTATGTAAACGATTATCATAGTATTATAGTAGTCAAATTTTTATGGCTAATATACTATCTATCTATAAATATAATATTCAGTAGAATATCTAATCTAATAAACAATAGCAATATATCATCAAACATAATATAAAATTTATTAAAATAAAAATATTTATAATATTATAATTTTAAATTTAAAATAATTTTAGTATTTTCACAATTTATGAAGTTGCTAATATTTAAACATCTATCAAACAAAAGTATATAAATATTTTTATATTCAATTTAATAATGTAGTTCAAATAAAACTTGATTAAATCAAATAAAAACTTTCAAATTTCGGCGTTTATTAAATACTTCATATACGTAATTCAAAATTCTGAGTAAATTTAATTATTTATAAGCAATATGCATGTCATCCCTTTCATTTTGTAGTCCATGTGGGATAAAAAATTTCATTTATATAACTTCTAAAATTTAAATGTTATACAAGCCATTAAATCTCTTAATTATATACTTCTAAATGTTTGAATCTAATGATACCATAAAAAGAGAAAAAAAATCTAATGGAATATCTATATTTCCAAATATTAAAAAGTATATTAATTTTTGGTTGACGTGTCTGAATGTAACTATTTTATTGGTTAGCTTCCCCTAAAATTACTCTGAGTGAGACACGTGTCTGAATTTCTCTCTCCGTCTTCTCAATTAATATATAGGGGATATATTTATCGGTCATGCCATTTCTATATTCTGGATAGTCCTGGGTATTCTAACCAAAATCGAAATATCGAACCGAAACCGAACTGAAATAACCGAAATCGAAATCGAACCGAATTTTTTAAAACATCCATTGGATAATGAATTGGGAATTTCCCCATATCCGAACCGAACCGAAACCGAACGGATAACCGAATATCAGAAACACCATCTATATACCTAAAAATATTATTTATATTTATATTTAAAATAACTAAATAATAAAAATTAACCAATATTACTTAAAAACCGAATTATCCAAAAAAATTTATCCAAAATATCCAAAATTATCCGAATTATCCGATATTATCCAATATTATCTGAAATTATACATTTTTTTCCAAATTATCCGAAAAATATAAGAAAAACTGGAACTAAAACCGAAAAAAACCGAACCAAACCGAACCAAATTTTGTGATTAACCGAATGGTTACTAAATCTCTATAACCGAAAAAATGAAAACCGAAAAACCAAACCAAACCGAACCGGAAAATCGAAAGCTCAGACCTAACTCTGGACATGAAAATGTATTTTTATTCAGTCAACTCTTTTACGAAATTGATTCTTTTTATTCAAATGGAATATGTTGTTTAAGCAAATGGGCTAGCTGACAAAAAACGAATGGGCTTGTAGTTTAAGCCCAAAGAGCCTAAAAGCGAAGATGAAGTCATGAAACCTAAAATGCGAACGAGCTTGCTCCTATAAAGTCATAAACCCTAGCTTCATTTTCGTCTTCCTCCGTAGCAGACACTCGACAGCGCAAGCCATGGTACTTACTTCTCTCTATTATTTTCTGTGTTTCGTATTGTTCAACGGAAGATTTTTTCCATTTTCTGAGCTTGATCTGGTGGTTTTAGCGGAAGATTGATTATTCCTTAGGCTTCTTCGTTTCGATAGTGGAATATAGTTTTGTAGATTTCGAGTGTGGTGCTCTGTAATCATCATTAGTTTATGGATTTGCGAGATAGCTTTTAGCGAGACTCCTGTGTCTATGTATTTTGAGATTTTATTGTGATTTACTTGCTATCGAGGTTGATTCATTGGTTTTCTCGATGGTGTAGGGTATCGATCTTATCGCCGGAGGTAAGAGCAAGAAGACCAAAAGGACAGCTCCAAAGTCCGATGATGTCTACCTCAAGCTTCTCGTCAAGGTAATAACATTGAGTTCCTACTAAGCTTCTGGTTTGGTCCGTTTATTGAATCTCTATGACGTGAGATATATTGAGATTTTGGCCTTTTTGTTTGTTGATAAACATGACAGCTATACCGGTTTTTGGTAAGGAGAACTGGCAGCAAGTTCGATGCTGTGATCCTTAAGAGGCTTTTCATGAGCAAAGTCAACAAAGCTCCTCTTTCACTCTCCAGACTCGTTGAATTCATGAAGGGCAAGGTTCGTTTCCTCGAGACTTCTCTATTGCTCTCTATATACTCGTCTACCTTTTTCATTGTAATTCTATTCGCATTTGTCAAAGTTTTAGTTTTTTTTATTCCCCTATTATATTATAAAGTTTCTATTATTTTAATTAGATTTTGTTACTCTTGATCCACTCAATTGGTTTGTTTTTTTCTTTTCTCGTACTTTAGGATGGTAAGATTGCTGTGTTGGTTGGGACAATAACTGATGATTTGAGAGTGCACGAGATCCCTGCCATGAAGGTTACTGCCTTGAGGTTTACAGAGAGAGCAAGGGCTAGGATTGAGAAAGCTGGTGGAGAGTGCTTAACCTTTGACCAGCTTGCCCTCATTGCTCCATTGGGCCAGAACACGGTGAGTAATGAATCTCTCTTCTTTATCAAAATGCTTTTAAGTTTATTATATGAAATTTTGACGTGTTGAATGTGTTGTGGCAGGTTCTCCTTAGAGGACCCAAGAACTCTCGTGAGGCAGTGAAGCACTTTGGTCCTGCGCCTGGTGTGCCACACAGCCACTCCAAACCTTATGTTAGGTCTAAGGGAAGGAAGTTTGAGAAAGCTAGAGGAAAGCGAAAGAGTCGTGGATTCAAGGTCTAAGATGTCTCTGCTGTTTCGAGGGTGTTATTTCGTTATGGTTGCTTTCAGAATCGAAATTTTGGTAGAGAACTCTGGTTTCTCGTTCCCTATTGCAGACGTTGTTTTAAGTTTTCTGTCTTTCCCTTCTAATCGACAATTCAATGTTTTGCTTAATAACCTTTTAAAAGTTTACTGCTACCAAGCGTCGTTTCAGATTTGTCTATTAGCCATGATAATTACATGGATCCATAAGTAGAAGCTGCACTTCTGTTGACCTCTGGCCAAAATAAAATGTTCAAGCGAATTACAAGTGGTGTTATTGCCGAGACTGTTTTCTAAAAATATGTTTTTTTACTTAGATTTATTTTCGTATGATAACATAACTCCGAATTTTTTCCAATGATTAAAAGGCAAACAAAATTCATATTTATATGATCTTTTTTGGAGAAAAGGGGATGCCGCAACAAAATCTCTCTTCACAAATTGTCAGACTCTTCGCAGATTAACTACATGAGAAAGAGAGGCTGATAACGAGGATATCGCAGAAACGATCAGCTAACGTATAATCGTAACGGAGCTTGTCAAATAAGAACACACAAAGGTTTTTCAGCACAAGTATATGTACTGCAACAACATTGGAACACAACTCCGAGGTAACAGGAGTTGGCACAAAAGATCAATACTGGACCTCTCGGGTTTCCGAAAAGAATAATGTGCGAAAACTAGAGTTTCAAGACCAAATAATATTATATAGATTAAACAAAAACCAAATTCCAAGTGCCATAACATCACCTCAATTACATGATAGATTGGTCCTCTGGATTAACAAAACGAGAATCTGAATCTCCAAACAGATGTGCAAACTAGAAATCTAATCAAAGAGCGTCTTACATTTTTTGTTGTTTAGGAAAAAAAAAAAAAAAACTAGTCGAAACTTGCATTCAAGAACTTAAGCAATTTATTCCTCTTGCTCTCTGCAGCTTTGTCCTCTTTGGACTTGTCAACCTTGAGCAGAATCTATATACAGAAGAAGCATGTAAGCAACGATCGAATGTTTATGATTAAACAACCCAAAAGATAGAGAGTCATGACTGACTTTTTTTCCAGAGACAGCACTTCTACGCTCACCATCGTCCTTGTCCCGACCCAAAAACTGAATTAGGAAAGAGAAGGAATCATAGTGAAACTCATGATTAACAAAACAGGGAACTTGATGCAAAGTTTAGATCTTAAGGGTATATAGCTTTAGTACCTTGGATAGTTTAACAGGCCCGCTGCTTCCTTCTCCATCCCCATTCTATACAAGACTCACATTGCCAGGACCAAAAAGGAAAACAAACAAAGAAACCAGGAAAATCAACAATGTCCCCGGTTTATCATGTCACCAACCCCAGCTCCAAGTTCGAAGAGGCCATAGAGAAAGGCAAAAGAAGTACTATAAGTAACTGTCATCTTGATGAATTTTTTTTTTTCTTTTAATACGAGGCAAAATAAGAGTTTAATCTAAAGCACATATCGAAATGAGACAAATTGACCAACCTTTCTGTCTCTGTTCTTATGCCGTTTATGACGATGACTCTTGCTTCGCTCCTTATCCTTCGCCTGTAAACAGAGAAGGCACTTGTAAGCCGACAAATCATAAAGAGAGACATGACAAGATTAGCGAACAAGTAACCTTCTTCGGCTTTTCATGCTTCTTGTGCCTTCGTGACCTCTCATGCTCACTATCTGAGCTCTCGCTTCTGCGGAAAAAAAAATCGGAGACAATCGCATTTACTTCAATACTATCCGCATACCAAACCAAACCTAAAACCCTTGAAACTGATGAACAAAATCAACATGTGAAACCAGGTTCATCGATCCAGAAACGGAAAGCAGTTTACAGCTTTTAAACACCAAAACATGAAATAAGGGTTTTCGATCGTGTTCCTCTGCGAGAGATAGTATAGTTGACACCATGACTACAATGACTAATCCACGGACCTGGAGGAATCGGAGTAAGAAGAAGCAGACGAATCGTGTCTACGGCGTCGTTTCGAGCTGGACCGGCTCTTCTTCCGCACCTTGAACGAGTCCCTGTCTCTGTCGCTTCTACGGTGGCGACGGCGATCCTTGCGGCGGCGATGAGAGGAGTCTGAAGAATCAGAGGACACGTCTGAGGAGGACGAAGAGGAGGAGGAAGACGATGAAGCCGCCATCGTTTCAGAGGAAAGAAAATCAATCAGGAAAATTAGATCTTAAGGGTTTTTGCTCAATTATGTAAGAAAAGAGATAATATTTGGTATAATTAGAGGGCTGAATTGTATAACAAAAAACTTCAGTGGTACTTTTTATATAAATATTAAAAGGATGAGGAGTTTTATGCAATTCGACAATCCCCGCTTACAAGTCACACAACCCGGGCCAAACTCCGCTGACTGGCCCAGCCCTAAAAACAAAAACTCTGATTTCCAGAAATTGTAACCCAAACTATGCTAGTTTCCTAACGCCTAACCAAATCATAATGTCTTAACATTGTAATCATGTAGACATGAGCGCATGATCACTCAATTGTTACTGATAACTAAATCAGTCAATGTGATATCTTCAACCGTGTCCAAAATATTAAATTGATATGATTCATTCATATACAGAATTGGTGCCTAGGCAATTAATGTATTACGTATGAAATCTTCTATACAGTTTGGGTACGAAAGAAAACCCTTCATCTCAAAACAATGATGTACTAATATTTTAAGAAATTAATACAGTATATATACCGGAAGATATAACATGAACTTACAGAGCTAACCATATACTCATTTACAAAATCCTCAAGGTTTGTCCAAATATTTATCCTTTTCTTGAGTATAAAGCATAGAGACACACACGTACGACCTCTAGTTAGACGCTGACCGAACTTGTCGGAGAAGCCGAAGGTGAAACTGAAGGGGAGGCCGAAGGTGAAATCGAAGGGGAGGCCGAAGGTGAAGTCGAAGGGGAGGCCGAAGGTGAGACTGAAGGAGTAGCCGACGGAGAAGCCGAAGGTGAAACTGAAGCTGAAGGAGTAGCTGATGGTGAAGCTGAAGGAGAAGCTGAAGGTGACCCTAAGCCACTGGTTTCACTGGCTCCTGGGGAAGCCGCTGGACCTGACCGTGCCGTGTTCGAACTGGAACCGGAGGTTGTAATGTTGGAGGAAGCGGGATCAGTTGCTGAACCGTTTCCGGCGAAAAGACCGGGGGTGTAGGGAACACCTTTACCCGGAATCCAAGAGTCCCCTTGGATGTACTGAGCTGGAGTGAACTGAAGAATTTCTTCTTCGGTCAACTTCTTGATTCCTTTCCAAGTAACCCGGTTTGCTACAGGTGCACCAGGCCCAGTGTTCCGCACCTCCGAATAGAAGAGCGTGTCGAGGCCGAAATTTCCATTCCACGGCTGCCATCCTTCGGCCGGAATAAAATCCGGGATGTACGAGTCCATGATAATTGTTTTTGAATATTCTTTCCATGGCCTTCCAAGATAGGCTTTGCTAGTTTCCTTGACTGCCAAGTAATCTTCTGCGCCAGCAATTGTACACCCTTGGAGCACGAATCCTGTGGATTCTCGGGGATCTTTACGTCCGTGGGCGGTAATGGGGCATGCCTGGTTCGGTAGTGGCTTCCTCACCAAGAATGTACAGTTCTGGAATACCGCGGCTGCGTCTCCAAAGAGAAAATCGATGGTGCCTGAGATAGTACAGTCCCGGTAAAACTGACGGTGGGAATGTGCGTAGAGAGTGTCTTGGTAACCATCAAATCTACAGTTGTAGAATATGGACTCGTCTGACAGAACCCTAATCGCAACCGCTTGATGACTTATCGCCCCGGCCGTGTTCTCGAAACCCATGTTCTTGGCAATGAAATGGTCTCCAACGATTGCTGCAATAATGATAACGAAATGCTCGTCCGTCAAATACATATTGACAATAGGAAAAACCACAAAAGGGAAGAGACATGATAAGAATCATTACCAACGGTTGCTGTACGGTAGGTGGTAATACCGTCCTTGAAACTTTTGTCGCCGGTAATGACGGTTTTGTCCGGGCCATCGCCGATGAAAACCACATTTGGCATGCTCCTGTTCACCTGAACATATTCTTTATAGATTCCGCCCTTTATGTGAACCACGAAAGTCGCATTCTTCTTCTTCGGGACATTTTGCAACCCCTCGTTGATCGTCTTGTACTGACCGCTTCCGTCCTGCGCCACAACCATATCTGGCTTGACCTCAGACAATGGAGCGGTCAAGAGCCTACGCACGCGCCCATCCACCCACGAAGGGAACTCTTGGGACAGCAGCCGGCGACTATTCAGCTCCGGGAACTGCATTTGTCCCAAGTAATTCGACATCTCGCTGACCATTGCAAGCCCGTTATGTGTTAACTGAACCGCGGTTTTCAATGCCTTCTTCATCGTCTCACCTGCATCACCTTGTGTCCCTTGAAACCCATCGAGACAAGTTTGCTCATGGCTAATCGTCGCGCTGAGCCAGACCTTTAGCTTAATCAACGCTTCGTCAACCTTGTGAAACTCGAACCTTCCCAATTCCTCAAACGAATTACTAAGCTCGCCGATTGCGTAATCCATTAGCTCCTTGCATTGGTCCAAAGCCATCTTCGTCCTCGGATCCTTTTGAAGCTCAATCATAGTCTGTGACTTCTTCGCCACGTCGCTTATCTGTTTCATCGTCACGTTAAAAGCTGCCTTCACAAGCTCCAACGGGTCCGATGTGTCCTTCGCATCCTTCCTCAGAGTATCTTCACAAGTCTTCTTGTAATCCGTTGGGGCGCAAACATCCTTGATGGCTTTAACGGAAGCCGTGATTTCTTCATTACCTCCGTTGTCGTTATTATTGACGCTAACGCCGATGGTAACGGCGACAACCATAGAAATGAGAAGAACAGAGGAGATGGAGATAATTACGTACCTCCTTTTCCTCTTCGAATCATCGTCGTATGATCCAAATGCCATTTTTGTCAAAAAAAAATTTGTTTTTTTGTTTTTTGTTTTTTTTTGTATAAATTGAACAGCTCCTTTTTGTTTTTCTACTTTTTCTAACTTTTTTTTAAAAGAGCTGTTTATTTGTTTTTGTATTGACTCCTCTTTCGAAGCTTACGTAGCCTCCTTAGGAGTGTCAATTTTGCATAATTTTTAAAATATTTACTATGATAGTTTTGTTTCCGACAGATAAAGAAGTTCCTAGTTTTGCTTGCTCTGTTTTATGAGGTTTGGCGGGAAAGTCGTTCGGCTTAAGAGCGTGAGAGAGAGACAAAAATAGCTTTGTGGTTTTGGCTTTTTCTCTTATATATATATATATATCTATGAGTTGCTAAACATGGAAAATTAATTCATTGATGATCTTAATTTAAGTACAATCGAATTAAATTACAAAAATTAGACTTTCTTCACATTATTTGATGGACAAAATAATGGCTTGGATAAGTTAAACAAAAATGAACGGGATGATATTCGACTTTTTAAGTTTTTTTTTTGGGTCAAGACTTGTAAAAACATTTTATCCTATATATATTAAGCATATTTCATTTTTTTCGTTGTTTGAGAAAAATATGTAAAAAAGGCCAACTGTAGATATTCATTTAAAGATAAATTGCAATAACAAAATGTTGGTTTAACATTTGTTAAGATGTCTGAATTCCAACTTTGTTAAGATGTGAAATCATAGTTAAAATTAACTAGGAATATATATTTGGTAAATCAAATCACAAGGTCAGGTAAAGAGAAACAATTGAAAAATTATGCTTGCTAGATATCTGAAGATAGAACATAAATAATGGCTTTTAAAAATGTCAAAAGTATTATTAGTATCAAGTAAATTTACGAATAAAATTGTACAATAGTAACACTGGACATATATATGCATGGGGAATAAGTACGGCTTACAATATTAAGACGTAAGGGTAAGCTTTACATTCACCAGCTAGCAACAAAGGTACTAATAAGATCTGTCAAATAGTTTTAGAAAATCTCTTACAAAGAGACGCATACTTACTCCATACAAAGACTTTTATTCCCCTGGGTTGTTCATCTTTGTATATAAGTTTTAATGGAATATCATCTTGGATTTACTATTACAGACATATAATTTGGAAAAGGAAAAATACAATGTTGGTATTGCCCCCGGAAAAGAAAGATTTCATAATGCTGTTCTGTTTTCGTGAAAAAGGGATAAAAAAAAACCAACATATTATATTAAATCAGCATTCATGAATTTATCTTGGATATCTTTTACCAATAGTTCTCTAGTCTGATTTAATAAATAAAATGACACTAAAGGTATTCAAGCTTTTCTTTTCCTGGATATGTATATATATATATCTGAAAATAATATATTAGGAATAAAGCTGTTATTCTTTCTAGTTCATGCACCATTTTGTCATTTTGTTTCCTTTTGGGTACTTATCTCCAAATTAGAACATAGAAAGTAATAGTTGATTACGACCGAAAAGCTAATAAAAGAAATCTCACAATTTTCTTTTACTAACTTTTTGTCATAGCAAAGATGCAACTGTAGTCTGTAGTCAAGCAGTTAAGAAACAGCTGTCTAAGTACAGTGTTTATGAAACATCTTCCAAGTTAATTTTCCATATATACATTGAAATTTCTTTGTATTTGCAATGATTAAATGTTTTCTATAAAATTAGTGTAGAATAACATCATCCTTCCATACGAGTGAAAGATGCTACTTTGACTAGTTAGCTTATTAATTGTTATTTCATTTTTAAATATATTTTTGGGTAAACATTTTATAGATATATCTCTACATAGAAATAACATGCATTTCCACTATAAAAATATAGAAACGTTAGCAGTTTGCAACAGTTGTATAATGAATTTTTGGGCACTATTTTATATGTATTTCCTATAATATAAGGAAATGTTAATTCTCAAGATTTTGATATTTTGATATAACGTAAATATGTGTAACTGTAAGTCTGTAACATGAATAAATAAATAAATACCGAGTTATATAATTATATTGGTACATGTTAATTTTAGACCAATGGCATTTTAAACAAAGATGATTAGAGAAACAAAGTAACTTCTAAAATGGATAGATAATGATCTATAGTATACATTACGTAAGCACGCATGAATACACATATTCTAATGAGTGTAAATACCGAGTTGTAAAAATCATTTTTATACACATGTCACACAAAACATTAGCTTGGAAGACAAAAAGAGCAAAAATCAAGATGATTCGAAAATTGGTTCATATATACTTCATAGTATACTTGTATATTGTCCACTGTTACAGACCCGTACCACAACATATATATAGTCGAATGACTAGATAATTATCCGATTATAAAAATTAAATTCACATAAGTTGTCATTGGAATACAAAAGGGTAAATTAAAAGTGACTAGAGAAACAACCATTTATTTTTAAAATATGGATTCCCGCTAGTTAAATATGCATATATGTACAGTTTCACACAAGAAAATCATTTTGTAAGACAGAAAGAGTAAAATGAACATGATTAAAGAAACAACCATAACTTTTGAGATATCGATTCAAAGTAGTTCTGATTTTAATTAATTTTACCCATTGGAGATTTTATACCATAATTGTTTACGAACATTAAGGTTTTCTTTTCAATAAATAGCGTCCGCACTTCTCCGAATCTAGCACAAAGAGATAAAGATCACTTTTCAATCCGAACAAATTAAAGAAAAAGATTTTGTTATGGAGAACCAAGTTATGTCTTCTGCAAGCTCTTCCACACCCGAACCCGAAAAATGCAAAGGCATTATCGTGGTTGTGGAGGAGTCCAAGGAGAAGGCAACGGAGAACAACAATCTGGGACTAGGGTGTCCTCAGGAGGTTGTGTCTGAAAGGAGGAGTGAGAGCCCTAGTCTCGGATCTGGTGCTGTCCGAACAGGAAATGAGATCATGAGGCTTTACCCATCAAAATCTAATAAGATCTACACTTGTCACTTTTGCAGCAAAGGGTTCTCAACCTCACAAGCCCTAGGTGGTCACCAGAACGCGCACAAGCAGGAGCGGGAGTGGGAAAAGAAGCGCAAGGAGATGGAAGAAGACTTCCCCGGACTCGCCTTTTTGAACCCTTACCTAGACAAGCCTCACTTACTCTTAGGTGGGTATTCACAAGATGCTTTATCAAATGAGAATCATCTTGGGATCACTCTTGAACCTTTCAAACGCGGAGGAAGCGGCGTTTACCCATCCTTCAATAGCGGGCTCGCTAGAGGAATCGCGGACATGAACATGACCGTTGTTCCTCGCATGAATCCTACTCGCTTCTTCACAGGGAACACTTTTACCTATGGTTCCTCTTCAAGGGAACTTGGCCCCAGACCCTCCTACAACAGCTATCCCCCGATACTCGCTACAAACGTTCCTCCTTTTCCTCCTCCTCGGACCACTTATCTTCCTAGCGATTTGTATTCGCAAGAGAACCTATTGAACGAGAAGAATCTCATCTCAAAGATAGGCAATCACAAGATTGTGGAGATCGATGATGATGATGATGATGATGATGATCATCCACAAGAAGGAAAATCTAAGAACTGGGGCACTGATTTGTCTCTATCCCTTTGAGCTAGTATTGTTTAGTCCTGTGAGTTGTTTAGTTTTCATTTTCGAGGTATCCTAGCTATTAGAGACCTCTCTCCATCACATCTCTCTCTCTCTCTGAAGGTTGTTTTTCTCTTTTTAATTTTTATTGTTTTTCGTTTTAAATGTTTCTTTGTCTGTAGCATCTCGATCTTTTACTCGCATGTAATTGTGTTTTGGCTGATTTGCTTTTTCCAATTTCTGATTCCTTTTCTTGTTGATATCTTTATGTCATGAGTCTTTTATCATTTCGGCAATTGTCAAAATCCCTGGTTGAATATTAGTTAGGGAAGTAAATTAATTCTTCCAAGGTTATGGAGGTTATGTGTCGTGATTTCAAACCATTCGATTCAGAACTAGACCTCTATTTATGTTCTACATATCTCATAATTTTTAGGACACTGAATAAAAAAATTAGTTATCCAAATATATGTTCTTGATTAAGTTAGTCGAGTTATTAGTAATAGTGTTGAATTGAAGAGAACTTGCCAAAAAAATTCAGTTTTCAGGATGGATGTATATATATTACATGGCACGCACCATACAGTACTACAGAGTCTACACAAATATTTTCGTTATGTAAAGAAAATGAAATGCATCAACTGAATTATATTTGACATAGTGTATATATATGATGCACAATCATTATTTTGTTTAGCTTAAAAGGTTAAATTAGAGCATGTAATATGTAAGACACAGGACATAGGAAATCTACCATCGGGCAATTATTATTCAATTAATAGTCAGTGCATATTAAAATTATCCCAATCAATCAATTTTACGTATTAGTGTTTTATATATGAATCTTATGTCTGCGCATCCGCGGACGAATCATCTAGTAGTATATAAATATGATGCGCAATCATTATTTTGTTGAGCTTAAAAGGTTAAATTAGAGCAATGTCCAAAAAATAGTCTTGCATTTAGGATGGAGCGTTTTAAAGATTCTAAAAAGTAATTTGAAGAGATCGTGTTGACTCAAGTTTCGAAAAAGTAGACTTTTGTGTTGACCAGAAAATGTCCAAAACAATATATCGTCTATATTTATAAACTACGAAACCTTGCCTTTTTGGGAAACAATGAGTACAGTAGTAACGAATAAACGATAGTTACGTAGGGACAACGTCTATCCCATATCAGTCCTAAAGCGAATTAAGTAACCAATGCTTCAGTCCATGATTTGAGGTGTATAACTTTGCCAATCAAACTTCTTCTAATTTTATTTTGCAAATGTTGAACATCCACGAATGTGAATTTTCTTAAATGGAATAGTACTCTAAATATTTTTGATGTTAGAATTTACAGGTAAGCTTATTTGTGCTGGCTGACTCTCAAAGAAGCCTTAATAACCTTATCTTTCGTTGGTTGGTGCTTCGCTGGCGATTCCTTCTCAGTTTTCGCTATGTGGACTAAGGTTACAGTACTGATGTTTGTTCTCCAACTTCTTCTTCCTATTTGTAGACTAAGAGAGAGGCCTGGAACTGAAACCAGAACTCAAGACCTGCATCGAAAGTGTTGTCTCGTATTGATAGTAACCGGTTCCTGAATCCCCTGCCCTGCCAACTTCGTATTGGAAGTATGGGTATTGCCCAGTTCCAGCCTTTGTCCATCACTATCGACTTCATCCTCTGCCTTGCCAACTGTTTTCCTCCTCTCTTGACCGAGTCTATACTAAAACTTTACTACTCTCCCTGTATCTGTTGTTAATCATTTTTCCGGTCAAGTTTGCTGCTCCGATGATGGTCTTGACACTGCATGCTTCACCCACCCATTTGCTTCGTCATTCTTCTCCGGTTCTTTTATTTGGTAGGTTTGGCCCAATATATATCTAACGGAGATTAGCCTCCCAGCATTAACCGCTTTCTTGTACGTCCTAGCTCCTCAGTCCTCACGGCCTTTTTATGTGGGGTTTCAACATTCCTTGGCTGGGAATGAGTGGAACTCTTTAATGTTGTGGATGGCTAAATTACAAATTTTCTTCCTTTTTTGCCAAGGAGATTTCATTTTCACCATTCTTCTCTCGGAGCGAGGTCACTTCTATTTGCATCATTTCTTGAGAAGATATTGTTTTCATATTCCTTCTAGTCCATCATACTTCCTTTCTATTAAATGTGGTTTTTTCGAAATCATTGTTGGCAAAATCATTGTATTTATGAGGCTAAAAAATGCAATCGGATATCTCTACGAATTTCGATTTTTCAATGTCACAGCTTAAAGTGATTAAGTTTCAACATTCCGACTTTGCCGTGAAAGTTTTATCAATGCATTTCAACCTTATATAAAACTAGGGGTGACCTGCACTTCGTTCGGGGTTATGGTGGATATATGTGTTATATTTGTTTTGTTATTTCAAATTGTTTGTGAATGATTTGAACTGCTGGTTGTTTTTAAATGAATTGATTACAATTATTGTATTGTTGAATTTTGATTGTGGTTTTTTTTTTTTTTGCGTTGTATTATGAGGATCATCAGACAATGTTATTAATTTTTTGGTTGTCCACATCTTGTCAATTTTTTTGCCAGATTCATTTTTTTTGTCTTTGCAGTCTAATAGGGTGTGTGATTCAATGTAGGAGACTCATTCAGTTAAATCTCAGCTGTCCATTTAATAATGTTTGTGTTCCCTTATTTTGTTTTCCTTTTGTCTTTGCCCTAGATTCGTTTTGTATGGAAATTTTTCCGAGGGAGTTAAAGAGATTGATTTTGATGTGTGTCGGTCTACTTTACTGGGGGAAAATTTCTGGTGTCCGTAAAATATTTTTAAACGTGGCTATTTTTGTTCTAGCACGGATGTGTGATATTATCTTTGAAATTTTTTCCGGTATATTTTGTCAGAGAGACTTAATATTATTTAGGTCATTTTGATGTTTGATTGTGAAGAGAAATTTGAAGAGAGAAATTCAAGTTAGAAATTTGAAGAGAGAAATTCAAGTTATGTAAATGCTTATGTGTCAAAAATGTAGAGTTTCTGTGATGATGTGGCAACATAAGAAAAGATGATAAATAATATTATATATATAGATTCGTTGATGATTTGTTTTAATTTTGTTTTTGCTTAGAGTTTATTGTAATTATCAAAGAAAATGGATTGTTCCCAATTTTTGTTATATCCCAGAAATTTGAATTAATAAATTTAAATTTGCAAGTGTTATGATAATTAATTATAACCAAAAGAATAATTAACTTCTACAAAATCGTAATTAAATTAGAGATTTTCTTACAGAAAAACTTATATCAATTATGTTTGTGTAAATAAAGATTAGTCGATTCCATGTAGTTAGTGAACATTTTGTGACTTTTATTATAAATCAGAAACCTTTTAACAAAGTTATTATAAAAATATCTGAATATCAGTTATTTTTTTGACAAAAATATTGTTGTATGTCCGAGAACAAATCATTTATTTTTTTGTTAACGAATAAATCAAATTTGGATTATAAATAGTCTAAACTAATTTTTACTAAGGGACAGTGACATAAATTACATGCATGTATCATTATTAAATTTTATGACTCATTAACAATATGTAATCAATTATTGAGTATTAATTAGCTGTACATTTAATTTACCAACTTTATGAAAGCAATAAAAGCACACAAAATATCATTTAAGGAAGAAAGTTAATATTGGGCCTTATTTGTTCCCATATAATTTGAAAATAACTTTTCCTAGTTCTATGAGCTTAATGTATTTGTCAAACCCTAGAAATATTATACCATAAATACTTAGATAAGCTTAATTAAGACCGTTTTGAACAAAAAAAAAAATAGCTTAACTGAGACCGCTAACTTCTTGCGACTAATTAATAAATAGGAATAGTCTTTATTCTGTCATCGACTGTGCAACTGCAAGAGCAGGCCAACCAAAAAAAAAACAAAGAACCTATAACAAAGTGGGTTAGAGATTGTCTCACAATCTAGGGTTTAATTACGCCTGCTGTGTTTGCAAGAAAAAAAATTTCTCAGTACAAAGCCACAAAACTTGTGCTTACAAGAGAGATAGATGGAGATGAACCGCAAAGAGATGGAGCCGGACTATCCTAGCCTCCTCCATTTTGATCGGTACTCGAACAGTTCTCATTTTCTAAAAGCTTGTGATCAATCTAATTTAAATGACTCTTCATCTGATAACTTTCGTACTAGTGTTCAATTCTCCGACTTTTCTATAGGAAAATCCGATGTCCCGCCATTATTTAAGAATATTCGTTTTAGTTCTGAGCATGGTTGTTTGACCATGGATGTTAAAGCATCTTCTTCATCTACATCAGCCTCATTTTTATGTAATCTGTCGCTGAAACTTGTTCGTGGCAATGCTCATATTCCGAAGATTTACACAAGAGATCTCATTTCAACCATTGGAAGTCGTGACGATCACTCGGTAGATGTTAGTCCAAACTTCGAAGAAAACAGTTCCATCATCCATGGTTCTAAAGATTGGGGGATCGATCTGTCTCTCCAGATGTAATCTTCATTTTTTTTTTTCAAAATAATTAGGATAATAATTCCCTATGTAGTTTTATTTCAAATTATGTGCTTCGTTTGTAGCATTATTTTATAATAATAAAAATTTGCCATCTCAATCATATTCATAAAGCATATATTCAATCAAATGAATAGTTACTAAGGTATATAATAATGTATATGTACCTATATGTATTAATATTTGCAGTCTATATCAATATAGAATAGCTATTAATATAAGTTATAAGAATTATTTTCTTCATAATGTGCGTGCATGAATGATCGACCAAGTATATATGTCTGTCTAAATGCATGCAAGATCATCAAATACTACTACGCATTTCATCGTGTATATATATAAAACAATGCAAATATAGATTAGTATACGTACGTTGAAAAAAAAAATAGATTGTATAACATCATTACATCTAACAATAAAGATGTTATTATGACCAAAATAGTAATAATGATATGATAGTTCTAAAATCTCATAATTAAATTATAGAAGAAACTTTGAAAATTAATCTTAATTAATACTAAAATTTTACATAACTCATATTTTTTTAAGAAAAGATATTTGGTATATTATCTAGTTATTTTAGTTACTGCAATTATTTTTATCGACATGACCAATTAATAATGATATGTTTATTGTTAAATATATCTGATTAAAATAGGTGAACAGTATGAATAATTGTATATTGACTAGTATTAGTTCTTTTTTTTTGTTGATCGAATGCCTAGTATTAGTTCTTATGTTTAGTTTTTAGTGAAAAGTGAGAAAAAATGTATCTTTTCAAGATGAAATTTTAGTAACATATATAAATATCAGTACACATTAATTTTTCATTTTTATCACTACCACCACTAAAGAACTCTTTTTTTTTTTTGAAACACACAACAAAAGAACTCTAAATTATATATTCCTTTGTATTATAATCTTTTTTCTATCGTAACTTCTTCTAGTTTTATTGTACTATTATTTTTAAGAAAATTATAAATATAATACTCATATATTTTCAAGGGTTTGTTCTAAAAATAAATTTAACTGGAGATACAAGAGTTTTTTTCCACTATATTTTATTTTTGGGTTGAGCATTATTATAGATTTTATACAATTTTCCAAAAATTGAAAAACATTACACGGGACACGTACCATAGTACCTTGTGTTCTACATCCGATCTTATATGTCCATCATTTATATTTGTATATATCTATATATAATTTGAATTATAAAAATATTAGGCTTTTAAAAATATGTACATTTGTTACTACTTTAATTTTTATAATATAAGGTAAATATTATTAGATTTGTTCATATCTTGATACAATATATCATAAATAATATATAGTCAGAGAGAGGAAAAAATGGTAAATTTGTTTTCTATATTTTACAACCAACAAAAATATGACTGGTATAATATTATCCTTTTAAATAAAGATTTATTAAAATAAAATAAAATTCCTATATATGTATTGAATTTTTTCTGTCATATTAAATTTTGTATAGAATTTTCTGTTTCTCTTTTAACTTATATGAAATAAGAAAAGTAAAAGTTAGTAAATATTATAGTTGACACGTGAGAGAATCTATTGTAACAAATTTATAAAATTTTAAGAATAATTATATTAGTTTAAAATAATTATTATATATATTCTAACATAACTTTTTTATTGTGTGATTTAACTAAAATCAAAAATTATTACTAGTAATTATCTAATTATCAATTATATTGGGCTATCATATAATCAAGGTTAAATAATATTCGAATAATGTAAAAAATAATTATTAAATACTCTGTGGTAATTTTTACAATTACAAATATTGTTTTTTAATTTCTATTTCGAATCTTTAATATATATATTTCCATAGCTTTATTTTCTGTTCTATGAGTATTTTGATTGTGAGGTTCAGAGCAGCTAAAGGGAACGCCTTCTCAACGCAACCAAGCTAGCTGCAACTCACGGAACCAAAGAAAACAACACGACGAGAAGAGAATGAATGAACTGCAGAAGCAATAACAAAGAAGTGAAAGACAGAGGAAACAGAGCACACCGAGACTTTATCCAGTTCACGTCCGTTAAAGAGGAACGCTACGTCTGGCCGGGAACTTGTCACCGGAATCCACTAGATTCAGGACTGAGTTACAAGAGTTTCAAAATACAAAGACACTCAATGATGTTACACTTTGTATTCACTCTACTCTACTTCCTCTCAAGAACACTCATACAAGTTTATGCTTAATGAATGTCTTCTTTTTCACAACACATCTCTCTCTCCTCCTCTCTTGCTTTTATAGATGCGGCTAACCCTAGTGTCCACTGCAGTCTTCACACAAACGGATCCCAAAGACTGTCGTTTAGTCCACGTACCAAAGTTGGCCACCTCTGATACACGACAAAAGCCTCCCATGCTTTTTGCATAAAGCAAACGGCTACAAATCAGATGTGGTCCTGCAGTTGTCTGGTCACGTGGTGTGCCAACGCACAGAAAGGAGCCTTTCCCTCCAAGTTTTCAGTGCCACCAATGTTTGAACTTGATCTTTAATACTACTTCAACAAACTCCACCTAGTATTAACAGATCACAAAACATCCAGTGACTGAGACAAAACTTGTACCTGAGAGATTGAGAGAGAACTGAGATGATCTAGATTTCTGATTCCATTCCCGGATTTCCTGAGTCTTCTACTCAGCTTTGACGCGGAGCAAGTCCAAAGCGGATTGGAACTTACTCACCGGTAAGATCTTGGTCAACATGTCAGCCGGATTTCTTAACGTCGATATTTTCAGAACATCAACGACTCCTCTAGCAATCGTTTCTCTGATCTTGTGATACTTAACTGCGACATGCTTAGTTCTTTCGTGAAACACACTGTTTTTAGAAAGACAAATGGCGCTTTGCGAATCACAGAATATCTCCACCGGCTTCTGAACATATCCAAAATCTTCCATCAAACCTTTAAGCCATATAGCTTCCTTAACAGCTTCAGTTAATGCTATATACTCGGCTTCAGTGGTGGATAACGCCACTACTTTCTGCAATCTTGATTTCCAGCTTATAGTATTTCCTCCAAGAGTAAAGACAACACCACTGATGCTTCTTCTCTTATCCGGATCTGCAGCATAATCAGAATCACAGTATCCCTTCACAACAAACTCTGAACCCTTACTGAAACATAGCTTCTTTCTCAGACTTCCTTTGATGTATCTCAGGATCCATTTAACACCTAGCCAGTGCTCTTTGATTGGAGCACTCATGTATCTACTCACTATTCCAACTGGATAGGCGAGATCTGGTCTTGTACCGATCATAGAATACATGATACTGCCCACTGCGTTACAGTAGGGAACTGATTTCATAAACTTGTTCTCTTCACGCAGTTGTAGTTCTGTGGCTTTCCGCATGTCTAAATGGACTCCTAGAGGAGTTGTGACTGCCTTTGACTGGTCCATGTTATAGAGTTCGAGAATCTTTTGAAGATATCCTTCTTGAGACAACCAGAGTTTTCCTTTAGATCTATCACGAGTGATCTCCATACCAAGGATCTTCTTGGCTGGTCCAAGATCTTTCATTTCAAACTTTAGACTCAACTGTTCCTTTAACTTTGTTATAACTTTCTTGTCCTTTGCAGCAACAAGCATGTCATCTACATAGATGAGCAAGTAGATTCTCGATCCATCTTCCAAAGTTTTAACATAGGCACAGTTATCTCTTAAGCTCTTGACGAATCCTATTTCAGTCATGAAGCTATCAAATTTTTGATTCCAGTTCCTTGGAGACTGCTTCAAGCCATATAGCGATTTCTTCAAAAGCAATACTTGTCCAGGTTTGTACTGATCCTCAAACCCTTCTGGTATCTCCATGTATATCTTCTCTTCTAATTCACCATGGAGAAATGCAGTCTTAACATCGAGCTGTTCTAGCTCGTAATCCTCCTCGACAACAATGCAAAGTAGAATCCTTATGGATACATGCTTTACAACTGGAGCAAAGACCTCATTGTAGTCAACTCCTTCTTTCTGAGAATAACCCTTTGCAACTAGGCGAGCTTTGTGTCTAGGTTCTTCTATACCAGGAATTCCAGGCTTGAGTTTGAAAATCCACTTACAACCGATAATTCTCTGGCCTGCAGGCTTGTCGACTCCTGTCCAAGTGCAGTTCTTTACCAGTGAACTCATCTCTTCGTCTATGCCCCCTTTCCATAGATGCCAATCACTATCTCTGATTGCCTCTGCATAACTTGCAGGTTCAAGTCTCTCTCCATCAAGTGTAGTAATCAAAGCTTCAAACGTGAAATCCTCTGATTCATCATCTGTGTCTTCACCGTAGTATCCTTCTTCATCGAATCTCCTAGGGGCTCTTACCTCTCTTCTTTCTCTGTCCCGAACTAACCAGTAACTGCCAGGTGAACCCTCGGTAGCTTCATTGTCACAACCCCCATTCACTGTCTGTTCTTGCTGATCTTGTTCCTGAGACGCAGAAGATTGATCTCCCAGGGATACTATCTCATCCGGGAGATCTCCACCAGAACTGATATCCCTTGAATCTTCCACATCAATATCAAACAATGAATCTGAAGGACTGTCCTGTTCCACAATGCCTTTACCGTTGTTTATCACATCTCTGTATACGACATTCTCCTGAAACTGAACGTTTCTACTGATGACACATTTCTTTTCTTCGATTAACCACACTTTATATCCTTTTACCCCTGGAGGGTAACCCAAGAATGCTCCTTTCTTGGCTCTCGGAGAGAGTTTTCCTTCATCTGAATGAACAAAACATAAACTGCCAAACCTTCTGAGATAGCTATAACTTGGAGACCTTTCTGACCATCTCTTGTCAGGTATCTCAAACTTGATGGCTGATGAGGGAGTTTTGTTTATCAGATCGACCGCTGTATTTGTTGCTTCAGCCCAGAAAGTCTTTCCTAGACCAGAATCACTCAACATACTTCGAACTTTCTCTAGAATGGTTCTGTTCATTCTTTCTGCAACTCCATTTTGTTGTGGAGTGTAGGCACAGGTTCGATGCCTGATGATTCCCTTCTTTGCACAGTGATTATCAAAGTATTGATTACAGAACTCCAAACCATTGTCAGTGCGCAGAACTTTAACTTTCCTTTCCACCTGATTCTCAACCATCGTGCTCCATTGAACAAACTTCTCAAAGGCTTCGTCCTTTCGTCTCAGAAAATAGACCCAAGTCTTATGAGAGTAATCATCAACGAAGGAAATAAAGTACTGACACTTACTAAGAGACATTGGAACTGATGGAGCACCCCAGAGGTCTGAGTGCACGTAATCCAGTTTGTCTTTAGTATCGTGGTTTGCAACATCAAAACTGACTCGTTTAGATTTTCCGAGAATGCAGTCTTCACATACTTCGAACTTTGAGACCTTTTTACTGTCCAACAGACCTTCTTTAACCAATATATCCAGATTCTTCTGGCTGATATGGCCTAGACGTCTGTGCCATAGGTCAGTTTCATCTGATCTCTTTTCCACTGCCAAAGATTCACTGACAACCGGCTTTCCTTGCAACAGATACAGAGTCTCAAACCTTTTTCCTGTTAGGAACGTCTGGTTTCTCTGAGATACTGAAAGTATACCATTCTCTGAACCGAACTTATAGCCATCTTCTTCTAGTGTACCCATAGAGATTAAGTTACGATCCATGTCTGGTATATACCTTACGTTCTGCAACAAGAACGTTGAGCCATCTTGGTTTCGGATTCTTATGTTACCTATTCCCATGACTCTGGACGTGGTCTTGTTTCCCATTCTGACTGAACCGCAGACGTCTTCTTTCAGACTCTCAAACCATTCCTTCTTGTGTGACAGATGATGACTGCAACCTGTGTCCATAATCATTTCATTTTCAAGGCTTATGCCCGTCAAATGCAAAGCTTCTGAGACATATAAACCGGCTGTTTCTATCATCTTTCCTTCCACCATTGCAGCTTCTGTACGATTGTTACTTGAACTAGGAGAGTCTTTACCTTTGCTAGAAGCTTTGCCCTTTGAAGGACAGTTATCTCTCCAATGTCCTTCTTCTCCGCATATCCAGCAGCCTTTCTTTGATTTAGACTTTCCCTTGTTCTTACCAGATTTTGAAGACTTATCTTTGCCTTTACCCTTCGAATCACTTCTTTCCCTTACATATAAACCTTCTCCTTGGTTTTTAGAGCCTTTGCTATTCGAACCATACTCCAGATCTTTGGCGTGAACAGCTGCAATAACCTCATCAAGAGATATAGTTGTTCTGTTCGAGCCGTATAGGAAGGTATCACGCATATGCTCAAACTGTTTAGGGAGTGATCTGAGTAATAAGATAGCTTGATCTTCATCTGACACTGTCACGTCGATATTCTCCAGATCTGCAATGAGTCTTTGATACTCATCCATGTTTGCTTCCACGGACAAGCTGTCTGTCATCCTGTAACCATACAGCTTCTCCTTTAGATAAAATCTGTTAGGGAGAGCTTTGGTTAAATACAGACTGTCCAAAGCATTGAGCATCCCGAGAGCAGTCTTCTCTCTTCTTATCTTTCGCAAGATCTTGTCTTTCACGCTTAACATGATAGCACCTCTTGCTTTCTTCCGTTTCTCTGCCCAAGCTTCTTCCTTTTCCCTAGCTTCTTTACTATCGCTTTCTTCATCTGAGTCAGGTGTTCTTTTACCCTTTCCTGGAGACGCTTCCTCCACCAGAACTTTACTCAGTCCCATCAGATCAAGATGAGCAAGGATCTTGTCCTTCCAAAGCGAGTAGTCTTGTGTTCCATCAAACTTCTCAATGTCTATCCTTGACGTCGTCATGATTCTTAAGTCGATGAGACTTTATAGAATCACTGAGCCGAGAACCTGGCTCTGATACCAATCTGTGAGGTTCAGAGCAGCTAAAGGGAACGCCTTCTCAACGCAACCAAGCTAGCTGCAACTCACGGAACCAAAGAAAACAACACGACGAGAAGAGAATGAATGAACTGCAGAAGCAATAACAAAAAAGTGAAAGACAGAGGAAACAGAGCACACCGAGACTTTATCCAGTTCACGTCCGTTAAAGAGGAACGCTACGTCTGGCCGGGAACTTGTCACCGGAATCCACTAGATTCAGGACTGAGTTACAAGAGTTTCAAAATACAAAGACACTCAATGATGTTACACTTTGTATTCACTCTACTCTACTTCCTCTCAAGAACACTCATACAAGTTTATGCTTAATGAATGTCTTCTTTTTCACAACACATCTCTCTCTCCTCCTCTCTTGCTTTTATAGATGCGGCTAACCCTAGTGTCCACTGCAGTCTTCACACAAACGGATCCCAAAGACTGTCGTTTAGTCCACGTACCAAAGTTGGCCACCTCTGATACACGACAAAAGCCTCCCATGCTTTTTGCATAAAGCAAACGGCTACAAATCAGATGTGGTCCTGCAGTTGTCTGGTCACGTGGTGTGCCAACGCACAGAAAGGAGCCTTTCCCTCCAAGTTTTCAGTGCCACCAATGTTTGAACTTGATCTTTAATACTACTTCAACATTGATATTTTCTGTCTCCAGCGCATTGTTAGAGATAGTATTATTGGCTGTCATTATGCACCTGTCATTATGCACCAGAATGTGAAAATATAAATTTGTTAGAATAGCATAATATAAAAAGATAAGTATTGTGACTCTGACGCAAAAAAAAAGTCTTTTCATTATACCATAATTTTAATGTTGTATTTAAAATTTTAGTGATGTATCATACTTTCCAGACACAACCTTATAAAAACCCCAATAGAGAAATACTATTTGATTGACAATAGTCGGTCGATTTCTAAATAATTTATAACAATATGTTATTAAACTTGTGGTCTTCTTAACCTTTTGATTAGCAGATCATGTGAAATCCCAACTCTTAATTCTTTAGCCCTTATAATCCATGGAGATGGAGTCATGGTCCTGATGGACATTGTGAGCCTTGCGCAAGAGATTTTATTTCAAACTCGAAAATACAAATTTTCATCATCATGACATTTTTTTTTTTGGGTTCGAACATCATCATAACATTAAGATGAGATAACTCATAAGAATTGAGTGCCTATACACAAATAATGTTGTAAGATAAGACCAAAGCAGTAGACATATAATTGGCAAACTGAATTTAGAAACGGATTACAATATTTGATAGATGCATGAAGCTCCCAAATCGCCATCTACACATACCTAAAACGTTCAGATCAAATACATAAAATAACTAAAATTTTAATAGATCAACCTGTTTTAAACCGATATGGATTCACAATTGAAGTGTTACTAATAAAGTTCCAAGGCGAAAAACGAGGTAGGTTTCGTCTTCAGTCCCATCTAATTCGGCAACCACGAGCATGAAGCATCTCGAGCAATTCAGATGAGAGCAAGAATCTGAGAGGTGCGAGAAGCTTAAGCTTCTTGAGCCTGTTGCAACAGGCTCTTAGAGCAAACTCAAACCCTTCCACAGTCACACGATTCAGGTGGACTAAGTCAACGTCTTGAACCCGACTCAGATTGCTCATCAACATGCATAGAGCCGTATCAGAGACCGAGCAATTGCACAAGTTTATCTGCCAAACCAAACACACAACACAAAGAATCAAATATGTTTCCAATTGATGATGCTTCCCCATTTACCAAACCGATCAGTTTTAGCATGCCAATGCTTTTCCTTTTACCTGTCTTAGGTTTCTTGAAAAGTAAGCGAGCGCCCAGAAGCCCGAGTCATCGATATTCTCGCAGAGTTTGAGGTCCAAGTAAGCCAATTTCTTGCAGCCGCACGCAATTGCAGCTAGACCAGCACCGGTTATGTTCTTTAGACCTCGAAGTTCAAGGTGAGTTAGATGTTGTAGCTGGCGGATTTGTTCAACCCCGGTGTCGGTTAGTTCACTGCAGTACGATATAATGAGTCGGTTCAAGCTCTTGCAGCCTCGGGATATAGCTGCCAAACCGTCATCTCCAAAACCAGCACAGCTGCACTCAAAAACCAGGATCAATGAGAGAACGAAACATGTGTTAAAACATCAATCTACCACAACTTTCCTATTGTACTACAAGGAAAGAGAGTGGTCTGAGGGAAGAAACTTTACCGGTAGAGATCAAGCTCCAGAAGCTTCGAACATTTGGAGCCGATATGACGAATCCCTTTGTCTGAGATATTTGCGCAGAGCCCAAGTTTCAATCTTTGAAGATTCGAACACTTTGAGATATATTCTAGCCCTGCGGTAAAAAAAGT
Organism: Isatis tinctoria; assembly: GCA_010577795.1. NCBI lineage: Eukaryota > Viridiplantae > Streptophyta > Magnoliopsida > Brassicales > Brassicaceae > Isatis > Isatis tinctoria. The sequence goes on along the minus strand of CM021250.1, from coordinate 5,297,260 downwards.
CCCAACATAGCCAAGAAAAGTAAGATACCACAACTGTTAAGATCTAAAACACAAATGGAGTTTGGATTCACATGTATCTTTTTTTACCTCTGTCATTTACACCATGACAATCAGTAAGATCGAGTTCTTGAAGAAGCTTGGAGTAACATCCGAGCGATTGAAGACCTTTTTCAGTTATCAAATGACAAAACTCTAACTTTAAAGTCTCCAGATTAAGGCAGGACTGAGCTACAGCAGAGATGGCTACATCCGTCACAAATCCACAACACGCCAGATTAAGGGTCTTCAGGTTTAAGCAATTGCGTGCAAGTCCCATCATCCCGATATCCGTCACACCCACACATCTGCTCACTCCGATTTCTGTTAAGGATCTACAGCTAGAGCTTAAGGTTAAAAGAGAGGAATCAGAGACACGAGCTCCATCGATCCACAGAGTCTTGAGATGCTTCAAAGCTCTGATGTTCTGTAAGAAGCTCGCAGAGATTTCCTGTGAATGACAAAGATTAAAGTGTAAATACAGAGTCTCCTCCATCATTATATCAAACATTTTCGAGCATTTAGACTAATCTAATCGCAAACTTACGGATACGCAATGACTGGCTTTAAGGTGTTGAATATCAGGATGGCCTCTGACTATGGAGACCAAGCTGGACAAACTCACGCGCTCACACCTTGTGACATCAATCTCCTGTTTACCGTTCAAACCCGTTAATAAAGAATCTTAAACTGAAAAAAAAAAAGCTTTCTGTGCGAAAGCAAAGTAGTACCTGTAATGAAGGAGAACCATTCTCAAGATACTGTAACCCAGCATCATCTATCAACGGGCAGCTTACCATATGTAAAACCTCGAGCTTTGGCAGTAAAGCTATGGAGCGGATTGAATCATTCGTGATCTGAATCGAAATCAAAGCCAGATTTTTTTTTTTCAGATTATGCAAAATCTCACGCTGATCTACAAAGATAGAAACTTTAAAGCCATTTCCAATCAAATTCCGCGAATCGATGAAAAAGTTTTCAAATTTATGCCAATCGAAAGCCGAAACAGATAGAGAGGGAGAGAAACCTTAAGATATGAGACATCGAGAGATTTCAAGTCTTTGCATTTCTTACAGAGAAGATCAATCCCAAGATCAGAGATCTCCATACACCACTTCAAGCTAATCTTGTTTAGATTACTACATCCGACGGCGATCCTCGCTAATCCGACATCGCTTAGGCTCAAGCATTTGTCCATCCTCAGCTCCCTGAGCCCCGCCGCAACAGAAAGCGCCGCCGCTTCCCTGTCGCCGAATCCCCAGCAGTGAGACACGTCGACTCGCTCGAGGGCGTGATACAAACGAGCCAGCGCCTCCAGTCCCCTCGCTCGGACTGAGGTAGCCCGGCTCAGGTTGAGGGACTTCAGGCGGGACGTGGAAACGGTGCCGTCGAGTGCCAGACGCAGAACGACGTCGTCGTCGAGTTTGGGGCAGACGGAGAGGTCGAGGGAGGAGAGATTCGGGTACTTGAAGAGAACCACATGGAGGAACTCGACCCGGAGGATTCGGATCGATGTACGGCTCAGCGAGTCGACTCTGAGAAACTCTCTGCTGACGAGTCGCCATGTTTTCCGACACGGCGGGTCCAGAAACCCGTAGACGCGAACCAGAAGATCTTCCGACAAAACGGATAGAATTGATGGAGAAGGCGACATTTGCAACAGACAGAAGAGAAACAAACAAACAAAACAGGAAAAAAGAATGTGTTTCCCCTGTTTGGTTTGAAAACAGAAAACCACGGATCTTTCACGGTGAAAACTTAAAAATCTTCTTCTTTGTTTTTTTAAGTCGGAATGAAGAGGAACACAGCTCGGAGATAGAGCAGAGAGTGGTGAGCCGGTTTTTCGAGGATCCGAATTCGGTTACGGGTTTCTAATTTCGGGTTCATCACTCCGATTAGTCACACCTTCGGATTTTCCGGTGGGAAAAACAAAACCGAACCTCTCTCTCTTATTTCAATTTTCTTTTTTCTCCGAGTGTCATATAAAGGAGAAGGAAAAACGAGGAAGTGGAAGAAAGAAGCGTGACAAGAACTAAGCAAAACGACGGAAACACCCCTGACATTAATTCAGTACGGACACAAGTGTTGGTGTTTCGAGTCAGAGATTCGTTTACGGCTGTTAATAATACACGTGGCAATATCTTAGCGGCCTGTGGTGGCTGTATCGTAGGATCAGGAGTAGATGATTACTACTCAACTGTACCGAAATTAGGTCTGCACCCTTTGTGGGTCCCAGGTAACGTGCATCGACCGTACCTATCTGTTTGACACAAAGCATATCATAAAACGAAATATAATAAAAAAAAATATAAACGAAGAAAGCATCTTCCTTGCTCTGACGTGGAAATACGCGAGATCATCGTGGCAGATCGTAGATACGATCAGGACCGTACAATACGGTTAAGTGGGACCCGGAAGTTGCTACTATTTTTATACGATGACGTGCAGAAGTTGATTAACATTAAACAATAAGCATTTAAATCTAATATGAGTTTATTGCAATTCCAACGTCACATGTATTATTAATTAGGCTATTAGCACATCCCATGACGGTTCACGTTGGGACTTTCGCTGGTTATATCAGGATTATCTGTTTTTCATTTTTTTTACTATTTATTGCAAGCATATATAGCAATATCGATAAGCTGAATTTTTGCATTCTGAAAATTTATGTACTTTGTGTACGGTTCTTCAGAAGTTGACATATGTTTGGACATAGACATGCATACGTCGTGACTCGTGACCAAACTTCTATCCGAATTTTCTTATCGAATTATCGAAATAACACTATACAGTAAATACTGTCTTGAGTATTTTTATGCATTGTATTTTCTTTATAATATTCGCTGGATTAAATTATTTACATTTATTGAACTAGGCTTTCATATATTCCAAAATTTGATTGAGCTAGACGAACTAATTTAGCGAGTTAGTGGCAATGAGAAATATTAATTTCCAATTTAAATAAATTATTTATAAGTGGAACTCGTACGTCTTTTATAAAGATATAGCATGGCTTCTTTTCATGTTCCATGTAAATTTTATAACACTAACGGAATTATGTAGTTATAACTTATATATATATATATAGACTGATGAAGGATATGATAGTCGTAGAATTTTTCGTTGACATGTTTGTTTTTCTAGTATAGATTTTTTATCGTTAGTTAGTTTTCTCTAAGATGTTTATGCATAATAAAATATTTATAGGTAGAGATTTTCGGATTTGATGTCAAATGTATAAGACAGTTAAAAATTTGAGTTTTATACATTATTGCTAATGTGCTTACATTTATCTTTTAAAATAATACATCTGAGCATGTACGTAATGTAATTAAATTCTTGCTATATATAACACATAGGAATATAAGAAAATGTGTGTTGTGTGTGTGTGTGTGTGAAAGTGAGGAAATCTTATTCAGATTAATGTGGGCTTCAGCAGGAGGTAGAACTAATATGAGTTTTGGTTTGTTTGCAAACTCATATTTGTTCCACCACCTGTCAATACACACTTAATCTTAAAAATAAGATAGTCGGTACATTTTTTCTCTTTTGACCTTTGTTCTTATATTTCGAATTGTTTTGATTAATTAAAATCTCATACACAATAGTAGGCTGGGCGCCGTATAAATCTAAATGTCTTGGTTTAACTTATATTGTCACTCATAAAAGGTGAATTGGTTGAGACTTTCTAAATAACTAATAGTTTGTCATTGAAGTCTCAAATATGAACGGATGACATCAAACCAGAGAAACAAATAGTGTATGTGATTAGTTGAGACTTTCTTCTCTTTTATTAAATTAAAGAATCAGGTTGGAGGAATATAATCGATTTTACGTTCATGAAAGTCAACATTACAACTTACAACCACTTAAATTAAAGCATCCAAGAGTTGTAAAAAACCTGGGTTTCAATCAATTATACTGTTGATCTTTCTTTCATTTAATTTGCTTTTCATCAGGTTTTTCAAAATACTAGCTAAAATATGAAATATTGTACAAAATTTATTTTATTTTAAAAATATATATACAGCCACATTTTAAAATTATAAATAGTACATGCTTTTGATTTATGAAGGGCTTCTACAAACGTTACCTAAATGATTTAGGAACTCTTCCTAAAACACGCGTGTAGTGTTTTGAGAATATTTCTAAAAATGTGAGAAATTTTTGAGAGCGAGCTCGAATGAGGATTTTCAATTCTTTTGGAATATGGATTCTAGTAGGTCACTTAGGGTATGCAACATAAAATGGATGTGGGCAGTGGGCTGATCCACTTTGACACTTAGTATTTTATTGTCTGCACTCTGCAGTCTAAATTTTTCCCCCCGTGTTATAGCTAGTTGTTTGCATAGTTCGTACAATCGTACTATGATAATGTACGTGTTAACTGTTAAGAAACTTAAACAGTTTTCGTGTAATTCGTATGCATAGTTGACTATAGTCTATAACTAAAAAGCAATATCTTAAAAATACTTTTTTAATAAATGAAGCCAATATTAAATAATCTACCACTATATTGAGAGAGAAAAATAAAGTACTAATAGATATTATAGATTGTTGGCTGTGATATACCTGACCAGAATAAAAGCTACCCAACTTAAGCCTGGAATAAAAAAGAATACGACAAAGGTGATAGACAAACCTTCATCTACAAGTTGCGAGATTCTCGCTCCTCACGTTCTCCTTCCTCATTGACTTCATTTTGTTGATCATTGGCTTGTGGAGGACCATTGGACCCAGATTTATATAGATATCCCTTTATCCTCTCTTTTAAATATATATATATATACTAGTCACATAATCTATATATATATAATATATGTGTTTTTACTAGCCCTGGGAATATTATCCGGGATCCGGATCCGGATCCGGGATCCGCTCCGTATCCGCTCCGAAAATCCGGATATCCGGAGGGCCGGATCCGGATCCGGATAATAAAACTTCGGATCCGTCTAAGCCGGATCCGGATCCGGATATCTAATTTTTCAAGTCCGGATATCCGGATCCGGATCCGGATCTTCTTAAAATATTATATTTTTTTATTTTATTAGTAAAATTTTAAATATATTAACATTTATACACAAAAAATAAATTTAAAATTACTTTTCTAATATTCTATTTTATTTTTAATATTATATTATATTTTCTTATATTATATATTTATTTTAAATGTATATAAATAATTAATTTAATATTATTTTTAAATTTAATATACTTTTTAACGGATCCGGATCCGGATCCGGATATCCGCGTATATCTTGATTTTTAGGCGGATATCCGAAATCCGGATATCCGGGAACCCCAAATCCGGATCCGGATAATGAAAATATGGATCCGGCCGGATCCGGATCCGGATCCGGATACCTAAAAAAAACCCGGATATCCGGATCCGTCCCAGGCCTAGTTTTTACCATAGCTAAGATCGTGTTTTATGCAACTCGATAGTAACTCTTTTCAAGAAGACCCAACAATGTAGAGAGAAAAAATGTCTTCACGTGCAGATTTTAATACATTGATAAAAAATCTAGAAGTGACTTCGCCAAATTTTTTTTTAAAAAAACATTTCTTCAATAAGTGATATAGGTTTTAAAGTAAATCAAGACAAATAAAGAAGATTGTGAACCGTGGAGAAATATCTATATATATATGTACGTGCTGATGATACGATGGCGAGTTTCTATATATTCATATGATATAACATTGATTGATTTTGAAACAAGGTGAAGAGTTGTGAGGATTTTATACGGGGCAAAATTATGATGATGATCACATTTTATTGGTCTTCGACTACACCGAATCTGCAGATTTTGTTCATATGATGACATCAAATGCAAAGATGAGTTCATTGTCTTCCCGAACAAAGAATACGAATCTATGCTCATGTGTCACCTCAAATATTATGGTCCATATAAAACTTCAAAATAATTACCATAGAGTATACATGTGCGTCTACACATGTTGATTTTGTTCTAACTGTTCCAGTTCAGTATCGAATCTACCGCATATGTTCTCTACTCGCCATTTTTTATCACCATATCATGTCTTAAGGCTAGAGTCATCGTATATTTACATTTGCTGTTTTGGGTTCTCTCTTGGTCCTAGCAAAAAGAAAAAGGGATAGACAAATTCAATAAATCCAATTACGAGTAATTAGAACTAAACCAAATTGGGCCGAGCCCATTTAATAAGAATTAACACCCACCAATGCAGAACTTTACGCTTTAATCCAGTAGAAATGCTACCGTTTATCAAGATGTTATATATTGAAAGGACTTTTGTTCGTATGATTTTTTCATTGATGTTACTTGTTACGTTCTTCTTCTTTTTTTTCAGCTTCCAAGTCTAGGCCTGGACGTTCGGATATCCGTTCGGATCGGATTTTTCGGATTTTCGGATTTTCGGATATAGAGATATAAAATCCATTCGGGTATTTTAGAATTTCAGATCGGGTTCGGTTCGAATCCATCCGGATTCGGATACCTGAATTTATACATAAAAAATGAAATTGATTAAATTTAAATAAAAAATTAGTAAAATTTTGACAAATATAGCTAAAATTTTTCGAACATTTTACATATTTTAGGTATTTTAGTCTAAAATTAATTCATATATTCGGATTTATAATTGTAATTTTTGATAAATAGGTTATATTAACTCTAAATATAATTAATATTTCAGATATATGTTTATATTTCGGATATTTCGGATACCCATTCGGATTTCGGTTCGGATCGGGTTCGGAGTCGGATTTTCGGATATAGAAGTTTAGGATCCATTCGGATATTTTATCAATTCGGGTTCGGATTCGGATCGGATTTTTCGGATCGGATTCGGTTCGGTAATTCGGATTCGGGTAATATGCCCAGACCTATCCAAGTCAATTAAACACAATAAGACGTATGAATCAACTGATGATGGCTGCGACCAAAAAAATGCATTTCGAATTTCAAAATGAATGTCACAAACGCAACGCTATCGTTGATCTATTTACAACGCACACTTTTCACTTAAAAGTCGTAGCATGATGAACGTGTTGTGAGAGAGGTGACGATGAAGAAGAGGAATGGAGGAAAAGGCAGACTACGGACATATCGTCCATGGAGATTCCTCGTCTCTTCTTCTTCCAAGCCCGAACCGCTTGCTCTACTAATCGCTTAGCCGCCTTAGGCCTCTCAGTTGTCAAAGAAACGATCTCTATAGCTTCTTGGTTTGAGATCACATCCCATATCTTTTTATTCAGACCAAAAAAAAAAAAAACACATTGGTCAATAAGTTTACCAATATATATAAGTTAATTAGGAGTGTACAATCAGAATTCAAACCGAACAAAAGAAATTAAAACGAAACAAAGGGTCTATTCTGGTCTAAAAGATTTTTTTTTTTTTTATCTTTATGAAAAACCTAAGACTGAAATTATATTTCTTTGAAACGTTCAAACTGATCTATAATGGATTCGATTTTATACTGGTAGCTAGCTATATTCATTAACCAAGAGACTCAAACAAAAACCAAACCGAAGTTAAACTTAGATATCCCTAAATCAAATAAATAGTATTCCAGTTTCATTATTTTCAAATGTTGTTTTTTATATTCTTTTTCTCACGTTTGACTTTTAAAAACTTTTGACTATTTTAAGAACGTGTGGAATGTGGATGGATGAGTATTTTTTTTTGTTTGTTTCGTAGGTTTATAGATATTTACCCCGTCACTAGCCAAGATGATGAAGTGGTCTTTAACAGAGATATGCCTTTGAGTGACTTCAGGGACTGAGACCAATCCGTAATCTTTGATACAATAGTCTCCGAACGCTCTCGACATTGCGAGCCCCGGTGTTTCTGCGTCCGGTTGCCACACACGGTGGACTCCAGGCTCATCTTTCAGGCAGAAAACCCGCCCTTTGCATCCGAGTATCCGCTCCTTCTCCTCTGTTTTCTCAAGAGCAAAACAAACACAAGAATCAAGATTCATATTTCTTTTTTCCTACTCTGATTTCCTTGAGAGGGATTGAGAGAACTAACGAGGCAGATTCGGTTTGAAATCTAGGGTGAGCTGAACAGCAACTAAGCTTCCTTCATCCGAAACCGTGGCTAGTACCGCTCGTGAATCGCCGACATTTGATACATAAATAACTTCACCCTAACACACAGCAAGAAACCATTTATCATCAGTCAACATATATAAGTTCTCAAATCTTTTTACTAATAATATTATGTTTTACCTGTCTGACAATGGTTAGAGCAGTTGTGCCGCTGCTGTAAGAATCGATCTTGCGGTGGTGTTCAAGTTCTTGATCAACCGATGCACATGTCTTGAGATACGAATGCTTCCATATGTCGAATCTCGAGAGCTTTTTATTGGAGCCTTCGAGGTCTAGCTCAGGCTCTAGTAGTGTGGCTTGAGCAAGACTCTTTTGCCAGTTGCAGAGAAGCGACGATGGCATTGAGTTTCTTACATGTTTGGCTACATAGTGACCCCATGGACCATGTCCATCGAATATTCCGCAGAAGATCATGTCTTCTTGGCACCCAAATCCCTGTTCACCAAATCAAAACGCTGATCATTGGTTAACCCTGCGTTTGAAGAAGCTGAAAGAAATCGCAAACGCGGAAGAGAATGATTTTCTGCCAATAATATTATTGCAGAGAGTCGGCTGTAAAGGGGTGCCTTATCCGAACCGAAACCGAGAACTATGGTATAAACATACTCAAATCGCATAGAGAATATATGAATCTAGTTGCTGTTAATATTTGTTACATCTAAAAGAACCAAGCAGTCTAACAAACAAACGCAAACGCAAAAAGGTGAGTAACTGAAGAGAGTTGTAATATACCTCCCAAACGATTGCACAGTCTTGGTTAACCCCTTTTTCCCCGCGTTTTGAGAAAACAGAGGCCGAGTTATTAGATCCTTCTGCATTAACGTAACCACATGATTTCAGAATCATCTCCTTCTTCTTCGCATCTTTTACCATCTCATCAGCAGCTTCCTTAGCGTCGCTATTCCCATTGTTGTTCTTCACTTTCTTGATCGAGAAGGATCGAGCTAACCCACTGAACAACGACGAAAAATGTCCCATTCTTGTAATTACACCAGAAGATGAATGTATCAAGCAACAATGAGTAACTTTCTCGTTAAGCTTGAGATGATCCTGAATCTGTTGGGGGAAAAAACCAGAAATATTTTAGGGAAAAAAATGTAAACAGAGGTTTAAACTTTAAAGTAAGAAGATGAAACATAGTGTTGAGGATCTAAAGGATTTCAAAGAAAATATAATAAAGAAAAATTATACTGAACTTTTAAGCAGAATATTCATAAGTCGACATGGAATTCCATCGAAACAAGCTTCTAAGATTATCAATGGTTAGCTTTTAGAGATAAAAGTTCAAAATATAAATATGAACATGAATTTGACTATAAGGGAAATCAAGTTTCTCTTTATGGAAACCGCATTTGGAGATATTTCTTAATAAGGAAATGGAAAACAAGTTGCAAGATTCCAAGATTCCCTCTTTTGCTTTTTCCGGGAAAACTAACAAGAAAAAAATAATCTACCAGTCTCATAAGTCATAACTTTCTGAGCATGTTGTTGCTTAATATATATTAAATATGAATACCTAAAAGGCTAAAAGAAGCAAACACGATTAGTCTCCATAGATTTGTTCCAGATAAAAGTTAGGCTTTTCCAACTTGTAACCAATAAATAAGATAAAATTTCCAATATGGGACAAAGGAGTGAAAATCTTCATTTCCCCCGAATTGACAATGGGAAACCAATTTTACTCCAATTTTTTTACTTTTTATATCAAAAACTAAAAAGCTTAGTCTTTAGAACTTAGAAGTCAGAAGTTGAAAAAAAATCAAATATTGAAGATCTAAAAATAATACTAAAGGTTTATTGGAAAAAGAAGTAAAACCCAGCAAAGGGTTTCTCACTTTCTCTTCACCTTCTCAAATCTTCATTTTCTGTTGAGAGATATCCAATTTGTCACAGACCAATCAGATTCTGCTTAGATGTATAAAGAGAGAGAGAGAGATACAGATAGAAAGAGAGACCTTTGCAGAGCCAACGTAGAGATGACGTTAGCTCGGAAAGGCTGACGACGTAGCACCCAGCGGAGAAGAAGAATTAGCTAAGGAAGCGAGAGAAAATTATCAGGATCTATTTAATGCTCCAAAAAGAGAACGAAACACATTAAATGGAACAATTAAGGAAAGAGGATTAAAATTATTTATAAATAATGTCAAATTTTCTGGTACGGTGTTCGAAGAGTTCTCTCTGTCATTTATCTTATGGCAAGAGAAGGACAAAGAAATGGACGACACTGTCTTTGGTCTTTTGTGGATGATATAAAATCAGAAATTCAATAATTAAATTTTTTTAATCATAATCTCTCCACGATATTTGTTGATTATGTTTTAAAATAAAACTAGATCCATGCGTCGTGTCGGGTGAGCGCGGAATTATATTTAATTTTATATTTAAATAAATAAATTTATAAATTTATAATTTTGTAAATATATATATCATTTATAAAAGTAGTAGAAGACAACAATAAAATTGTACATAAAAGTATAAAACAATAACAGCATTTCAATAGAATTTAGATAGAACTATTTTGGTGCAGATTATCTCTCAGAATATAAATGAACAATTTTAGACTGAATCTGATTTTTTGAAAATTATAGAGCGAAAATTTATTCTTTAATGCGAATTTTTTTTCTTATTTAAAATGTAATTAGTTAAGAAAATCGGATATTATATCTTTTTTTGAATTGTGGTTGGTGAAATTATTTTCTTAATATTGATATTTAATGACATAAAGTCTGATATTAAATATATTGTACTCAAATACTTTTTTAGAGTTCTGTTATTTGTGTATATTTGCGTACGTACATATATTTGTGTAAATCATAATTTGAGATGTGTTGCTAATTTTAATTTGAAGTAGACTATAATATTATATATTCTATATTAAATTTATATTTATATTATAATTATATAATATATTTATTGAGTTATATATGTATATATATTTTCATAATATGTAATATAATACATGATTAAAAGTTGTTTCTATAAATGTTTCATGTTTTAATATTGGTTGATTGAGAACAAATTGTAAGATATAGTGTCTGGGATTATGAGAAACAGCGACAACCACGAGATATATTTATATGTTAATCAGAGATTAAACAATTATTATGTCATCCATAAATTTTTTTTTTGCTACAGAACTTAAAATATGCTATTTACATTTATATGATGATAAGAAATCATTTTCTTTACTGTGCTATTTTTGTAAGTGATGAATAAAATAATAAAAATAAAATAAATGATCACAAACAAAACAATAATACAAATGAGAGAATTGTGTACATTTTGAAATGAAAATTGTGCAAAGTGTGGGTTAAGCGACTGAGTGTTAACCCTGGGAATATTATCCGGGATTCGGATCCGCTCCGTATCCGCTCCGAAAATCCGGATATCCGGAAGGCCAGATCCGGATCCAGATAATAAAACTTCGGATCCGTCTAAGCCGGATCCGGATCCGGATATATAATTTTTCAAGTCCGGATCTGGATCCGGATCTTTTAAAAATATTATATTTTTTTTATTTTATTAGTAAAATTTTATATATATTAACATTTATACATAAAAAATAAATTTAAATTTACTTTTCTAATATTCTACTTTTATTTTAAATATTATATTATATTTTATTATAGTATATATTTATTTTAAATATATATAAATACTTAATTTAATATTATTTTAAAATTTAATATATTTTTTCCGGATCCGGATATCCGCGGATATTTTGATATTTAGACGGATATCCGAAATCCGGATATCTAGGAACCCTGAATCCGGATTCGGATAATGAAAATATGGATCGGCCGAATCTGGATACCTAAAAAAATCCGGAAATCCGGATCCGGGGCCTAACGAATGTGTCCCAATCGTTGCACCAGGAGTCAAATAAAGCAGATCCAACAAATAAAGTTCAGTAAATATCACAGTAACAACTAACAAGGATAATAAATCATATGTATTTCTCTATGCAAAACAGAGAAAAATAAATAATTTCTGATAAAAGGTATTAATTAATGACCAATATAAATAAAATAATCGCATATTATATATAGATAGTATTTAACATTATTCGTAGAAAGAGAATGTCAACAGTTTCGTTGTGGTAGTGCAATATTTTTTTTGGACTGAAGGTTATGCAATTATTATACGAATAAGAGCAAAAAAATGTATAAAATCAATTTAGTAAGCATAAAATTGGCCATAAAATTAGGTAAGTGGGAGGCATAAAAGAAATATGGGCAGGCAAATTCGATGGTTGAGGAATCAAATTTTATACACATATATATATATATATATGTGTGTGTGTGTTTGTGTATAATGTTATGATTAATATTACTACTTTATTTGGCATTGCGTCATATGAATATCGTGGTAACTATATATCCGTATGTCAACGACATCGATTTAAAGTAAAATATACAAATATTGTTTTAAAGGTGAATGTTTAAATACGGGACCATAGTTGGTGTATTATATTCGTATGATTAAAATATACCAACTAGTTTTCTAACCAAAAGATATTTAGGTCAATATCCAAATTATAAGGCAGAAGCCAGTTGTTTAGAACTAATTTTAGAAATTAGTTTATGTATTCCGGTTTTAGATTACGCTGGCTACGGAATTGGACAACAGGCCAAACAAGATGGGTAGAAAAAGCATGAAATTGACAGAAATGACTTGACAATAGTGCTCTCTAACTTTTATTAAAGTCCAGCAAAAGGCAGTGCACTGATTGTTATTTGCCTTGGCCCTTGACTCAAGTATTATAATTAGTTCCGTCATTAACATACGCTTGTATAATTCCATAAAACCAAAAAAACAGTCCCTATATTTTTGTTGTTAAACGAGAGTAGGTGATGGATTAAAATTCAAACTAACTTTTATCAAATGGGAAATCTTTTTGATACACTTCATAAGTCTGTAGTGTAAAAAAAAACGTACTTAGTTTGTTAGCAATAAAAGTTTTGTTTCATATCCTAATTATTATTAGATATTAAGGGTCTAGTTATTGGATTTATACTTTTTTATATGAGATGATGTCTATATCTTTTTACTTCAAAGTATTTCCATTTCCACATCTCAACCTTCGTGGACCAGGTTATAGTAAACAAAAATAGCTTAAGATTGATATACTGATTCTTGTCTTTAAAATTTGCTGCTAGAATGACTTGAAAATTTTGGGTGATTTAGAAAATATTCTACTAGAATTAATATAGAAATAACGCAGGGCAGACACGTCGTTTTAAAAAAAAAAAATCTATAAAACGAATTCTCTGCTACTCCAACTGTACTATCGATAACGATCTAACATCCGAATACTTCCACCCTCAAAACCGAACTATTCAATCTAATTGTGTGCATGTAGTTATTCGAATCTTTGAAGCTCCATCCATGTCAACTTAACGACTTAAATGCTTAGTACAGCTCACGCTTATGTATATTATTGGATTAGTTATAAACTTATAATATATCACCTTCCATATGCATGCATGTTAAATGTGAAATTTAGCTGTTACAGTATTTTCCATTGAATGTATTTCAATGAGGTTTTTATATTAAAAAATTAATAAATTTTTTGAAAAATGAGAGAAATAATTTGAAAATCTCTCAGTTTACACATGTCATTATATAATTAAATTTATTTTTATTTTTATTATAATAAAATTATCTTAAAAAATATGTATATTATATACTTCTTAGACTCAGAGTATCTTTGAAAATCTCTCAGAGTATCTCATCCAATAGAGATTTTCTTAGACTCGAATTGAGAATACTTTCTTCAAAAAGGTAATTAAACGCAAAATGGAAAAAAACAAAAACTTGAGCATGCAAATACATATAAAGTACGTATGGGCGTATAGCAATACACGTTTAACATAAGAATACTAAAGTATTGATAAACAATTTTATAAAATGTATGCCATGAACAATGATTTAAATATTGTGACATGTGAACATGGGCCATCTATAAAAGAAATGCTTTCTAAAGGTGCATGCATAACTATATAATTAATAGATAGAGATCGTTTGAGAATTGAGATGCGTTGTGTACGATGTCAAACAAAAAGCAATATAAATAATCAGTAAACGCACACAAATAACTCGCGTCAAAAGAAAAAGAATAGTACACACAAATATCACGATTCTCGAATAGTATTAGTTGTTTGATCTTTGTTACAATTTATTATTTTATACAAAAGACAACTCACACACAATAAAGGGATGATTAGTCTGGTTCGATTCGTTAGCTACTTAGCTTACACGACTATATTCCGGTTTGGTGAAAGATATTTTTAGAATTTTACAGCGAGTGAACCGGATCGATGACCGTAGCGTGTGACTTGAGGTCGCAAATAATCAGACGCCGTGAAGAAACTGGACACGAACCTTCGGGTTTCACATTCCTCGAGGGAAGGGAACAGTAAGTGGGACCCATTTTATGGGGACTGTGTGTGACCCCTTGTGACGGTAGTCTTTTTGGTGGGACCCATCACGCATAAGAAAACAACAAACACTGATTTTCTGTATTGGTTCGTTGGATGAATCCCCAATATGTCGGCAACAATCATGCACCCAAAATCTTTTTCTCTGTTTTCAATTATTATTTGAAAACAAACAACTTGAAAGTGTACATGGTAAATAAATGAATTAAGACAGGTTGGATATTTGAAATTCAAACCATAAAAATGGACACTGGCTGCTTGTAGAATGATGTCGTTCCAAAGAAATTGACTATATATATTTTTTTTTTTTTTTAACTTAATCGTGATGTGTATTTGAAAAAGTAACATGCTAAAAATAGACCAAACGATATTCGAATCTTTCCAATTATGCGGAAATAAAACGTTTTCCCCCTAGATCTGATCTGAGAGCCTACGTGGTGATGAGTCATACGTGATATATCGTATATGCATGAACACGTGACGAACTAGAGGCTCACCACTCCACCACCACCAATAGACTTTTAATGTGCTCGATCACTTCCTGTTTTAAGGGGGAAGTTCTAATTTCGGCAACCGAACCTAGTCGAGAAACACATGATGGGTTAGGTCCTCGCGGGGCCCACACGCGAGCCCAGCCTTTGGATAAAATGTTACATTCCACAGTCAACACGTGTGACAAGCAATCACATGTGGGGGTGGGGCGGTGTATTTTCCGTGTTTGTGCACCGGACTACCGGAGCTTAACAACTTTTTTTTTTTTAAGAACTGTTACACTCATTTAGATGATTAATAGAAATATAGAATACCCAGCTACAGCTACTAATCAAGCAGCATAAAATAGTGGGAAAAAAAAGCAGCAGAACTTGTGTGGATATACTTTTTGGGTACTGTTTTATCCGAAAACAATCGTTATACTTTTGGTGTCGCGTGCCTAAACCTAAAAGGCTAAAACACTAGAGAATTCGTGAATAACAAAAAAAGTTGAACGGAAAATTAATCAACTATTTTGAGCGACTTTTTCCTAAATTTTATTTCGACAGCCTACCGTCATTGAACGGAAAATCATTTTATCTTTTTGCGTGACAGCCTGTTAAGTGATTTTTTCATTGGCTGGTTTCTAAATAAGCAAGCGCCCACATATAGAAAAGTTGAGACAAATTTCTTTGAAATGGGAGGAAAACTCGAATGTTCCACGATACTGGGGCCCAAAGAGCCCTATCAATTTGGGTATAAGAGGCCCATAACTATACAATCATAGTGAAAGCAGTTGTGGTCAAATTTTCCAGCAAACCGCTCAAATAAACCGGATTCACATTCATGAAATCGAAAGTGAGATACCGTTGGGTTCGGTTAACTCGAGGCACCGAAAAAAGTCACAAAACAAAGAGGGAAGCTATCTTATAAAATTAATCAACCAGAGAGATATGCAATAAAACTTACCCGACTTGAATACAAGCTCCGCAGATCTGTCTCCTGTCCCGGACAAGTTTTAGATGTATATATGCTGAACCAGAAAGTAATGAGAGCTTACAGTTTATAAAACAGTAGGGAGAGAAGGAAGAAGCAAAAGATCTTCTGGCATTAGGTAAAAACGAGCAAGAAAAATTGAGGGAAAAAACGACAAATAATTCTGAAACCACCTGATTGTTGTTGGTACCGACAATAGTTGGTAGTTACTTTGGTCAAAGGGCAAGAACAATGAGTCAACAAATGGCCGGTTTTTCTTTTTAGCGTGTTCAAGCTATTTTAAAAACATCATTCATCACCATCATAGAAATTCAGCCAAAGAAGATTAAAAAAAAATTGAATTACGCTGGGAACGGTAGTCTCAACCTAAAAAGTTTATCTTTTAGAGGTCAGCAACATATGATTCGGCAAGCGCTGGACCGTCTAGGTAATGCAAGGAGATCCATGAGGACACGACACCCTTGTTCTCGCATATTAGAACTCAAATGCAGAACAAGTTTCTTGAGAACTACTGAGTTCTCTACAATGTACCTTGCCACTTCCACTTCAGCAGGAACCCCCTCGAATCTGCTTTTTATCTCAACAAACTCCAGCGATGACACCAAACACCGAGGCACCAGGGACGAGAGTGTTGGATGCTCACTTTCTCTCTCTATATACAAATCCTATTAGAGAAGAAGAAGAAACAAAACACACAATGAATATACATAGATAAAGACAAAACGTTTCTAATGTTAAACTTTAGGGTGTTGTGTCATCACCACCACTATGACGAGTGATTTTAGATTCGGAAAGCTCTCAAGAAGTCTAGGAAGTATATCCAGGTAGGATGGAGAAAACGTTACTTCCAAACACGACAGGTTGCAAAATTGCTGAAGCGGCTCTATCTTCGCATTATGATAGAGATACTGCTCAAACAAAAGAATATAACAAGATAAGAATCAAATCTCATGAAAAGAACAATCATGTATTTACACATGAATTTGATATATATACCTCCATGGTATGCCAAGAGATCAACATTTCCTTAACTCTCGCGAAGCTAGCGAAAAAGTTACGGATCATATTTCGCCTAGGTAACTCAACCAAATCAAAACAATCTACAAGATTAAAGGCCCCAACGACATTAACCTTGGCTAAAGAACCCGTATTGCTTATGATTTTACTCTCCGATATATCATCTTCGAAATTCAGATACTCGAGCCTAGGGGCATCAATAAAAACCCCTGTGCCTTCATGCTCAAAATGAACATCATGAGCTTCCGTTTCATAACCATCCTCCCAATAATAAAATTCTACGCTTAGCCTAGTTAATGTCTGAGAGTGCACTCGTAAAACCTTCACGTTATCATCTATCAATCTTGCGATAGTCAAATCTTGGAGAACCGGGGAAGACGAGATAAGCAACTCTATAGCTGCACCATTGGCATATACATTGTTTTCTAAACGCATAACCTTGAGACAAGGGAAAGAAACTAACTTGAAATCACCCATCAAAACCCGATAGAGCCTTAAGTACACCAATGTCTCGCAGACATAAAGGCTTAAGGGAATCCCCTCAAAAAACTGACGCTTCAAATGACATTCGACATCAAGATGCTCTAATTTACGCTTAACCACAGAGTCTATCCACCGCGTGACACAAGACTGATCATTCTCATCCCTCCGAATACTTAACTTGAGCTTGTGCAAGCATGAATCCCTAGAGAGATCTAGAAACCTATCTACGAAACTCACAAACGCATTGTAGTCAGTGAATTCATTGGCGTCTAAATCCAGCCAGGGAATCAGAAGCCAAAGATTTTTCCACCTCTTGGACAAAAGACTAGTCCGAACAACATCTCTTGTCGGAAGAGGCAACAAGAGCATCTGAGATATCAACGAATCAGGTAATTTGCTTATTCTGTCCTCTCCTCTTGATTCGGCGCGTAAGCGCTTCCCTTTAGAAAACCCTTCTTCCATCAAATCCAAAGACGGTGAAACCAAATGATTGTGGAAAAAAAGGTAAATTTACCTCAAGGGTTTTAGGGTTTTGTGTTTTGGAAGATCCACTGACTGACGAAAGCAGCCGCAAGTGCTCAAGGGAAATGTTTTTTTTTTTTTTTATGGATTTTCGATTACTCGCTCAGTTTTATGGATATTTGACTTTTTAGTCCTTGATTTTATGATTTTTCTTTTATCTGTTCCGTTAAATACACAAAATTGTGAACCGGTTTTGATAAAAATCCATCAACTCAAGTCACGAGGCTTCTGGTAAACTCTAAACATTGGGCATAAGTTTGGGTTTGGTCTTTTTCTCCCAATCCAGCCGCCGCCGTTGTCTCTGGGTTTCAGATCCGCCGCCCTCCGGTGATTGGTGATTCTCGCCGTTGCTGGGGGAGGTCTCTTTGTTCTGCTCTCTTCTCGTGCGATTTCCTTCGCAGTTTTTCTTCTCTATGTTCTGTGGTTTTTGTTCTTCTCTCTGTTTCAGTTTGGCCATGGAGGTGATGGAGCTGTCTCCGGTTGCTTTCTCGGCGGTTCGTCTCAGGTCGGAGATAGTTTGTGTTTGTGCTCGGTGGAGGAGCGTATGTTCTTAACAGAGCTGGTTGGCGTCATGATTTAGTGTTGTTGGGGGGGGGGGCGATTCCGCTCGTAATCGCGTGGAACGGGGGCTCTAACCACTGGTGTCAGACTACAATTTTTGTTCTGGTTTTTCGGGGTTCGTTGGCTTCTCTACCTTGAGCCGGAAACAGTTGGTTTTGGAACCAATTGGTAATTCGCCGGTTTCTTATGACGCTGCAGCGTTGGCCTTGGCTTCATATTGGTGAGGTTCATCTTCCCAGTCAACGGTTTTTCGTGCCTATCTCGCTCGACCATTTGTGCCTTGCTTTGGTGTTTAGTTTGGCCAATTTTCTCTCTGAGTAGTTAGTTTGCGTAGGCTGGTCGCGCCTTTGAGTTTATATCCTGCAGGCGGATTTCGAAACCCAATTATGGGTCGCAGCGGTTTCCGAGTGAATGGTGTGGAACTGTTTTCTCGTGACTCCATTAGATTGGGAGCTTCATTTTGAGTTTCAGTTTGTCCCACCTTTCCTTTGCTTATTAGTGCAGGGTTGTAACTTTCTTTTCATTGACGCAACTGTTTATTGCTTATCTTTCTGCTTAGCGGTTTTATTGGTTCGTGGTTAGTACTCTGGAGTTGTTTTCGCTTCAACTGCCGGCTTTAGTTTCTGGTGTCCTTTGTTTCGTCAGCCAGCTTAATGTCTCCGGGTTGTGTCCGACTTTAGTCTCTGGTGTCGTTTGTTTCGGCAGCCAGCTTTATGTCTCCGGGTTGTGTCCGGCTTTTGGCTAAGGTTTCATGTGTGGAAACCTTATTGTTGTCTTTGTGTAATGGCTCCTATAGGTGGTTTTGATCCATCTTTGTATATTACATCAGATGACAAAAAAAAAAGTCACGAGGCTTCTCTGTAAGAAAGAGTAACCTTCTAGATTAGAAATAGATTGAATTTTAAAATAGAAAATATACTGAGGCTTAATCTGTAGTGCTAGTTTAACTGTTTATCTCAAAGCTCGAAAGCATAATCTGTATAGTAATTCCAACCTCACGAGACAACAAGCCACTTAACTAATAAGTTAATCTTTCGTCAGCAATTATTCTTGCTTTCCACTCCGCATAATCCGTTTCACCAGAACATGTTTACATGTACCTTTTTTGACATAATTATGGTAAGCTAGTAATTCTACGATTAATTATTCTCCTTTGTTACTCTGATCAGCCTCGCCACCGCCATTTTCTTTTCCAGTTGTGGTTAATCTTCATGTGGCCGTTATTCTGTTTACCATTAGAGCAGATATATTTGAGGGTCTTAGAGCAGGTACATCAATGGTTTTTAGGAAATGGGGTTCAGAGCGTTTTTATTTTATTTTTATTAACTGAAACCCACATTTTTTACCACTTAGAAGATGAAAAAAAGAAACGGCAAATCATAATATGCCACCAACCTCGGGATGCTTTACTCCTAACCCACAAGGTTCCGAGTGAAAGCAATCAAGCAGGACTTACCTCCTGGGAGCCTCCTTCCTTCTATTCCGAAACAGATATCTTATCGGCCGGCAAACCAGAGACGGACCTGAGTTCACAAAGGTTAGTAAATAAGAGACGATTAGCGACAAGTTCATAACTGTTCATGTGGGGTTCAAATTTTTTATTATTTTGTTTTCTTGGAGTTCAAATCGAGTATCACCGCTGCACCTGCTCTTAGAGATTGGGGTTCATACAAAAAAAATAATTAAATAATTGGTGGTTCTCATGAATATTGGTGATCCCGCCACTAAAAAACTCTAATTTACGAACCCCTCTCTCAAACCGTGATTGGTCCAATTTTTTTTTCAATTTTGTCAAAAAAAAGTTTAATTTTTTTTTTTAAAATCCCATGTGGAGTTCATTGATGTACCTGCTCTTAGAACATCTCCAATAGTTGGAGACCATGTGAATTTCTAAAAAAATAAAAGTATTAATATTCTAGTAATATAATTATATTTCAATTTTTATAAAACCTTTAAAATGCTAGATGAGTGACATGTGGACATTATAGTTTAGAGGTGGTTCCAAAAATCATAGTTTTAGAACTTTTTACACTTTCTTTCCTATTTTTATTTTTGCTTAGATTTATTTTTATGGTGGGATTCAGGTTTCAAAACCCACCATTGGAGATGATCTTAGAGCTTATTAGAGGGATGTTCGGTCCGACTCAAGGATATCTTCTTCGGAACTGTCTTGTATATTGCTTCAGAACCAACATATGGAAGCAAAGGCTTCTTAAGGCCTGGCCCATCAAAGTAACCGAAAACTTTCATGGCCGATGAAGGAAAAGAGAAAGCAATTGTAAGTAGCCTTATATAAGTAATTTACACCTCTGTTTGTCGTCCCTCTTGTCCCCTGTTATGAGGTTACTGAATAATTTTTTTATCTATTATAATGTTTTCAGAGAATGTCGAAAGCCTACGACAGGGTAGAGTGGAGTTACATCAGAGCTCTTTTCTCGGCTATGGGTTTTGATCAAGTTTGGACTGAATGGGTAATGGCGTGTTTAACATCTGTATCGTTTTCTGTCTTGATAAACGATCAGCCACACGGACTTATAAGGCCGCAAAGGGGACTTCGTCAAGGGGATCCTCTATCGCCGTTTTTGTTTGTCTTATG
The DNA here is from genome assembly GCA_010577795.1 of Isatis tinctoria. Classification (NCBI taxonomy): domain Eukaryota; kingdom Viridiplantae; phylum Streptophyta; class Magnoliopsida; order Brassicales; family Brassicaceae; genus Isatis; species Isatis tinctoria. The sequence continues at coordinate 5,276,037 of CM021250.1, read as the reverse complement.
CACGGAAGGATTATCTCACTTGATCAACTCAGCGGAAAGGGAAGGCATTCTGAATGGGATAAGTTTCGGAGTTGAAGGACCATCTATTACCCACCTTTTATTTGCCGATGATTCACTTTTTATGTGTAAAGCATCGAATGATCAATGCTTGGTATTAAAACTCATCTTGAAGAAATATGGTGAAGCTACAGGCCAAGTTGTAAATGTCGGAAAGTCTTCCATTACTTTTGGGGACAAAGTTACAAGTGAAAGGAGACTCCAAATCAAAGAGATTCTTCAGATACAATGTGAAGGTGGTGCAGGCATTTACCTTGGACTACCAGAGTGTCTCAGTGGTTCCAAGGTGGATCTATTCAATTACATCAAGGAAAGAATGAAGAACAGAATGACTGGCTGGTTTGGGAGATTGCTTTCACAAGGTGGAAAGGAAATACTGATCAAAGCAATTGCAATGGCTATGCCAATTTATGCAATGAGTTGTTTTAAGCTACCCAAGACGGTCTGTGCTAACATCATATCTGCAATGACTCAATATTGGTGGAATTCCAATGAAGTAACCAGGAAGATAGCGTGGGTGAGCTGGGACAAATTGTGCTTACCAAAGAGCCTTGGGGGAATGGGTTTCAAAGATTTAGAGATTTTCAACCAGTCGCTTTTATCCAAACAAGCTTGGAGACTATTAACAGAGCCGCAAAGTTTAATAGCCAGATTGTTAAAATCTCGATATTTTTACGATGGGAATTTTTTACAAGCCAAATTGGGTGTGCGTCCTTCGTTTGGTTGGAAGAGCGTATTGTTTGGCAGAGATCTTTTGGATAAAGGGATTGAGAGGCAAATTGGAAATGGTGAGTCCCTATCTATATGGATGGACTCGTGGATAAAAGAGGTTGATGGCAACTACAGGGCTCCGCTGAGGAAGAATTTCGCTTTGAATTTGAGCCTCAAAGTCAATCACCTTATGGATTGTGTGAACAAGTCGTGGAAGGAAGATTTGTTAGAAGAGCTGTTTTACCCTATTGATATCGAACTCATACTCAGAACTAAACCCATTTGGAACCAAGGAGACTCTTGGGTATGGAAGTTCAATAAGAGCGGTGATTTCTCAGTTAAGTCGGCTTACTGGGTCGGGACCCAAAATGGCAACAATGAAGTTAGAAAGGAGGCTGCCATGTTACCTTCGATCAATCCTCTCAAAGAACAAGTCTGGAAAGTTATGACAGAGCCTAAGGTCAGGATATTTCTGTGGAAAACACTAAATAATGCTCTTTCTGTGGAAGAGGGCTTGGCTATTAGAGGGATGAAGGTAGATGGGCGTTGTCAAATATGTGGTAACCAAGGTGAATCTATTAATCATGTTCTGTTTACATGTTCTTTTGCTCGTCAAGTTTGGGCGGTTTCAGATATTCCATTGCCGAGATTTGGATTTGATTATGACTCAGAGTACACCAACATTAATCATTTGCTTTGCCTTGAAAAGAAAATGATTGGAGTACAAAACATTAACAGAAGCTGGCCTTGGATTATTTGGAATGTGTGGAAAGGTATGAACAAATTCCTTTTTGAAGCAAAGGAGCTGAATACGATGGAAACAATGATACAAGGAAGAGAAGAAACTGAGCAATGGTATTTTGCAAAGACCTGTGACGTTGAGCAGGAAGTTGCAGGTGACCATAATGAAGGGATTGGGTCTGGAAGTTGGTCTCCTCCAAAGGATAATTGGCAAAAATGTAACATAGGGGTGTTCTGGTGTAAAGAAAGGAAACTCGTTGGTGCCGCATGGGTTTTGCGAAATAACATAGGAGAAGTCTTAATGCACAGTCGGAGATGTTTCTATCAGGTACTATCCCGAGATGATGCGATGCTTGTGGTTTTTAATTGGTGCTTGGAAAGCTTAAAATTCCATAGATGCAACAGGTTTTTTTTGCCATTTGTGACAAGTATCTGGTAGGAGCGGTTTTAAAACCAAAGTTGTGGCCTGCTTTCAAAGCGCAAAGGGTAGAGATGTTGGATAGGCTTGTGTTGTTCCCGGAATGGAGTGTTATGTACGAAGAGAAAAAGGCGAATGAAGCAGCTGATCGTATTGCTACAAGTGTGTCATGTGCTCATCTTCGCCAATCTTACGTTGCTACTGGAGCGCCAGATTGGTTAGATGAGTTGTTTGAAACGGAAGCAAGATTGATGGTGGCTGTTTAAGTGGATTTGCAGGTTTTATGTTCTTATGGCGTTCTTTCTGTTGCAGAGCAATACTCCTTTCGTTTTAGTTTCATCCTGTATTGGTGTTGTAAACAATCTTTATTGGGCCAAGGCCTGTACTCTCTTTAATGAATTTCTTCAGTCGACCAAAAAAAAAAGAATGCATTTTACTAATTTGCTATTCCTCTTTTTATGTTGCATTGGTCTAAAATGTATATACCCAAATAAAGTATTACTTTATAGTTTAATAGTTTGTAAGTAATGTTTATACATGCTGTTGGAAAATATAATTCTGTATATAAAATTCTTTCGTTGTTATTAGGAGGATTAGGATAGAGAGAATAACAAAATTTGGAGGGTTGCCGTAAGTTAGTATGAATTTGCAGATTGTGACTTGTGAGATGTTGAATTGTCCACCGTGTAACTGACACGTTCTCGGAGTTTAAAAAATCGCCAAAAAAGGAGAGACGTTGTTAATATATCGCGATAAAAAGGTTGAGTAGGAGAGAAAATGAAAAAGCCAAAACAACAAGAGCGCATCGAAAGCTGAGAGCGACATGTCAAGAGAGAGAAACGTGGGGACCAGACTGGACGTGTGCACAGAATATTCACACTATTTGAATTTTGTTTTCGAATCCGCCACTCCATATCCAGTCCCGCTTATCACTCCATTTTTCGATAGCTTGATCTACCTCTCTTATAAGCGAGGATACGTATCACCGGTGCGTGCTCCGCTTATATCTGATAAGTCGGTAAAATGATGAAAGACCTTTCTCTCTGCAATAAGAACGCGTCCAAGAAAGCGAGGTCAAGTTTTTCCATCTCTCTCTCTCTCTCCCCCAATCTCCTCCTTTATTTATTCTCTCCATTTTCTCCAAAAGCAGCTCTTCAAAACCCTAGAAATCCTCGAAACCAGAGTCCTGATTTCTTCTGGAATCAGTTTCGTCTGGCTTATATAGATCTTCGGAGCTCTCACCGAGCTCGGATTCGTACGTCATCGTGTGTTTTTTGGGTGTTATCTCCTTGTTTTGACGTTAGATTTGAGATTCCGAGCTTCTAAAGAATGTCGTCGTTAAGCCGAGAGCTGGTGTTTCTCATACTGCAGTTTCTCGAGGAAGAGAAATTCAAGGAGTCTGTGCACAGGTTAGTCTATTTCTCTATATATATAATTATTAATAATATAATATGAAAGAAGAAGAAGAAGAAGAAGGAAGTTCAATTGAAAATATTTATTTCGTCTCTGAGTTATATTACTGTGTGAAAATTTGTTTCTGAAGATTTGTTAGTATTAAAAGTGCAGTTTCGTAATAGAATTATGTCGTTATTAAAAAAATATCCGTTCTTCTAATAATCATGGATGGTTCTGGAGTTTGAATAATTTTTAGTTGAATCAGAGTAGAGCGGAAAAGAAAAGGTAATTTGTTTTTTTTTTTGTTCCACAACAAATTGTTGATGTCTGATAAGCCTGAGTTCTTGAGTGAATTTTTGTTGTTCATATGCCCTGAGAGGCTGCAATGAAAGATTTAATTTGGGGTTTAGCTGATTTGGAATTGTTCCTGTTGTCCTATAGGCTCGAGAAAGAGTCAGGATTCTTCTTCAATACAAAGTATTTCGACGAGAAAGTTCTTGCTGGAGAGTGGGATGAAGTTGAGAAGTACTTGTCTGGGTTTACCAAGGTTGATGATAACAGATACTCGATGAAGATTTTCTTTGAAATTAGGAAGCAGAAGTATCTCGAGGCTCTTGATCGGTATTTGCCTTTTACTCTTGTACATTTCTTGTTTGTGGTTTCACAGTGTTATATCATCTCATCTCTCTTTCTACAGGCAAGATAAGGCCAAAGCAGTTGAGATATTGGTGCAGGACTTGAGAGTCTTCTCCACTTTCAACGAGGAACTCTACAAAGAAATTACTCAACTTTTAACTTTGCACAACTTCAGGTACAAAATATGGAACCTACTTAATCTAGACATTTCTGTTGTGATGTAAGAGGAATTTCTGTTGAGACTTGATTTGGGTCTGTCCAAGTCGAGTTCAAGCTATTCTTTATCTTCTTTCCAATTGATATCCATAGGAATGTGAAAGAGGATGTGATACTCCACTTACACTCTCGATTGTTTGCCTTTTGTTGATTGAATTTGGTATTCAATGATATTCAAGAATTTGATTCTCTATCAAATGCAGGGAAAATGAGCAGCTATCCAAATACGGAGACACTAAAACTGCTCGGGGAATAATGTTAGCAGAACTAAAAAAACTAATCGAAGCAAACCCTCTGTTTCGTGATAAGTTAATGTTCCCTACTTTGAGATCTTCGAGACTGCGAACTCTGATTAATCAAAGGTGTGTTCCTTTTTTTCTCCTCAAGGCCATAGTATATGTTACTGGCTAGGTTTGCCTGACTTTCTTGTTGGGGTATTTATTGTGTACGTGTTCTCTTGCAGCCTTAATTGGCAGCACCAGTTGTGCAAGAATCCTAGGCCAAACCCAGATATTAAAACTCTATTCACAGATCACACGTGCGCAGTTCCGAATGGTCCTCTGGCACCTTCACCAGTCAATCAGCCTGTTACAACTTTGACTAAACCAACAGCTTTTCCGTCGCTTGGAGCTCATGGTGTAAGTACCCTCAATATTTGACTGCTTTATTCATTTTCTAAAATCTTAGAAATCTTAATATTTGGGAAAATTATTAAATGTAGCCCTTTCCTCCTGGTGCTGCTGTTGCTGCTGCTGCTAATGCTGGCGCTTTAGCTAGTTGGATGGCTGCTGCCTCTGGTGCTTCTGCTGTCCAAGCTGCCGTTGTCACACCTGCGCCTATGCCTCTACCTCAGAGTCAAGGTTAGTTTGTGACGATCTTCTACATTTCTTTTTTGTTCTTCTAGGACTTGTCAGTAACCTGTTCCATTTCCTCCTAAGACTAATTTCTTTTCTTCAAAAAGTGTCAATCTTGAAGCGACCAAGAACACCACCAGCAACTCCAGGTATAGTAGATTATCAGAATCCGGATCATGAACTAATGAAGCGTCTCCGCCCTGCCCCATCTGTAGAGGAGGTAACATAAGATTCTTTTTTTCTTCTTTTTCTGGAAAGCCCTTTTTATTTTTTGCATTTTTCTCAAAAGTTCGAAGCGTTATTCATTTTCCAGGTGACATATCCTGCTCCTAGGCAGCATGCTCCATGGTCGCTGGAAGACTTGCCATTAAAGGCGGCTCTAGCGTTGCATCAAGGGTCCACTGTGACAAGTATGGAGTTTCACCCTATGCAAAATACGTTACTTCTTGGTATGGTGGTCTGAAACTTAGAATACAATTCTAAACTCAATTTGAAGTTATCTTTCTGTTATTTGTTCTTTGGCTTTCTGAATGACGATTTGAGTTCCATCAGTCGGATCTGCGACCGGCGAGATCACATTGTGGGAACTCGCTGTTCGAGAGAAGCTAGTTTCAAGGCCATTCAAAATATGGGATATGGCTAATTGCTCACTTCAGTTTCAGGTTTGTCGTTACTGCTACTAATTTTGTACTTCATGTGTTTGATCTAAAAGTTTTGATTTCTACAATATGGCTGGGCGAACTGAGAAGGAATGGAGACAAAACGTATCAGCAAACTATTTGCTATGCAAGAATCTTATACTAAATCATTTTTGGGACTCATTCAGGCTTTGATAGCTAAGGAAACACCAGTATCTGTCACCCGCGTTGCATGGAGTCCAGATGGAAATTTCATTGGTAAGTTTCCCTTCATAGACTGTGGGAATTTATTTGGTCTCTGGTCTCAGTCTCTTCTTGTGCAGGGGTTGCATATACGAAACATCTTATTCACCTGTATGCTTTCTCTGGACCTAATGATCTTCGCCAGCATGCTGAGGTGAGCATGCGTTTGATCCGTACGATAAGCAATTTGATGTAATAAGATTCAATAAGATTATATCACTTTTTTTTTCTCACAGATTGATGCCCATGTGGGTGCTGTGAACGACTTGGCTTTCGCTAGTCCAAACAGACAATTATGTGTAGTTACTTGCGGAGATGATAAGCTAATCAAGGTGAGAAATTAAATCACAGGGTTCACTGTTAGACCTCTTTACTGCATCTGTCTAACTTTATAAATGTGGAGCAGGTATGGGATGTTTCAGGTCGAAAGTATTTTACCTTTGAGGGTCACGATGCTCCTATTTATTCTATTTGCCCTCATCACAAAGAGAATATTCAGGTGTGGTATTCTATCATCTATTATATTGTTTTTCCATCTGTTTGAAGAAGGCACAAAAGCAGATGACACTTTTCATATAGTCGATACTGCCTATGGAATTCTGCTCTTTTCCCAAATATATCACGTTCTTATTTGAATTTCAGTTCATATTTTCAACGGCCATAGATGGGAAAATAAAGGCCTGGCTTTATGATAATATGGGTTCCAGAGTTGACTATGATGCTCCCGGTAAATGGTGTACTACGATGCTTTACAGCGCTGATGGGACTAGGTACCATCTGAAATTCATAAAAAAATTTCCCTCTTCCAATCCTTTTAACCCTCTTATCAAATCATTCTTCATTCTTCATACCGAGTTAGAGAATGTTAAAGTTTGTCATTTGAGATTTATTTGTTCCTAAGATACTGAATTGTCTCCTTGAATTTCTAGTCTTTTTCTTCCCTAAGTACTCATATATTCTCCCAGATGTCCTTGTTTGCTGATTTTCAGTAACAACTCAAATCTATGTGTTTTAAAAATTCCTTTTTCATTGCTTTCTTTAGTGCTTTCTAATGTTATGTAATTGTGGTGTATTTTTTTCTTCAGATTGTTCTCTTGTGGAACGAGTAAAGATGGAGATTTTTCCCTAGTTGAGTGGAACGAAAGTGAGGGATCAATTAAAAGGACCTATCTTGGGTTTCAGAAAAAGTTGGCAGGTATGGTTCAGTTTGATACATCAAAGAACCACTTTCTGGCCGTTGGTGAAGATGGGCAAATCAAGTTCTGGGATATGGACAACATCAATGTTCTGACTAGCACTGATGCTGAGGGAGGACTTCCGGTTAGTTCCACAGATTATTTCTTACTTTCCCATGGCTTGTTGCTTAGGTGTTCATCTTTTCAGATTTGGATGCTAACTTGTCTCAACTTCAGGCTCTTCCTCGTTTGAGATTTAACAGGGAAGGTAATCTTCTAGCCGTTACTACGGCAGATAACGGATTTAAGATCCTAGCAAACCCAGCTGGTTTCCGATCTCTGAGAGCCATGGAAGCTTCTGCTTTTGAAACGATGAGGACTCCAGTCGACTCTTCTTTAACTAAAGCTGTAATGTTTCTCAACTTTATAGTATATTTTTGCTTTATGTACATCCACTGTTGTAGCAAGCTGTCTTGGTTTACACATTTTGATATTCTGTTAGGTTCCTGGTGCTCCTGTTGCATCTGTGAGCTGTAAAGTTGAACGAGGCTCTCCTGTTAGACTCTCACCAATGCTGGTAAATGACCCATCAAATGTTATGTTTGTGGCCATTTTTATAAATCATTAATTTTCTATTCTGGATTTTCGTTAGAAAATGAAATGAAATCCCATGTTGTAAATCCTGGCTGTAGCAGTTGTCTGTTTTCTTGTCATGTTTAAGAATAATTACTAATCCTTTTTTTGTTGTGGCAAACCTTCAAGAATGGAGTTGATCCCTCAAAGCCAAGAATCGACGACTCAACAGACAAACCAAAACCTTGGCAATTAGCTGAAATCCTGGACCCTACCCAATGTCGCCAGGCTACTTTACCCGATACCGCTGGTTCTTCCACAAAGGTTTGCGCAAATTAACTTAACTTTCCCAGAAATTTTGTTTTATAAAGTTAGGAAAACTAAGACTTATGTCTCTCCTGTTGCATGGCAAAGCAGGTCGTTCGGCTTCTATATACAAATTCCGGCGCTGGAATCTTGGCATTAGGTTTTAACGGTCTTCAGAGGCTCTGGAAGTGGGTTCGCAATGAGCAGAACCCTAGTGGAAAGGTAAGCATAAAAAAGAGTTAGAGAGCTCATTGGATGCTGTGTGCGGTTTTATGTAACTAGCGTTTGTCATGCAGGCAACTACTGCTGTTGTTCCTCAGCATTGGCAACCAAACAGTGGTCTTCTCATGACCAACGATGTCTCTGGTGTAAACCTTGAAGAGGCTAACCCATGCATCGCTCTCTCTAAGAACGACTCATATGTCATGTCGGCTGCTGGAGGAAAAGTCTCGTTGTTCAACATGATGACTTTTAAGGTATATATATATATCTACATGTACACATGACCTCATAAAAAGGCTACTGAAGTCACAAGGTCTAGCTGAAAATGTTCTCACACTAATCTTAAAAAATTCCTTTGGTGTTTCTAATATGTAAAGAAACCTGATGGCCTTATAGGTGATGACAACATTCATGCCTCCTCCACCGGCATCAACATTTTTGGCGTTCCATCCTCAGGACAACAACATCATTGCCATTGGAATGGAGGACTCTACCATTCACATCTACAATGTCCGAGTAGATGAGGTAAGTAGTAGGTAGTACTAACCATTGCCACTTAACTAGTTTTTTTTTTTATGATCGTTGAGGAGGAAAAACTTGTCAACCATTTCTTTAGGGGTGGTTGTTATAGCTTCACATTTTAGTTCTTCCCCTGCTAGATGTTGCCTTAAAACTACACGAACGAGCTCACTCCACTTGCATCTGTGTTTCATCAGGTCAAATCAAAGCTAAAGGGTCACCAGAAACGCATCACTGGCTTAGCATTTTCTACAGTCCTCAATATCTTGGTTTCATCTGGTGCTGATGCACAGGTTTGTGATGCTGCGTCTTTTTGTTGTTGTCTTGTAGTAAGATATCTCAACTTACGGAAAAAAATGCTGGATTATTCTGTGCCTTTTACTTGCCGAATATCTAATTTAGGAGGATGGTAACTTTTGCTGTTGTCTTCTCTTAGATATGCTTTTGGAGCATTGACACATGGGAAAAGAGAAAATCCGTTGCAATACAAATGCCAGCAGGAAAAGCCGCCAATGGAGACACGCGTGTTCAGTTTCATGTGGATCAGATTCGTATCCTGGCAGTCCACGAGACACAACTAGCGATATTTGATGCTTCCAAGATGGAATGTGTCCGACAGGTACGTATGAGATCATATCTCTAAATCCATATATATAAACGCCAAAAATTGAAATGCAAGATCTTACATAGCTGAATTCTTAATTGATTGATGTTTTCTTGTTTCCATGTCTCAGTGGATTCCTCAAGACTCGTTGTCCGCTCCTATATCTTCAGCAGTGTATGCATGCAACAGCCAGTTGATCTACACCGCTTTCCGTGATGGGAACATTGGAGTGTTCGACGCAGACACTCTTAGACTAAGATGTCGTATCTCTCCATCCGCATACTTGCCTCAAGGGTAAGTGTTTCCCAACATTTCATTAGATTCTTAATTCTAAATCAATATAAGATTCCGTCTTAATCGACTTAAAACTTAAAAGGAGTCCTAAGACATGACAAATTGGTACCTTTTCCATAAGCCAAAGAATTTTAAACTTCTCTGTATTAACTCTCTATGTTTTCGCAGGAACCAAGGGCTGTCCCCTATAGTTGTGGCAGCTCACCCGCAAGAGCCAAACCAGTTTGCGGTCGGTTTGACTGACGGTTCAGTTAAGGTGATTGAACCGACCGAGGCTGAAGGCAAGTGGGGGATGGTTCCACCCTCTGAAGCCATCAACACTTCACCAACCACTACAAGCAACCAAACTCCAGAACAGTTACAAAGATGAACAAACTACAATAATAATCCATGTAATTAATCTCAAATCTCTCCATATCGTTCCTTCAGGTTGGTTAGATAGTGTTGTTGTTGATAATTTTTATACAGCTTTAGGCAGTGCTATTAGATATTCAAAATGTAGCCTTAATTTGAAGATTGTTAAGATATTGAAATTGGCAAGAAATAAAGTTTGTATAAATATCTGAAAATCTTAAGAGAATAAGCAACTAGACGATGACTATTTTGTGATGTGAATCGGCAAGAAACTGAAACTACACTACCATCAATAACGACATGAACTGATCGACGGTCATGGCTCGGGGAGAAGAATCCCGTCACCGTCATACTGCAAAACCCCTGACGGGTTTATCGGTTTGCATCTTTCGCCCATTAGTATCCTCTTCTTGCACAGCTCCTCTTCTCCCATACCCTCACTTAAACTTATTCTTCTTCTTCCTCTCGTCTTTAATCTTTGCCCTAAGATGAGTATCTTCAGTCGAACTCTTGCGCTTTCCCAAAAACCCTCCCTCTTCTGAAGTGACTTTTGCTTGGGTTTAGCTTTAGCAACAGCCAAGGTCTCGTCAGCTCCAGTAGTCTCTTCTGCAGAAGCATCTTTCTTTCCTCTATTTTCACCTGCAAGTGTTTTCTTGCGGCTGAAGACACCAGAAATGACAGAAGTCATCTTCTTAACTGGAAAACCCAACCTAGGTCTGACAAAAGCTCTCTTCCCTTTCTCTTCTTTCATCTTCTTCTTGTATGTATTCGTCTCGTTCTTCCTCCAACTTTCCTCTGGTGTTTTAGGTTGTTTGATCTTGATCGTCTCTTGACCCAATGAAACCCTAAACTTGCACGATGTGGACGTGGAGGCAGGCACAATCCTTATCGTCATTGATTCGACAAATGAAAATACAGAGAGTACGTAGTAGTGGTGGTGTGGAAAGAGGTGTGTATTTGTATTTGGGATCGGAGTGATTTTACAAAACGGTTGACTACACGTCTCCTAGTGGTTACTGGTTAGTTAATTAACTGCTAAGTCGTGTTTTTTCAATTTTATTTCGACAAAGAAAAACGAAAATGTTGGTTCAGTTTTCCAGTTTTGTTTTTGGTAATATAAAAACCAAATTACTTCGTAATTATATGTCGTGGCCAAAAGAGGTCATAAAGGAGTTCAAGGTTTTGGAATTCATCTCCACTCCTTTCTTCTATGCTATATATGCTTCCTTACATTACTGGATATATATGTGCCATTTTAATTAATCAAAAGCATATTAATTTTTGATAGTTGCTTTACATAATCACAAGAATTCTTTGTTAAATTGCTCGCCCTTTTTACTACATTTGGTTGTTGAAAGAAATTAATCAAATTATATATGCATACACATAAGTTAAAGATCAAAAAGAAAATTGTATCATAAAGAATAATTCTTTGTACACCCAATACAGCAAATTTGAGATTTTAGCTTCTTTTTTTGCATAAAACAGAGAGAGCTTGCTCACAAAGTCACAATATACAAAACAGATCTTTTTTTTTTTTTTGTCTCCTTGATTAAACTCTTTACAAAACTGGTGGAAACATGTTCACTTGCCTAAACTCAGTCTGCGTTTTCCGTCTCTGGTTGGTCGCTGCGGCTGCGAACTCACTGTGTTAGGAAGTCTCTTGCTTGGTGCTGGGATCAGCGATGGAATTAAACTTCTGCCACAAGAAAGAACAAAGATTCATCAATAAAAGCTATTGCAAATACTTGAAAATAATTTTTTTTCAGATATGTGTACCTGGTTTCTGAGAGTTTGGTAGTTCTAGGCTGAGTTTTCTTTGGTTTGGGGTTTGCTGAACTTTGTATATTAGAAACTCTGGGGACGTTCACTTGAACGCTCAATCGCCACATCAGATCAGAATCTGAGCAATCGCTTGGTACGCCTTCATCTGATTCATTATCTGTAATACTCTGCACTTCAAAATCTTGCTTCCCACCGTTACTGTTATTTGAAAAGATGGTAGAGATCAACAATAAGAAAGATGCAAGAAAATGTTTTTGGTTCCAATGGAATGTGAGTAACATACGGTGACTGTTCTTGTGCAGTCATCGACTGGTAGAATTTCTCGGGAGAATTTGAACTCTCTTCTTTATTTAACTCTTCGTGCTTATCTATCCACTCCCGTGACTTAGTTTCTATATCCTCTTCTTTTGCGTTGAGCGATTGCCTCGGCCAAGAAGGAGAAGAAGATTTCATTAACTCATGGAGATCTAAGCTGTGTCTTCTTGAGGATGCAGTATCGCTAAAAGCCTGCATATATACACAGATGTCATAAAAAATTGTAAATTGTAATTAACTTTGGTGCTCCTGGAAGAGAGTATATACCTCTGGTCCACTTAGATCCATAATCTGAGGCCTGAGGTTGCTTGGTGCGTTTCCCATGGTAGGAAGTTTGGATCGAACGGTAGGTGTTTCAAGCGATCTTCTTCTCGATATTCTCTCACGGTTGAGTGGTAGAGGGGTTGGTTGTACATCATTACCATTTCCTTTCCTCGCTAGAGCCATTTTGAGATTAGCAATCTGAAATCCCCGAGAACATTATCAGACTAATGATGGCCAGAATGAAAGAAAACAGCAAACAAGTATGCAGGACAACGCAAGGATGGTTTAAGAACCTGTTCTTTAAGCTCCTTGACCTCTGAGTTATCTTTGTTCACACGAGCAGCGCCTAGCTCAACACTCCCCACTCGTTCAGCGAACTTCAGAGTGCTAACAGTTTCTCCAAGAGTCTCAGCTTCTGGACTAATGTGGACAAACATAAGCGTCTTGGCTGATCCTCCTGATAACATACAAACAGAAGTTAATTCGAGAGAGAGAGAGTTTATAAACAAATGCAAACGAGTTATGTGGGTTTTGAGAATTTTACCGAGCGAGTCCTGCAGCAGCTGGGTGAGTTTACTATTCCTGTAAGGCACATGAGAAGTCTTCTGGGAAAGCGAAGAGATAACATCCCCAAGGGCCGAGAGGGACTTATTGATGTGTTGAGCCTCCTTCAGCCTGTCTCCAGTCACCTCGGACTTGTCCACTCTCTCGCTTCCTGCAAGATCAACCAGATGCATGGAACCATGAAGGATAGATCCAGACGTGAGGTCTCTGCCTTGAACGTGAACAGTGACACAGCTGCGAAAGATATGAAAAATGTCGGGGTTAATACGAGTTGTGCAACGGAGTACTCATCAAAGAATAGAAGGAAAAACAAACCTGTGAGATCGACTACTTCTGTCGTTCATGGCTGTAGAGCTCACTGCACGGTTCATGTGTCCCAGATCCATCAGCTGTATAACGTCAGCCGTCGATGAGACAGGCACTAGACTTGCTTCCGGAACGTTAATTCCATTGTGAGAGTTGTTTCTGATTTCCAACGTAATCAAGAGTTAAGGACCAAACACAATCAAAGTATCTCATAGTTCTTGAAAGATGAGGAGACAGTAAAACTTTGATTAATCGAAAGGATATCTTTTAGTTTGGCCATCTGTGGCAAGTAGATCTCTGACTTGCTCGTTGTAAATTTCAAGCATCTGAACCGAGATTTCGTAGCTGGTCGTGTCTTTTCTTTGACTCGACAGAAGAAACAAATCTGCCAGTGCCCTGTAGTTCACACCTAGACTTTCTTCAGTCAGTTCCTTAGGCCCTGTCTAGAGTAGTTACACAAATTATAAATTTATGCTTCTATAAACTATACTGAATCAGCAGTAATCTAATCATCTGTAGTAGCAGTTTTTACCATGGTAAAAGTTTTCCCGGACCCGGTTTGGCCGTAAGCAAAGATGCAGACATTGTAGCCATCAAGAACCGACCGTACCAAAGGCTGCATGTCTGAAAACACTTCCTCTGAAGAAAAAGGATTCACTCGCTAATGTTATCCAAAGAGAAACGGACTCAAATAAACACTATAGGGACATAAAATCAAAGCCTTCAATAACCTTGTGTTGCAGAAGGACCAAAGACTTTGTTGAACATGAATGGTTTGTGTCCTTCTTTCCCATACTTTGATGGCACTCTCATCGTGATAGTCCCTTCCTCTATGTGTTCCACAGTACTCAAAGAAGTTGGTTGCCCCGGCAAGAATGGCCTAACCCGACAGTACACCCGTATGTTTCCTAATTATTACCAAGTGTGAGGTATATACGCAGATTAAAGAACTAATAATTCAAGATCCTCCAATTATGACTGCCACAAATGCTTTTTTATGTGAAGATACCTTTTAGGTCCTGCACTAGGTTGTACAATTTTCGGTTTTCTTCAAGAACTCTTTTGTATCCCGTAGCCGCATAAGCTAAACCATTTAAATGCTTGCCTGTGTGACAAAACCCAAAACGATGACACATTATATTTTCCACTGACTAAACATTGAGGCCTGAACAGGGACATGTTCTGAGTTGGCACCTAGGTGAAAGAAGTCTTCTAGATACTTCTTCTGCAGTAGTTGCATTCCCGCTTTTGTAGTGTTTAAAGTTTGCTTCAACTCCTGCAGGCATTTAGACGAAGCTCAAACTCCTTCTAACTTGTGATGGTAGAAGATACAAAAAGCAACGCCATAGAAGTTGCAACACAATGGAAGTTACCTGGATGTGCTTATGTTGATTTAGAAGAATCTTCTGTTCTTCGTAGTGTTCAGAATTTATCCTTTGAATCTTTTCTTCTACGACCTGTGACGGACTGTTTTCTTCTACTTCCTCATCCTGTCTTACGTCACACTGCTGAGACGGTACCACTGTCTCGCAGGACGAATCATCTTCAGGAATAGGCTTTGAACTTAATTTCATCTGAAAAACAAAATTTGAAAGCCAGTTTCATAACAACAACGAGCCAGATTAAAACCTCGGCCTGACTGAACTTTTCACTCCCAAGTAAAAAGATAACATGATTGACCTCACATTCCCTCACCATTTCATTGTGGATTGACAACCGCTGCTGGACTTCTTCCATAACTTTGTGCAACACAGACTCTACAACCTGAGCAGATTGAAGTAGGAAAGAAGTTTTTTTAAAATGTCCTCCGAAGCTTAAAAAGATCGATGCCAAGAAGAAAGGCTTCATTCAGCAAAGACAAGTTACAATAAACTATAAAAGCAGAATTCTTACACTTGGGATATCTTCATGCTTTCTGTCTGAAATAAATGATCGAACAAGCGCGTTGATAGATCTACAATCTCCCTGCCAAAGTAAAACAGAGATACTTTTATCAACAATCACCAAAACTAATGGCATGGAAACAAAAAAATTGCACTTTTTAACTTACTTTTTCACTAAGATCTTGCCCAACATCGGAACACACAGGTTGATCATTTGACGAATGAGTTCTTGACATGGAACTCATGAACGGCTCTGAATTTTTCCTCAGAAATGGTTTTCTCGATCCAAAATTGTTCTTCATGTTCGATCCGTACCTCCACGGACCAGTTCCACCTTTGAGTTTCCACTCGCTGTAAGATTTAAGCGCAAGTATGCAGTTCACTATCCTAATAGACTTTCCTCCCTGAAAAAAATAAAATAATATATATATATATATATATAGCTAATCTTTTTTTTGTCAAGGGTTATAGCTAATCAAGGATGGAAAAAGCTCGTGAAGTCTCCACTTTTTTTCTACCTTCTCCATGTCTGAAGCTTCAAATGATGGCAAACCCATTTCCTCAATAGCAACTAAAAAATTTCTGATGTTTTCAAAGTATTGAAAAGCAGAGAGTGCAGCTCCATCTGCAACATCATCAGGAGCTTCAACAACCTGTAAGATTAAGATGCTATTAATTCTCCCAATACAATGTAGTGGCGATCTGAGCTATCCATCCATCAGTATCCCCAAATCCAAATCTTTCATTGATTATGTAACATGTAACAGCAAGAGCAAACCGGAGAAACAAAAGATTAAACCTTTAAAAAAAGAGGTGAAGAATGTTATTATACCTTGGAGACAGACCCAGGATTAACTTTGTTGAGAACATTGCAAAGCACGATCCCACTTCGCAACCCGAGCCTAAAATCTTCTTCAGAAGGTTCAGCCGGAAAATCTCTACCGCTAGAAACTCCGACGGTTTCTCTAAGCCACCCAGCCGCTTCGTATCTTCTAAGAGCTACATGCCAAATATAGAGTCAACGCAAACAAACATTGATACTTGGAATTTCGATGATAACATAGCCCAATAAGCCTACAGGATCTCTTATTCAGAATCAAATGGAACGGGGCAAACTCACAAGATTCCTCGACTTTCCGGGGAACCAAACCAGCGTCGCTAGACCGGCTGCCATGCTGTTGAAGAACATCTTCCACGATGGATGCTACGGAAAACGAAAAATCATTCATTTTCCAGAGTCTGCAGGGGATGAAAGAATCTAATATGTGAGGAAGAAGATGCAGATAAATTTTGCGGCTTATATAAAAGATGGCAACGTGAAGAAAGATATGTGCTTTTGAAATGAATTTTTTTCCCTCACTTTCTCACCCCTTTTTCTATGGATTAAACAAACAAATAAAATTAATAAACAAAAATCTAGCGGAGGGGGAGAAAGAGGCGCAATACGCTCCGAACCTATCCCCCCGAACGTCCCGGTTCGGTTCTCTCTTTCTTCGCTATATTTTTCCCTAATTCCATTATACCAACCAAAAAAAAAAATTAAAACATTAGGTGATTACATTATTACACAAGTATATTAGATGTTGTGTTACTATATGAGATAAAATAATATCGCACTACGATTTTACCTATGTCCTTGTTATTTCTAACTTCATTAAAATAACAGTACTAATTAAACACTACCAGAAAAAATCTAATCAAATCAAATTAAATGATATTTTTTTTTTGCATTTATTACGGTGTTGTTGTCAATGTCTCGTCTCTGATTGTATTTCTTCTTCTTTCTTCAATCAATTAACCCTACTCAGTTCAAGATAGATATGTGGTGCTCTCCGTATAGTGTTTTTTTACCATCTTCTCTTAATTAATATAATTTGCTTCATATGCTGATGTTTTCTCGATTTGGCTAAATCGTTTCTTGTTTCTCGTTTCCTATGGGTTTCATGTTGATGGAGTTGTTTTAGAGCTTATTGTTCTACTGCATGCATGGATTATAGATACGTAATTTGCGTCTCTGATCTTATACATCATCTGGTTATTAAGTTAACAACGAAGATATTAAGCAATAATATGTATATTCAGCTGGTGAATTTAATACATATATTGTCAACTCCTCACCCGTTGATGTAACATCAAATATTGTGACTGATGCATCTGAATTTGAGTTAACTAAATGATTGCTTATACGAGTGGTGCATGTGAATATACTGCTATATCGTTGCGTTGTTTTACCTTTTTATGTCATTTAGAGGATATGTTTGGAAATGTGTGATTACGAAATCTCTTATCTAATCTCTTATACCTTTATAATAACAAAGAATTGACTATGGGTAAGCACGTATATCAAAATCAGTATATATCCATATATAGATTCTCCAAATTTAGGTCACTTTAAAATCATATAATCTTTTCAGTGATTTTGTACACGAGAAGTATATTTTGTTACTATATATTATGAAAAACTATGAGGTGAAAAGGTTATAGATTCATAAATTTCTTGTTAAATTAGAACCTGCATTTTCGCCAGATTTTTAAAATGACAGGTAAAAAATAAAAAAAAAGATGATGAGAAGTCTTGAACGCCGTCTGCTGCTATTCAAACCGGAGCTCCGGATCCGATCCAAAAAAAGGCGCGTATGTTCGGATCGACGTGGTTAAGAATCGTAATTAAATTATATCGATGGGTTAAATAAAATACTCGGGCCGAAATCGAATGGGCCCACTTTTAAAAGGCAGCCCAGAAACATGCTGGCTAAAGTGAGGATTAGGCACGCAGCTTCAGATCAAAAAGCACACATCAATTTCTGAACCTCCCCATTTACTCTTCTTTCGACTTTAATACTGAAATTAGCTTTGCACTAACTACATCACCCATAACATCCACAAAATTTTCAATTGTTTGCATGATTTACTACAATCTATACAATTATTTTAGTGTAGATTTTTAGCTGGTCGGAATATTACTAACTAGAACCCTTTATTTTAAGTTTAAGGTCTAACTTTCGAAGATTATACGTGTCTGTTGAACTATGATTTCACACAGATCAAAGTTTGTGGGTAAACTTGAGAAGTAAAACAGTAGAATGCCGACGTGACTTTTAGTAATACGCCGACGTGATTTATAGTAATATGCCGACGTGATTTTATTGAGTAATGAATTTGATTACAAACGAAGTGAAGAGATTGAGAGCCCTTCTTCTCTGTCCTTGAAGATTCCCTTAAATAGAATGAAAAAGGAAAGGAATGATTGTTGTATGAATGATGACAGTGGCTCCACATGACAATCATTCCTCCTTTAATGATGACGATGGGTTCCACGACCTTATCTTGTCAATGATGATGTTTTCTCCACCGGGCCGAGGTGAAATATCGGTGGGCCTTGGAGGGTGCTAAACCCGTACCCAACAATAAGCCCCCCCTCAGTTCGTCGAGCATCGCGATCGAGCTCGTCGAATTTGAAGAGAGTTGACTCGTCGATATTTCACCTCGGCGAGAGGTCGAGAATTCACCTCGTCGAGAGGTCGAGAATTCACCTCGGCGAGAGGTCGAGAATTCACCTCGGCGAGAGGTCGAGAATTCACCTCGTCGAGAGGTCGAGAATTCACCTCGTCGAGAGGTCGAGAATTCACCTCGTCGAGAGGTCGAGAATTCACCTCGGCGAGAGGTCGAGAATTCACCTCGGCGAGAGGTCGAGAATTCACCTCGTCGAGAGGTCGAGAATCCACCTCGGCGAGAGGTCGAGAATTCACCTCGGCGAGAAATCGAGAATATTCCTTTATCGCAAAAGAATATCCTAAAGAGGTTTGAAGTTAAATGACATGTATTAAATGCGACGCGACGCGACCTCTTCCAATCTAGGCGCGTGAGGAACGTACGGGTATCATAGCACCATTTGTCGCATCTGTTGATTGAAACGACGTTGACACGTGTCAATCATGCAGGAGATCGCGTGCGTTTCGCGGTAAGATGATGGGAGCGAAGAGACGCGGGGCGCAGCTTTTTAGACCTAATAATGGAGAGAGAGGGCGGCGGGCAATAAAAGGCTGTCTCCGACTGTAATGATTACTCTGAAAACCGTCTCCTCTTTTCTCCTATAAATCTTCTCTCCTTCTCATTTCGTCCTCACTTCTTCATTTCTTTGTTTTCGCAAAAGGTAGCTCTCTTCTCTCTCTTCAATTCTGTTTCTTCTTTTCGCCGTTGGTTTTTACTCTACCGGGCCGCGTTTTCCGATCCCGAAGATGTCTTCAACTATCTCCCCATCCTGTTCTCCACCCTCATGGCGTGGCCTCCGACCCGATGCGGACGACCTGGAAGACAGGGATCTGGGCTTCGGGCTCAGCCGCAGCAGATACCCACCGGGGGTAACCGAGCCGAGCTGCCAATCTGATCCTCAGCCGATGGACGAGGATCGTGACCGTCAAGACGAAGACGCTGAGGTGGCTTCGTCGCCGGGTCACAACGGAGTCGGGATTGCCGCCCCGCCGAATCAAGACTTGGCTAGTAGCCGCGGTCCAACGATAGTTGGCGAGGCCGCGGAAGAAACCAATCGTGACGCGGAGGATGAACCGCAAATAATGAGCGGGGTGAACTTGGAAGACGCCGGTCCCGAATTGGGGATAGGCGAGCGAGTTTTCGAGCCTCACCGAATAGAACGTGTTGCCCGAGATGAAGCTAGGGAAAGAATGAAGGAGGAAGGCATTGCGATCCCGGAAGAAGTTGCCGGGAATGTCTGGAATGTCCTTCCTACGAGGTCGACAAGAAAAAGCCTTATCGAGCTGAGGGTAGCTTGCCACGTCGACCCGAAGGTGACATTTGTCATTCCGGGCCCTAGGGAACGACCGTGGGATGCTCCTCCGGGGCATTTCTGCGTCTACGAATCCTTTTTCAAATTCTGTCATCTGCGATTCCCGATCCCGGATCTCCCGTTTGAGTATTGCGCGCGTAGGAGAATGGCGCTGTCGCAGCTAACCCATGGGGGTATGCGTCACATGGTGGCGCTGATGATGCTTGCCGTTGAGAACGGTCTGCCACTGAATTGCAGAATCCTTGAAGAGATGACATGGATCAAGGCTTCGAAAGCGAATAAATCCCTCGGCTGCTTCTATCTTCAGATGAAGACGAAGCACAACATAATCCCCGGGGATACGGCGAGATCCAAAGTTGAAGACTGGCGAACCCGATTCTTCTTTGTGAAGAAGGACGAGTTCGCGGTGGCGAATCCCAGTCTTAGGATTCAGAATCATTGGAATGACCCAATCGGTAGATACCTGTTTATTTTAATTTTTCTGTATCTTATTGTCTTCTGACGTCGTGGTTTCTCGTTTTGTAGATAAACCGTCTCCGCTCGTGCCTCCTCCGGAGAATTTCAGCGAGGTGGCTGACGAATACGCGAGGATAAGCCACCTGACTTGGCCGGAGGTGTCAGCGGAGAGAGTCGAGCGGGCACTTCGTAAACTTTCTCAGCAATCCGACCCGACGCCGAGGCCGCAGATGGGACTGCGCAAGAGGAAGTTCAGCAGTCTGACCGACGACATGGTCAACATTGTCGGAGAATCCTCTGGGGGACCGAGGACGGCAACGCCGCCTTCTCGAAGACGCGAGGCGGCAGTCCCCATCTCTGACGAGGCGAATCCTCAAGACGAAACGCGTGATGAGATTGTCGATATCATCGGGGTCGAATCTCCGCAACATCTGGAGAACGAGACGTTGGCGACGCAAGGTCAGGAGGTGGCCGGCGTAAGCCATGCCGATCCGCCTATCGAGCAGGACGCCGCGGAACAAGTCAATCCGTCAGAGGGAAATCCAGACGTGTTTGGACCAGAAAATATCGAGCGGGATCACGGACCTGCCGATGAACACGACCTCGGCGAATCGGAAGGGAATGCTGCTTTTGTGAGCGGCGAAAGAGCGATCGGCGGGAGCAGAGACCCGGACGAGGACCGAAATCCTTCTGAATTCTTTTTCCATTACTTTGGAACGCCACCGTTAGCGGGGAACGATGCTGCCGCCGCCGAGCTCTTTTGGAGGTTAAGGACAAAGCCTCTATCGCGTCCTGTCGTTCCAACGGGACTCGAACATTACGGTCTGTTCGAGACCTTTGCTGGGGATATGACTAGGGGTTTGAACGCCGCGGTCTACACAATGGGTAAGTACGATAGGGACCTTAGGGCCGCCAGGAAGGAGGCGAAGGATCTCGCAGATGAGCTGGCTGATCTTCGAGCCGAGAGGGATCGTCTCGCCGAGGCTAATGAGAACCTGTCATCGGAGAACGCGGAGCTCGTCAATCAGAAGACCGAGCTGCTTTGCGCCGTTGAGGAAACTGATACTCTGAAGGCCAAAATTGACGAGGTCGAGAAGGCTCGTGCCGTCGCAGTTGCGAGTAAGAAGAAGGCTCGAGAGAGCTTGAGAAGGGAGCGGGTGCGGCTCCGTAAATCGAGAACCGACCGTGTTGCCGCCGAGCGGGCTAAGGTCGTTGGTGAATACGCTCCTCTGATGGCGAAGATGAGGGACTTTGTTGCCCAAAGGGTGGTGATAGAGGACGCCGTGGCAGGATCCGCCGCGGCCGAAGGCGCTTTGGCGTTTGCGAATGCGCTAAAAGCTAAGGAGTGGGATATTCCCGCCGAGATGATTGAAAGGCTTGAGGCGAAGAAGAAGCAACAAGAAGATGCCGCTGCGATGATCAACGAAATCACCTTTGAAGAAGGCGAGCTAGATGATCCGGCTCCCGTTATTGCCGAGGCGAGTTTGCCACGACCTGTGCCCGAAGAGGCGAACGAGCAGACCGAAAGCGTGGAGGAGACGGCCGATGATCCTACTGGGGATCAAGGGCGAGAAAGGACCTAGGCGGTCCGTTTTTTATTATCTCATTTTTTTGTAAGGCCGGGGTCTGGTTTGTGGACCTCGGCGTCGTAGTACTTTGTAAGCCGAAAGGCTAAGTTTTCTAAGTTAATGAAAATACCGTATTTCCAAGTAACTTAGACGTTTCACGAGTAATAGTCCGACCGATTTAAATTACCGTGCTAGTGGAATGACTGAGCTGAGTAGTAGATACTCGAAAACTTATTCAAGTCAGTTCAATTTCGGAATTAGACTTGGTAAGTCGACATCCGGGGTGCAAGGCTAACAACTGCTCGCATACGACGGAGGCTTACATCGGCTCGGCTTACACCTTGAAAGATAAGTCTGTTTCGGACAGAGCGTCTCAATCAAGTATAGATACGCTCTCGAGACTGAACTCCGGCGTGGTTTCGTGGGTCAGTCATAAGTTCGAGAGGTGCGGGCGACGATGGACCCGGCTTTATTTGACCCATCATTCACTTGATCAGAGTGAAGATGTTGGTCTATAGCTTAGAGCTATGAGGCGAAGCGCCTACGTTTGAGCGTAGCTCGGCACAGTTTTGACAGTTTAACTGAGAAACTGAAGTAATGGCGACCGTTAATGGTGCAAATGATTTGTAACGAGACGATTCTTCAAAGGAAGATATTTTTTTTTTTTTTGATGTATAGCTGAACCCTTTGACAGGCTGCCTACGTACCCCGAAAGAGGATCAAGCCATTCGTAGTTCGTTTACATGAGAGCGTAGCTCGTTCTTTTTTTTTTTTTTTTTTTTTTTTTTTTTTTTGGGAGCTGGCGGAAATGCTCGAGATGGACTTAGTAGTAGAAACGCTTGAGATGGTTGACGTTCCATGAGCGCGGCACGGCGTCGCCGGACATGGTCACAAGTTCGCAGACGCCTGGTTTTACGATCTTCCCGACGATGTATGGGCCTTCCCATTTTGCTCCGAGTTTGCCGGCGCGATATTCCTTTGTATTCTCGTAGACTTTTCGCAGTACAAGGTCGCCTTCTTCGAAGTGCCTAGGTCGTACCTTTGTGTTGTAATAGCGGGCCGCTTGGTGTTGGTAGTTTTGCATTCTGAGAAGAGCTTGTCCTCGGGTTTCTTCCAAGGTGTCTAAGTTATCGAGTAACATAGCACAGTTGACTGCATGGTGGAGCGGTGCCAGTTGACGTCGTAGTGTCGGCACCGCGGCCTCAGCGGGTGATAGGGCTTCGCAGCCGTACACCAAAGAAAATGGTGATTTCCCAGTGGCGCGACGTGGGGTTGTTCTGTGAGACCAGAGGACCCCGTCAAGCTCGTCTGCCCAAAGTCCTTTTTTCGATTCTAGACGTTTTTTGAGTCCATCGATGATAGTCTTGTTTGTTGCCTCGGCCTGGCCATTACCTTGAGGATAGCGCGGGGTGGATTTGCTGAGGCGGATCCGCCACTTGGCGCAGAAGGCTTCGAAAACGCTGGAGATGAACTGGGAGCCGTTGTCCGTGACAATTTCGTAAGGCAGGCCGTGGCGGCAGATGATGTGTGTCCAAACGAACATTTGGACGTCGTGGTCCTTTATCGAGGCGTATGCCTTAGCCTCCACCCACTTTGTAAAGTAGTCCGTCATGATGAGCACGAATTGGCGTTGTCGAGAGTTTGGTAAAGGACCGACGATGTCCATGGCCCATCGCATGAAAGGGTAAGGAGGGCAAGACGTGGTGAGGAGTTCCGATGGGTTATGGAGGACGGGTCCGTGTCGTTGGCACTTTTCACACTTGAGGGCGAATTGTTCGCAGTCTGCGATCATGGTTGGCCAGAAGAAGCCGTGTTTTTTGACTTTTAGTGCCAGAGCGCGTCCGCCTGAGTGATTGCCGCCTGCTCCTTCATGAGTTTCTTCCAGAACGAACCGAATCTGCATCCCCTCGATGCAAGTGAGGAGTGCGCCGGTTGCAGTTCGTCGGAGTAGTTCGCCATTGACGATCGTGTACTGCGCAGCGCGGGCCTTTAGGCGTCGGGCTGCCCATCTTTCGGTTGGTGCCTCGCCATTTATGATATACTCGATTATCTCGGTTCTCCAGTCGGGCTTCGCGCCGATATCCTTGCTAGTGTTACTGTGAGAATGCGTACCGACCTCATCGTCGTCGGTTTCGTCGGCGTCGTTATGGTCCTCGCGGATGAATGCGCAATGTCCCTTGGGTAATTCGATGCTTGGTGTTCGGATGCTTGCGATTGGTATATGGCGCCGAAAATCATCGTCTCTATTTGAGCCGATTGTTGCGAGCGCATCGGCGGTCGCGTTTTCGGCACGAGGGATCTTGGTGAGCTCGAAAGACTCGAACTCCGCTGCGAGAGCTTTGACGAGTTGGAGGTATGCATCCATGCGGTCGTTGCGTGCCTCGTATTCGCCGTTATATTGGTTGGCAACGAGCTGAGAATCGCAGTAGGCGTGGATGTTGGTTGCGCCGATACCCTTGGCGAGGCGTAGTCCGGCGATGAGTGCTTCGTACTCGGCCTCGTTGTTGGAAGCTGTGAACTCGAGGCGGAAAGATTGTTCGAGAGTTTCTCCCGTTGGCGACTCAAGTTTGATGCCGACGC
This sequence comes from Isatis tinctoria, assembly GCA_010577795.1. Taxonomy (NCBI): domain Eukaryota; kingdom Viridiplantae; phylum Streptophyta; class Magnoliopsida; order Brassicales; family Brassicaceae; genus Isatis; species Isatis tinctoria. Next base: position 5,251,556 of record CM021250.1, on the reverse strand, counting down.
CAGAGCCTTGGCGACATGACGATCCGTCAACGTGGAGGATCCATTTAGGTTTGGGCTTGGTCGTGTCATCGACGAGCTCGGCGGGTAATTCGATGAGGAAATCGGCCAGAACCTGGGCCTTGGCGCTGACTCTGCTTTTGTACTCGATATCGTACTCTGATAGTTCCACTGCCCATCTCGCAAGGCGTCCCGACTGGCTCGGACTATGGAGAATGGTACGAAGTGGTTGATTACTTAGGACGTGGATGGTGTGCGATTGGAAGTATGGTCGTAACTTCCGGGCTGAGACGATGATGGCGAGAGCCAATTTCTCCAAGGTTGGATAACGAGTTTCCGCGCCATCGAGTGTTTTGCTGACGTAAAAGATTGGCCGTTGATCGCCGCGGTCTTCTCGCACAAGTACGCTGCTGACTGCCGAGGTCGAGATGGCGATATAAAGATAGAGCGTTTCTCCTTCTTCTGGCTTTGCGAGGATTGGCGGTGTTGATAGGTACGTTTTGAGCTGTTGAAATGCGTCCTCACACTTTTCGTCCCATTGAAAACGTTTGTTGCCGCGGAGAAGTTGATAGAATGGCAGACATTTGTCGGTTGATCGGGAGATGAACCGATTGAGCGCAGCGATTCGCCCGGTGAGTCGTTGGACTTCTCGATTTGTTTTTGGGGATGGCAGCTCCAGGATTGCGCTTATTTGTTTGGGGTTAGCCTCGATCCCGCGTTCGGTGACGAGGTAGCCAAGGAACTCCCCAGAAGTGACTGCGAATGTGCACTTGGCCGGGTTGAGCTTCATTGAATATGAGTTGAGGATGCGGAAACACTGGTCTAAGTCTTTGATGTGATCTTCGGCGATTGCGGATTTGACGAGCATGTCGTCAATGTACACCTCCATCGTTTTGCCGAGCTGATGTTCGAACATTTGATTCATCAGTCGTTGATATGTCGCGCCGGCGTTTTTCAGCCCGAAAGGCATTACTTTGTAACAGTAGGTGCCGCGGTCGGTGATGAAGGCTGTCTTTTCGCGATCGTCAGTATGCATGAAGATCTGGTTGTACCCGGAGAACGCATCCATGAACGATAGGAGTTTGTTTCCGGCGGTGGCTTCAACGAGGCGATCGATGTGTGGTAGCGGATAGCTGTCTTTGGGACACGCCTTGTTGAGGTCGGTGAAATCGACGCAGATGCGCCATTTGCCGTTCTTCTTTTTGACCACCACGGGGTTGGCGAGCCAGTCAGGATATTTGACCTCGGTGATGGATCCGGCTTTGAGCAATTTGTCGACCTCTTCGTTAACAGCCTGAGCGCGTTCGGGACCGAGCTTTCGCCTCTTCTGTTTGATTGGCCTGTAAACGGGATCGATGTTGAGCTCGTGGCTGATGATACGAGGGTCGATGCCGGGCATGTCGTTGGCGGACCATGCGAACGTTGCTTTGTTGTCGGAGAGAAATTCAACGAGCTCGGTTCGAAACGAATCGGGGAGGTCAGAGCCGATGCCGACGCAACGCTCGGGATTGTCTTTGTCGATGTTAACTTGGACAACGAGGTTTGTCTTTGGCCTTTCGTGGATGTCGGGCACGTTGATCAGGCAGGACTGCGCAGACGGTGGGTGTGGTTTGCGCAGTTTTTGTTCGGTGATGAAGCAGGAGCGTGCGATACGCTGACTTCCTCGAAGAGTGAAAATGCCGTTGTTGTTCGGGAACTTGAGGCATTGGTGATACGTTGACGTGACCGCCTTTATGGAATGTAGCCAAGGTGTGCCGACGATAGCGTTGTAAATGGCGGGCTGATCGACGACGTCGAACTTGACCCATCTGGTGATGTCACCTACTTCAACAGGAAGTTTGATGGTTCCGGTTGTCCAAGATGATTCGCTCGTGAATCCAGTAAGTATCTTGGTCTTTGGTTTGATCTGATCGTTGCGTATCCCCATTCGATGGAGGGTTTCTTTGTAGATCAGATCTGTCGAACTTCCGGTGTCAATGAGGATGCGCGCAACGTAGAGGTTATGGATTTTGAGCTCGACAACTAACGGATCGTTGTGCGGCATATCGACTCCAATTGTATCTGCCGAGGTGAAAGTGATTGGGATTTCATCCGGCACTGGTTGTTTCCACTTTGACGCGGCGATAGCTCGTCGTTCGTGTTTTTGGACGGAACGGACTGAATCAACGCAGTCCTGCAAACCTCCCATGATCATACTGATCCTCTGGATTTGGGCTGCGGGTGGACTTCTGTCTTTATCGTCGCGGTTCCGTTTATTCCCTTCGGCTCGCCGGTCATTGTAATTTGGTCGTGATTCTCGGCCGTTGCCGAAAGCGGCTCGGCGATCTCGTGAGGTGTTGCCGGTGCGATCGCGGGAGTCGAGCTTGAGTTTTCCAGACAGATAATCCTCGACGGCATGATCGTGAAAGTGGTCACAATCTTTTAGCTCGTGTCCTGATCTCCTGTGATAGGGACAAAACTTAGATCCGTTGAAGGGCTTATCGCCCTTAGTCGTTGATTCATCGCCTTTGCGAATGTATTTATTCCAGCCCGGCGGTTTGTCCGAGACGTGGTAGACGGAAGGTTTCTTTTCGTCGTAATGCTGACGAGGTTCTCTTGCTGTGTAGGTTACCGGCTTCTCCTTGGGGGCGCTGACGGTTTTTGTTCGGTCAGATTTTTTGGCTCGTGCCGCCCGTTCTTCGTATAGCTCGATGAACGTGGTGGCTCGGTGGAAGGCGTCTTCGAGACTAGTTGGTTCTTTTTTCTTGAGATCTTCCCAGAGCGGTTCATCCTCTCGCATCCCCTGTCGTAAGGCGATGAGCGCGACGGCGTCGGGACAGTCGACCTTGGCAATGATTTTGCGGAAGCGTTCCACGTACGTGCGAAGGCTTTCGGTCTGGTTTTGAATGCAGTTCCAGAGCTCGGTTAGATTCGTCTGTTTGTCAATGAACATCGAGTAGTGTTTAAGGAAAGCGGATGATAGGTCCTCGAAACTTCCTATCGAGTTCGGGGTGAGCCGAGTAAACCAGTTGAGGGCAGTGCCACCGAGTGTTTCGACAAAACGTTGGCAGAAAATGGCATCTCGAGTTCCTGGTGATAGATCGGCGCGGCCCATCGCGATGGTGAATGCTACGAGATGCCGTTGGGGGTCGTCCTCCCCTTTGAAGGTGGGTACTTCGCGGATCTTGCCGTGGTATCGTTGTCGAACACTTGTTATCGCCTCGGTGAATGGGGTTTTACTCGTTTGTTTGAGTACCCTGTCGAGCTCCGGCGCCGAGCTGGTTGCCCGATGAATTTGTGAGTTCATCTCTTCGAGGCGCTTCATAACACTTTCGAGCTCGGGATTCCTGTCGGTAGACTCTTGTGTCCCTATCGTCGGAGCAGGGGTTTCCGTTCTCTTGTTGGATCCGCGAAACTCTCCTGTTGGTGTCGAGCCGAACAGATTCCGGATGATGGGATATATTTGGCCAGAGGTCTGGATTGGATTTTGCTCATGGGTGTTGGTGACGTTCCCATCGACTTCAGAAGCGGCTTGCCTGGCTTCGATGTTAGTTACTTTATCGGTTAGGAAAGCCAGCATAGCGTGGATTGCGTTCAAGGGACCGACTTCGTATGTCGCACCGGTGAGAGGTGGCGGCGACGTAAGTTGGTGGTCCTGGGGGCCGTTGGGATCGGTATGGTCCTGAACTTGAGGGATGTCGTCGTGTGGACCGGTGTCCTGCGGGACTCCTTGATTTCCTTGCGCGTTGCCGACGTTGGGCGCGACGTGGGCTTCGATTTGTGGATCGTCGAGATTGATGGCGGCGTTGTTTGGATCGATGGCCATCGTGATTAAGAGTTTTCTTCAGCAGTGTCCCCACAGACGGCGCCAATTGTTGAACTATGATTTCACACAGATCAAAGTTTGTGGGTAAACTTGAGAAGTAAAACAGTAGAATGCCGACGTGACTTTTAGTAATACGCCGACGTGATTTATAGCAATATGCCGACGTGATTTTATTGAGTAATGAATTTGATTACAAACGAAGTGAAGAGATTGAGAGCCCTTCTTCTCTGTCCTTGAAGATTCCCTTAAATAGAATGAAAAAGGAAAGGAATGATTGTTGTATGAATGATGACAGTGGCTCCACATGACAATCATTCCTCCTTTAATGATGACGATGGGTTCCACGACCTTATCTTGTCAATGATGATGTTTTCTCCACCGGGCCGAGGTGAAATATCGGTGGGCCTTGGAGGGTGCTAAACCCGTACCCAACAGTGTCAAACGAACTAACCGTACTACATTAATTGTATTATATTATCCGGTCTTATAGAAGGAAAAAAACAACAGTGTCTCTTTATTGGCATCAAAGCGGAATATTTAGTGTTCAGAATTTATAAGTATCAACTTTTAGAAGTTAAGTTTAGAATGAAGAAAACCTTTTGGAAGTGAACAGGACCCCTTTGCCAAACACACCAACCTGTAAAAGTATAGCTTTGCTTGGATACTTCTTTTTATATATTAATGTGTATGTATGTTACGACGTGTGTATTCTTTTGGGTGGTCCAATTCAATGGATCTTAATTATAAATGGATTATTGCCTTCGAACTGGGACCGTTTACCATAATTTTGTAACATTAAGACCCTTAAGCGCCTAGTTTTAATAGTTGAGAGTCTTGAGACAGTTATTAGCTCTTTTGAGGGGAACTTAATTAATAAATTTTTAAAAACTGTCAAGTGTCAAGTGCACGAAATCATTTCATTTGCTTCCTAATTAGTAGGAAACACAGACCAAACATCACTTTCAGTTGTTTTTCTTTTCGCAAATTATTTACAATATGTCGATCTCTGTTGTCAACAAAATGTATTACACGGAGCTCAATCCAAGCGATGATGCTAGTATAACGTCCACACATACAAAACTGATTTTAGGTTAGTAATTTAACAACACCTTCTTAAAATGTGAAATCGGGCTGAATTGATATGAGATCAACATTGCGTGTAGACAGGCAATTTCCATTGAAACAAACAGATGATAACAACTGTCTGACCAAAAATAGATAATAACAATTATGCTTACCATTTTTTTTTTTTGTAAACAGCAATTATGCTTAACAATTAACATAACTAATAGATAATTAATACCGTCGACGGAACACGACAAAAGAGGTTCCATGATGATGATGATTTGATGTACTTGAGAAAAACTTTTGATTTGCGAGGGCTTTTGAGAGGGGTCCTCAAGTGTATACTTTTTCTTTAGATTGGAACATTTACAACAGCAAACAAGGTCTACTGTCTCTCCCGACCTAAACACTTTGGCCTTGAATAGATGTTATGGTATAACACTGTCAAATCATAACACCGATTGTTGTGATAGCAACTAGTTAAGTATGTGATATTGATTCTTGGATTGTATTTTGGGCCTTTAATTTTTTTTCTCTAGTTTCCCAACTCTAAAATAATCGGTTAGGCAAAATTAGAAAACACGCAAGCTTTCAGATGTAGTCCACACCACAGCCTTTAAAAGTTTATTAGATGGAAAATGTTTATGAAAAAGTATACACAAACAAAAGTTATATAGTGTTTTCACTATTTAACCACACCCAAAATTATAATCAAACATTATGAAATAAGACACGGTTTTACTGAAATATCTGTGAATTTAATTATATTATCTTAATATATATTATTTATGTACATTATTATTTTTTGCATATATGCAACATACAAAATATATTAAGAAAACTAAATTAATATTGAAAGAATTTGTAATATTATGAGTTATAAAAGAATACCATAATACAATTATTGATTTTAATTTTTTATTAGAACTAACAAAAAAAACTAATGTAATAGTACTATAATAACTTTCTTGTATTATTGTCTCTCTTTTTTTTTCAGTAAAAGTGATTTTTTATACATATACAGAAAATAAAACCTAGCTAACTAGATGATGAACCACTTCTGAATCCAAAAAGATTGAGGTAGCTAAGCCAATGCACTAGACTCTCTTCCATACGTGCGATCTCTAAATTCCAAATCTATACACTTGTCTGTATTTTCTAGTTAATTGGCATGACCTATAAATCTTTGTTTGTCTCTCTTCTTTATCACAACGTTTTCGTTTCCTGGGAGGATTTAGTGGAGGTTTCAGTGCAAAACATCTACACCTGCTATGTCCCTAAAGTGGTACTAGATGTTCCATCCATTGTCCTCTTTCATGTCAATTATCACTTCGATATATCAACAAAGGCAGCAAGCTAGAGCATTACTGGTTTGATCGATTTAACGTGTGATGTCACTCTTTTTATTTTAATTTTCTGATGATTTCATCAATCTCTTAATTGAATGCTTCAATATTGTCCTCTTTCACTAAAGATTTAGAAATAAGAGATTTGTTTTTGGTTTAAAGATGCTCAAACACTTAAATGGGCCTATAGCTTCTGGCCCATGTATCAACGCCCAACGATTCGCCGTGTAAAAGCATTGCGAGTAGTAAAATTATCCCACATCGCTTAGAAATGAAGAGAAGAACTCGTGAAGCAGAGTATAAGAAGGGAAGTGGAGAGAACAAGCAAATTACTTACCTGGACGGGGTCAACTCGTGATCAAGAAGACGAGTGGCCTAGGCTAGTGACCTCCATTGCACTTTGAGGAGGGGTGCTTAGCCTAAGGTCTCCCCAAGTGGGAGAGCCTGCGTCATTATTTGTGGCAGAGGGGGCCTGCGTTCGCGCGGTCCCTACCATTCAGTCTTAGTCATTAAATCTTGTACTCATCCATCGATCGTTGTTAGTGATACTGTATTCCTAATTTGCATCAGGATTTTAAGGCACTCGTTCCAGATAAGCGTGTTGCGAACTGGTCGTACTCCGTTGTGCTTGGGGAAACTATGGAAAGAGCTCCAAAACTATACTGAAGTATCTTAAGAACAGAACTCAAAGCAAATACATACATTTGTGTTGTTTTGTTACAGTCTACAGACAAATCGAGTGTTCATTAGAGAAAATATGTGTGCAATAAGATAAATAATACTCATTATTCATGTCTCTCTTGACTCTTCAACACAAACCTCTCTAACATTATTCTGGTTATCCCCGAACCCTTCCCCAGATCACTTGTTGAAAATAAACAACAACCCGTTACAATCGCTTAATGATCTAATAATCGTAGAGAAGTTATGTTTTCTCCTTTATAAATCGTCATCAAGAATCGTAGAGAAGAAAATCCCTTGAACGAACTCGCTCTGTTTCAACTTTTCTCTGTGATCCTCTGCTGAAAGTGACTTCTTCTCAACGTTCCTGCAAAATCCGGCCAAGACAAGAATCATGAGAGGGCTACGCAGTGAGAATACCCAGATCTGTTGCGATCAATCTGAGGATGAGGAAGCACATACCGTTCAGGCAAACTCCGATTCGATGTTTTCTTGGCAGAACTTGTTTCTCCGCACAGGCTTGACTCGGAAATGAAAAGTTCATCGGGCATTGGTGAAATGAACGAAGACAGCAAAGGGTCAGCAGCTATATTGGACGACAACGAAGGTACAACACGCGAGGATCCTTCAAATAAGCTCTGAAAATTTCCATCAGGAAACTCTCTCTTCAAGATCGACAGCATGGATTGAGCCCCGCCTCTTCTTGATTTCCTTTTCCGCGTCACGTAATATTTTCGTTAAGGAACGAATGGATGAAACACACTCATTTGAGTAATCACATATGTAAAATGATACGTTAAAAAAAAAACATAACTAGCTGGTAGGAAAACAGAAAAAAAAAGGATATCTTGAACATATTTGCATGTTGAAGGGTTATATGAGCAACCATATCAGAGCTCACTTTCACCGCGCAAACGGGGCATACCTACAAGGAGAAAAATAGTCAGTCTCCAAAAGTCTTCGTCGCATAATCAAAAACAATTCCGACACATCTCATTAGGCTACTTTCACTTCCTTACAATATATGCAAGATGATCAAACTACTAAACAGAGAAGAGTGGTCTGCCTAATCTACCAAGAATCATAACACTAATAAGACCCACATGAGAAAAAGGCTGATTACAGAGTAATATCGAAGAAATGTTTACCCCATTTATTGTGTCCATGGGATGATCTTCGTCTATGTGGCAGCACAGAGACACAATATCAAAATAATCTGAGCAGAACGGGCAAGCATACTCCTCTCTGAAATCATCTTCTCCCTCTATCTCCTCAAACCCCAAGAAATTGTCTGCGTTTTCATTTACAGAAAAAGGTCGTCAAGTACCGTAAAACTACAATTAGAAATGGTACAAGTACAAAAACAGAGCCTAGAGAAAAATAGGACTACTAAAAATGCGTTCCATTCTTGCGGTTACAATATATTGCGACAAGAATAAATGAGGAATCGAAGGAAGATCAAGATATGTAATAAACGATGGAAACACTATCAGAGTAGCATTTCCATTATAACCTTCCCTGGCAAAGAATGTCTTAGGTTTGAGATGGAAACTAGCGTTTTACCGACAACAAGTTTTTTTGTATTTCTTGTTGGTCAAAAAAGAATCAACGTTTGAGAAGTTACACACCGAAACCCTAAAACAAACTCTTGGTATAAACTAGCACACACGCTTAATCCAGGAAGCCCCCACATGACTCCAATGCCTCAAAGACGGGGAATTTTTTCTCAGAAAACGAGTAAAACAAATTCAAAATCAGCAAAAGAAACATAGGAAAAAAATCTCCATTTTGGGTATACAAATGTCAGAAAAAGCAAAAACGATGAAATTTCTCTCTCATTCAACCTCGATCTCTGAACAATGAAACCAAATAACTGAGAGTTCTCTAATTCATTGATTTTTCGCATGAGATCGAGATAATCGCAGCAATTTAAATTACAGCCAACAGAAAATCAAATCTCAAATAGAACAAAAACGTGGAAGAGAGAAATGAAATCGAACATATATATATATATTTAATTTCAACTCACCAGATCGCGACAAGAAATCGAGCTGGTATCTTCTCGAAGCCGATGCGAGACGATCACTCCAGGAATCGGAATCCATTTTCTCAATCGAAACCCAAAGAATCCACTTTTCAACAAAAAATAAATTCGAAGAATCCAAAAGGGAGATCAAACAATTAATTTCCCGGGAAAGTTGATTCTGGGTGCGGGACAAGGAAAATACGGATATTCCGATTAACGAATCAAACAGATTCCGGCGGAATGCAAAGAAGACGACGATTCTGCGTTGGTTTTCCGGAATTTGTCTTCTTTTTTTTTATGGCCTTCTCTCTCTTTTTTTTATTTATTATTCTTTTCTTTGGATAGAGAGTGAGAGACATATAGGAGACGAGACGAGTTCTATATTATTACATAAACTCAAGAGTTTATGAGTTTATTACATGAGCTTACTAAATTTAATTAGTTTTTTGAAAAATAAATGTCTCCGCTTTCAACATCCCGCACGAACGCATGCCGTTTAAAACTTTTACCCGCCGTGTATTTCCCTTGGTTAATATAAACCTGGCACGATTTTCCCTCGATAAAAACGTCATGCTGTTAGCTAGACGCTTACGTGTCGAGGTGTTACTCGTTCAGTTATGGTATGTTGGTGAAGCAGGTGAACTTAAGCCGCGCAACAGAGTGTTTCACTGTTTCAAAGATTATCATATTTTTTTATATCCATTTATTTTTCCCTTTTCCTTAATTCTAGTAAATCTGAACGTTTTTATTTTTCTCGTCCGAATATATTGATCACGCCGGTGATCGGCCGGTTTCCGAGCACTCCGATTGTGTTAGTGATCCTTCACTCGCTTTCGGCGTCTGTCACAGTTTTGGCGCCGCAATTCTCGGGTTCGATGACGAAGCCGCGATCATGTCCAGATCTATAGAGAAGCTGCATTTCGAAATTCTCGTTTTATTTATTTATTTTGAAGTTTCGCGGTCATGGCGACGAGGAATCGTACGCTTCTGTTCAGGAAGTACAGGAACTCTCTGAGGACCGTCCGAGCTCCATTGTCGTCATCTTCCTCGACGGGCGGCGTAGGCCCGGTTATCGAGATGGCGAGCGCATCTTTGTTGAAGCCGAGTCGATCCTATGCTCCGGTTAGCACCGAGGATCCTGGAAACTCGAGGTACTCTTCTCCTTCTTTGCCAGTGATAATATTAAAGAAATTTTGACAGTTAATCTTGGCGGCGCTTTAGTGTAAATCGTACGTTAGCTCAAGCTAAGATGAACCAGTTGTGCCTTGTGGCTCATTCCTCGATCATGTAGTTGAAGTACATTTTCTCTTGTCCATGTTCCAGTAAAGGTGCATTAGCAGTGGGCTTACCTCCAGCTTGGGTTGATGTCTCTGAGGAGATCTCTGTGAACATACAGCGTGCGAGGACCAGAATGGCCGAGTTGGGTAAGGCTCATGCCAAGGCGTTAATGCCTTCTTTTGGGGATGGTAAAGAAGATCAACATAATATTGAGTCTCTCACCCAGGAGATCACTTTTCTTTTGAAGAAGTCCGAGAAGCAACTTCAGAGGCTCTCTCCAGCTGGGCCTTCCGAAGATTCCAATGTTAGGAAAAACGTTCAGGTAAGTCTACACTTTATGGGCTCTGCTCATACATCTCTTAAACGCATATCTTTTTTCTTTTTCTTTTCCGTGACATTTTATCATAGCTATTTGAGCTTTTTATCCTGTGTGTTTTGTAACAGCGGTCTCTTGCCACTGATCTCCAACTTCTCTCTATGGAGCTCCGAAAAAAACAGTCAACGTATTTGAAACGCTTGAGACAACAAAAAGAGGTACGCAACGGTTAGCTCTTTGCAGGTAACTGTTATAACGGTATGATCATTGCTTATGCTGGGACCTGTTCTTTGAAGTTTTTTGTTTGTCTTCTGCTGTGGCACCCTAATAAAACTTGATTACATGGATCTCATAAATGACAGACTTGTTTTGCCAGTTACGGGAAAATTATATATTCTGTTTTACAAGAAGTTTTGACTTGACATGTAATATCAGGATGGGGTGGATTTGGAGATGAATCTGAGCAGAAATAGATATAGACCTGAAGAAGATGACTTTGGCGATATGGTCTGACTCCTATATCCGTTGTTTCATTCTTTCAATATATAAAGTCATCTCATTCGTCTTATGTACTTCTTTGTTGATGCAATCTATATATGCATTTCCTTTTCAGTTAAACGAACATCAAATGGCCAAAATAAAGAAGGGCGAGGAATTATCGGTAGAGAGGGAGAAAGAGATACAGCAGGTAAGTGCTTCTTACACTTGTTTGTTGCTCACAAATGTTTTTCTTTTTTTCTTATGCTATCAATCATTATCTTTCTTCTTATTCTGCGCATTGCCCAGGTTGTAGAATCAGTAAATGATCTTGCTCAAATCATGAAGGATCTTTCTGCACTCGTGATAGATCAGGTAAAACTTGTTAGACCCACATTCTCTTTGTCTAGCTTCTGAAGCTTCTTCCTCTGGGAAAACAAACTCAGAGCATTCCGTGTGACTGCAGGGTACAATAGTTGATAGGATAGACTACAATATCCAAAATGTCTCTACAACAGTTGAAGATGGCCTCAAACAACTGCAGAAGGTAAACATTTCAGAACTAAGTGTGATCTCTTAGATCATTTTTCTCTCCCAATTTTGATTTAAATGGATCGCATAAAACTTTCACAGGCAGAGGGAAGGCAGAAACATGGAGGAATGGTGATGTGCGCGTCTGTGCTTGTCATCCTCTGTTTCATCATGCTGCTACTCTTAATCCTTAAGGAAATATTCTTGTGATCGGGAGCAACTTCTCTTTCACCGGCTGTTTAATCACAGGAGAGATGAGTTCAATGGACCATCATCCCCGGTTAGATCAGTAATAAAAGTTCGATCCATAATTCTTTCATTCTTTGGAACCGGAACATCGCATGTTTTCTTCTGAGATTGTTTCTGTATGGTGTCGAAAACATTGATTCAGATGTCTTAAAGAAAAAAGAAAAAAAAAAAACTCACTATGTTCTGCCTTCATGGCTTTTGTTTTGCAACTTCTTTTGCCTTTGCAATACTAGGATCCTTTGTAGTGTAGTGAGTACTGAGTAGTACTTAATATTATTATTATCATATACACGACCATAGATAGTCAAAGGTCAATGTGTAGTGTTTCCGAGATCAGAGATCAGAGATCTGAGATAGTTGTCTCATGTCTGAGAAGCCCAGAGATATATGTAATATGTGCCAATGCTCCACTAGGAGGGAAAATTGGTTGACTATCCGTTTTGACAAGAAAAACAAAAAAAAAGACGAAATCTTTAAAACTTTAAAATTTGATTAGATGAACAAATCTCCAACTTTGCTTTGGCTTAGTTGTTACACGGTTAGTTAAAATTCACACTCCGATACAAAATGTTAAGTTTGACTCTATAGCTAGTGGGAACAATAGAATAACAAATGAGCTTAATATTTTTACGTTAGTTAGATTATGGATGTAGTATGCCTGATATAAAGTACAAACAATACAAAGTGTTGTAGTTACTTCATCAATAAAATTTAAAGGGATTACGTCGATAACCCATAAACGAAAGCGAAGTGGCTGATCACTTTTAGCCGTGTAATTTACCCAGTTACACTTGGATTATTCTTGTGATAATCACACATAAGATGTTATGGAAACAATGAAAAAGTCACAACATCCATGCCAGCATCGATATTCTTGAAGTAAAACTGCAAAGAGCTTAAAAATTATCATTCCAACAATAATTTATATAATTACTAAATAGCATCAAATATCAATTTTGGCACATCTTATAAATCAACTTTATACGATACCATATGAACTTCTTTCTAGCTCTTCTGCAAATTTTTGAAAAGAAATTTGATCACGTAACTTTATGTCGTTTAACTTTCTACTTTTCTGACGTTTGGATCTGATGATACTAACTAGTGAAGTTAGACTCATGCCGTATCATTTTCTTATTTCTTTAAACCAAACGGCAATGAATATACTTTTGTAAATTTTAATTTGGGCATTGGATCATGTAAGTAAATTGATCTTTGAACTACCGTTACCTTGTTATATGCTTTTTCTTTGATAATGATTGGGAATCAAATAATAAAACAACTAGATTAAAAAAACTGTTGCCCTAATTAAACGTGAAGTTGTAAAACGCAAACGCCTATCTATTTCGGATCGTGGCAATTACAAATTTTTACGTTTCAGAAGAAAGTTGTGATAATTTAGCTTTTATTTTGTCGTTGCTGAAGACGATAGATCAATCATTCAATATCAAAAACTATTCAGGAAAAGTATATCTTACAAAGTTCGATATCAGCAAATATCTTTTAGAAATAACTATTCAGGAAAATATATCATAGTAGATTGTTACTTGACATGACGTAACTCGTTTTATATCATAAGAAAAAAGAAAAAAGAAAAAATCCAAATACATGTGAGTGAGCGAGATGGAAGAAGAATCGAAAGCATTTGGGTTCCTTAAGTCAAAATCATTGGATTTCCTCCTCTGGCTTTCATAAAATATTAAAAGTAGGTGTTTGGTTTGTAGAATGGCTAAGAACATCATTATTGGGAAGTTTTACACTAGAGTCTCTAGAAAAAAAAGATAATGTAAATTATTTACACAAAAAACTCTACATGAAGAGTTTTTTTGTGTAATCATTACACAAGGTTTAGAGCCTTTCACAATAAAAAAAATAATTTATATTATTTTATGTTATCTTTTTTTCTAGAGACTCTAGTGTAGAACCTCCCAATGCTCTAAGCTTTGTTGGATCATCTGGAATGGAAGAGAGCAAATAATGATGCTCTGAGCTTTGTTGGATCATCTGGAATGGAAGAGAGCAAATAATGATGCTCTGAGCTTTGTTGGATCATCTGGAGTGGAAGAGAGCAATCACAGGCTACTGAATAAAATATATATATATACAGTATAGTTTTAGTATGACAGGTAATTTTTACAAACCGACTGAAGGAAAACTAAACTAAATGTTAGTTGTTTAATTTTATGTATGGCCGGATCTAGTAGGTAATATAAAGTACAAAACCATACAAAGTGTTGTAGAAGTAGTGATTAATTAAAGCTAAAGGGAATTAATTAGTGGATAACCATAAACACAAGCTACGTCGTTGAAGTATGTATTATTTTATTTAACGTAAACTCGCAGAGATTTATTTAATTTATTAGTTATTTTAGGAATAGATTTTGTTGCTGCGAAGAAAAATCTGATGTCAGAGAGCTGCAACTCTCGGCACTTCTCATGGCTCATGAAATCTTGCTTACCAAATCCCTCCGATGCCAAATCACTCGTTCCGATCCACCACCCCTCTACGGTGGCCAATCCTCCGGCCACGGCCACGCCGATCTCTTCTCTGCCGGACGATTTGTTGCTCGAATGTCTCTCCAGAGTCCCTTCCTCTTCCATTCCTTCTCTCGCCACCGTCTGCCGCCGCTGGTCTCGCCTCCTCCTCTCTCCTTACTTCCTCCACCTCCGCCGTCGTCTAGGCCTGCTCCGTCATTCTCTCTTCGCCATCTCCGCCGTCGACTCCGGACTTTTCGCCGCGGTTTTGCAGCTTCAGTCTGAGATTCCGTCATGGAGAGTCTCCCTCGCCGTTTCCAGTAGCTCCATTTGCGCCGACGGCAGCACCGGAAGTCTATCTCACGCTCGCGCCGCGGCGATCGGACCTAGGGTTTATGTTGTCAGCAGAAATGCGGTTTTGAGATACGATTCGTGGATGGGAACTCTTACTTTGAGGTCGCCGATGCTTTTCCCTCGCAAAAAATTCGCCATCGCCGTCATTTCCGGTAAGATCTACGTTGCTGGTGGTGGTGGTGGTTCAGAGGTCGCTGCGGCGGTGGAAGAGTACGATCCGGAGAAAAATCGATGGGAAGTGGTCACCCAAGCGGCACGGAAGAGATACGGATGCATCGGAGCAGCCGTGGACGGAGTTTTCTACGTGATCGGCGGTTTGAAAATCGGAAACGAGGCCTCGGTCACCTCACGCGGGACGGCGGCGCACGTTTACGCAAGCTCCATGGATCTTTTCGACGTGAGATCGCGGCAGTGGCTGAGGAGTCGGTCCGTTCCCGGCGGTGGATGCGTCGTGGCGGCATGCGCGGCGGTAGGGCATGTGTACGTGCTCAGCAGCCACGCAGTGGAGCTCTCGTTCTGGCGGTTCGACGCGCGTCGCGGCGGAGGCGGTGGATTCGGGGAATGGAAAAGGCTGAGGAGCCCGCCGTTGCCGGCACAAGTGAGATTAGACGGGACTGTGAGGTTTAGCTGCATCGGAGTGGAAGACAAAGTGGCGGTGGTTCAGGTGGTGGGATGCATCGACGATTTGCTACGCCGAAGTGGGAGGAGCGAGAGAGGGCTGAGAGAGAGCCTTGTGTTGTTGTATGATACGGTGGATGGAGAGTGGAGGAGAGCGGCGGATCTACCGGAAATGATTACACGCGCCGCCTGCGCGTGTGTGGAGTGGTAGAGCGGGGTCCACGGCGCAGGATTAAGAGTAAGGGAAGTGGAAAGAGGCTAACGTGAGCAGCATTAAAAAGGGGCAAAATCATTATGATAGCTGCATGTTACTCTATAAGTGGTTTGGATATCGAGGAGGATAAAAAAGCAAACGACGTCTTGAGTTCGTGACCTTATTGGCTCATTTTGTTTCCCAATTAAACAAAACTTTATCATTTTGGATTCGAACTTAAGATTTTGTGCTCTAATATAAGAGATCTTGTATTCATTTACTTGAATTTGGAGAAAGTAATTAACAAACTAATCTTTCTTAAGGATTGTAGTATTTTTTTTTTGGGTTCGTGATTTATTAGGGATGTGTTCAAACTGAAGCAGAGAAATGCTTATCACTGTCTTGTAGTGAATGTTGTTTATTACTTGATGAAATACATCTGTTTTTCATTTAATTTGATACTAAGATATAAATTAAAATAATTGGTTACATAACTGAGATCTTTTTGTGGAGTTACATACACTATACCGGGACACAATAGAATCAGAGATCAATATCAAAAAGAAGCTACGAGATCAATGGTTCTAAAATATTTCAGGCCTTCTTGTTCTTTGCCATGGCAGTAGTGAGGTCGGATGTGGTGTAAGAGCGGAGGACAAGATCAGAGACCGAGAGCTTGAGATCAATGGTTAGTCTCTGAAACACCTGAGACAAGAGTAAGACATCTGACAAGGCTCTGTGAGCTTGACCATCCCTTGAAAGATTGTAGTAATCCCCTAGAGCTGATAATGACGCTTTTGGCTTAACCGTTGAGTCTGGGAAAGAGAAGACAAAGAACCAATTTCTGGTTTCATCAGTTTCTGAACTTTTACAGGCCAAACCAATGAATATACCCTAGATAAGATATACATGATTGTTCTGGTTTTGCCAACTAAAAAAAACCGCTATATAAAATGCTAACAAGTAGAGACCAGTTTGCAGCTTTTCCCCTAAGCTTTGTTTGCAAGGTGAGGAAAGGGAACAGAACTATTCAGTGCAATAAATAAACAGTCTTAATTTGCATCTCGGCGAAATAGAAGCAGATGAATACTACCTACAGACTTCATGCTCTCTCTGGCAAGTGGGAGCGAGTCGAAAAACAGCCAGTTATGAGGAATCTCGTAGGAGCAACGGCTAAACTCGTTGATCAAGAACGGGAAATCAAATGTTTTGCCGTTGTGTGCAACAATCATCACATAACCTCCAGGCTTCTGTCTACTCTGAACATACCGCAGAAATATCGGGATCATCTCTTCCATCCTACCAGCAGAAA
The DNA here is from genome assembly GCA_010577795.1 of Isatis tinctoria. Classification (NCBI taxonomy): domain Eukaryota; kingdom Viridiplantae; phylum Streptophyta; class Magnoliopsida; order Brassicales; family Brassicaceae; genus Isatis; species Isatis tinctoria. Next base: position 5,234,833 of record CM021250.1, on the reverse strand, counting down.
ACCAATTAACAATCTACAAATATAAATCACACAAACTCAAAGAGAACTAAAACCGGGAAAAAAGGAAACCTACATAATGCCATTCTAGCTAAAGACATATATATATATATATACCTGGGAACCTCGGGTCTACAAACCATATCATTCCTGATTCCATGGATACTGGCATTCAATATTGGAACACCCGGGTTGATGAGTGTCTGAAATGTGCTGTTCTCACCACCAGCTAGATCCTGAGCTGCAATTTCGATAATCCTCTCCTTAACTCTACTCAAGCCGGTTGTCTCAAGATCAGATACTATAACAGTGAGGAGTTCAGACAGATTTTTGTTTTCAGCAAGCCGCTGCTGAAGATTTCCCAAAGGATGTTGTATCTTGGTCGTGCTATCTGCATCTATTATCCTGGTAACGGGAACTGCTCCTCCCAACACACTGCTCTTGGTGTTGCTTCTACTACCTTGTGTAGTTGTGCTCACGTTTCGTCTGATCCATCTGCTCTTACCATTAACCGAGGAAGCTCTAACATCAAGCAGCTTCGGGGTTGAGTTGTTATTGAGCCAGCCATGGACACGTTCAAAGCAAGAACTTCCTCCCAATAAATGGATTCGGAATCTAGAGACTTGCGAGATTGAGACGCACATATCTCTCTCTCTCTCTCTCTCTCTCTCTCTCTCTCTCTCTCTCTCTCCTAAGTTCAGCTCAAGAATCAAAACAACAATGTTCCTGAAGAAGATTGCCTGCAGAAACAACTGTTCCGATCTGTAGATCCAGATAATGAAAAATTAGAAGTAGGAAATGTAATAACTTTCAAGCTGTAGGGACATATGATGATAGAAGGGAACAATCCAAAGACAATCGAACACATTTTACAAATTATTCTCAGCATAGGAAAGAAGAAAGCAAACAGAGAAAACGATATCACAGAAATCAAAAGCCATAGTTTTAAACATCCAATCTGGAAATTCAATAAAAAACAGTCTTTCAACAATTAAAACCTCTGACACTTTAATCTTTTCCTTCGTTTTCGAGATGGAGGAAGCAATAAAAAGCGTAGGTTTTTTCCCTCGTTTTCTCAGCATCCATACAAGTGAAGAAAGAGTAATTCAGAATCAACAGAAACGACTTTCTGCTATTGAATCGCAGACAAGTGAGGAACTTTGAAAATGACGAAAGGAACCGAAGAAAATCTGAGTTTTTCTAATCGTCCTGCTTTCAATTCCTCATCGAAAAGGAGCGAAATTTCTCTAATGCTTCAGCATCTAAAGTGACCCAGAACGAGAAAGGAGAAGGTACTTGCCTTGTGTAATCAAAACTCCAAACAAAACTTGCATTTGCACGAAACTGAGATGTTTTAAGAATCGACTGTTTATAGAAAGAGAGAGAGAGAGAGAGAGAGGAGCGGAATGGAGATTGAAGTAAACCCGCTTGCGTGAGAGGGAGACCCGTTTATTTCGGATCTGTGACCCGCTCCGACAAATACGGATCGTAGATCCGAGTTGGATTGTTAGTAGTTGTGCACTTGTGCTTATACATACATATTTCCCACTTTTGGCAAATTTCCAAACTGATCCGAGTCAAAACATTAAACATTTATGAATTATGATAGTCTAATCATCGACTTATTAGAGGAATCTTTCTTTGTTGTTTTAATATCAATGGAAAGAAAAGAATATTCCCATTTTCTTAGGAAAAACATCCCTGCAAGTCACTTGGTTCAACTTGCGTATATGGCCTTTTTTAGATAACTTGTTTCTGTTTCTTAAGTATTTCTTTATTTTTTTCCTGACACTAAAGAATAGAGAAACCTATTTTTTTATCTTTTCTGACAGTAATAAACGTTCTGTTTATATTTTGGTTTTGTTTTTTGTACGCAATCAAAAGAAGAAAATTTGGTCAAAAGAGTTTCAAAATTACGCCATATTCTGAAATCTTAACTTACCTCGCAGGATAAACAAAACTGGTATGGTTGGGCTAACCCGTAATCCGTTGTGGACTGACACATAAATCTGTCAAAAGTGGAGGCCCATACATGAGTTCTCTGACCATTGAGACCTAGCTGTTGTAATCAGACTTCAAATTTTGTTTTAAATGTAATAATTTCGTTTGTTAGGATATCTAAGAATCACTTACATGATTCAAAATTTAACCCAACATTTTTGTTGGTCTCGTTGCCATTCAATTTAACCTAACACTACAAGTTACAAACCTTTTTTTTTTTTGTCTTCTGAAACATCTTGTTGTAACAAATGGAATCAAATCTGACCAACTGGCGTCAGAAGTCAGAACCAAAGTTAATGCGAAACCAAAACCGAAATACTCCGGTCTAAATTCCATTTCATTTGACATCTGACCAATGATCTCTACGGGTCAGGCCGTTGACACAAAAATAAGCCCAACTTTAGTGTGCTAAGTTGTACATATCAAAAGAGTGGTGGCCCAAGAGCGTCGATAAAATAAAGGACAAAACTGTCTTTTCAGCGAGATGCTCTCGTTTTCTCTCAGGCGAAAACAGAGCTACAAGATAATAATAGTAGACAAAGAGCAGCTTGCTCTTCCTCCTTTAGACTCCGCCGTCGCTTCTTCAAAGCCATGCCAACATGTGATGTTGATAGTGATGATGGTGATGGTGATGGTGATGGTGATGGGTTGATCTTCTTATAGGCTTTGTGGCTGTGAATAATACGAATACCCAATAACTCGGATCGTCTCTGTTTCCTGAACCTGATCCCACACGCATTGCAAAGTGACTGCGAATTCCACCACACACAAAACAACAACATAAGAATACTTCTTGAATTATTAAGTTCACGTTTAAGATCAAATAAAGTTAATAAGTGAAGGTAGGATAATGGACCTTGGGACCCGATGGTCCACCTCTCCACATTGGTGTCTTGGTGGTCTTGCAATCACTGCAACACCTTATTGTCTCCTTCTCTTCTTCCATTTCTATTTTCAATTTTAGAAGCGCAACATTAATACATCAGAGGATGAACAAGATCTTAGCTTTCTTTGGATCAATCAAAATCAAAAGAACCAACCTTGTTTTAAGAGCTCCTTTTTGAAACCACAGTATCCAAGAGCAATCCGAATTATCCGGAGACCACTGAGAAAAAGATAGGGCTTTTTTTGTTGGAGACTCTGATCACTATAAACCTTATGAGAGTGATCAAGAAAGTCTTAAGTGCTCCTTAAAAACTCTTTCAAACCAGGCTGACTGTGGCAAGAAGACAAATATGTCCTTGCCCGCTCTTTTGATCAATAATGATTACGACCTTTCTCGTAGATGCATGACACAAAACAAAACATCTGCCAAATCACTGTCGGGTGGAATTCCAAGTGGCAGTGCGCATAACCGGGATCTGTGGAATTGTTTTTAATTATTACCAGCGTGTGTTTGTGTATTAGAGCAAATAAAGTATAAGAAACCACAGATTCTGCAAACTTGTTGACGTGAAGACAGATAAAAAAGGAACGAAGCAAAAGCCACCAATGTTTTCACTTACTCATAGACTTTTTTTTGTAATTAGGAAGCCACTAGTCTTCTTCCTGAATCAGTTCGCGGAAAAGCAAAAAAAGTAGGCATATTATTAAACCACAAGGCGTTAAAATAGCCTTCCAAACCAGACAGATTATTTTACAAGTTCTAATCAAGGCGATTAAATATAAGGTATACAGAAAGACTTGTTCCCATGACTTATTAAACCATTTGAAACAGTCAATGGCCGGGATCCATTTATCTAACCCTACTCTATCAAAAGGAAAGATACACACATTTATATACCCACATCTTTCTTACGGCACAAGCATCCTCTGAATCTAATACGGCAGGCAAGGCTTCTTACAAGCCTTCCCTCGTTTTCTGGCAGTTGTATGTCTCCAGACCTCACGGAGCTTGAAAGCTGCCTTAACCTTGCACCACCTGGCTCTCGGAGATCCCACAATGTTTGCAATGCGAACATCATACATTCCAGCTTCTTGCGTGCCAGACACGCTAACACACAAACTGTTGTACGCTTGTTGCTCCCAATCCGCCGCACCAGGTGACCAGTTCGAGGGCATGTCATGATGGTGATGATGATGATGATGATGATGATAATCAAAATCGTTCTCATCCTCGTTATTCTCGATATAACCACTTGACACTACATTATGTAATTCCCCCTGTGCCAGATCGTGTTCATTTACCCTAAAGCTGTTTCTGAAAGCCGGTATGAATTTTCCGAAACTCATGAGCATCTCGGGTTGGGCACTGGAGCCTGCAGCTGTGAAGCAAGCAGGCATCGAGGACTCTGATGGCCCCGAGAATCCTAAGTATCCAAAAATATCGAATAAGTTGAGCCCTATGTTATAATATCATATTAAAAGACCTTAGACCGGGACCAGAACAAAACTTGTATACCTTGAAAGTCCATTTGCTGCAATCCAGGACAGGCTACGCCAAATCCTGGATTTTGCGGGCACTGTAAGGATCTTTGTGGATGATCCGCAAAGCTCCTAGCGTCCTTAAAGCGGCTAATGTTTTCATAAGCTTCAAGCTTCAGTTGGTTCAGCTGATAGCTAGGTATCTGATCCGCGTTTCGAAGCACACCGCCACTGAATACTTTGATCACTTCATAAACAGAGTTGAAGATAAGTGATACGTCATTAGCGATTGCGTCGTAGATGTAACACTCTGTTTCATCCAAAACGCAACACATCGCGTGGGATATAATTGATTCCCATGTTCTCTTTGAAGTCTTTGAAGTCCCTCCACCAAGCATCTATTAATAAGAAGAAGAAAAACGAATCAGATTTGTGAATGATTTAGAGATTATTTACATCAATATTTATTTATACTATTTTAGGTTTATAATTAATATTTACTACCTTGTATAACCCATTTGGATCCACTGCATAGCAACGGCGAAAGTCCTTGACCGTATAAATCTCCCGTTCAGCTAAACGCTTAGCTGATTTGCCATCTTTCGCGATTTTCACCAGTCTCCAAACCTCGTCATCGGGAGACGGAGGATAATGTTTCTTATAAGCTGCATAACCAAAGAATACAAATAAAAACGATTAATCATTCACCCTAAACGCATTAACCGTTTCTGCAACCTATCTGGCCAAACGCATTAACCTCTACTACGTACTACTTACATTCTCCTCGTACGTCTTTACACTTAAAGGCTTCACTTCTCGCCTCCACGGCTCCACCACTGGTTAGTCTAGCACCTAAGCGGAACCTCCGACTCCATGTCCAGCTCGAGTTATCCGTGAAAGCGACGGCGACCACTCCGACTCCGTTTTTAAGCGTCAACGTTTCATCTCCGGTGAGTAACGGACGTTTCCCTTCGCGTTCCTTGAGAATATACCCTTTGAATACGTCAGCGGTCCAGCTTTCCTCCGTGAAATGACCGTCCAGCGGCACGAAGTTGACTCGAGAAGACGAGAGCGGTCCCGAAACTACTCGAGCGTTCGTGGCTGCATCCACGAGCTCGATAGCTACCGGAGTACCGTCCTTGGCTTCGATCTTGGCTCCAGTGAATATCGACGGCGGCGGCGGCGAGTTTATGAATCGCAGCTTGAATCTTGAACGCGAAGACGGCGTTTCCGAACGCGATCGCTCTGTCGGGGACCACGACGAAGAGAGATGAGGTTGAATAAGACGATCAAACTCCTCCCGAAACTAAATCATAAAGAAATTAAGATAATTAATCACTAGCTCACATATGTCACCGAATATATAAATAAGCAAACGTTTGCAAGCTGCAACAAGTACATACGATCACGTTCATGTGCATATATACAACAGATCTAAACACACATGTATTTAAGACTGTATTTGGTTTATGTGTTTATAATTTGATATACTACTATCTAGTAACTAGACTCAGGACCATTCATTGTTGATACGGAGCCCACAAAATTTAAAACCATAGAAACTAAAACGGGACAGAAAAGAAGAAGAAGTCAGTCAAAGTTGGTGGCTATATAGGAACGGGTTCATTTAAATAAACCCGTGATTAATTAAGAATTTTAATTAATTATATGGTTTATGCGCGCAAAGTGAATTGTTTTATTGAAGACGATGAGAAAGCTCACAATTCTTCTGAACATGTTCTTGAGCATGTTCTCCATCTGAACCATGAATTGATTATTTGACTGATGTCTCATCACTTTCTTCACAGCTCTGTGGTTTACATGAGAAAACAAACTCAGACATTAAAACACTTGTTCAAAAATGAACCGGAGAAAAATAAGAGATATTTGTCTTGTAAGATTAAACAAACTCACTTCTTGAATGTTAACTTATGAGCTTTTAAACCAGTATACCCACCAGCCCCATGAAAAGGGCTGCTTCGCTTGTTCATTGTTGGTTCTAGAGAAATTTTATTAGATTTAAAATTCTTAAAAGATTTTGTGAAGTCTTTTTTAAGAAAAGAGAAGGATCTTGTTTGTGTGTTGTTACTTGTTTGTGTGTGTGTGTGTGTGAGAGAGAGAGAGAGAGAGAGAGAGAGAGAGAGAGAGAGAGAGAGAGAGAGAGAGAGAGAGAGAGAGAGAGAGAGAGAGCAAGAGATGAGTTTGAGAAAGAAAAGCTGATGATGAAATGAATATAAAGGGTAACGAGCATGCATTGACGAAGTAGCAAAGAAATTTCCTGGAAGATTCGCTCTGCTCTCCGGAGTTTAGTCGTGCTATTCATCAACCACGCTAAAGTTAGTTAGTTTTTTTTGGGTATTGTTTACAACTAAATACAAAGACACTAGTGTAGTGTCATATATTTAATCGTTACTATAAATCAATTGCTGGTTGAATCATTTCATACAAACTATAATTCAGCTTGTAACATAATCTAGAATATATATTATGTATCCGGCTTAACATGTACATGTATTTAAATCCATATAGTACAACGGTTTTTTTTTTTAAGAACATCCCCACATATTGGAAAAAGTCGGATATAAAGTGGAACAATATTTAATGACTCAGTCTATACATCTTATTATTACTTTGTTGTCTAGCAATTTAAAATACGTTTGTTAAAAACTATTCCCTTGACGGGAGATCAGCCGAATGACGAAAACAAGAACGAGTTTTTGGAAGTGAATCAGCAAAGGCCTATTCATTTTTATTTTTATTTCTTCTATCTTCTTTTTAGCTCATTTTTATTTATCTCATCTAATTAATTTAACGCCTATAAGCGTTTAGATATCTCCAACGAAATACTCAAATACAATACATATGCCATTTTTTGAATAATATATTACAAAGAAAACAAATATTATTGGCCAACTTATAGAACAAATAGAAACACATGCATATTTAACTGAGAGAAAAAACTAGTTTTCTGATTTTCTAATTAGTAGTTTCTCCTTCTTTTTCTGGTCAACAATACAAGAAACTAGTTAAAAAGAGGACCTTAACCAATTTGGAGGTGAGGTATCAACATAAACATATCTATTTAGATATCATCATTAAAAATATATTCACGTAAATTTGAGAAAACATATAGTAGTAGTCTTCAACTGTAAAATCAGCAACCATTTCATTAAGAAAATTGTTGATGGCTAGGATCTTGATTTTATAAATATTACTATAAACGTTCACTTGTATAGTTTGTGGTCAGGTATCATATGAGTCTGCACTTTTGTTGTTGTCGTCAGATAAGATCCGGCATTTATGTGTAAGAAATGTTACAATTAATGTATGTACGCGTTTTAGAATTATTACTCGAACGCTTTCGTCCGTTTCTCAATCATTGACTGAACCTGAGGAAAACTTTAACCTTTATGGTGCTAGCCACTAGTACCGTGCTAGCACGCATACTCAAACCCTACTTGGCTACTGATCATGCACTGATTCAATTCCGTTTGATATAGTATTTTTTTTTTTTTTTTTTGGACAATCCGTTTGATATAGTATAATTAAGTTTCGTGTTTTCTAAAGTGAGGAAATAAAGTCTTTGTGTTTTATTTTAATTATACCTTTTTCTTTTACAAAAAATGTGGCTTTACGTTTTTGAAAAATAGAAAAAAATATATGTTGAGTTAAACATATCAATTAGGAGCAACAATCTCGTAATTGATTGGTTATAGATAAAGATATATTATTGAACAAAAAAAGATATATATATTTAAAATATAATAAAATCGTTAAGATATATATAAATTTTTATGTTTAAGTAATAAAGATTTATTTTTTTCCTTCTAAACATGTTCAATGTTTTTAAAAATCTATTCAAATGCAAAATTAGTTTTTAACTTATCTATACACTTTTACTTGAGAAAATAATAAATTAAAATTAAAATTAATCGGATAATTGACCAATATTTTATCAACAACATCTAAAACATGTTGGGCAGTTAAAAAAATAAAATATAGAAAATGTAAAATAAAAATCTCAAAATCTAAACAAGTTAAAATATAGTCGGATTATCACCTATATTAACCTTAAAATAGTCTGATTAGCTTCATAAAATATTTTAATTTTAGAATATTTGAAATTTCTAAACCAGCCAAAGAACCGTTGACATAAGCGTTGACATGGCTATATTGTCAACTAAAAGCACATTGATCCCCCAAAAAAATCACGCTTGGGTAACGCGTTTTATGTAGTTAATGATCATATAATAACATTCGTCATAAATATTTATGATTTAAAAATTGGAAGGACAAGATGGAGAAAAATATTGGAACATTTTTTTCTTCATCAACGCGTTTGGCTGATGGACAATCTCCCTCCTTGGTGGAAACCAAATACAGCGACATTAATGGTTATCCGAAGAAGAAAAAAAACGCCAAAGACAGTACTAGTATATATCAGGTGTATTATTTTATTTTTTTAACACATATATCAGGTGTATATAACTAAAAATATATAAGCATTTCATGGTGGAAGAAGTCTATACGTCGATTTTGTCCCGGCCAATAAACAATGTATAGGGTTGAAGCTTCAGAACTTATTAGTAAATTGATGTAAAATAGGTTTTTCATTATTACCAAAATAGAAAAGGTCCGTCAATTTCTGATTTTTGGATACAAATTAGGAGGAAAATTTATTTTGGGTAAGTGTGTAGCCTGTCAATTACATCAAAATCGAAAGTTTTTCAAAAACTACATATATGCTATTGTTTGATTTTGTAAAAATATATTGGGCTTGACTAAGATATCAGATGAAAAATAGAATAACAAAATAATTGTTATTTGTTAATGAAAAAAATGAACTGGATAAACTTTATGTAGAATAATTACAAAATGATGAAAAACTAGTTTTAGTATATAGATAATTAATCATGTTTTGTTTTGTCGACTAATTATATTTCATTATACTAATTGTATATATATATAGTAAAATCACATTTCCAATACGCAAAAATATGATAATTTAATAAATTAAGAATAGTATAAGATAGCAGAATCAGGTTTTCAAAACATGAAAATGAAAATAACAAGTGGTAGATTATTCTTGGAAAAGAGGATTAAGTTAATTTTGCCAACTCTAAATTTGAATTGGAGAAAAATGTGATATATCATAATCTCCTTCTTCGTCATGGTACGGTCATACATACATTTATCCGAAATACAAAAACAAGTAAGATACTTCTTTATTTTTTATCAGTTGATTCATTTAATGATTGGATATGATTCAATTTTACATAGGAAAAATAATGTAATGTTGTATTTAGAAGATACGTTTATTTCAATATGGTTTTATGGGAAACTTTGAACAACCATCTATTGTTGATGCATTGATTCATGTACTTAATAGGAGTGGATTAATCAGAGATAAGATATGGCGTCGGGGCTGGTTTCTTTCCGTTCGGTTAAATATAACGTTAATCGTATTTACTTGTCTATTTTTCATGTTACTTGGATTCAAAATAATCATTACTTTTGTGTGCCACAGTTGTGCGGACTCCCGGTTGCCCCTGGCCAACAAACATATATGCAGTCGCGTATCTGATAATATTTTTGTAGATGTGTTTTAAGAAAATTGGAGTGTTAATACTTTTCTTGAAACTTTCCTCCCAAATTCGAGGAAACCCGAAATGAAGCTAAGAGAGGCCGAATAGTCAAACCAACTGTTGATATCTAAGTTTGATCGAGCGGCCATTTAGTTATCCGATCACTTTTGACATGTCTCATACTTTTGTTGTATTCCATCTGTTGTAATAATTAATGTGCTAGCAAAGTAGGAATAGACATGCTAAGTTGTGATTATAACAACATTTTAGTTCATTTGTGAAGAAGTATGATGCGTAATGAGAGATTAAACGAGTTTTGATTGTTTTCACTTTTCAGCATTAGGTTTTCATTTGGTTATAATCTTCATATATAACATGGAAATGCAAACACAATTTATATACTGAGTTCATAATTTTATACTTTTGAGATCAATTACTACAAAATAAAAATGACTAGAATCTAGAGTCTAAAAGTAGAGTGTACGTGTGGTGGGGGCCTGCTTTTGCAGTGTTCTTCTCTCCTCCACACTTAAAGTATTAGTCTCTTTTATTGAAACCAAAAGCTTTTTTAGTGATTAGTCTGCTAGTTTCGAAGTTGCTTATTTATTTTGTTTAGGATCAATTTCAGACTTCTTGCAGTAATAATGTTTTAAAAGATGACTTCTTAATTATCATTCTGGAAATGTTTTTTCTTCTTTATATTGTCGACAGTCGATACGCTCACGAATGAGTCAGAGTACAGGTAGATCTACGTAAGAATTTCTTGTTAGTTTAAGATTAAAATAATAGTGAACCAAGCATCCAGGAAGTTTCTGCACGAAATATATATATTGGACGATAGATTCTCTATCAGATACTAACGCTTGTTGCACAAGTACTTGTATGGCAGCACGTGAGATGTGACAAACCGTCCATACGTATCTGCTTAACCAAAAATTAGGGGAAAAAACGTCACAAAAAAAAAGATTAGGAAAGAAGCTTCCTTTTGGGGTAAAATCAACTTAGACGTTAGAACTTTACAAATCATTTTCTACCAAGAAAAAAAAACTTTACAAACCATTTTTGTTGTTGTTGACATGCTTTACAAAATCGAGTCATATATAATATAATTCAGGTCTGGAAAGATGATCATAGTAACGGAATCATCATAGCTCTTTTTTTTTTTTTTTTTTTTTTTTGGACAAATCATCATAGCTCTAGATGGTTGATGGTTGAGTGGCGGCTAGGACGAAGGTGGTCTACGATCAAATCCAAGGAGTTTTGCTTGCATAAGTCTCTTAATCAAGAAAAGTAGACCAAGCGCTTGTGGCTGGGTGGTGAGGGGACAGATCCGTGACGCTAACACGTTATGGATTCGATTCTCTGCTGCGAGATTAAGTCACATTTGTTTGGTTACCCACACGGATATGGGCTATTGCTTTCGGTCCATTAAAAAAATTGGAGGGGAGGGCGTCTACCTGTAGGCTTTCTTTACTTTCGGCCCATTTAAAAACTGGAGGGGAAGACTCTATCCGTACACTTAGGATTTACCAGTGAGTCATAAAAAATAAAAATAAAATGTTTTCACAATAGTTTTTTTATCACTAAGAATAAAATTAATAAGAAAAAACGAAAAAATGTTTTCCGATAAACACTTTTAAGAATTCATAATAATCCATAAATTAAACTTGTCATTTATGTGGTTCAATTTTTATCGTAGAAATTCATTACTAATATATTTTTTCAGCTCTAGAATTTTAGAAAAAAATTAAAGACGGAGATGCTATAAGACCATCTCCAATAGTTTACACTATTTTCGCTCCAAAATGGAGTAACTCCATAATGGAGTTGTGTTTTTCTCCAATGGTTTACTCCATTTTTTACTCCAAAAAATAATATTCTATAAAGATACTATTTTTATTTTGTCTTCAATACCTTTTATTTATAAAATTTACAAATTGATCCTATATTTTTTTTTATAATTTTCATATTTTTATTAAAATTTATTAAATAAAAATATTACATTAAATCATAAAAATAAAAACAAAAAATATAGTAAGATGAACAAAAATTGTTTTTACAAAAGCGAAATACTCAACAACAAGATGAACAAGTTCCTCCTCCATCAACTTCGTTTGAACAATAATTTAATTACCTTGGTGGATCACGAAGCGATTTACCAGATTATTAAACTGTTAATAATTGTTGTATAGTGTTGCTTATTTTTAATTTCAGTATTTGTTATGTATTTTAAGTGTGCTTTAATTTGCAGTCTTTTAAAATAAAAAATTAGTATTTGATTATTTATAAATAATTTTCATGAACAAAATTTCAAATATAATTTTTCATATAATTTGATATTATGACAAAATAACATTATCAAAAAATGAGATGATATAATTAATATAATAGTTTAAATATTATTTTGTATTATAATTAAAGTGATATATTATAAAAAGTTATTGTTAGAAAGAAAGTGATAATTTAAATAAATTAGTATTCAGATGACCTTTTTATAAATAAAAAAGTTCCACTCCAAAATGGAGTAGAAAATGAGATTACTCCATATTTGGAGTAATCCCATTTTTTACTCCATTTTGGGGTGGAAAATGGAGTACTATTGGAGGAGATTTTACTGCAAAATAGAGGAAAATGTGAAAAATGGAATACTATTGGAGATGCCCTAAGGAAAAGGATACTGATCAACAATGCTACTAAGCGTTTTTCTCATTTCACATGAACAAACAAACTGTCTCTTAATACTAAGGGGGGCTTATTGAACCAAGGAATTGAGAAAATCCTGGAAATTGTTCAAATCCTCCCTTATTGGATCTAGGATTCATAAAAACTGTTTCAAATCCAAGCTTATTGGATCAATCATTTATACAATTCCTTTCAAATCTCCTCTTATTGGAAAACAAGGAATTCATAAATAAATTAACTCTGGAATTGTTCTGAGAAATTTAAACAGTGATTTATAGTTAAAATTTAGAAGATCAAAATACCACCTCATGAGATGGTATTTGAAAATTTTGACCGATTATTTTCTTTTGTTCCGTTTAAACAGTTCTAAAAAAAAAAAATTGAAGAACCAATCCATCACTAGCTCCCCTCCTCATTCCTTCTCTTCTTCTTCACATCAATGTGTGCGTCTCTCTCTCTCTTCTTTTTCTCTTCTCTCTTCTTTTTCTCTTCTCTCTCTATTCTCTATCCTTTCGAAATCTCATCTATTCAAAAATTTCACTTCTGCGAAAGAGTTCTCTCTTGTGAAGTTAATCGGATCTGGGATTTCAAAATTTGGAGATCTGAGTTCTTGTTTGACCAAATGGTGGATCGATCAGACGATTTCATGTCTCTTCCCCTCTCTTTGCTTCACTTCCACTGTGTTTTTTTCCCTCCTCCGTCTTGAAAATTTCAAGCTGTATATTGGTTAACGCAAGTTCGAATGAACATGCGAGCTTTCCTCCAAGAGGATGGAACTTGTAGGATTCCTTTTGCTGGACTATCTCCGAAGCTGAGTTCTTGCAGAGCGCTGAAATCATTTCAAAGCGTCTTCTTCCTCATGGATATCAGGTACTTGCTGCATAAAGACACCAATGGTTTTGTTGTTGTTGGAGTATAATAGACCTGTTTTTATTGTGTTCGATTGGAATGTGAAATTTTGGATTTTTTTTTTAGTTTTCCTGTGTGGTGTGTGGATTTGGATACAATATGTTGTGGTGGATTACTTTTGGTATAGAAAGAAAGTTCAAGGTGCTTATGTGGACTCTCTTGGGTTTGATGTGATTGATGAATGGGGAAGGATGCATCCTGATCCAGCGAGATGGCCATCTTCTAAAGGCGGCAAAGGTTTCACTCAAGTCGCAGAGAAAATTCATAGAATGGGTTTGAAGTTTGGGATTCATGTTATGGGAGGAATAAGCACACAGGCTTATAACTCTAATACTCTTGTCGTTAAGGTATTATTTGACATATCTCCGGTTTATAAAGTTTGTATGGAATATCTGGTGATAGGTTACCTTTTTTTATGCTCAAAGAGGTGCTTATGAAGAGTTTGGTAGACAGTAGCGGGAAAAGAAATTGGGATCAAGGAGAACGCTTGTGTGTGGATGCCACATGGGTTCATGAGTGTGAATACCAAGCTAGGTGCAGGAAAAGCGTTCTTGAGGTCACTTTATCGACAATATGCTGAATGGGGCATCGATTTCAGTGAGAATCGACATCATTTGCAAAACTTTCTTGTCTGAAATCAGTATATGAATATCTCTATCTTGTCTCACTTTCTTGGTCTTTATTTAAACATGACTGCGTATTTGGCGGTGACTTCAACATAGATGAGATAAAATTTGTGTCAGGGTGCATAAACCGCGTTTGTAATACCTAAAATCTTTCGCAGGTTCTGAAGGAGCTTGATCGGCCTGTTTTGTACTCAACATCTCCAGGGACGAGTGTGACACCTACAATGGCTAAAGAGGTTAGTCAGTTGGTTAACATGTACAAAATTACAGGTGATGATTGGGACACATGGAAAGATGTGGTGGCACGTTTCGATATCTCGAGGTCAAGCTTCATGTTCATGACTTAGCTGAGAATCCTTTTGACAGGTTCTTTACATTTTTTAATGTCTCATTTGCTATTCTTCCAGGGATTTATCTGCTTCTAATATGATCTGTGCACAAGGGCTACAAGGAAAATCATGGCCCGACCTAGATATGTTACCACTTGGATGGCTTACTGATCAAGGTTTGGCTTAAAATATTGAGATCTGAACTGTGAAGACAGTTCCAAATAACGTTGTTGTTGTCTTTGTTGTTGTCTTTTAATGTTTGGTTAAAGTGGAGATCTGTAGCTTTTCCGAGAGAAAAGGTAAGAGCTATTACTCTGTTATTGTACGTGTTGCTTTTTTTTTCACATAAATATGAATGTTTTTGGGAACAAACTTATTTTATATGGCTGTGTTTGTTTTTCTTGGTTTTCTCTAGCCTTCTATTGTTTTGCTGAGAAGAAAAAATCATCCGTTGACAAGAAAGTGGAGATCTGTAGCTTTTCTAAGAAAAAAGGTAAGAGCTATTACTCTGCTATTGTACGTGTTGCTTTTCTCACATAACCATGAATGTTTTTGTGATCATTGTTTTAATGTTGAATTCTATGGCTGTGTTTGTTTTTCTTGGTTTTCTCTAGTGTTATACTGTATTGAATTGTTTGGGTAAAAATGGGAGATACATTGGTTATAGCTCCTCCACTGGTTCAACATCAGATACTCATTTTACAGATTTTTAATCCCGGAATTGAAGTGTCGAATTGCGCCAAGATCTGATCATTTTAATACATTTCTGCAGATACTCAAGCTGCTAAGAGGAGAAGATGAAGTAGAGAAATGATGATTGTTTCGATGATGAGGTTTACCCAAATTCGAACAAAGAATTACACTTGAGCTTCGGGATGCTCAACATCGAGGATAACCACTTCAAATCATCATTTTTAAAACCCTCATTTTTTCAATTCTCCTGAAGTCCCTTCAAAACTCTGTAACAGGAATTTATAAAATTTGTTCAAATCCCAGATTTTTAAAAATTCCACTGGGATTTGATAAATATTAAATTCTCTCAATTCCTTGATTCAATAAGCCCCCCTAAGTTTTGGATTTTGGGTAAGGTATATTTGCGGGTGTTTTTATTTTTTTAAATGGAAATAGAAAAAATGTTATGAAAGTGTTGTAAAACCTGTTAAGATTTTACTAAGTACATCATATTTACGTAAAATTTATTAGTTGTATTTTCTAAGAAATAAATTCGGGGAAAATTTAATAATTAATATTTGTTCCATAACACATCATTTTTTTGTTGGTTCCGTAAATATGTTGTCCTGAAACAGAAACAACTGTCGGAAGAGAGAATGTTTATATATTTTCTCTAATTAACATCTTCTTTTTTTTTTCTCTAATTAACATCTTTACGATATTCTTTCCATTTGATTTTGCCTTAGTTTTCTAATTGATTTTGTATCAACATTTGGGATAAAATATAACTCTTGGATAGTTTCCTGTATATTTTAATTTTACAGCAACAAATACAAACATATTTATTAACATATATAGAAAGCGAGATGAGAATTGTTTAAATATTCGTTCCAAACCTCCGAAGAAGCAAGATTTCAGTTCAGACATAGATACCATATAAACGAACGTACACAGATAATTATGGAACAACGTAATTTTGTTCATCACATCACTTATGATTCTTCTATCTCTTCTTCTCGGAAACTGTTTTGGTTTATTCACTTTATCGTGTTCTTGATTACAACCACAAACGCTCTGGTGAAACTGCCGCAAAACACGACAATAATTCCGGCGTTGTTAGTATTTGGAGATTCTATCGTCGATGCCGGAAATAACGATGACATGTTGGTGGCAGCTAGGTGCGATTACCCTCCCTACGGAATTGATTTCCAAGGCGGAGTTCCTACCGGAAGATTCTCCAATGGGAAAGTGCCTACTGATATTCTTGGTTCACCTCTCTCTCTCTCTCTTTCTCTTTTGTTCATTTCTTGAATCATCTACCTTAGCTATCACTATTTTTTTACATAATATTATTTAACTCTTTTTATGTCATAAAGAAATATGTTTATAAACTCTATTTCATTGTCCATGTATTGTAGATTGTAGTTCCAATACAGACTTAGATTACTCTTACGTAATTATTGCTTTGTTATAATGTTACATCTTTTATGAGTTAATAATAAATAGATCAAAGGGATATATGTTGTGTTTGAATTCAAGTACTAAATCCTCAAAACATGATCTTGTAAATTAAAGTATTTAAGATATAACCTATAATCCTTTTAATTGTTTATTTATTAACTTATTTAACATGGTTTGTTTAACAGCGGAAGAATTAGGAATATAATTAAGCCAACTATACCAGCATATCGAGATCCTAATCTGAAACCTAATGATCTTCTAACTGGTGTAACATTTGCTTCCGCTGGCGCTGGCAACGATCCTTTGACAACCCATAATTAGCGGTAATATTCTCCAATCTCATCAATATATACAAGTACATAAATTTTCTTACATAAACAAATCTAACGGTCTTTACAAGATAACAATATTAAAGTCTTGTTATTGAAGGGAACAATACCGTTATCACAACAGCTGCAATATTTCGAAGAGTATAAAGAGAAAATGAAGGGAATGGTTGGAGAAGAAAAGACAAATCTGATAATTGAGAATAGCTTGTTCGCTATTGTATGTGGCAGTAATGATATCACCAACACTTACTTTGGCATTCCTGCTATGCAACTCAAATACGACGTCGATTCTTTCACCTCTCTTTTAGCAGAAAATGCTCGTTCTTTTGTTCAAGTAAAGAATATAAGCAACAGTACTCTTTCTTTTTTTCTTTCTTAATTTAATTGACTGTGTTATATTAGTATATATCATATATCCATACATGCTCACCTTTTCCGTCACATCAATTTAACTTTAGTTTTCTTCTTCACATGATATATTCAGACACTATATGAACATGGAGCAAGAAGAATACTCGTATTCGGTGTACCACCTTTAGGATGTATCCCATCACAGAGATCCGTTGCAGGAGGAGTCTTCAGAGACTGTGTCGTTAGGTATAATGATGCATCAAAACTTTACAATGATAAGCTCTCAGCAAATATTGATTTGTTTTCAAGAACTCTACTGGATAAAACCTTGATCTATGTCGACATTTATAATCCTCTTCTTGAAATCATTTTGAAACCTAAAAACTACGGTAATCAAATTTTCTTTTCTTGAGGTTATACAACCGCAATTTTTAAAACAATCAACTTTCTTCTTTTTCTTCCGCATGATAAGAA
Organism: Isatis tinctoria; assembly: GCA_010577795.1. NCBI lineage: Eukaryota > Viridiplantae > Streptophyta > Magnoliopsida > Brassicales > Brassicaceae > Isatis > Isatis tinctoria. The sequence goes on along the minus strand of CM021250.1, from coordinate 5,217,053 downwards.
TGCATGTGCTGTCGTGGATGCTACAGGGTTTCAGGTGGTTGATTTAGGATGTTGTGGAACCGGACTACTAGAAGTGGCTGTGTTTTGCAACAAATTCACACCTACAATATGCATGTTCCTCAAGATCTGACTATGTGTTTTGGGATAGTTATCATCCAACTGAAAAGACTTATCGAATCATAGTCTCAAAAGTTTTAGAGAAATATCTCAACAAATTCTTTTGATTGATGACTGTCTCTTGTATTTTTTAATATTTATTTTCGCATGAAATAAATTTCAGTTTGGTACCAAGCAGCATACAATCAGCTCGAAGAATTATTTGGATTTGATATAAGTAAATTTTAAACTTCATTTCATATTTGTATATATCATTCCTTTCATGTTTGTTTTAGTACTAGCCAAACTTCATTCTTAATTAGTTCCACCTTGCATTAGGTTTTGATATTCAGATATATAATACAAGTAACTCAAGTAGAGAGATACATCCTTCATACTTATAAAGATGCATACCGAATTGTAAAAACCTTAAAACGCTTTCTGTAAAAATAGTGACGAAGCATAATGATTAAAAGAGGGAAAACTATGTATATGCGACAATTCTCACATGAACCGATTCGATGTGCCGATTCTTTCACAAGCTAAAAAACAATACTCATGTACTGTGTAATTAACAAAAAAAGCAAAAAGGTCTGAGAACTGTACACAAACGTGTTTGACGAAAATAGAAGAAATGCTAAGCGAGCGGTGGTGTCGACACAAAATTTGGGTTGCATAAGTCACCAAAATGTTGGAAAATGGTAGTACTCAATAAATAATGAAAATCGGAATATTATTAAATGTATTTGTAAAATATACGAGAAAGGGGAGCCCGGAAACCCATTTTGTGGCTCCCAAAAACCATGGAAAATAAACTATTGCGATTTGGCATATTAGACCTCTGCACTGTTTACTACTAATAGTTGTCGTTAGAAGGTTGCACAAAGATTAAGAACTTTTTAATTTTTTAGCAAAACAAAAACACAATTACCTATATACTTAAACACAATTCAACCAATAGAATAATTTTCTGCAGAATACAAATAGTTATAAATCATTAAGAATCATTAAATTTTGCATCGAATTTGAAAACGTCAACTATTAGAACAAAAAAAAAATCTCTAAAACGCAACTATTCGAAAACGGAGGGAGTATAAAGTTTTTGCCTTTTTCTATAACTGAAAAGAAGATGCGTAATGTAATGTCTATTCCCCACTTCTCAATGTGTTACAGATTCAGATAATTACTTTATTTTATGATTATGATCCATTCGTTTAAAATTTTAATTACCAGCTCGTCCCCTCATAAAAATACGAGGAACTAACTGAAAGCTGTAAACAATAAATAAAAAAAGGATACATTTAATTCAAATTTAATTTAATTTAATTTACAGAGGTGGTGATGGTGGAGTGAGAGAGTGGAAAATTCAAAAGCAGTTTTCTCTCTCTCTCTCTCTCTCTCTTCACTCTTCTTCGGCTCTCTTCTCTCTGTCTCTCTCTCGTCACATCAATCCACACTGTTTAATATCTGTTTTTCCTTTTTCAAGTTCTCTGCTGCTTCTGCATTTTTCCATTGGTCCCTTCTCTTCTCGAATCCCAAATCGTTAAAATCTACCTTACTTGGTCTTCTCTCATTTTTTAACCTTCACTAATCCAACCCATTTCTCAAAAATCTCTCCTTTTTCTTTGCCATTCTCTTTCTTCTGATTCATTGGTGTTTTAAAACTTCCATCGATTTCGGTTCTCAATTGTTGTGGGTCTGAGGAACACAAGACACCTTCCTCGTGAGAGAAGCTGCTGGTCGCTTTTAGGGCTAGATCTTCTGGGTACCTCGCCTCGGTTTTTGTTCGATTTTGTGCGTAATAACTCCGCACCATTTCTGGGTTTTTGTTCCCGTTGCTACATTCTACTGTTAACGTGTCAAAATCTTCGAATTTTCGGTTGATTGCCTTCACAAGACCCCAATTTGGAATGAGCCCATAAGTGAAAGCTGAGGTCTTTGGCATCCCAAGTTAACCGATAGGTAAATTGGTTCACGTTTTGATCTGATTCCTGTCACTGATTCCTGTCATTTGCAAAAGTCAAGTTTTTTGTTTTCCGTGTCTACATTATTTGAGTTGTCCTGTCTTCACAGCTCCGTTCTGTAATATCCTGTGGTGTCCACTTCTTAATGTAGATTAAAAACTGTCTTAATCTCCATTTACTCCAGATAAATGTTGGGTCAATTATTGAGGTTTATGTAATTTTCGGCCGTTTATTTTTGGTTGTGTACTACAGTCAAGATCCCATTTTGCTGCATTCCAGGAAAGTGATTCAGTGTTTGAAATCTGTAAATGGAATAGTAAAAATAATGGAAGTTGTTGAGAGGAAACGATCCAGAGGAGGGTTTTTAAATCTATTTGATTGGCCTGGAAAGTCTCGGAAGAAGCTCTTCTCCTCCGGCAGCTCGGAACTCTCAGGTGTGTCTGCAGTGTTGCCTTTGTAATGCTCACAACCTAATTAGAAATGTTAAGTTCTGTTCTTGTGAACTCTCTGTGGCATGTAGATATGTCTGGTCTAAGACAGTGTACTTCTCGTTAGAAGGATTTGAGTAGATGGTTATGAACAATGCTGTTCTTATTTACAAGCTTTCTGTCTGTAACATGTTTTGGTTCTTCGATTCATTACACTGTGTAATATACAAGAAGTCCGTTTCTATATATATATATATTTTTAATCAGTAATCTCAAGTTTGATCTTCTTCTTGTTTCTGTACCAGAAGAACCAAAGCAGACAAAACAGAATGCTCAAAACCTCTCGAACTCGAACCTTTCTCTCGTGAGTTTTCTCAACACTATTCCCTTGTTTATGTCAAGTGGCTTTCATCCTCTTTAATTATGTTTCTTGTTAGTCTAGTGGATGACAGGAAACAATTATGCTTGATGTGATATTTTCTACAGATTGAGGTTGATGAGGTTGGCAAGAATTCGAGTTACAACCCAAGAAGTGACTCAAGTTGTTGTGCATCTTCTGTTACTAGTGATGAGGGGCAGGGGACAAGAGCCCCGAGTGTGGTTGCCAGGCTCATGGGTTTAGAGTCTTTACCTGTACCAAATGTCCAGGAACCTCGGTTTAATCCCGATCTTGATCCATTCTTCCTCAGACCTTCACGAAACACAAACAAATGGAATGCATATGAGAATCTTGGTTATGTAAATCTCCGTAGTGACTATGATGGAATATCTTGGGAACATTTGGATTCAAGAACGAATGATGGGCGCAACCGACCGATTGAGCGGTTTCAGGCTGAAACTTTTCCTCCCAGGTCGGCTAAACCTATCTCGCTTGCCAACAATAGGCTCTTGTCTCCTATCCGGAGTCCTGGGTTTGTCCCATCAAGGAACCCCATTTATGTGATGGAAGCGGCTTCAAGAATGATTGAGCCAAGTCCTAGGATGGTTGCTAGAACACGGTTTTCACCATCTAATTCTCCTTCATCTGTTCCTATGAGGATTCGAGATTTAAGAGAGAAACTAGAAGCTGCACAGAAAGTCTCAAGCCGGCAAGATACCTTCAACCCTAAGTACCCAACTGGAAAGCACAACGAGAAGAGAGCATCAACATTAGTCACAACACCGTCAACTAGTAAGTTCATGGGAAAAAGCAGTTCTGACGGTTTGAAGAGTAAAGTGAAGCCACCGTATGCATCTGCACAAGCAAAGGCCAGCACAACGCCCTTAAGTGTCATCAGAAACTCTGCACACCAAAAGGAGAAAGCAGAAGCTAAGAAGTGCACAGTCAAAAGTCAGAATGGTCTCAGAGGATCGCCCATTAGCACTGGAAAGAGTGCGCTTAAGCAGAATTACCAGAAACAGAACTGTAGAGACAACCAACGTTTAGTGACCTCTGTTTCGAGCCAAAAATGCAGCAAAGTAAATAACAAAGTTGTAAACAAACTTCCAGTGGAAAGTGGATCGATATCAAAGCAGTCGGCTTTAACAACGGCTTCGGCAGGAAAGAATACTTCTCTATCTTTGTCCCGCAAAAAGACTCTTCCGCGGAGCAAAAAACCCCCAAATGGGATGCAAGAATCTAGAATCTCAAATGATAAGCGGATCAAAAGGGGTGAAACTTTGATCAAATGTAACATCACCATTGATGGTGGCTTGAACACAGGAAGAGATGATCGGAAAAAGGAAACGGATGTGATTTCATTCACATTCTCATCCCCCATCAAAGGTTTATCATCTGATGCACTGTCCTCCACTCAAGGAATTGACCAAGACACAGACTCTGCAGTTAGTTTCGATATGTTTGGCGGCGATTCTTTAAATGTTCTGTTAGAGAAAAAGCTCAGAGAGCTGACTTCTAAGCTTGACTCTTCTAGCTGTAGCCTGACCCAAGAAGAGTCTTCACGCTCCAGCGCAAAAGATGGGGTGAACGGGATGATTTCATCTTCATCAGAGTATGACAAGTCGACCCAAAACGGTCTGGATAAAGTCTTACCAGAAAGTGAATCTATTTCTGACTGCACGTCATTCTATGACAAGCACAAATTCCAGGTTAGTTCCTTCCAGTTGCAGCTACGAGATGAAGTATCCAATCTTTATGCAATTTTCTAATTTGTCATATTTTGCGTTCTATAGTTTTAGTGTCTTGGTATTGCTTTTACATGTAATTTTTTGCATAATTGAAGGCTGTCTAACTAATTATGTTTTCTGTAATTTCGTTTCTTCTGGGAAAAAAAAAGATGATACATGCAGAAGGGCAGGAAGTTAGCAGCATTAGCACTGTTACAGAAGCAGATGATCTCAGAAGCTCCTGCAGCAAGGGTTTCTCAGATTGCAGACAGACCACAGATTATGGTTCGTTTCTTATTACTTCACAAGAAAGGTTTCTCCCACGTTTTGTAATCCATGAATTTTCCACCAAAGAATCCAGAAGAAGATATATGCATATTATGAAGTCCTCACTTTTCCTGCAGAACTTAAATCTTTAAGATCATATGCTTGCATATATCACGCCAAAAATATGTTTGCACTAACTTATGCATATATGACGCCAAAAATATGTTTGCACTCAATGGGGTCTAAGCATTAGACAGCTAATTATGCCCTGTTTAACATTTTGAACTGTACAGGGATTAAACAGCCTTCATCAGATCAAGAATTCACTTGGATTTCATCAAATGAGTCTCACCAAGCACAAGACGAGTCCGAGCTCTCAGAATCTGTAATAACACTGACTTACTCAGAAGCCGAAGAAAGGCTCGACTGGGAGCTTGAGTACATATCTGAGATCCTCGGTTCTGACCAAGTGATGGTGAAAGAATTCGCTTTGGGAATGGCGACTGACATTATACCTGCGAGTCTCTTTGATGAAATAGAAGGCCGTGGAGAAGCAACAGCGGCCAAGCTCAAGAGAAAGACACTGTTTGATTTTGTCAGTAAGTGCTTAGCGCTCAAATGCGAGCAGATGTTTAGGGGTAGCTGCAGAGGGTTATTGTGGAAAGACGGGATTTTGTTTGAGCATAGAGATTGGTTAGCAGAAGAACTGAACAGAGAGATTCACGAGTTGAAGAAGATGAGGGAGATGATGATGGACGAGCTTGTTGACAAAGACATGAGCAGTTTCGAAGGGAGTTGGCTTGATTTTGAGAGAGAGACTTATGAAGAAGGCATTGCCATTGAGGCAGAGATAGTCTCTACGTTGGTTGATGAATTAGTTAATGATCTTGTCTCGGCGTTCAAAGAAGGACATCGAAGCCAAGGAAAATTGTTAGTATCTGCTTCGGTTGAGTCTGATCATCTCTCCGCATTCTAGAACCTTCTGGTCTTTGTTTCTGGAAGCTTCTTCTGATAGTTTCTGTGACATGAGAATTGAGATAAAGTGAAAAGTAGCCAATACTGAGGAGCATTCTCTCACAATGTAATTTCAGGAGCATCTCTTTCTTTTATTTTTTTCTACAGTTTTTTTTTTTTGTATTGTCTACATGGGTAATCTTTTTAAAGATCGAATGAAATGCAAATAATATGATAATTGCCCTCCTTCATCCTGATGAAATAGTCTTGTTGTGAACGTATGAACTAGAAAAGGAGTTGCGTAAACGGAAAAAAATCGTTCGGAACAACAAAGCGAGGAGAAGTTCATGTCTATTATTTGCAAATGGCACGGAGTGTTATTTTTATTTTCTTTCTATTTCCCTTAAAACTTTTATCCTTTTGTTTGACAATGGCTTCTAGCAACAACAGTGCAGGTCATACGCCAATATGTTCATGAAAGAACAAGCAGATACATTTTTATTTTGATGCCTATCTGGCTTTGGGTATCTACCAAAAAGATCCAACCACATAAATAAACTATCCTAATGATAAAAAAAAAATTGTTACAGAATAACTCTTCTTCTTGAAGGGAAAAAAGGATATAGAAAAGCAAAGAATCAATAATGGTTTTCTTGTTTAGATAGACGCGACAACAGAGGAAGAAGGTCAAAGTGATTTCTGAGTTCTCTCAGTCTTGCTGTTTGTCATAGCCAAAGGCAAGCTCGAAGATCTTTCCATAGTCATCTACAAAGTGAACATCAAGCCCTTCCTTCACATTCTCCGCCAGCTCTTCAAAGTCTCTCCGGTTCGCCTCAGGAAATATTATAGTCTTCACCTGACTCCGCCTCGCGGCTATGGTTTTCTCCTTCACCTGAAATGTTTTGTGTAAGAAACTTGCAGCAATTTCTGTAATGTCCCAAAAAGCTTTAAATAGAGAGAGAAGTCCGGAGTAACTAACTTACCCCACCAATAGGAAGAATTCTACCGGTTAAAGTGACTTCTCCGGTCATTGCAAGATCTTTTTTAACAGGTTTATTCAAGGCAAGTGATAGCAATGATGTAATCATGGTGCAGCCTGCACTTGGACCGTCCTTAGGTGTGGCTCCTGCAGGAACATGGAGATGAAGCTTGGAGTTTGCAAAGAACGGATTCTCTGGTTCTTTCTCTAGCAAGATCTTTCTGGCGACAGTGTGAGCAATTTGTGTGCTTTCTTTCATCACATCGCCGAGCTGACCCGTTATATTCAGGCCACCCTTACCTTCCCCTTCCTCCACAACAGTTGTCTCTATGTACAATGTTGAACCACCCATTGATGTCCAAGCTAGACCCATCACAACTCCTACAGGTGTGGGCTCATAGATCTTTTCTGCATGGAAAACAGGTTTGCCAACATAATCTGCAAGGTTTGATTCATCAATCATAACCTTTTCAATCGCTATCTTCTCGGTTTGAGCCTCTTCCTTAGATTCTTTAGAAGCCGACACAGGGTTTTCCTTCACAATTTCAGCTTCTTCGACATCAATTGCAACTGCAGGCTCTTCTGGAACTGCTCCTTCGCGCACTAATTTAAGAGCAATCTACAAAAGAAAAGTAAATAACACGTTAGATTTTGAGGGATTGAGTAATAATTCAGGGTCTTGTAGCAAAAGTTACCTTACGATAAATCTTCTCAATCTGTTTCTGGAGATTCCTAACACCTGCTTCTCTGCAGTAATTTTCTATCAAGGAAAGAAGAGCTGCATCACTCACATCAACCTGCAAATAGTACCAAACAAATTGAGCAAATCCCAAAAGAAAGTATGCGATTCCTTGAAAATTACTCGAACTCTCTTTGTTCCCCCACAAAGTTTAAACTGGAGACAGTTGGAGAATAGGATGAGAGTGAGACCTGTTCAGGCTTGATGCCACAATCTGTACGTGCGGTTTTTTCCAAATAGTCTCTTGCGATATGAACTTTCTCATCAGTGATATAACCAGCAATACTAATCACCTCCATTCTGTCTAGCAGAGGATTTGGAATCATGTCTATCACATTTGCTGTGCACACAAATAAAACCTGCAGGGAAATGGATCGGTAATTAAATTCAAACAGCCTAGAATCAGACGGAACAAAATGGTAACCATATCCATTAATTGGTGGATCAGAAGATCACGAAGAAAAAAAAAAAAGAGAAGCATTTTGGTCATTGATCATATTAATAACCTTTGATAGGTCAATAGTAACGTCGAGATAGTGGTCCAGAAAATTTGCGTTTTGCTCTGGATCAAGAAGCTCCAACAAAGCACTGGCTGGGTCACCAGCATGGCCTCTCCCAAGCTGCCGAGGAAAAATAGAACAATATTATTGCAGAGAAATTAGACTTAGCTAGCTAGTGGTTGTACAGTTTTGTATCGATGATAAAAGAAGCTAATATATGATGATCATTAACAGTACTGACAAGATATTACCTTATCAATCTCATCGATTAGAACAAGAGGATTTGCTGTCCCCACGCTCTTAAGACATTGCACCATCTTTCCCGGCATGGCGCCAACATATGTACGACGATGCCCCTAAACATGTTATTACGAAAATTATTTACTGTTTTTAGGATAGAATTAAGTCATAAATGTTTGACTAGGATTTGGAAGTAAAAGAAAAGTGTTATACCTTAATCTCAGCGACATCTGCTAACCCTCCAACAGAGAACCGGAAAAACTTGCGATTAAGAGCACGTGCAATAGAACGACCAATACTAGTTTTACCTACTCCAGGAGGGCCCGAGAGGCAGATGATTTTCCCTGGTGACACATTTACTCAAATTTCAGAAGCAGGACTCATAAACCCGGACAGGTGCTTTTTCATCATGCAAGATCAAATCAGAAAGAGGCCACAACTACGGCGTAAGTAATCAAACCTTGTGAAGTGCCTCTAAGCCTTCCAACTGCAATAAATTCTAGTATTCTTTCCTTAACGTCAGATAAGCCATAGTGATCCTCGTCAAGAATTTGTTGTGCCCGCACCACATCAAAATTTTCATTACTGCAAATTTAATAGATTCCTCAATCGGTTAACACAAAGCAAATACAAGTGGTGACATAGTAAGATGAGCATGGATTCTTCCCACTCTTTATCAGTCTCCCTCATACCAAGAGTAGAAAATATAAAATAAAGCAAGAGTAGAAAACCTGTAATTTCCCCAAGGCAATATGGTCAACCAATCAAGGTAGTTACGGGTCACGTTAAACTCGCTTGAACTCGCCTCTAACAGCTGCAGTTTTGTAAGCTCTTCTTCTATGACTTGTAATACATGCGCTGGGATCTTTTCCTTATTAGGCTCAATTCTTTCCTTAAACTTTGCTGCAGTAAAGAACGGACTATAAGCTGCAGTTGTCTTACAATTAACAGTGCCCTCGGAATCATACCAAATACACTGACGCCTCATGAATGCATGGCGATCCATGAGGCGTAAGACTATAAATCTCTTATATGGATATCAAATGACTACATGGAATTCAAGATACAATTAAGTTAGTACTGACCAGAAAGTGCAGATTTGTCATCTGTCTCCACACCAAGCTCCTGCATTGGTTCATTTAAGAATTAAAACGAATCTACCAAATACGCTATATACCATACAGACCTGGTATGTGAATGAAAATAGCAAGAACAATTTGAGAAGTGGGCTGAGGAATACCTTCTTTATAGCCTTGAGCTGCTCATTAAGCAAGTAACGGCGTTGCTCACCGCTAATTTTTTCTTCAATTGCTTTTGCTATGGTTTCCTGTAAAAGACTCAAAAGATAAGAATCCATTCTCATTCAAACAGCCGTCGGATAAGTAGCTCCTTACTTGGAAAGACACAAGAAAGTAAGAAAATAAGATACCTGAATCTTGCTAATTTCCATTTCTTTTTTCATCAATTCCAGCGTCAACCGCAGACGTTTATGAACCTGGGTCGAGAAAAAAAGAGATGAGATATTGACCAAGCATCGAACATCATACAATCGCTGTAATAGCGAAACTACTTACATCCAGTTCTTCAAGAACTTCTTGAGCTTGATGTCTATTTGCACCACATATTGCTGCTCCAAAATCGGCTAATCGTGGATAAGTGAAATCACCTATATGCTACACAAGTTTGAAAGACATTTACCAAGTTGCTTGTTTCCTATGACTTTTTTTATCTGCGCAAGTGAAAATCATGAAGAGAACATACCTGGGTATATGTCTGGACGTGATCTCTCCAAAGTGAGCTTGTCTTAAGTACATCCCTAAGAGTTGAAATAACTTCAAAGGATGTTGCCTTAATGACATCATCGTCCATGTCAAACGGCTTATCCTGCACAGAGAGCAAGAAAAAAGGTTCACGCCTTAGAGAATTTCAATACGGGAAATCAAATGAAAGACTAGCATAGAAGCAGCAATGTACCTTAAGATGATCGACTTTGACGGTAAGTGGTTCTTCACTCACCTGAATAAAAGACATAAATTTCTCCCTTAAAAAGGTGACTTGAACCAAAGAACACATGTGAAGAATCGCCAAGCTCTGGAACTTTAAAGCCATTCCAAACATACAATTCTAGAAATTACGAACCCTGTTACTCTACGACTTACCATCTCTGTTATGCGAAGCCGCCTGTGACCAACGAGGATAACTTGGTCCCCTTGGATACTTGAAATCTGGAAAATCAGCACGGAAATCGTAATGCTAGTCATGTCTTTTGGTTTTATCACACGGACACCGAACAGACGCTAAAGAGCAGTCGAACCAAAACGGTACCTGAGCAAGTGTGCCAACTTCGTGAAGCCGTTCAAGCAAATCTTTCCCTTTCAGCTCATTAATGTTTTTCTCTAAATCCGTGCTTGAAGATGAATCAGTTGATGGGGCATCCTTCAGAAGGAAAGCTCCTGCATATGGAGCTTGTCGTCTTCTGCTCTCTTGTAAGGCAGCGAGTACTTTAGGATCCTGAAGACAGCAAAAAGCACATGCTGGTCAGAGACGCAAAATCTGACATCTCCCAAACCGAAGACGATGTTATCGCTGTGGTTGGAGACAAGTAGTTTAAGCTGATTGTCCAAACTCATCAATGACCCATGCGGGAAAGATTACAATACAAGAAACAACGAGGTTGCAAATCAAACTTTGTGCATCAAATGCAGCTAAAATTTATCTCCATGTAGGAATACAACCAGCAGGTATTTCAAAGTATACGTGGTGTCAACTTTGATAACTCATTTCCTTCCAGTTTTTCTTGTAACTAGGATAATCAATGATGCTGGCTCTACTAAACACCAAAGATTACGGTAACGAATCAAGTTCTAAGGCTACATACAGTTCAACTCAGAGAATATCCATGAGATTTTTGAGGGCTAAACAAGACCAAGTTTTGTAAAATGCAGCAAGGCCATAAAAGGATGAATTGACAAACCTTGACATAGATTGGCATGTAAAAACCAGGAAAGAGGGGCCTGTGTGGCACCGGCAATGCTAGAACCTGCAATTAAACAAGAGAAAAATAAATCCGCTGAAATTGTAATGATTCAAATGTATAATGCTCCCAAAAGCAACTAGTTTTGCTTGAATCCAGATTCAAAAACGCACGGTGGAAGTTTCAAATTTCTCCACTAATAGAAAAAAGATGAAAAGCATCTCATAAGCAACATGCACTCAAGTCATCAAAGTTACAACCACACATTCTAGACCACTGACTATAACTGAAGTTTACAACTTTGTAATCATTTCAACAAGAACGAGATTTGCATTATACAGTTGAATAGCCAACGATCCAATAAGGACATAACCTTATGCATTTCACTCGCAACAAAACAAAAAATTGAGCTTGAATACAATTGAGCTAACCGTTAAACAATCTTCGGGCCTAGGATTAGTGGGCACAATCGCTGATGACGATTTCGAGTCAGACCCTTCGGAATCGGACTCCACTGCCTTGGCCTCGGCATCAGCCGCCGCCTCTGCGTCGGAGGCGCTATCGGAGCAGAAGAAAACACGGTGACCCAACGAGGTAGACCGCCGATTCAACCCAGTGAGCTGACTCAGCGCTTTGAACAGCGGAGACTCCACTGAGCGAGGCCCGGCCCGAATTGCCGGAGTCAAATGGTGGACTCGTGAAGCGGAGGAAGAGAAAAGCTTCAACATTGCGGGAGAGGAAGATCTAAGGTAACAGTTTCTGAAATTAAGGTTATTTACGCCTTGCCTTTTAGGCAAGAAACCATTGGACAATTCTGGAGAAAGCGAAGAAGCCTGTAGACGGAGATTAGTATCAAAGCCCTTCATAAACCCCGACGAAGCAAAACCCCAAATTTAAAGGGACAGGGAGGACAACCAACCCGACAGTGAAACGACGACGTTTCTAGTTCGGTCTCGTTCACCGTCATTAGTGAAGAATACAGACGCGGCCTTTAAAGTGGTGATCACGTTTGATGATTAGTTAAAAACTTCAAATTTTACGTTGAAGCCTAAAAGACTTCGGATCGAAGAGCCTTTTGACACAAGAACGCAAATGGTTTTCTACTACTGATTCTAGATCATTACAAGCTGAGTCTGTCTTTTAAACGGAGAAGAGAAGCATCGTGCTTAGCCTAGATAGTTAGTTCTACAGAGTACAAACCGAATAACAACGGTAAGATTACACACTACACACACTCAATACTAATTTTTCTACATAGACTTAATATCATCGAGTTACTTAAAATCATCTTCCGGCTCCTGCTGCTTTAAGGAAATTGTCAAAGGGACTAGCTGGAGGCAGACTCATCATGGACCACGAATCTCGAAACACACCAGATTCTCTCCCGTAGATGCTCCCATCTTCTGTTACCTGTAACATCACGTATCGACGTGTAAGCCCTCATAAGTTCCAACCTTTCTCTTGACCACCACACATGGTGTCATAGAGTTAAGACCTTTCTCATTATTAGTGAGGACATTACGTGTAGCAAGACTGAGGTAGATTTTTAGGATAAAAAATCAACATTTGACGGCAAAATCTTCCTGCTTTCAAGGTGAAAGATACCCAACTCAGCTCTTACGTACCTTCTCAAGTGCAGATGACTCCTCTAGTGAATTTCTGTAGAGCCCATTCACCTGGCGGTTCTCGGTGGCCAACCACCTTGAAAGCTTTTGTCTCGTCCCTGTCCCAAAGGTTTCGCAGCGGTTTGTCATTGTGTCGTAAGGAAGCGGAGAAGTGGAGACAGATGACACAACCACTTGACCGGCCACCTCAAGCGCCTAGACAGAAATCATGAAACAATCATAAGAAGACACAAATCTACATCAACCAGTTTCTAACTCATGTCGACTGCGATCTGCGCTTACAGATTCCATAAGCTGGCCAATGCTGATAATTTGAGCATTAGATGGTGACGGGGACCCTCTTGGGTGGAAACGTACAGAGAGTTCACTCGTCACTTCGTCCTCAACCATTGAACCTGCAGGTATGTCCTGTAGTGCAAAAATTATATTTATTATCGAAGTCCAAAGATACTCAATCAGGGTTTTGAGAGAATACTTTACCTCATCGAAGGATAGCGATTCCTTAGAGATACTTTGGTTTGGTTCAGGCGCAACAACAGGCCGTGATCCAAACATAAAAGCATCATCAGGTGTGAATGGCTCAGAGAGTTGCATCTGTACTTCAGCTTCCTCGAGCTTCACAAGAGAATATCTATATAGTTAACTCTGGTATCTACTCTTTAAGGTGTCTAAAGCCATTGGTCTTAAATCTTGGACACACACGTAAGAGAATCAAACGCCGGGAATTTAAAGCTAATGTACTGAGAAACAAATAATATAAAAGGTTTACCTTTGTAATCTTAGATAGATTTTTTGCCACAATATCGGTTATGATAGTGTTGGACAGTTCTACTTTGCTTCGCATCTCAAACAGCATTGAAGTAGCCATCTGGCTGTCCCCTGAGGACCCAAAATCTTTCATATTTGCCTGTGGTCTTACGTGAAGTTGTAAGTCCTCGCCAATGAACAGATACGGATCTACCTGAAAGTTTTGAGTACATAATCAAGTTATACACATCCTCCATGGATATATATATAATAATGGAAATAACATACTGAGAACTAACATCACCAGGAAGTTGACCCTTCAGCATTTCGCAAATATGGGGAATTTGATATATTTTGGCAGCGAACATCAGCGTACTTGTAGATAAAGCAAGGATCAACCGCTTGCAAACCGTGGGTAATGTGCCTGGCAATGAGGAAAATGTGATTACACATAAGCGATTTCTGAACCTTTGATCAGTTTAAAAGAGTATCATCAATCAGTACCGTTGTTCAGGTTAATAGAAAGATTCCTCAGTGAGAAGAGAAGCTGGAAGGCTCGAACAACAAGCCCGTCATCAGGATTCTGCAATTAAAATGATCATGAGAGGCTTACGTATATAATCATGAAAGTGGAGACTATCCCTCCATGACAGCGAAATATTAAGTGGGCAGGAAAGAGGACAATTTTTATATTCACCTTCAGTCGCAAGGAAAGAAGCACCAGACTGAAAGAATGAGCAATAGCTTCAACGTTTGAAGGTAAAATATCGGGAAGAGTTGACTGCGTCCAAAATGCAGATAACAACTGCCCGATTTGATCTTCCGTAAACTTCATCATTGACGGTAACTGCATCACCAGATAGTGTTAGACGATTGCATAAACATGTGATGGTCCCTTAGCAGATAGCATCTAATTGTAAGCAAAGAGAAATGTTACCATATCCGCTAGATTGATAAAACCAGCAGTCCTATCTATCATGGAATTCAACTTGTGAAAGTTTGGGGAAGATTTGTAGTTCTTAATATCCTCGTGAGTATTATTATAACCGTTCTTCTCAATCTTGACGCCATCCTTCTCCTTTCTGAGCTTGTCTAATCGAGCAGCGATAGATGTGAACGTGGAGGTTGTATCGCTCCTCAAATTCCTGGATTCATTAAGATAGCCAGAAGATCTCACTGATGCAAGTCCAGCCTGAGGTTGACCAAAACTTGGCAATAGAATTACAGAGAATATCTCGTGCGCTCCTACACGGGTTTCCACGTTTGGATGCAGCATTGCTTTTAGAAGCGCATCAAGAAGTGTGTCTGGGAAGACCTGTATGAAAATGGAAAGGATTAAATAAACTGTACGGATAAATGCTAAACACCGAGAGGAAAGACAAAGTTATAGTTCACCTGTTGTGAACGCATAGATGGCGATAATGTTGAAGACATTGCATGAGCGAGAATCAACAGTGATCCAACTGCTGCACGCGAAACTACTCCTGAAGAAGGAAGCCTCTCGACTGAAACAGCCATCATATCGAACAATGGCTGTGTATTTCCAATTCCTTTGGCTATCTCCCGCAGACAATCTTCAATAGAGTTTTGAAGCAACACGTTCAAGTTGAGCTCCTCTTCTCCAATTGATTTCGATGTTGCCTGAAAGCTTTTCCTCAGATGCCGACACAAGTCATTAACAAAACTTATATCCCTAAGATACGAGCTGGTCCTGATCAGCTTTGCTAGACAGCCAGCAACTTGTATGATATAAGCCTTGAGTTCAGGATCATTGGCAACATGCTTATTGTCAAGATGACGTACAACAGTCGATAACACCAACTGCTGACTCCCTAATACAAAAAAAAAAAAAAAAACATAACTGTGAGTGTTAGTACAGATACATGTACAGACAAAAAAAACTATGTTCTAACATAAAAGACGAGAGACGAAGCAAATACCAGAGGTTTCCATCAAATATGTCGCATCAGACAGAACTATCATGGCCAGCCCGTTTGGAGGAGTCCATTGGCGTCTAGAATTAAAATAGCTGAACATAGGATCCAAGATTTGCCGAAGAGTTGTGCTTTCTTTAGCCAGATCAACCATCCTCTGGAGACAAATCTGTGCCCAAACTTTGGGCATCTCAGTCTCTTCTCTGAAACAATAAAAATTAAAGAAAATTAGAAGAGGATGAAGGACCTGACAAACAAAAAAGATGACAGCAAAGATTAGAGGATAGAGTTAATTACTTCGTCAATAGAGTCGGATCTTTTCTTGCAGTTCTCGGTCTGACAATCATGTAGCTAGGGCTATTACAACCACTGACTCCTGTTCCTCGGCCTTCACATCGGATCACTTCATTCACCCAGTTACAGTTTTGCTCTTCTCTGTCTTCATTGGTCTGAACGATCGTATCTGCCTCGTAATTATCAAGAATGGCATGTACAATCTCATCAAGAGCGGCAAAGATATGTGAAAACTCTCCCATAAACCAAACCTGATGAGGCAACAAACATATAAAAAAGCCACTGATTAAAACCGGACAGAAGCATTTGGGAAGTGAGATTGACTAAATTTTAGAAGATGAAAAGAACTAGTTTTAGTACCATCGCTGAAAGGCATTGCAGGCCAGATGCTCTCAGACACCGCTTTTGATGTTCGTCACCTTCTTCACGAGCCAATGAGCATACTTTGTGCGTAAATTTTTCAATGCTGTGCGTGTAAGTTCCATCAACCTTTTCATACCAGATGGAAGAGTGAGATATTTTTCAACACGGACTAGCATAAGTGTAGAAGCCATTAACTTTATCAATTATTAAATCTGTCAAAGTCTGCATACAAAGAGATAAAACATATATACTAGAAAACGAGACCTTTTTCACTGATTTTTTACCTGACTGTAAATGAACCTCGTCAATGTCTGGCATCCAAGAATGGTCGGTGTGTCCTGCTTTGAATTGTCAAGTAGTTCCGTAACCACATTCAGCAAACTTGTAGCGAAATAAGCCCTTAAAATAAGAGAAAGAAATCACACGCGGATATTAGTGAAAAAAGTTAAATAATGATCAAAGGAATACTGCAGGTAGATGTTGTTATGACTTTGCATTTGATAATAGAAAGCTTACATCTGATCCTTGCAATGGCAAAGCATTTTGTTGTAAGCCTCAGTGACAATATTGATGAACTTCATCTGCTCAGATCGAAGGTCCTTGTAACACCTCTCTTCGAGAAACTTAGCAATCTGTGACAACCGCAAAACACAGTATGCGAAACTTACACACAAGACTTCCTCACCAACTAAGTAGTAACTTATAAACACACAAACAGAACTATACCTTAGGGATACGGATTGGGTTTTTCGCAGCATACTCGCACAATTTGACAATCTTTCTCTCATTTGGTGCACCATCCTTCAGAAAAAACATGAAAAATTGTTTAAAAAATCACAAATCAGACAAAACTTAGGCATTTTAACTTGTTACAGTGGAACAAATAAAACTCATTGTCTTTTAAGACTGAAACCCACCAAGATAGAGATTTTCAGAAGCAAGGGTTAGACCAATTTACAAGTGAAAAGTGGAATTTTTAACAAATTAGCTGCAAGGAGACACTTACAGGGGATTTAGGGAAGATCTCGCCGAGCAATTTCTTGTAACGCTTGACAGGCTGTCGAGATCTCGACCTGAGAGCAGGACAGCAAACGCACATACTCTCGCACGCTGGAAAAACATTCCTTGAGATAAACCCCATTTTCTCTGCAAACACTCAGAAGAACAAAGTGGTGTGTGTTAATGCAGGACAAAAGCTTCCATCTTTTGTAAGCCCTATAGGACCCAAAGATGCTAAACTAAAGCCAGCACAGGATAAGTACTGCTCAGGAGAAAGAAGAAAAAGTATCTTTGTTAGAATAAAAAAATCAAACTTTCGAGGCTGAAAAATTAGAAACGTAGACCTCAAAATTCAAAATTCAAAATTTTAAACAGAGAAAAAAAAAATTGTGGAGGTTCAAACATTAACAGCCTAACGAATGTGAAGATAATAGAAGGAAAGAACAAAACTGGGTATGGATCAGACAAGGACAATGCGTTTGGAGATAAATGTGCAGACCGATTTTTTAAGACAAACCCTAACCAAAATTCAGCTTAAATTGCAAAGGCTATCGAGTAAACAGAGGAAGAAGAAAATCAGGAGAAATCACGAAAGAAACACAAAAGGTAAGAGAGATGAAGACGCATACAGAGCTCCTTGGGACGGATCTGGAGAGAGGCGAAGTGAAACTGCAATCTAGTTTCAAAGATTTGATTAATCTAGAAAGAGAGAGACAGAGACAGAGGTAAAAGGCGCGTGGATTTTGATACAAACTGCAATTAGAGAGGAGAGAGAGAGAGAGAGAAGGGCACGTGAGATGTCACAGATTTTAATGTCTCTCTCTTTTTTCACTAGAGAAAAAGCAGAAGAGCTAGGGGGTCCTGTCTTGTGTCAGAATCTCCATCGATTAAATCCACCAATTTGGTTTGTTGGCAACCAAAATTCGAACAATTTTAAATTTTTACGAAACTTTGACTCCAAAGTTATTCAATTGTTTTGACAAAAAAAAAAAAAAGTTATTCAATTGTCGGGAAAATCGTCAAATTATTTCATTAGAGGGTTCGTTAGAAAGTCGTATACAGTTAGTTATTCCAAGCTAAGCTTCGGCTTCTTTACTCAAGTGATCTGATCAGACCGAGACGCTTGCGGTTTCAAGGGATCTATCTCCTAATCCTTCCCTAAATATTGTCGACGATCAACAAATACAAGTCACGTAACCATTACTGAATCATATGCGAACCGAGCGAGATCAGAGCCATGTTGTTTTTTACTCCAGCGGCTTCTAATTGACGATCCGCAACAACAATAGACAGGATCATTGATGAATCATTTGAGTACATAATTGATTTGTCCACGTCCTCGTTCGAGTTTATTACTTGGGGCAGAAGGATTTGCTAGCTGCAACAACATTCATATTCCTCCCCAGATGCAGCAGACACAACTTTGACTGAGTTATTACATTTCCATTTGCTAACATTAGTTCATTGATTGAGCCTGGAATTTGTCTATTTTCCCCTTAGCATAAATGTTAAAACTACAAGTTTTCTAACCACGTTTGCTTCTCTTTTTTTTTTCCATATTTCTAATACACCTGAGGGAGAAGATAGGAAACGAAATCGCTCGAGGAAATTAGATATTACGAAACTTTAAATATAGTTTGATAAAAGATAAGTAAACAGTTCAATATGGGCTGACTCTAATCTGCAAAAGAAAATAAACAAAAACAGTGTGTATCAGAACAAAATCAAACTTGGAACTTTTAAGAGTCGGATCTCATTGATATTCGGCAGTCTTGGTCTTGAATTCTTCCAGCAAATTCTCGATGCTCTTCACCGAGTGGGCTGCACTGTCTCTTATCCGAACACTCACCTGTTGGAATCCAACAAAAACAAAGTTGTTCAGACAAAATAAAATTAGTCAAGCTCGAGAGACTATACAAGGATAGGATAGTCACTAACCTGTCCTGTAGCAGCTTCAGTTTCACCAACTACAAGTATGTAGTTGTACTGAGCAAGCTGAGCTTCTCGCACCTACACAACACAATCATCACTCAAGTCAATATTACGAAACCAGCCAACCACAGAACAAAACTGGAACATGAACTTTAAAATTGTCACCTTTTTATCGATCTTTCTGTCTGTTATGTCCGCATCAACATAGTACCCAGCTTCATGAATTTGTTTTTTCACCTGTTTGATTGTACGCGACAAAAAGAAAAGCCAGAGATTAGACGCTGCAAAAGGTCGATAAGAACCACAGGTGCTCACTAAAGACTGCAGCCACGAATGTAACCTGTAATGCATATTCCTCAGATTTCTTCGATATAGGGCAAACTATGGCCTGGCGCGGACTAAGCCAGAAGGGCCACTTTCCTTTGTAATGCTCCAACAATATGGCAAACATACGTTCCACAGATCCCAACACGGCTCTATGTATCATTACAGGTCTCTGCCTCTTCGCTTCGTCGTCAGCTGAGTACTCCAGTTTGAAACGATCAGGAAGTTGAAAATCAAGCTGGTATGAGGCGAGAAGAAACATACAATCAACTCCTGCACTGACTATAGTAAGAGATAAAAGGAAAAAGGGAAACTAAAAAGAGTTTGGGACCATAACCTGTAAAGTAGCACACTGGAATTTCCTATTCAGTGCATCAGAAACTGTGATGTCTATCTTTGGGCCATAAAATGCACCATCTCCTTCGTTCAACTGCCAAAACAACACGCTTAAGAATGAATGCGGACTAGTGAATAAACTTGAGTATTCATTCATCAATAAGTGCCAATACCTGCCATGTCTTTCCAAAAGCATCTAGGGCTACTTTGAGATCATTTTCAGCTTTATCCCATGTTGCCAAATCTCCAAGGTACTTTTCTGGCCTCTGAAATTTTAAATTAACATTAAAATAATATTAATGTTAAATATATAACATTTGAAGAAACTTCCGATATGGTACCGTTGAAAGCTTTAGCTCATAGGTAAACCCAAAGATTGTGTACGCATAGTCAATGAACTCCAACACAGCCTTCACTTCATCCGTAACCTGCAAAAAGATATCATTAACAAAACAAAAAGAAAAGAAAAATGGGAGGAAAAGGAGCTCCAACATTGGCAGACAAGAATATCACAAACCTGATCCTCTGTACAGAATATGTGCGCATCATCCTGAAATAAGTGTGCGATTATCATATTAAGCAACATATATGTAACATGAACTAGAAAATGATAAATAAGCAAAGTAAACAAGGATATAAAATATACCTGCTGGAACCGTCGGACACGAGTCAACCCACTAAGTGCTCCACTTGCCTCATTGCGGTGTAACACTCCAAAGTCAGCAAGTCTAATAGGTAACTCTACAGACCGACCATATAACCCGTAAAAAGATTTCAGCAAAGATAAATGATAGGCTTGACAACTTCTTTAGTAAGATTTATAAAAGGGAAACTTTATCCATATTGTCCGTGACAAGGCAAAATTATTACTTTGGAGCGAAGCCTCTTGTCATAGTAAAAATTAGCACCGAGTAATCCACTAGAGAGTTTTGATAGTCTGTTATGCAGTGAACTTTAATTTCTACTACTAATATTATTCCTAGGTCTGTTTTTGATGATATCAAAATGCACTACAGGAACAAAGTCGCACCTCTGTATGACCGAACCCTGTGTTGGAACATCAAGCAGTGACCAGGGCAATTCATAGGTTTAAGCCCGAACTCCTGTTTCTCAATCTGCATAAGGAACAGACGCAAAAGTCACTAACGCGTAGAATATAACCTAGGCCAAACATTGGCTTCCAGGGAGAAGCATGCTGAAGTGCCAGAGTCAAGGGGACTCTTAAGCTTTCCATGTACTCTTACATCAAAAGTAAACATATTCTCCTTGTAATTTGCAGCATGTCCAGAAGTTTCCCACAGATTCATGTTGTACATATTTGGCGTTATAACCTGCCAATGCAAGGTTAATTTCGCGATTCACACTCATCAAGCATATCAGCTATGAGATGAGAGCTTAGAAAAAACCTCTGTGTAACCCCTTTTCCAGTATTGCTCCTTAATGAATTCCATCAGCTTGTTATATACACGAGTGCCGAGTGGAAGAAAGAACCAACTCCCAGGGCTGAAGCTCACGGATGACGAGTATATATATCAGTATAGCGAAACTAACATAAAGAGGAAACAATTGTAGAGTAGCACTGAAAGAACCTGAGTGGATGACAAAAGAAAAGTTCCTGCTTTTGGCCCAATAGTCTGTGGTCATACTTCTTGGCTTCTTCAAGAAATTGAAGATATTTCTGAAGCAACCAAGACAAAAACGACAGATATTATGCATACTCAGAACCATGCGCAGCAGTCGGAATATTTTAAAAAAATTGAGTACCTTCAGCTGTTTCTGATCTGGATAAGATATCCCATAAACTCTCTGCAAACTTTCACGCTCTTTGTTACCCCTCCAGTAAGCTGATGAGGCCTGAGAAAAATATATTGGTCAACACAAGAAAGAAAACTAGAATCTGCATAGATGCAACTCCTAGAGATATAGAAGCAACTCACCCTCAAACACTTGAATGCTTTCACAAAAGAAGTGTTTGGTATGTGCGGTCCACGACACAAATCAACGAGAGGGCCGCATCTATAGACAGTAATGGTCTTGTCCGCAGGTAAATCATTGATGATTTCAACCTAGATGATTAACAGCAGAAGTATGAGTCCAAGTAAAACAAATCCAAAAGAGGAAAATTACAAATATGAAAGTGGAGTTAGAGAAACATAACAAATTCAATGATCATTATATGTAGCTTTAACACACCTTAAAATTGTTATCAGAAAACATCTCAATTGCCTGATCTTTCGTCACTTCAATCCTTTCAAATGGTTGCGCTTCCTGAGAAGAGAATCAGAGCAATAGAAAATATGACTAAAAGTTGGGTGACATATTTCATTCGATTCTCACTGAAAAGGTTTGAAAAAAGACGCAAATAGTTTACAACATAAGTTGAAGCTTAGCAGACTAAACAAGAAACAATACCTTAGCAGCTTTTGCAGCACCTGCTTCAATGCTAGGGAAGTGATTGTCGTTCAGTCCCAAGTCACCATAAAATGCATCATAGTAGAAACCCTGCAATAACAAGAACCAGAAAAATAATTTCACGCTCTCTTGCTCTACTCTTATAGCCAAAGAAACATGGAAACAGAGAAACAAGGGTTCACAAATGAGCGAACATGGTATACAAAGAGCAGACACTTAGTTATGTTGAAGACACTTAGTTATGTTGAAATGAAGTAACAATTATTACCTCCCCTCTCGTTGTACATGGTCCTATGCATAGCTGACACCCATACTCCTGCTCAAGAGCCTGCACCGATGCTCACACCAATATACAGAGTAAACGAATCATTCGCCACAACAAAAACTTTACCTAATAAGATAAGATTAAACCATACACTCTGTTTACCTGACCAAGAATGTGAGCACTAGAATGCCAGAGAGTGTCCCGGCCTTTGTCGCTATCGAATTTGAAGAGTTCAAGCTTACAATCACCTTCCAGTGGCCTACTCATGTCCCAGAGCTCATCGTTGACCGCTGAGATCAGCGCAGAGTTAGCCAGACCCTTTGAAATCTGACCAGCGATGTCCATTGGAGTGGTCTCCCATTTATTCCCTTCTTTCACATTCCCATCTGGCAACGTAATCCTAAACACACAACACCATCGAATCTTTTTAAGAATTGAAATAAACAAAACACTGTGATGTGTATATATCAACACCAGCATCGTGATTACTTGATCGGATCGTGTGGCAGAGACTTGAGCTTCTCCAGCTGATTGGCTTGGATCTGCTCGAAGAGCCTGATACGTTTGGGAATGACGGCGGAAAGATAGGCATCATCCTTTGGATGGTTAGCTGCCATTGATGGCACAGTGCAAAACGAAGACGCTACGCGAAACGGTGGAGACGACGAAGAATAAGAGTAAGAAGATGTGCAACGACGAATAGAGCGAGCCAAAAGACGGAGGAGCATCAAAGGGTAAATGCGTTTGCCGTTGAAAAGGTTTTTGTTATCCGAGTGTAGTCGCTAGCTAGGGTTTTTTCATGAGGGATGAGAAAAAAACAAACAAAACCAAATTCAACCGGGAAAATCAAAACAAACCGAATTAAAATTGAGTGATTTTAGTTCGGTTGTACTAAAACCTAAAAATTACGTTCGGTTGCAAAAAATCATTTGATTTCTGGTTTGGTAGGTCTGAATATAATAATGTTAAGAATGTTGCGCCAATTCTTCTTGGTTTAGAAATTTAGTGAAGGATTAGCCGGTCCAAATCTTGATCTAGAAATTAAACCGGAAGTCAACTTACAAGGCCTTTCTGAGTTTTGACTTTTGAGTTTGAATTATACACCAGTGATGAGATTATAATCATTATATGAACTCAAGTTTTCTTTTTGCTTTAATAAATAAAGAATTTATACACCGAAATATGAAACTAACTATACAAGACATTTCAATGTAATACTTGAAATCAATTCGAGAGAGGGTCGAAGGAGAAGAGCCGTCTTTGTTCGTCAGTGGGATTTCTCAGCAATCTGCAGAATATGAAAGAAGCCGCAACAACTGATAAAAGAGACAGAACCGCAAGAAACCCGAAATGGGAAGCGTCATTGGCTGCAATGGCTACTCCGAGCATCAGCGATTCAGCTAGACTAGCCACTGATATCTCGGTCGCACCGATGAGGTTAGCTTTGGACGATGGAATTCCGGTTTGAAGAATCTGAGCTCCCACGACGCCGTAAGACATGTGACCTAGCCTCGATAGTACCTGTGCATTTGTTCCCTTTTCGTCAAACCAAAACTGTATCTTACTTACTGGTAGAGAGAGAAAAGAGACGAATGAACTTACGATCATGGACAAGAAGAAGAAGAGTGGGCTTTTCTGGGATAGAGAAGAGCTCCAATACACAGCAACCGCAACTCCAAGGAGTGAAGCTTGGAAAAACAATCCTACTGCACCCGCCTGCATCGTTTTAAAACCCAAAAGCAATAACATTAGCCAGTTTGGACGTAATACATACTTAAGAGACTAAAGTGGCGGGAAAAGATCGACCTTCAGAATGCCGAATCGTTTGACCAAGTTTGCTGATAAGAATGTTGCAGCGACTCCCATAACGGCGCATAATCCACTGAAACCCCCGATAACTGAAGGATTCACACCTGTTGAAAAGACAGATTGGTGATGGTGTCGGGTGAGTAAAATATATGCCAAAAACTCTCACTTGGGTATGACTTTGATATGAATCATAATCATAAGCATACATCGTTGTGTTAGAAATGCGGTCATCAAACTGCCTGGGGTGAGGACGATGTTGAAGCAGAGAAGGACATATGCAAGGCTAGCGGGAAGAACGGGCTGCTGAATATATTCTTTCCATCCAAGCTTGATAGCTTCCATGCCAGTATCAACTGATGAACAAAGCAAATGGTATTTTGATGTCTACATTCTCGGGTCATAAAATCAGCTTATCCAAGTATTGTCAAGTAGAAGGTCTTCTTACAAATACTATGAGTATCAGAACGAGGTCCTTCAGCAGCACAGCTGCTCTGGGAGCATTTAGGACGGTCCAGAACTCCAGAGGAGAACTTGTTGGTCAGCCATATAAGAGCTGTCTGAAAAAGAAAAAATATTTTGTCTGTTAGAAGTGCAAAACAGAAAAAAAATCCCAGTACGATTTGTAATGAGCATGAGGCATTGCTTCTAGGATATGAAGCAAGGGATTCACGCTTGTGTGCGGATGATGCTGAAGAGCATCACTCCAGTGTTGATGACAACACAATTATCTAGTTAAAAAGAACTAAAATCTAGTTTCACACTTAACGCATGACAAATAGGAATGATTCCCTTAGACATAGTTCAGTCTCCTACAGCACGCAGCTTTGTGTTTCCTTTATTAAGCTTAAAATACCGTACTTTTCAGTGTTGGACGAGAGAAGCCTAACCAAAAGTTTATAGGGCATTGGTACTTACCATGGTTGGCAAAGAACCCATCATTAGTGTGGCAGCAAACTTTAAGCAGGTCACAGGGTCATATTTGGATAGGAGGATGCCAAATAACATAGTCCCAGCAATCTGTTTAAGGTTACAATTTTGTCATTCGATGATGTTCAAAGGGCATAGAGCGCACAAAATCCGGAGATAAAATTATTATACCTCGCAAAGCAGATCAATCCTGTTGAGGACAGCATTTGCTTGTGCAAGAGCAATTGGCCTGTTTATGCCCGCCAACTACCAAATGATAAATTTAGTTTCTTCAGTCAGTCTTTCTTCTGATGAAAATAAAAGTATTCTATGGCATCACAAGAAAGCATACCAATACAACCCAATCACGTTCTATGGCGACTCCAGATGCTATTCCACATAGTGTGTCAATGGCCCCTGCGAATATCAATGCGAAGAACCAAGGCTGCAGAAGAATCGATGACCCCAGTGTGGAAGGAACTGTGTATGCATGAATTATCATTCCTGCAGAAAGCACTTGAGCGGCTGCCTGAAGATGTATAGATACAAAAATGTTAAATGAGACTTAGTTGCAATGTCACCTGACATAATTGAAGGAAACTAACCAAGAAGTGATTTGTCATGTATCACACTGAACGATTCGGCATTTTTGAAAGGATTACCTGAACGACATTCAACGAGATATACGTCGGAACTCTGGGACTATGATCCATAAACTTTCCAACGACTGGACCCCCAATAATAATCGCCAGTTTAGTGACGAAGCCCATGACTGCCACAGGTAGTAAGCTCGGATGTAGCATTGCAATGGCGGATGGCCAAGCAAAATTCCAAAGTTGCTCCACCAAATTCCCGACCAAACAGCTTGCATATAAGACTGAGACAAGTCAAGTAAATATCATCATGTTGGTAAATGCCATGTAAGATATAATCATGGTCTCTAACACGATGAACTAATGAGAGCTCTAACCATATAATCCCTCAGGGTGAGCGGGCGTGGCTGCAAGTACAGTCTGCTCTTCCTTAGACAAGACCTACGAAACAGAAGATTGATTGAGTTTAAGCAATATTGTAGAAAATGTTGAAACTTGAAACATAAAAGGGAATGTAACATACGGGCAATGCTGTCAAAACGGTATCTACGTAAGTACACTCGGTGAGTAAGCTCAGAGATTCAGTAACAGCGATATTGGAATCAAGATGAACAATCGGAATTGGATGTTCCTCAGCTGGACTTGGCAAGTCCTCGTGAATGTCATCATCAGTAGTGACAAAATCGTGACACACATCTGTGTTAGTAATCGAACACCTTGAACTAAAGCTGTTAAACCTGTCGTGTAAAGGATTTAATTCAGCGAAACTAACAAAGAGAAGGAACAAGGTTCGAAAATGTGCGTCGGAAACTCTCTTATAAAAGAGTCAAATTCAAAAACCTGCGAGAAGATGAGGCTGGTGAGGTGAGACTCAACCATCTGCAAGAAGGGAAGCGATGGCTAACTCTAAAGAAAGCCGCCGGCGATAAATAGCGAGTTCTCTCGACCGGAAAATGAAACAGAAAGTCGAAAGACGGCGATTGCCTGACCAGAGCCATGGAAACAACCATTCTAGAGATTGATTCTCCTCTTCTCCTTTCTTCGACCAATCGAACTTTAAGGAATCGTAGTTAGCTCTCTTCAGCTTCTCCAAACTCATGCAGCCTCCGAGAAATATTAAATGAACACGAATTTGCCTCTAATCTGTTCTGGATTTTTTTTCTTTCCCTACGGCTTAATCGCCACTAGGTTTTCTTCAACCACAGGGAGAAAAAATCCAGAGAGAATATTTTTGGTTCTGGAAATCAAAAGAAGAAGAAAACCAAAAAAAAAAAAAGCTTATCTATGGTGGTTCATCGCGAAGCACAGCGTTACGCGGAAGAGCTCCCAAGTGGGCAAAAAGGCACAGAGTTTGTGTAAGGGAGATTAAGCCACGTAGATTTACAATAACCAATTATATATAGACACGTGGCCGACCAAATCATCCAATTAATTTAGTGGTAGGCAAAATATCTGTAAAATTCGTTCATGCTATGATATATATATATATATAAATTATTTAATTATTATATTTTTATATTTGTATATAAGCTTACAATTTTTTATTGGACAATTCTCAAAAATACCATGTTTTTGTGACAAAAATAAAATTGACAAAAATAACATTTCTTGAAAAGAAAAAAAAGACTATTATACATTTATTTTCATATGTTTCTTCCCAATCTCTTAAACCTAAAATCAAAAATTTAAACCCTAATTAATGATTTTTGAATCCAAATTTATTAGTTTAATTATCTTTAAACCATTAAATAAATGTTATTTTGTCATTTTCACCTTGGTGTGGTATTTTGTAACAAAAACATGAAAGTGTGGTATTTGAGGATATTTCTCTTTTTTATTTGGTATATTAACTATTTTATTATTAAATTAATTTTTTGAATAGTTTTTAATGAAAATATTATTATTTTACATCAAATTTTGAATTCTTTAATTTTTTTAATTTTGACATAACTAATCCAATATCCTATTAAAAATACAGATTTGTCGGATAACAAATATCTAAATATTCAGACAGTTATAGAACAGATATAGATAGGAAAAAAATATACTGAAATAGGTAGAATGGAGCAGATCAAGAATACCTTCACCAATGTCATATATTTACTCTCTGTGATCATCTTTATCAATATTGTCCGTTGTTTAAAACTGATAATAATAACGTTAAGAACAATACAAGACGATAAAAATGTTTTACTATCATTACAGAATATTCTATTAAGCCCATAGAAATAACAGTCTACAAGGATTAAGCACACAATAGTATTCTTCTACAGTTCTACAAGATTATAAAAGAAAAGCTTGATAACAACAATTAAAATCTAACAAAAATAAAATAAAATCCAAGTTCGTTAAAAACGAGGAATATTAGAGAGCCATCCATCTTGGTCGATGAAATAGTTGGTAGAGAATTGTTGTTTAGCATAGAAAGACTGAAGTTTGTTAATCCAAGGAACTCTTCCAGATAAATACGATCCGGCTCCTTTACACTCAACTTCTGCGTACGTGAAACTCACTCTAAGCACACACACACACAAAAGTCAATTTTAATATACAATTTTCATCATCGCATATAATAACATGACATATATTCTCAAGATATGTAAAGACGTGCTTACTCGTGGCCAGCGTAGTGCCAAGGGAACCATCCCTGAGGGACTACGATCGAAGCGAGATCGGTTTGGATGAAAATGACTCGGCTGTACGGACCATAGGCTCGTCCAAGATATACACCGGTGGTCCCTGAAACACTGCCACGTAGGAATACGAACCCACTCGGGTCTAAAAGACTCAATCTTGCTTGAGCCGTTATGTACCCAAACTTCACTATTGGTGCCAATGCTCCCGCCGTTGCGTTTATATGACAGTCCTGTCAAAACACTGTTAGATATTTTTTTTTTATTTTTTTTTTTAGATCTTAATCTTTGGTGTCTCAAAACAAAGAATGATGGCAACGACACTATACTAGTTCATTGTATTATACTAGCAAAAATTCGACTGGTTTTTTCTATTATTTGAGATGAACGAAATTTCCTTTTTGGGTGATAGAAAAAATTATAAATAAAACTAACGTGCACAATACTTTCAACTTGTTTTCACAAAAAAGCAACAGTACTACTATAAAAAAATATTGAACTAATATTTTATGCCCGATTGTTGGTATGTCTTCCTAAAAAAGGCTTTTTCCTTTTTCTATCAACCAAAAAAAGGCTTTATGAAAAGATTTACTAAAAAGTGTGTTTTTGTGTGAATGTAACAATTCTTGTGTGAATACTAAATAGTGATAAAGTGCGGTTTATGCGGCAATATATAGTACGTAGCAAACGCACTCTGCCGTATTCAAAACCTAAAGTGTTTAGAGAGAGAGATTAATTAGGTATATATACATACCTCGTAGATAGATTGGCCACTGCCAAAAATGAAATCGATAGCACCTTCGATGTAACAGTTTTTGAAGTGATGCTTGCCTTGAACATCCCACAATGTGTCTTGTAACCCCAAGAAATCGCAGTTGTAGAACGCTGATTTATCACCATAAACCGCAACCGCTACCGCTGGCTTTATTTGCCAACTCGGTGGACTTTGAAAACCCAAACGATTATACGAATTCTGCCACCAGATACATATGATATTTTATCATCAAGTTAGTATATCATTACGTCATTTTAATATAGAAAAGATAGCATTATAGTCAAAGATAATATCGAGGTTCCGTTCCGTTACGTAACCATGATTGTTAAGTTTCGGACGACAATGTGGGATGGATATGAGGTGAAAGTGGAGCTGACATCAGTGGCTTCGTGAGCATCGTACGTGATGGTCGTGACTCTTTGTCCCTCTCCTTCTACTATTATGCACGGTTTCGTCAACGGTATTCTCACCTTCTCTCTGTTTCATCATCACAAAACTATATGTTATGTTTAATGTTAACTACTTCATTTGCTATATTATAATCATAATTTGATAACCTTTAGAACCAGAAAACAACACAAATTGAAGATCAAGAAGACAGATTAAACGGATTAGAGATTTCTTTTAAAAAACGGAAATCTAAACAAATAGTTAGGTCAGGTATAATTGAGGAAGGACCTAACTAGGTCTTTTCTTTCCTTTCGAAACAATCAAACGCTAGAAAATCGAGGTTGAGATCGCATGCGTTCAAAAAACTGGAATAAATGTTTTTTCTTCTAAGAACAGTAGCGAGTTTGGTCTTTACTTACACGTAGACACCTCGTTTTACTTTGATTTTGATCCACTGAGAATTCAACTCACGAACAGAATCAATGGCAGCTTGAACAGTACGAAAATTTCCTGAACCGGTTTGGTCGACAAAAACTGTGTTCACCACTTTGTCACCACAAGTTAGATCAGTTGCACTCGACGATCCGGTGCAAGAACTCAGAACCAAAGCTATGAAGATGAACAAACAAGACATGTTTCGTTTTAAGTTTTATCTTGTTTGTGAATGAAATCTAAGAAGAATTAAGAGGAAGATGGAGGAGGAGAAAGAAATTGTAATATGATTATGGTGGTGAGGGTGAATTTTTTGTTGCTCTAAGTAGATAATGATATCTTTCCTATTTAATATAGGATATATTTTGAATCTAAACTTTCTCGTTATAGGAACCTAAGTTACTACTATTAAATCGACTGAACGTTTTAATTGATTCAATTTAAGCCTAATTGAACTGCTGCGTGCTGATTATAGGAACTTAAACATGATAAATTTTATGTAAATAACACCTCAATATATTTAAAGTTTTCAACCAAATTATAAATGTCATCACATAATATTACGGATTTAACTATAAATTTTTATCATATGAAAGTTTGACGCTTTTATTTTTACACCACAAAATTTCCATTCTTTTAAATTTTGAAATGTAGATTTGAAATATTTTTGTCTAATAGAACAATTGTTAATTATACAAGTGGAAAATTTACTATCCTACTCTTTCCATTTTTTCTTATAAAATGGAAATTCAGCTATATGGACAAACTTAACTATTATTATATTTGTTCCAATGAAAATGGAAATTATAAAATCATTATAAGCCAAAATATTTTACCACCTTACTAATACTATACATGAATGAATGACTATAATTATATGTTGCAGTTCATAAGCCAAACATTTTACCATCACCTTAATCAATCAGATGAAATGATCCAAAAATAGGTATTAGATGAACTTTTGCGTGATCGGTATGGATAAGTGTTTAAAATATATGTATATAGTTTTATTCAAAATTAAAATATAGTGTATAAATTTAATTTAAGTTTAGTACTTAGATTTCTAATTTTACAAAAAGTCAAATCATAAAAAGTCAAATTTAATTTTGTTTCGTTCAAAAGATTTTTTGTTTTCAGGTATACATTAAGCTAATTTTATCTAAGAATAATTTAAATAGAATAAATAATAATTTTAGTTTATATTGTATTTATCTCGTGCCAAATTGACATGTGGGAAGAATATAAATAAAAAATATAAAATTAGTTTATATTGTATTTATCTTGTGACAAATTGTATAAAAAAATTGCAAGAATATAAAAATGTACATGTGGGAAGATATGATTGAACCAGATTTAGTAAATAGCACTCTCTTTCTTTAAGTGGAGATCAAATCAAGATTAGATTGTTTTTTTTGTTTCTCCTTTTGTTTTTTTGTTTTGTTTTTTTTTTTTTTTTTTTTTTTTTTTTTTTTTTAACATCATCATCTTATTAACTTGAGTATAAAAGGTCTTCGTGAAGGACAGGACCCGAACACGATGGTATCATTGTGAAATGTTGGAAATAAGATGACAGACTATAAAACTTTGCTAGCGTATGAGACGCTCGATTGTTTCTCCTTTTGTTTCTTAAGAAAGTTTAGTCCAATTAGGTATTTTTATTACTTTTTCTTTTTGTTTCTTAAAAAGATACTAAATGATTAAACTGAATTTAAGTTTGAAAAGCATTTTTTTTCAGTAACTGCAACAAAGACACTTGGTCGATCGAGACACTTGGTTGGACTCGAAACACCAACAGACAGAACTTGCCAATGGTTTGGTTCTTAAAAACTGGGACACCCCATTTTTGAACCCCAAGAACCAAGAGTCTCTGCGGAAATTAGACACGTTAGCTCGAAGAAATCATACGGAACCGGCGAATCGTAAAATTGGACAAAGAGCATACCGAAAACAAGACCGGACACCTCTGTTCATGTAACTTTTTACCAACAAAACCATAATAACCATTTTGATTTTACGAGTCAACTGTCTTCTGAACCCACATTGGACTGTTTTTGACAGCCAGAAATGGTCGATGATATCTACTAGGAGTATTCTTTACGAACCAATGGTTCTGTTCTTCCGTCTGAAAAGATTATGATGGGCAAACTTTCAATTTTTCTCATGGCCGATCTCACGAGTTAGATATAGGGAGAGGCCCAATACAATACATTGAACACCTTAAAAAAAAACTACTGCTTTAGGATTTCAAGGCTGGCTTTAATGTTTCCAGACCCAAGGAGATAAGAATGAATGCAGAAAAACAAGTAGGGTGTTTCAAGTAATTGGCAACATTGCTATCATTCTGAGAACAACACATTTCAGTAGCAAAAGCACGCATGACAGAGAAAAGGAATCAATCACGCCTTTATAGCGTCAGCTCTAGGTTTCCATAGCCCTAGCCTGTATTTGTGGCTATATTTCAGTATCAGCTTCCTCTGCAAAACCAGAGTTCGGAATTGTCAAAAAAGAAAGAAAGATCAAAGCATTTGATGGTGTTGTTCACCAAACCTATTACATTAAAAGGAAAGATGTCTTAGTGAGTGACTGGATGTGTGAACAAGCCCTACATTTCATGCTATTGAATGGTTGATAAAAAGGAGACTCCCCACTAGCAAGACTACAGCATAAGAGAAGAGAGATACTTACATGTTTGCAAGGGATGCCAAACTTCTTGAGCTTGAGCGTACGAGTCACGAGCAGTTTCGAAAGATCACCCATCTCAGTTTCAAGTTTGGCGATGTGGGTCTCAACTCCTCCACCAATCCCACTCAAGAACTCAGGAATTCCAACCTTCACTGCAGATACCAATCCAAAAACAATTCACATGAACACATTGCTATTAGGTAGGTGATCCTAGAGATTTCTCAATGTTCTTCTGTAAACGTGTCGTTTTCAAAAACGGGATGACACACGATCTCTATATAGTTAGGCGTTTACAAATTCTTGCAAACTAGAATAGCATGTGGTGATCACTGAAAATGAAACTACACAGATCAATAGATAACCATGGAGTTTGTAAGAGCTGAAAAATTCACTTAATAATAATCACTGTCTATCATTCGAAGCCCAAGGAGTCCTAAAGTAACGGGTCAGCCACTACACAAAACATTTTGCATCGTTACTTCTCCGAACCCTAATCGATACAGAAGCGAAGAAGCCGAATCGAATCAAATAATTAAAAAACGGTTACCGGCGTAAGGAGCGGGTTTGGAATAGAGTCTAGAGAGGCTTAGAGTCGAAGAAGGTTGTGTTGTCCTTAAAATAGATCTCGCGCTTTGTATCATTTGCATCCACGCCATTATCGGAGCTTCTTCTCAACAGTCAGGCGCCGACGAATCTTCTCTGCACGGCCGAGACTTTGGGTTTCTCTCTCGTGACGGACTCTCTTGCTACGACAACGTTTCTTCGAAAGCAACGAATAAAGCTCAGGAGTCAGGATTGTTTGTTTTAAGCGGCCAAGCCCATTAGATTATTAGCCCACTAGCCCAAATCACACTTTATCACAACGAAAGAGTTGTGTATTTTCCCGCGTGGTCCCCGGTTAAGTAAGTTTTTTTTTTTTTTTTTGCTAAACAAAGGTTAAGTAAGTTTTTAACATTGAAAAATTTAGGTTCCTAAGAAAATGTAATTTCAAATCGCCGAAGAATCAGATTTTGAAGATTGCAAGATTACAATTTCCAATACCATTTGAAATTAACTCATATCCGTACTCGAATACCGTTACTATTTCGAAACCTGAGAGTACTTATTTGTGGAAGAACTAAGAGTACTTATTTGGTTTGAGGATCAGAGGATTCGAACATAAACTGCCCAGCATAGCATTGGTCATTGCGTAAAAGAAACCGAAAACTAAGAAAACGATCCTGAGTCGCGAGTGAGCATCACGCGCCTCCTTTAATACAGCATCTGTTTCTCCGCCGTTGCGTCAACTAGCAGACGGTGGAAGCAGAGCAAGGGAAGATAAAACCAAAAAAAAAAAACCAAAACAAAAAACCCAAAACTCTTCAGCAATTCACACCGTTCACAGAAACAAAAGAAACAAATCTTAACGAGATTAGGGGGAAAAAAAAACAAAATCAGACGGTGCAGCCACAGAAGAGGAAGAAGAAGCAGAGCATCGAGACCAACGCCACCGACTCGAACGCCGTCACTACTTTCCAGACAACGTCGTCGACCATTACGGATAAGAAACTCAGCTCCGGTCGAGTCCAGCTCAGCCAGCGCCACCGTCCGTAACCAACGCCTGAAAACCATCCCGGCTCAGATCCAGATGAAGCCAAGCGGATCGGCCACCACCTGGTCGCTGACGGCATCTTTGAGAATCTCTAGCTTTGAGTCGATGCCAACCAAATTTAACAGTGAAGTGAGTGTTGTCTTTCTCGATTCTCTTATGTTAGTGTGGCGAATGATGATGTTAATTGCGGAAAAAGGAAGCCTTTTGTGGCGGAAATGACGGGCAGAATTGATGGATATTTTGGCAGTGAATGGTGAGTGTATATTAGGCGGTTCTTACGCGGTTCCACCGCATGGTTAAATGACCTGCTTTAATTCACCAATCATGACTATTTTTAAAAGTTGCGGTCGAACCATCAAAATACCACACTTTAAAAAACCACAACATAATTTTTTTTGTTTGGTCGTCATTTAAATTAGAAAAGCGGTCCAAATGAAACACTCGTTAAATAGGGTAGTTCACTAGACATCTGTGAACAGTTATATTTTTCTAAATAAATAAATATTAAATTATGTAAAAGCTGTACACTCATTTATTAAAAATATTGAAGATACAAAAAGAACATAAAGACAAAAACTGTCTAAATTTTAAGAAAGGATTTATTTTGTATATCTATAAATTATTATCTTCTAAATTAAAATATAATTTATGATTTTTAATTTATATTTGCAATTATTTAAAGATTATTAATATGCATTGTTATTTATATTAAAAATTGTATTTTTATTAGTCTATAATTTTTTTATGCATTGTATTTATATTAAATTAACTTTCAGTTGTAAAAATAATTTTTTTGTCAAGAGATAATGTTTTAATTTATTATTTATAATTAATATTTATGTTATTTATTTATGATAATGCTTTAGTTTATCATTTATATTATTTATCATAATTTGTATTTTATTTGTTTTTTTTTTTTTACTATTCAACCCGCTTTTTTATTTTTCACCATTCAATATATATTTAGAACCGCTTGATCCACACTTTTTCTACTTAACCCGCTTGATACGCTTGATCCACAATTGATCTGCTTGATCCGCTTGATCCGTTAGATCCGCAACGCCTGATCCGCTTTCACCATTCGAACCCTTTAATTCAACGGTCTAGATTCATTCTTTGGCTTTACATTTTCGAGATGTGCGGCTGTGATGGGGGGGGATATATGGACATCGGAATCTCTGTCTAGGGCTCTTTTGAACTTTTGTTTTTTTATTACTATATTTTTCGAAAAGCAAAAGGAGAACAGTTTCCCCCATCATTGCGGGCTTGTGGCGAGTTGAAATATGTACTTTGACATAGGACCTTGAAACCGAGTCAAAATAAAGTAAAATAAGAACGGTCAAGGGAGAAAAAAAATATGGGGGAAGACGAAAAACAACAACTAATCCGACCTGCTTGAAGAAATTATACAACTCTGGAAACAGAACACAACGCAAACACGTACGAGATAATGATAACACACAGTCCAATCCCGGCTGAAGCTGAACAAAGGACATTTGGAGCCCTTCTATCAGCTTTTCATGCCACCAGGTTTGTTACTGATACAACTCAACTACCAAATCTGAATAAAAGAAGCGCATGCAGCTACACGGTGAATGACTTCCTTAAGATGACACGTTACCATATGTTATGTTATTAGTTAGAAATCTCGATCCATGATGATATTAACTTTTTTTTTTTTTTTTTTTTTTATCATAACTTTTTTTTTTTTTTTTTTATTTATTTAATTTTAAGACAAACGTAAAATTTCAAAGTCTACAAAAAGGAAAAAACAGAAACTTATATGAAGCAAGAAGTGAAGAAGATCTCTGAATTCTCGTACTATGACGGTTGAAAGAAATCGAACCAGGTTTGTAGATAAGTCTGTTGTACTCTGATGATTGGTGCGGTGGATTGTGTTTGGTTAATTCTTGATAGACGATCCAAACCAAGAAGCTTTGCACGAAGTTGAAGCTGTATTTCTTTTACTATAATATGGACCGGTCTTGTTATCGACGTGTGTAGTCGACTATTACGTTCCTTCCAAATATGATACACCACTGCTTGAAAAGCTAATTTGCAGATAGTCTTGAGTTTCCTGTTTGTGAAAGTAGACTGGACCCAAGCAATAATATCATCCAAGAGAGCAGGCGGTGAAAGATTTGACTGATGAAAGATACCTGACCATACCTCAGCCGTAAAATTACATCTGAAGAATAAATGTGATTTTGATTCTGCTTCCGAATCACAAAGTAGACATTCCGAAGGGACGTTGAGATTCCAACTCCTGAGCCGGTCACGAGTAGGCATACGATCTCTGATTAGCACCCAGAGTATGAACGCATGCTTTGGAATTCTCTCCTTGTGCCAACTGCTTTATACCAAGCTACTCGAGGCGAAGGTGGATGTAAAGAGGTCCACGTCTTGGAAGCTGAGAAGTTTCCCAGAGGTTTATCCAATACATTTCTCCATTGGAAAAAGTCTTCCTCCTCTGAGTCAAAAACTGGGATTTGCTCAGGCAGGGCTGCACGAAGAAGGCAAAGAATCGGATGCCGTCTATGTGATATTCTCCATCTTCCGTCCTGAACTGCATTCGCAACACATGCCATATTTTGCACTCCTGTTACTCTAGGTCCATTTGGACCAGTTAAATCAATCAATGGTCCCAAAGAAGTCCAATTATCGTGCCAAAATAACGCCTTAGTCCCGGATTGAACATTACAAACGAGATAAGGGCGAGCTAGGTCTCTAAGCTTCATTAACCTGCGCCATATCCAAGAGCCAGATCTGGAGAAGTCCGTTGTCCAAAACAACTTCCCTTTTATTACATGACTATTCAGCCAAGCCACCCATAAAGACCCATTCGAAGCAAATATTAGCCAGATAAGTTTCAACCCATAAAGATGATTAAGACCGAGTAGACGCCGAATCCCTAAACCCCCTTCCTTTTTCGGAGTACAAACTGAGCTCCAAGAAACTTTCGCACCTCTTGCCGAATTTGGAGCTCCGCTCCAAAGGAATGCGTTGCAAATTTTTTCCAAAGTTTCAAGGCATGCCTTAGGTAATGGAAAGACTGCAGACCAGAAGTTGATTATACTGTACAATACAGACTGAATAAGCTGCAGTCGACCCGCGAACGATAAATGCTTTGCAGTCCATGAGTTTATTCTAGATAGCACTTTATCAATCAAAGGCTGATAATCCCGCGGCCGGAGCTTGTGGGGGGAGAGAGGAAGCCCTAGGTAACGAACAGGTAAAGACCCTTGAAGAAACCCAAACCGCTGGGCTAACTCACTTGCCAAAGCTGAATTATTACCATCAATGAATAAGCATGACTTACTAAGATTGAGGGCCAGTCCTGAAACTTTCTCAAAAGAGTCTAAAACATGAATAATACCAGCAACTGATTCCTCTGAACCATCAAAGAACACAAGAACATCATCCGCAAAGCTTAAGTGAGTGATTAAAGGATTTGAACAAAGAGGATGTGGAAAGAACACCTGCTGAGTGACCGCTCTATCCAATTCTTTTGCTAAAATGTCCATCGCTAAAACGAAGAGGGAGGATGAAATCGAGTCTCCTTGTCTCAGACCTTTCTCACCCTTAAAAAACCCCACAAGCTCCCCATTTAAGGCCACCGAATAGTGAGCTGATGAAATACAGGTTCTTATCCACTTTGTGAAAACCGGAGGCACCTCAAAAGCCTCCAAAATATTTAGGATGAATTCCCAATTGACATTATCATAAGCCTTGGAGATATCAATCTGCAGACAACCTCTTGATATTTAGGATAATATTAACTTTGCTAACTGTGTTCATATCTTTTGAATCAAAAGTCACAGTTTCTACGAGATCTTCTGTACCGTCGCCATTAACTCAATTATGCATGCATCTTTATCAATGGATAACCAAATATTTCACATTTACGCCATTTCTTGAAGCATGCTTAGGGCATCATCAATGGGGGAAACCCAAAAGAAGATCTTAGGTAATATTAAATTACTAACCTTTTGTTAAGAACTCTTGTTAGAATATTTTTATTTTCTTTGCTCCAATGGTAGAATCTTATTAGAGATTCTTAAAAATTTTATTTTGGTCTCTGCTCCAACTAGTCTTGGAATTTTAAAGGGATTCAAACAGGGAACATAAATAATCAATGTCCAATGAATGTATACAAATATCATATTTTTCACAATCTATTATGACAGTGAACCACCAATTTTGTAAGTATAAATTGGACTTTTCGTTAGTATTCTCACCTTTTCAAGGTGTGAGAAGAAAGAAGTGAAGGAGAATTTCTCAAACTGTGATGTGTGAAGTTCTCCAGAAACCGAAAGAGCAACAGCAGCACTTATCTCTGAAGCTCTAAACTCCAAAACGTCAAATACCTGCCCACACATCACACAGCTCCTTCACAACCACCATAAACCATTCTTTGAACTGATTCAGGCTCAAACACAAATCGAGGATCTCTAACCTATTAATGCTTATCATTACTAGAATGTTGAATTAGATTTTAAAAGTTACAATTAAAGAAAAGGGGAGATTAGTAGAAAACCTGCAAATGTATTAGCTCTGGTACATTAGTTTCCTCGATTAGAAGAAACGATCCAAGTAGTTGATTGCTAGGCATACACACAATGGTCCAAATTGGAGTTCCTCAGAGGCATGTAATCATAATCAAAGACAAAAGAGATTTTGTAATCTGAGACAGACCATGGTAAATAAATATAGAGAGGTACGAGAGGGAAGAGAAGAGTGGAAAATGGAGGAAATTTTCTGTTGAGAAGTTGTCCAAAAAATCACTACATCATCAGTCATCACCGGTGGTTCATGCCTGAAACCTTTCACACATGCTAAACTTAGATATACATTCAGTACAATTATAGCTTTAAAAACAACCTATGGAGAAAATGAATAATCTAATTAGGGGAAGACAAGCGAGCAGCTGAAGTATCGCAAGACTTGCAGGAAAAAACTCCACAGTACATATCATCTCGTAGATAAACCTCTCTCACTTGCTGTAGCGGCAAAATAACCAACAAAACTAAAAACTCGGAAGGAAGAAGAAGCATAGAGAGATAAGTAAGAAAGAAAGAGAGAAGAAACCTTTTGAATTCGCCCTCCTCTGATTTTCTTATTGAAAACCTTGCTCTGCAACATGTTTCTTCAACCTCCTTGCTGAGAAATTTTTGGCCGGTGAAAGTTTTCAGTCGTCGTCAGAACGGAGACGGAAGCTTTTCAGTCGTCGTCAGAACGGAGACCTAAGAGTAGGAACATATATAGTATTCACGAGGTCTCCCTTTAAACTCATGAGCGAACAAATCAACAATTGATTTCCCCGTCCAGCTTTTATTCACCTACAATTTCACCAATTACAATCTCCACTGTGAAGAATTCAGGGAGAAGAAAGATTAAAACTTACATGAGAGAAGAAAGATTACAGCTCCTCAGCCTCCTCTCCCATCGTCGGAGTCTCGGAGAAATCGAAGGAGTGTTGAACAAAAAAAAAAAAAAAATCGAAGGAGGAGCTGCATGCAATTGACACCTGTCATCTAAAAGCCGATTCTTGTATGTCTTATTTAAGAATCGATTTTTCAGTTATTACCTATTTTTGATTTATTTTAATGGCTATTTACTCTAAGATATGGCTGCAAGATCCTGCGTTAATGATGGTCTTAGTTCCAAAGGTGCATATTTTATGTGAATAAGCGAAAGGCTTCTTACGTGATAAACAGGTTTCTATTAAAACATTCATGCTTTTATACTCATTTGCAAAATGATTCATGTTCATCTATATATATATATATATATATATGCAAAATGAATTTTTTTTTAATCCAATCATCGCACAAAAATTATTTGTGTTCGGGTGATTATGTTATTATACCATTCCTTATTACAAGCAGCCAAATCATCACTTTGTTTTGAACAACAAATATATCTGCGGTACCAGTACATTCTTTACTAATTAATAAGTCCCGGATGTTAAAAATCAATATCTGTGGCATAGCAAAATTCCTAATTCTTGAATTTGAAAATACGAAAATTTATTCTGGTATGAGGTAGACACAAATTTATTCTTATACATATAATTAAATAAACACGTCAGAGATTGAATTATTACACTAATATTATTACATCACTAAAAATGCGATTTTGTAAATTTTCAGAACTCGTATAGTCTGAAACTGTTGAGTTCTATAATAAAGACGGCTAATATAGCTTTTTAAGTCTGGAAAAAACGGAAACAATTTACAAACATCACCCAAAGACATTCGTGTTACCTCCTTGTCTCTATCTTTATTCACATGAAAACTCGGAAAAATAACGGACCTTTCCTAAATTCTGGAAGATTTTGGAGTTTACACAAATGCACTTCTGTTTCTGTGCAAACCAAAGAAGAAAAACGGCCTATTATGTTGTTGGCTATGTCTGGATTTCTGGAGCTGGAGAGGTTCGGAAACTCCGAACCGAAACCGAACGTATTAAAATCCGAACCTAAGACCAATCTTCCCTTTCCACGTTTCTACTCTCTTTGTCCCTTGTGTCGACATTGTCCCTTAAAACAGCCACCTTTGCATAATCCAACTAATAAACTGATTAATATATTCCAAACATTTTCCTATATCTTATATGACTGAACCAGAAAGTTTGGGTACTATCTTCTCCCTTCGTGTGTTCTGTCCCGTTTTTCTTCGGTTAGATAACGAAACATCTTCATGCGCACTTAACAGTAAACAATATTTATTCTTTCGTCACAAACAAACATAAACAGTAAAACAAGAAAAAAAGCTATTGCTATTATTCACATACGTGGAATGATTTTGGTAAGAAAATTATAATTGTAACAAGTATAAAAGGAATTTTTGAAAGGAATACTTTTCCATAATTGCTCTCACTACTTAATGCATATCGTGGAATTAATATTAAGTTTGCTATATCATATACGGGATTAAACTGTCGTGCAGAGTACCAAACAAAGGGAGAAATGTGGATGTACCTCATGTACATATTGTTCCCAATTCGTCTCATTACGTTCACTAGCTGTGAATCAAAGCAAACAAAGTGTTAATGAATAATTATGTTATGTGTATTAACAAAAAACAATTAATTCGACGTCCTAATCTTCAGTAGATTAACGTTTTATTTTTAGAATGATCCAAATATGTATCAAGACCTATCCTTCACCTCCTCCGGACCAAAAAAGACTTTTAGACATTTTTATCGGGATACAGCCTGATCATAAAATGTACCGGTAAGTCTGGTAGTGGTCAAACAAAAATCAAACATTTTCAATTCTCCCACCAATATTATTTGATTCTTCTTTCTTGGAATATATATATTAATTTTTTTTTTTTTTGGAAGAAAGTTCTCTTTATTCATTTGTCTTTCTCTTAACGGGTTTGCAAATACCGAGGAATTGGGAGGGAAATCATTTATTAGCGAAGTTCAAAGTCCCTTTTATTGCATAAAACAATAAAC
This sequence comes from Isatis tinctoria, assembly GCA_010577795.1. Lineage (NCBI taxonomy): Eukaryota > Viridiplantae > Streptophyta > Magnoliopsida > Brassicales > Brassicaceae > Isatis > Isatis tinctoria. Next base: position 5,175,300 of record CM021250.1, on the reverse strand, counting down.
TCTCAACTCAACCCATAATTAGTGGAAAACAGTAATCAGTATTATCAAGTTTCTCAAAAATACTAATAATTTTATATTTCCAGATGTATGTATCTGTCTCTCTCACATCAAAATAAGCCAAATTCATTTATTTTGAAATTCATTGACTGCGTGTTACGTGTTTCTCTTTCTCTCTCCTCTGTCACGGAAGAAAAATGAGGAACACGAAGATTTAGTTCTCTCTTGACCAATTTTCCCGAGAAAATTTGACCCTCAAGACTAAAGCTTCTCCTGAACTCTCTCTCCCGTCTGGAACTTCCTCAGCAATTCGTAAAGTCGCCGTCTTTTGAACTCCTTATGCTGGTTTTGTTTTGCTTCTATATCCCTAATTGTCTGAAGAAATATTTTAAAATTTCGATTCATTAAAAGTTCGTACTTAAATGGTCTTACTCTGTGTTTTCTTAACTTTGCTAATAATTTAAGATTTGTTCACATGCATTGAACATATATATATATTTTTTTGTTTTCCTTCTTCGTCTTCTTCATTTCAGAGTTTCTGAGATTTGATCTGATGCCTGAAACAGATTCACTAATTATATGAGAGATTGGACGAAACCCTGATGTCTGATTCCGTCAAAACGACGGTGGATCCGCTTCTGAAAGATTTGGATGGGAAGAAAGAGAATTTCCGGCGGAACGTGGTGTCTATGGCGGCTGAGCTGAAGCAAGTGAGAGGCCGTTTGGTTTCTCAAGAACAATTCTTTGTTAAAGAAAGCCTTTGTAGGAAAGTAAGTCCTTTTTCCAATTTCTTAAATTTTCATTGTTTATTCTCCGATTGATTCTTCCTTTTTGTTCCTGCTTTGGTTTGTGGGGTCAATTTTGGGTTTATTTGCTTGTATCAGACGAGAAATGATTTGTTTTTTTTCATTTTATTTTTTCTTTTGTTTCTTCTTGTGATTATTGTTCTCTCCAGGAAGCAGAGACAAAAGCTAAGAACATGGAAATGGAGATCTGTAAACTGCAGAAGAAATTGGAAGATAGAAATTGTCAGCTTGAAGCCTCAACATCTGCTGCTACAAAGGTTAAACTTTTACATACCCTTTTGGTTTTTGCTCTATAATATACAACTTAAAAGATATAATTTTTTTGATATTATATGAAAAGCTCGGGGCTTTGAGAAGTGTTGTTATATCATTCGTGAAAAAGTATACTTGGTTTCAACTTTCTGAGCTAATCATTATACTTCGGTATCTATTGGATCAATGGCCCTTTAGATCCTCAGTAAAAAGTAGATGAATGTGAGTGTGGAAAGTTGACTGAGTTCAATCTCAAATTTATTATATAATAAATGTCTAGTGATGCTTGACCTATCCAAAAAGATCTCCTTGAATGATTCTTAGAATCTTAACTGGGTCAGGGGAATAAGCTGTTCTTTAAGATAAATGGGTCTCTAGCTTGGCCTGAAAAGTTACATTCTTGTGGTGAAGTGAACTAATATTGATCAGTTCGCTTTTCTTATTTATTTCAAAGCTCAATATCTGAGATGTGCAAATGGACAATGATACTGATGTTGAGTTTCAATTACTGATCAAAAGGGTTCACACTCAATGCAACTCCGGAACCGTTACTTTCTTGAACACTCAATGCAAATAAATAGGTTGAAGTCCTGGTTGGGTATTGATTGGTTTGCATAGCGCTTAATTGAATGTTTCTTGACCGAGTTTGAATACTTTTGAACATAAGTTAGCTTTAGTTACTCAGCCATGCATAATCTTGGAATCATAAATCATTCAAGTATTGGGGAAAGCGTTACTCATTCTAAGAACGTGTCTCTTATGCGTTTTTAATTTTGTCCTTTTTTGAGAAAACAGTTTCTCGAAGAAGTGGACGATCTGAGATCGCAGCTAGCTTTAACAAAGGAAATAGCAGAAACAAGCGCTGCTTCTGCTCAATCCGCACAGCTTCAATGCTCAATGCTAGCAGAACAACTTGACGACAAAACTCGTTCTCTAAGAGAACATGAAGACCGTGTAACTCAGCTCGGCGACCAGCTTGAAAATCTTCAGAGAGATCTAAGGACAAGGGAGTATACTCAGAAACAGCTAAGAGACGAAGTTATGAGAATCGAGCGTGACATAACCGAAGCTGTTGCAAAGTCAGGGAAAGACACTGAATGTGAGCTCCGAAAACTTCTGGAAGAGGTTTCTCCAAAGAACTTTGAGAGAATGAACAGGCTATTGGGAGTAAAAGACGAAGAGATTGCAAAACTGAAAGATGAGATAAGGTTAATGTCAGCCCACTGGAAACTCAAGACTAAGGAGCTTGAATCCCAGGTGCAGCATCCATATCTCTGTATTTATTCTTGTGTTCTGCTATTGTCGGAACGTTTCAATCTTTGACTGATAAATGACCATTTTTCACGTGCGGGAAAATCAGTTGGAGAAACAGAGAAGAGCAGATCAGGAGTTGAAGAAGAAGGTGCTGAAATTGGAGTTCTGCCTGCAAGAAGCTCGTAGCCAGACAAGAAAGCTGCAGAGGGTAAAATCGCTTTCAATTTGATTTAGCTGTACTTGGCTTTATATGAGAAACCAAATGACAAGAACTTGACTTATATGAGAAACCAAATGATATATTGTATGTCTTATGGAAATGCAGATGGGGGAGAAGCGAGACAAGGCGATCAAAGAGCTAAGAGATCAGATTACCGGAAAACAATGGAATGAATCGGTTTCTGGGGAGAAACCAAACTTTTGGGATACCTCAGGGTTCAAGATCGTCGTGTCAATGTCGATGTTGATATTAGTGATCGTCTCCAAAAGATGAGTTTATTTGATCTTGAGCTCTTTTTTATTTATTTGTGTGTTTGTAAATGTAGTAGTTGCAGGTAGTAGTAGTAGATGATGGTGCATTAGCATATACTTTTTTGAGGTACAAGAAGAGAAATTTTACAATCCCCTTTGTTTTTCTTCCGAGTCAAATACTGTATACCATTTGTATTTCGTCACCGAGAAGGCGAGAATACATACTGCGATTATTTCTCTATTTAGCATTATTTAATGGCCCATACTAAAGCCCAATTTTTCGGCCCATACTAAAGCCCAATTTTTCGGCCGAATAACGTGAAGCGCCTAAAGAGTAAAAGCATTCATGAAATAGGACCTTAATCAAATATGCCCTAGTGGCTCTTCTGAAAATCAAATATGCCCTCGTTATATAAACTAATTTCTTTTTGATTTTTGTTTTTAACCAAAACGCGAGAAATGACGGAAAAGGGTTTAATGATTCTGACAAATTACGATCCAACCAACTTTTTTTTAATATCTTTTAACTTATCTAACAATTTTTTTTTCTGTCTTCTTCTTCGGGACTCTTCTTCGTGGCTTTTCTTCTTTTTCAATCTCTTTCTTTCTCTTCTTCCGCTTGCAGCAAAAATTAATCTTTGCTATCTCTTCTAAAAAAAAACCTTACCTCTAGAATTTGAAATCAAGTATATTCTCCTTCTCCTCTTTCTTCCTCTGATTTCGCCATCTCAGATTCATTTTTCTCCACAACCACAAGCAACGGAACTGATTCCGGCGATTCGCCCAGCCCATCCGCGTCTTCAAGAAGCTTCGTCCTCAAAAGTCTCCCTCCGCCGATCACTGGCGCGTACAAGCCTCTCGCCGTCCTCTCCGCTCACGTTGACTCTGTTTCCTCGTTGGCAGTTCTTGCTGAGTGCGTCTCTTCAGAAATCTTTGTTGTCTTTTTTTTCTTTGTTTCTCGATCGTTTTTTTTTTTTGGGATTCCCCCATGTTTTCGAGATTTCTTTCCAGATTCCTTATAAACCAAGGAATTTCGATTTTGTTTTTGTTTTATCTGATGAATGACCAGTGTCGTACTTAATCCAATTATTCTTCTTGTTGTGCTTGGTGGTCTTAGTCACGTGAAGATCTAGGGACTAATGAGATGGTCAACTGGAATCAACCGAGTTGTGTTCCTGAGTGCATGCTGTCGATACTTTGGGAGGCCACAAGATAGAGAGATTGCGGTTTATATCTTGAATCGCCACTTGAGGACAGCATTTCTGGGCTGATGAAAACGAACATGATGTCCCAACCCTTAAGATGATCAAGGAGTTGACACTCTCTTCCCGAGCTTCAAGCACATGCGAACTCGTGTTTGTTGAGTAATACAAGGTTGTACAAAGTTATACTTAGTTGTACAAAGTTGTACCAAGTTGTCTCAAATACACATCAACATATATTTCATTTAGGTTTGGTAATCCAAAATTTTTAGTTTAATTTGGATTGAACCGATTGATTTCTCAGATAATTTCTTTTAAATAACCAAATTATACCAAATTATATTGCTTTATACCAATTGCTTTATACCAATGTTGGACCAGTTTTTACCAATAGCCAAATTTACCCAAATTCAATAAGCCAAATATTTATAAGGTACATTTTATGAGGTTTTATAAAGTCTTATAATGTTTTTATTAAGTTTTGGAAAGTAATTTTATGAAGTTTATAAGATATTATAAAGTTTTGTAAGGTTTTATAAGTTTTTATAAGATTTTATAAAGTATTATAGATTTTAAGATATTATAACATTTTATAAGGTACATTAATTTTATGAGGTTTTATAAAGTATAATAAAGTTTTATGAGGTTTATAAGGTATTATAAAGTTTTATAAGGTTTATAAGGTATTATAAAGTTTTATAAGGTTTTATAAGATTTTTATAAGATTTCATAAGGTATATAAGGCTTACTTATATTACCTAGAACTATAAGTTTTTTTATAAAACTACTTATAAAGCCTTATAAAGGCTAAAGACTTTATTTGTGGATTGTGCACGTTTAAACAGGTCGTTTGGATGATTTTAATAGGTTAAGAGTTGGCAGTTTGAGGATATTACTTACAACAAAAAATCGTGAAAAACTACTAGATCACTTGGGGTACAACTATGACTAAAACCAAAAATCATCATATTTATTAATTAAAAAAACGTAACACCGTCAAGTAACACCGTCAACAAATGCAGTTCTGTAACTCCGTTATTTCGTAAAAAAAAATAATTTAAGTTTGGCCATAGTAGTACCCAAGTTTTTAGTAATACTACCTACCACATAGTTGTATTTTGGCACTTTTAAGGTTTTTTTTAGTAGTACCGATTTAAAATCTACTTTTAGTAGTACTGATGATTTTAGAGGTCTAAGATGCATTTCACATATTCTCATACAATAAAAACGTCGAAAATACTTAATTTGCACGAAAACCCTCACAGTGGAAACATATTGTGCCATTCACCTTATAAGTATAAGGTTACTTGGTTTAAAAGACATGTTTTGTAAAAAAAATTCAAATTGTGAAATTTAAAGGTTTCATCAAACAAAACAGTACTAAATAGCTTCTAATAGACAGTATTACTAAATGCATGTATTAAATACGTGGCCTAATAGAATTAAAATCACATTTGGCAATTCCCAAGCAAAAAACACATAGTTGTTCCACAGTTGGTCCAGTCGTCTCACAAAAACATAGTCAACCTAGTAGTACGCAGGCGTCCACACAAAACAAAGTTAAACCAGTTATCCTAGTCGTACCAAACTAAAAACTACACGAATATGAGTTCTGATTACACAATTACACCAGTGGTACCTGATACCTCATAATACAAAATAAGCTATAAAATGATTGTAGTAACTCGAGAACATGTATGCAACTTATTGTAAGTACTAATCATGAAACGATCAGAATTGTTCTACCAAATAAATTTCGAGTAGAAATATTGTAGATGGAGATCTCTTCCTCTGCTCATATATTTCGATTTCCACGAAAGGCATAAGCTTTTGGGTGGTTGGTACTTCTATTGAACTCTTCATATGGATGTTACACCATTCAGCTAATTTGGCCACTATCACATCAATTGTTGGCAACAATGAGTACTTTTGCTTGAACAAAAAACACCGTTAATAAATTCTGTATAATTGGTGGTATCAATGTTGTACATTTCTTCTACATTGATATTTATTTACTTGGAGTAGATAACCAAAAACATCTTCATCATTCCATATATGATGGTTTCTTCGGATTCAAGACAAAAGGAAAGTAAATAATTTTCAGCTGCGATTTAGCTTCATCCATCATAAGCTTCCTGCAAATTCTCTCAACCAACCCACTTTAACTGACTTCCTCTAATGGTGTTTTCATCACTAACTTCTGAATTGTATCTTCTCCTGAAATCCATTTCATGTCATCGCCTTCCTTTGAATAACATCCCCCATGGTCGAAAACTATGATTGTGCAATGACTTTTACTCATCGGTCCCTAAAAAAACAAAATAGTATCTTAGTAACACTAGTTGTCATAGTTGTACAATAATGTCATAGTAATACTAGTTGACGTAGTAGTTTTGATAAGGCACAATAACACCGTTAGTCCTAGTAATTCCCAGAAAATTCGATTTTTACGTTCGATTCACTAAAATTAATGTTAATTCATTGCTCGTTCACCCAATATATCTTCTAGAGTTAACAATTTAAGGTTTTAACAAACTTACCCAACAAATCCGCTTACCAAAAATGACTGAAAACAAAAATATTCAAATTTATAATTTAAATCTTCAAATTGAGAAGAATCACTAAATATTGGTATACCCATTACATAAAACTTGAAAATTTAATCATGAAAATGAAAATAGCATACAAATTAGCATAATCTAACCTTCAATTTGAGCTTAAAATTTTCGTTAATGGTGGAAGGAGAGGTGGAGAAGAAGACGTGAAGGAAAGAGAAAGAATAAAGTGGGTCCAGCTGTATTATTTTAATGTTGTAATTAAATATAAATTATTTTAGTTTTTATTTATTTTATTTGTTGTAGATGAATATTTTAATGTATAATAGAGAAGGTAAAGATGAGAAGATTTGGGGAAGGGTATTTTGATTTGAAGGAGGGTAGAGTGACTATTTTTAGAGCTATTAGGACATATCTGGTGATGGTCCCATGAAATAGCTGCTGTGATAATCAAACTCAAGAGCCTGCCTGCGGCAATTCTTTTGATTACGATTGTAGAAACCCTAATTCCGTTTTGCTACAGCTGATTCCGTCGAACTTTTTTTTTTCGGGATTCTTAATTTCACTGCTAGCTAACGGAGATGGCAAAGGATCAAGTAATCGCCGTTAACGATGCGGTTCACAAGATCCAGCTCGCTATGCTCGACGGCATCACTGAACAGAAGCAGCTCTTCGCGGCGGGGACCTTGATGTCTCGGTCCGACTACGAGGATGTCGTGACGGAGCGAACCATCGCTAAGCTCTGCGGTTACCCTCTCTGCCGAGCATCCCTCCCTTCCGATGTTTCGAGAAGGGGGAAGTACCGGATATCGCTCAAGGAGCACAAGGTCTACGACGTGCAGGAGACCAGAAAGTTCTGCTCGGCGAATTGTCTTATCAACAGCCGAGCGTTCTCGAAGACTTTGCAGGATGCTCGTACCTCGGAGTTCGATACGGTGAAGCTCAATAAGACTCTGTGTTTGTTTGATGATTCGAAAGCGGAAGAGGATGTGAAAGAGGATTTAGGTTTGGCTAAGCTCACCATTCGTGAGAACACTGACGTGAGAGGCGGAGGAGACTTGTCTCTGGAACAGTGGATGGGTCCTTCTACTGCCGTTGAAGGTTATGTTCCTTTCGATCGAAGCAATTGCAAATCCAAAAGTGCCAAACAAGGTAAGCTCGATGATGAAAGCATTTGCCATGATTGATCTTGAAAGAAAAAGAAAGCTGGAAATTGAACGGAACCATAATAGTCAAAAGAAGCAAGATCTGTTGCTTATTTTAATATACGAGCTTGGTTTTAACAGATTCCAAGGCTACTCAAAATATTCAAAAGAAGCAAGAGGAACCGCCTTTTAGCGAGATGGATTTCACTAGCGCGGTTATTATTCCCGATGGAGACATTGTTTCAAAGCTTCCACCACAGACCAAACAACCTTCTCCTATAGGGGAACTTGAGGATGGCCAAGGGAAAAAAGTGCCGAAAGAACAAACTACTGTTCCTCCCACCCAGAAAAAATCGAGTAAGCACTAAGGAGGTGTTTAAGAGTAGTAGGCCTTACGACCAAGATATCTCTAAGAAATGTAGCTGTCTGTGTTACTTATTCTTGCTTAAAGGTATTTGGCTGGTGTCATGAATGGTTTTGTTTATTCATAGGCGAGCCTGAGATCTTGTGATGGTTGTTAGGCCGTTTTGCTGATGGATGCGTGAGGCAATAATTACCGTTGTTGTCCATGCTCTCTGTTTATCGGGATGGCTTTGAAGTCTACTGTGCATGTGCAGGGTTTCGTCGTGAAAAAGAAAAGGACAGGAAAAATTCCGCGTTTGATGAGGAAAGTTCTCTAACAGGATCCTCTTCTGCGTCTAAGAAGAAGGATTTGAAGCTTCCAACACAAGCCAAGCAAGCTTCTCATGTAGGGGAATCAGGCAAAGGGAAAACAGTTACGGCAGATTTCGGTCAAACTGCAGTTCTTCCCAGTGAAAAACTAAGTAAGTACTTAGGGAGCTTTCGAGATAGTTAATTAGTCAGGCCTTACTTTCAAGATACCTCTTAGAAATGTCTCTGTATTACGAACGAGTTTCTTTAGTTCCTGGGTGCCTGAGATGTTGGTGATGGTTGTTAGGCCATTTCCTTGTCTGTGTGAGACTTTGTTAATCTGTCTGATATTGAATTTCATTGTGCGTATGTAGGTTACTGCAAGGATCGTGAAATGGAGAAGGACATTAAGAATTGCATGCTTGATGAGATGGGTTTAGAGAGTTCTGCTATAATGAGCGATGGATACAGTGTAGAATATAGTGTGTCTAAGCAGCCACAATATTCAATGGAAGATCCTCTGAGTTTCCACCTAGAAGACCTTCAGACGTTAAACAGGAAAAATGCTCGACTAGGATCATCCTCCGGTTCTAATGCGAAAGGCTTGAGGAAAAAAACAGAGAAAATGGGAAAGAAAGGTATTTCTGTTGAATACCATGCTGATTCTTGTGAAGATGGTGGCAAAATCCTCACAGCTGAATCTTACGAGGGACTTAAAGCTCATCAGGATATGTGTTCATCAAGTGAATCCGTCACTAAATCATGCCTTAAAGTTTCTGGCACTAAGAAGCTTAGTCGTTCAGTGACTTGGGCTGATCAGAATGATGGCCATGGTGATCTTTGTGAGGTTAGAAGCAATGATATCGAATCAGGTCTCAACCTGTCTTCTACAGATACAGAGGATGTCAATAGTGTATCACGCCTTGCATTAGCAGAAGCCTGCGCTACGGCATTGAGCCAGGCTGCCGAGGCTGTTTCTTCAGGAGATTTAGATGCAAGTGATGCCGGTAAGTCCATAGGAAGTGTTAGTTATGCTATGATACGGTTTGGGTGTCCTTACGTTGTGGACTTCCATGAGTTTCTGAGTTCTGCAATTTGTCGTGTTTTATATAGCTGCGAAAGCTGGAATCATTTTGTTGCCAAGTACCCATCAACTCGATAAAGAGGTTTCTGAGGAGGAAGTGACTGAAGAGGAAGCAACTCTTCTTAAGTGGCCAAATAAACCTGGGATGCCAGATTCGAATTTGTTCGACCGTGATCAATCTTGGTTTGATGGACCTCCAGAGGGATTCACTCTAACCGTAAGTTTCTTGTAAGCATTTATAAACAAACTCACCCATCAGGACTGCATGGAACTAACGTCACTGGTCCACCACCTTCCTCAGTTATCAACTTTTGCTATGATGTGGGATTCACTGTTTGGCTGGGTATCATCGTCTTCTCTGGCATACATCTATGGGAAAGATGAATCTGCTCACGAGGAGTTCTTATCAGTCAACGGGAAGGAGTACCCCCGGAGGATTATCCTGGGAGACGGGCTTTCGTCAGAGATCAAGGAGACAATAGCTGGGTGTCTCGCAAGAGCTTTACCTAGAGTCGCCACTGATCTCAGGCTGCCAATAGCGATATCCGAGTTGGAAAAGGGACTGGTAACTCTCCAAACTTGTTTTCATCGGATTTGGCTGTTATCGGTCTAACTAGGAATCGAATAGACTGGCTCTAGCGAAATTAGTTACCTGTTTCAAACTATCTTTGTCAAATGTAGTGAAGTACTCTTGAAAGGAAACCTTAGGCTATATGAAATCACATTTGAAATTCCAAGCTCTTTATCAACTTCCACGTAATAATGTCATCTCAAACTCATGCTGCGAAGTTATATAACAGTTCTCAGTAATTTGATTGTGATCTGTTGTTGTGCAGGGAAGCTTGTTGGAGACAATGTCGTTGACAGGGGCAGTTCCTTCGTTCAGGGTTGAGCAATGGCTAGTGATTGTTCTTCTGTTCCTGGACGCTTTGTCTGTATCCCGTATTCCTCGAATTGCACCTTATATATTCAACAGAAACAAGGTTAGTCACCGTTAAGTCGAACATTGGAAGGTGAAATCTATTAAGTTTAAGTATTGATCTGTGGATTGTGTTGGTGAAAAAACAATCAGGTTTTGGAAGGAAGTGTTATTAGCAATGAAGAGTATGAGACAATGAAGGATATTCTGTTACCACTTGGCCGTGTTCCTCAGTTTGCCTCCCGAAGCGGGGCATAAGACAAAACCCGGTTTATGGTTTACCGGGAGAAGAAGAAAGCATCTTTGGAAATATGAAAAAAAAAGAAAAAAAATCATTGAGAAGTTTTGTTTTTGACTGATGGACATTAGTTTGAAGAAAATGTGCGAAAAATCGGAAGTCAGGCTTGGCTTTCTTTTTTACTTGGAACAAGTATCTCAGTAAGATTTGATTAAGTGGGTCAAGAGACGCTGTGTTGTTCCTTTTGTATATATTTGTGTCGTCATTAGTGATTTATGGTTGAATTGAAATGTCAAATTTTCTTGACTCGGACTTGTTTTTAGTCTAAGATCTTCATTTTTGACGATTTGCTTAACGAGTTTTCTACACATGTGACAAGAAAATTATGATTGACTAAGCAATTTTTCTACTTTCTATATTTTGCATTCATTTCATTTGCCTTCGAAAATTTCGTTTGTATCTGTTTTCTGGGTTAAAAATAAATCTACTACATAACAAACTCATCAACACATCCCACTAATCCCTTGTGTGTTTGTAAATGAATGTCTTTGGCCTTACTATTGAATAAGTAGAAGAATTGTCCACATTATTAGTTTTTTTTGTTTCCAACTTTATTTAATGTTGTAGGGATAGAATCCAATAATTGGGTGAATAATTGAGATAGCTTACTAGATAGGGTCTCTCACCTTATGAAAAAAAGTGGTCGTTGATTAATTCGATTTTCTTTTTCTTTTGTTTAGCCTCTCCGACACGTTTGACCCAACGGCCCATTTTCAGCCTGTGGTCTCCTTTGGTATATTCTTGTATCCACATAGTCGTATTATACAATACACATGCGATGTGTATAGATGTGTTACACACATAATGAAAGACCAAGTTGTCCTCACTCAGTAAATACAATAATTAAAAAAATCAGACTAATATATAATCCCATCGTATTGATGGAGAGTGTTCAACTCCTTGCTAAATATTTTCAAACAAACATAAGATAATGGGTTCTATGTGTGTTTTCCATCATCCTTATCTCTCTTTTGCCGTGTGTATTGGGGGAGAAAAAGAAAAAAAAAAAGAGTTTGAATGGTCAAAACTCAAAAAGAGGAAAAACCAAAACCAATGTAACTTTTTAAAATCTTCTTACTAACTTCAATGAATCAATTCTTTATCTTTTTTTACTTGAAGACTATATCCATTTGCCTATTTGTTGTTTATTTTTGTATACTATTGTATAGTCCAATGCTGTAATAGATACAAACATTTATTTTTATTTTGTAATTAACAATATAAAAATGTCTCCCAACGCATTATAGCATACGCCTCACGAGAAGCCAGCCAACTTTGGAGAGAGAGAGAGGGAGAAGAAAGAAAGACAGAATAAAATAAAATAAAAATTCATAATTCGTCTCACCGAAAAATTAATAAAGTTGAAGCGAGAAAGAGAGATTCATCATCAAACCTACAATCTCTTCTTAATCGTACGGATCTCTTCGTATCCTATATTTCTTCTCTCCTCTCATAAAAGATCAATCCTTACATCTTCATCGATCTGGGATTTTACGTTTTCATCGGTACGTTTTAAACATCTCTTTCTTCAAAATTGTCTTCTTTTTCTCTGTTCCTTTTTTCTGGAAGTATGAAAATTGTAGGTGTTGTAGCTCCAGATCTGCTTCTATGCAGTCAAGTTTAGGTGGTCTGCGTCTAGATCTTCTTCTTACTTTGATGTTAATGTCTTTTCAAAACTGCAAATTTTGTTGCTTTACTTTTGGTTTTGTCCGTAAAAACCTTTCCTATTTGGGTTCTCTTTTTTTTTTTATGTCTCCTGCGTTTTCAGGTGATTAGTGTTCCAAAATGTTGTAAAAGCTTGTTTTGTTTTTATACTCAGATTTCTTTTTAATTTTTTTTTTTTATTGAAGTATTGTGAATGAAGAATTGAAGTTTGCTGCTTTTGAAATTAGTAAGCAGCCAAAATTTTACAAATTTCTTCGATTCAACTTATATAACCTTACTTGGTTCGCTGTTGTTATGTGTTTCCTTCAGGCTCGAGAGCTTGAAAGATAAGAGAAAGGAAACTTTGTTTTGTAAGCGTGAAAATGGCATCCGTGGGCATAGCTCCCATCTCTGGAGCAAGAGACTCTACTGCGCACGCCACTGGTGTTGATAAATTGCCTGAAGAAATGAACGACATGAAACTTCGAGACGATAAAGTAGGCTTTTTTTATGCCTTGTTATTTATATAGTTTCTGCTTACTAGTTGTTTTTTTTTTTGGGTACGTTCATAGAAAACTAAAGTGGATTTTGAATTGCTAGGAAATGGAAGCGACAGTGGTAGATGGCAATGGTACAGAGACTGGCCACATAATAGTGACTACTATCGGTGGAAGAAACGGCCAACCAAAACAGGTTTCAACTTAATTATGAAAAATGGGGTCTTTTTAGTCTCTTAGGTTACTTGATTCATTAGCTTGTTCTGTTTGATTTTGATTTCCTCAAATGTGAATGCAGACGATCAGCTACATGGCCGAACGTGTTGTTGGACATGGATCCTTTGGCGTTGTGTTCCAAGTGAGTTTTGTTCTTCTTAGCTCTCGCTCTCTCTACATTATGATAATTTATCGATCAATCAGCTAAACTGGATTTCTTTTTTCGTATATGATTCAGGCGAAATGTCTTGAGACCGGAGAAACCGTTGCAATAAAGAAAGTTCTACAAGATCGGAGGTACAAGAACCGTGAGCTTCAAACCATGAGGCTACTTGACCATCCGAACGTTGTCTCTCTGAAACATTGCTTCTTCTCAACCACCGAAAAAGACGAGCTTTACCTCAACCTGGTTCTTGAATACGTCCCAGAAACAGTTCATCGTGTCATCAAACACTACAACAAACTCAACCAGCGAATGCCTCTCATATACGTCAAACTTTACACGTATCAGGTATCAATTATTGCATTTGTAAATGATTTTCGAGTTTTTTTTTTTTTTGTGTGGATCACTTATCGGTTTCTTCTATGTTTGGCAGATTTTTAGGGCCTTATCTTACATTCACCGCTGTATTGGCGTGTGTCATCGCGACATCAAACCCCAAAACTTGTTGGTATGTAAAACGATTCACCGTACGCCTCGCTATCCCAAAAATTCTTGTCAGCTCTGTTTTGATACTTTTTTTTCATTTATGATGTAACAGGTAAATCCACACACTCATCAAGTAAAACTATGTGATTTTGGAAGTGCAAAAGTATTGGTGCGTTCGATGAATCTCTTATGTGTACATTCTTGTAGGGAAAAAAGAAAAATTTGAGTATTTAGTAATCTTTGCAACTCATGGAAACAGGTAAAAGGGGAACCAAACATCTCCTACATTTGCTCGAGGTATTACCGAGCACCTGAACTTATTTTTGGAGCGACCGAGTATACAACAGCCATTGATGTCTGGTCTGCGGGGTGTGTTCTTGCTGAGCTCTTGCTTGGACAGGTAATGCAAGAAAAACTTATTCAAACATTTCTGTTTCTACTCAAACTGGAATTTTGTTATATTGACTAACTCTATCCTCTGGTCATGGCAGCCATTGTTCCCCGGTGAGAGCGGTGTTGATCAACTTGTAGAGATTATCAAGGTATATAAGCTTTGCACTTGTTCACTTGACAGCTTCTTGATTTCAATTGTTTTGATATCAGATTTGATGTAATGTTATTGGTTGTGTAGGTTTTAGGAACGCCCACTAGGGAAGAAATCAAGTGCATGAACCCTAACTACACGGAATTCAAATTCCCACAGATTAAAGCTCATCCATGGCACAAGGTATAATTAAACATTATATATACATCAGATCAACAACATGTTCACTGTCTACTAGCAGCTTTGACATATCTTTTTTTTTAGAGCTTTGACATATCTTATCATCATATATTCACAGATATTCCACAAACGCATGCCTCCGGAAGCTGTTGATTTGGTCTCAAGACTTCTTCAGTACTCTCCCAATCTACGATCTGCCGCTGTGAGTGTTACAAGTCGACATTCTTCTGTGAATCTTTTTCTTTTCTTTTACCTGACATGCATTTGCTTGAATTGATAATCTGGTCACAGCTGGACACATTGGTCCACCCATTCTTTGATGAGCTAAGAGATCCGAACGCGCGTCTGCCTAATGGACGTTTCCTTCCACCACTTTTCAACTTCAAGCCTCACGGTGCGACATCTTCCTTATTTCCTACAAAATTATCCAAGTTTTTTGGCATATAAAATCCATATGGTTATTAGGAGACTCACTAGTACCCTGTTTTGTCATTGGTTGTGAAACAGAGCTGAAAGGTGTGGCAGTGGAGATTGTAGCTAAATTAGTACCTGAGCATGCGAGGAAGCAGTGTCCTTGGCTCGGTTTGTGATTCCCATAAAAATCTAATATGTAGTAGCACAAACACAACACTTCTATAATATTCCCCTCTCTCTATCTATCTCCCTGTATCCACAAATCTGATATGTACCCTTTGTTTGTTGTATGAGTAGAGAAAGAAGAAAAAAAGTTTTTATGACTGTGGTTGGTTTATAGTGTACAAGCCATGCAAGTCTTTTAATCAATGGTTTGATACTCATGTTTCTTGTGAATCTTTTCTACCTCAACACAACTCTCAATTGATCATCATCGCATTGAGAAAATTGCTGTTAAAAAAGTCCAAACCGAATTTAAACCGGAAAAAACTATACCTATGACTCAGAAATAAAGAAGCATCACGTGCCAATGGGTGCGCGTGTAGTTCACTACCGAAACATTTCGTTTGATACGAGTGAGTCGTCGTGGATCACCATTCACCGGCGGTGGTAGTAAGATTGAAGATGCCGTCGGGGAAATATTACTGCGACTACTGCGAGAAGGAGTTTCGGGACACTCAAGTCGCTAGAAAACGACATCTTCAGAGCAAACCTCATCTTCGAGCTAAGGCCCTTTGGTACAGCTCTACTTCCTCAGGTATATCTATCTTCTCTCTCTCTCTCGCTTCTCTCTGATTCGCTTCTGTTTCTTGTGGGATGATTTTAACGCAATCTCCTTTCCCTCATAAGATGTTAATACGCAAGTCTCCAACTTTGTGCCGAGTGGTCTCTGCAATCGATTCGTTACCTCGGTACGTCTTCAATCCATTTGATTTGATATTAGTTCGTCGTTTCGTCTCTGTTCATCTTCATAACAATCTCTATATGTACAAAAGTCGTCTTCTTTCGTTGATTTTCTGGTTGAATCAGACATTCTGAACCCAAAGTTCACATTTTCCATTTGTTTGTGGGGGGTTTTGTACTAATTCGATTCTGGCTTTTATGTATAGAATCATCTTTGTGTTCCTGTCCTCTTTGCTTTAAAATCAAAATCTTGAAACCAATGTGTATTCTCTTAATGGGGTTTTGCAGAATTTTTGCCCATTTGGAGATTCTTGCAGATACTTGCACCCTAAAAACATTCCAGGAAACACAGGTACGTGTGTATAAGCTCAATAAGTTTTTTACAAAAAAAAAAAATAAAAGCTTTGATTTTGGCTTGTTGCTCCTTATTGTACTATGATTTGGTCTTTTTTTTTTTTGGCTTCTTAAAATCTCTGAAGAAGTCTCCATTAAAATGCAGTCTAGATTCTGTCTTGTCTTGTTAAAAAAACATCATCCCTTTGTGAATTTATCTAATGCAGGATTCACCAACAACAGTACACATCCTCTTGCTGGCCTGCCTAACCAACACATCAAAGGAAGTACTAGTTTAAACCGTATGCTTTTTTTCTTTTCTGTCATTCAACTTGTCTCTTTATTCAAGCATAATCATAACTAATCCCTAAATTCATAGAAGAAATCTGATGTTGGAAGTTTGGATTGTCCACAAAAAAAAATGAAAACAGGTGATTTCGTAAGCGGGAGACCAGGAACAGATTGGTTCGATCTTCCGCCATCTCTGAGACCTCCTCCTGAGCAAGGCTATCCTCAACTTCCCTCCATAGACTGGGGATAGAGTTTCCTTTTCTTTCTCTGCATAATGCTCTGTACAACTTTGATCTTTATATACACATTATTTTTTCATAATTTCAGCGACTTCTGATGAAAACGTTTGCATAATTTCATTTGCGCATACAAATGATTCGACACAGTGGGAAAAGTAAAGCTATAAGACTAGTCCAACTTATAGTGAGTTAACACGCCGAGAAAACCAAGCTATTTGCAAATTGCCATCAAATTTGACGATTCCTAATAGAAATATACTATTATGATTGCATTTTGAAGTCAATAAAAGAGACTAAACAATTGAGAGTTTTAAGTTTAATTGAGAATAATAAGCAACTGACACTTGAAAATACATAATCATTGTGGAAGTTGCAGAAACTCTAAAAAACAGCTACATATTGTAAACATCCTATCATTCCCTCCGCTTTCAATTATCTTCGTCCTAATTCACAAATTTTTGGTGTCTCAAGATTCTTCCCTTTTCTTACCATGTTAGTATATTTCTGTTAACAGTAAAATGTTGGATATTCAAGTAAAATGTTTAGTTAAGTATCTAGGTGATTATTCCAAGGCTGCGCCACGTCAGAGTTACGAATGGGCTGAGTTGTATTCAATATTGTAGGACCCACAGTTTGGGGTCAAAGACTCTCAAAGTCAAAAGGTTCAGAGTACTAAAACGTTGCGAACATGCACCTGAGTTTGGGAATCATTTCAATCAAACAACGACCAACTTAACTATACCTATCAGGTATTCCCGAAATTAAAAACATCTTTTCCTCGTTGCCATAAATATCTTCAAATGTTTCAAAGAGACACCATTATAGAATACTTTTCAAAAAGGTCTCACTTTCAAATATTTGCTACACCAAATATTATACGGATTTCCCGTTTTAAATGTTTACAAATGAATCTGACCAAAGAAAAAAAGGTTTCCAAATGAATTACACCATCAGATCAACGTTTCGCATTAAGGTGTTTTTGTGTGAGGCAAACTTTTGACACGCTGCAAATTTGGATGAGCTGCTTAACCAATAGTTTTATTCAAATCATTATAAACGTTACAAATTATGGATTTTTCTTCTTTTTTTAAAGAGGAAGGTGACATCGACCCACGAACCAACAGTGAATAATAATGCCCGTTGCTACTTTATTACCGACCTAGCTAACGTTTTTAGGAGACATGTAAAAGGGGAGATTTGATGAACAAGCGATTCTAGCAAAGGAAATAGAAGAAAGCTTTAAAAAGCCTTCTCATACATGATTACTGGTATAAGAAGTAGTTTATGTCTGAGTAGAAAAGAGAGATAAGAGGCAAACTTCACTTCTTCCAATCTCATGAAACTCCCATGGTACCTAAACCATGAATAACTCTCACGATGATTCATTCCCCCCACACGAAAAGCTTGATGCCCTGCGACGTTTCGAGTCTGAGATTGGTTGATACAAAGGTATATCTGTGACATAAACCTAGAGGTGAAAGCGAGACTTGGAGTAGATGATGTATACCTTGTTCAACCAGATAGAGACGAGCATTTGAACCCATCTCTCACAAGTTCGTCTACTGCGTCCCTGAGCCTATGGTAATCCTCAGGTTTGTTGTAAACTTGGAAAGAAATGCGAACATACCCTGAGATTGGATCAATCTCTCCCTCACCAGGTGGTCTAAAGTAGATCGGGATCTCAATCCTGAACCTTTCTCTCAAAAGTGTTCTAAGCTTCAAAACATCAGAATCACTCGAGACACCTAAGCACACTGGCAGGCCGACCATGACCATACTCGCGCACATGTCGGGCGGACAACCGAGCTGAGTTCCCCAAGACTTAACCAGCATCTGACCCATCTCAACCACGGACTCATGATTCCTCTTCTTTATACCATCAATCCCACCTTCGAACCGGTTCACAAACTCCAGAATCGAAGGCACAACCAACTGAGCACTGTAGTCTCTAGTCCCAACCCACGAGCTCTCAACCGCTAAACCGTTGCCGTACTCGTTAGACACGACGGGATGATGCAGATCAGGAGCGCCGTCATTGGATCTCCTACAGTACAAGAAAGCAACCGAAGGCGGCGCGAAGAACCACTTGTGGAGATTGCTCGTGTAGAAGTCAGCACCAATGTCCTTCACGTCGACGTCAACACAACCAATCCCATGAGCAGCATCAACAAACACCTGGTCAACACCTTCCTCTCTGCAGATTTTCACAAGCTCTTTGATTGGTATCACAACACTAGGCATGGACGTCACGTGATCGATCAAAGCTAACCTAACCCTCCTACCATTCGCCTTCCCCGACGCTAAACCGTTCCTAAACCGGGAGACGATTTCGTCAGCCGAGATAACCGGGAAAGGTAACTGAACCTCGATCACCTGCCCCCCGGAGCGTGTAACGTACGCTTCCACGGATTTCTTGACAGAGCCGTACGCGTAGTGAAGCATCACCACCGCGTCGCCTTTCTCGAACCGTCCTTCGCGGAAGGCCCAAGCGGTTTGCTGGAGAACGATCGCTGCTGCTGTCGTCGCGTTGTCCACGATGGAGACTTCGTCTTCGTGTTCGGCGTTGATGAGGCGCTTGATCACGGCTCTTGATTCGGAGATTTTGGGTTTGAGCTCGTCGAAATAGAATCGATCCGGCTGACACAGGAACCGGAGCTGCCAATCTCGCTGGAGAGCGAGGATTGACGACGGACAGCAACCGAAGCTTCCGTTGTTAATCCGCGCGAAGTCCGGATCGTGGTGCGAAAACTCTGATTCGATCTCAGAGGAAGAAATGGAATTCGCGGATTCGGGACGAGGAGGAGAGATTTTGGGGCGTTTGGCGAAATCGGGAACCGATTCGACGACGCCGTTGGAGGAGGAATACCTTTTAGAGTGACGGTGGCGATACGAAGCGGCAGCCTCTTCCGGCGGAGAGAGAGACGCCATGGATTTGACGAAGAGAAGAGCTTCGAGTAATAAAAATCGAAAATGGAGAAAGAGAAGACGAGAGGAAGAAAATGAGGAAATGGCTTCGCGTTCATTATTAAAGAGGATAAAGACAAGTTGTGAAAGTGCGGTGCCACGACGACATAGGAAAGTGGGCAAGAAGAAAAATAATAATCTTTTTGTCGTTTCACCCGACTGTCACGTGACTGGCGCGTGGTGAGGAAGATAGCACCTACCAAGACAAACCCCTCACTCACGTGTTAAATGGTCTTTAAACAGAGCTCTAGTTGCATCCGTAACATCTCCAATGGGGTACGTGCGGACACAAGATGACGGACCCCACTTTAACGGTTCTTTTTAACGGTCAGATTGATATACGTAGCCAAAGAGTCTTTAAGATATTACAACTCACACACAAAAATTGAAGACAGTATTGTTGTTTCCCGGACACGTGAAGATGTTTTTTCACACAGTTGATCTGTTTTAAAAATTTGTAAGAATCATAAAATAGAATCACATAAAAGTACAATGTTCCCCATCGTGATGTAAGTAAACCTCAATCTTCGTCGCTATCGTTGCCAAAAACCGATGCAATCGCTACTTTCGGCTTCTTGTTGCTGCTCCTGGGTTGGCTCTACAAAGATGAAACAAATAATTGGTTTCAGTGGATAAGCTGTCGCAGGCTAACCGGTCCTAGCCCGTAAGTGGATACCATGGCGAGGTAGGTACCTTTGATACACTGCCGCTTTTCGAAGAAAAGCCAAACTTCAACGTTTTTCGCTGATCTTGGACAGGAAGCGGTGTAGCAGTGGTCTTATCCGGTAATGAATCTGGGTCATTCTCTGGGTCTTCTTGCTTGTTCTGTTGCATCTGCTGTTGTTTACGTGCATCAGCCCTGAGAAGTTTAAAATAAATAAAAGAAGCAATACTCGGGGTTAAGTCCAATGCGTACACAATCTTTCATAACTTATAGAGAGGAATAGATTCTAAAAAAGTTTGAGCACATTTTAGTCATCTCCCTCTCTTGACGCTGCTGCTCTCGCTTCTTCCTATCATCGCGGCCGCTTGCACCGTGCATTTCTTTCATTTCTTTGAATCGCTGAATAATGCCAATACTTGATGTTTTAGGGCTTCGAGAAGCTATAAAACAAGAACGAGGGTTTAGGTATTAATTATTTACCTTCTTATGGTTGTGATCGTATGAGCTCAAGTGACCTTCAAACTCCATCACCGTTCTATACTGTTTGCTGCAGAGTTCGCAGTAGAAGACTTTTCGGATTTCTTTAACATCGCTCTGGATCTTCTGCTCACGTTCTGCTAGGACCTGGATTGTCATAATGGGGACGAAGCGGGCAGTAGAAAGCCACCAACCAGGTAATAAAAAACTGCAGTATACACTTCCTTGTGCTTTTGGGTATCGGGTTTTTTCAGAAAGTTAAAGGCATCATTTCCAAATATGTTTTGAGCGCATACCTCCCGTTTCTTTGCGATTTCCTCAGTCTCCTCGATCTCAATATCAAGTCTCCTCCGCTGGATGTTTTCCTCTGCAGTGAAATAATCGTCCTCCTCTTGTTTCCCTAATCCGAGTCTCCGATCCCTGATACCGGATTTTATAGGCTCCGTTATGCCTGAGCGAACAAACGCAATCACAAAAAACAACAGAAACGATCAACCTTGCTGTAAAGAACCTAGCTGTGAATTTCGGGTTACATTACACGGACCTTGCTCCTGCTTTCCGAGACCTTTTCCTTTCCAACCCATTTTCTGAAGAAGACGAAACCCAACATTTGATGATGATATCTTTGTGTCTAGTGATGCTTGCTCCACATCCTCCAGATCAACGTTTTCAGAATCCCTATGTGTAACTGGCAATCGAAACTCCTCTGCTAACTCCTCAATGAAAGACTCTTGACTCATCTATACGAATCCAACACGGCACTCAATCGATTAAGCAAAGACCAGACACACACGTAAGGAAAAACAATAATGGAGTCGTGAACTAACCTGATCCTTTTCATAAATCCGTTTCTCTCTACTACTTGCTTCCGTCTTACTTTCACGCCGCCTAATATCCATTCCGCTATTTCACCCTAAAACCCGATGCACTGTGTGTTCAATCCGGTTCTGAAGAACTGCAACAGAGCCCACTAAATTAGGGTTATTGCGTCACTGCAATCAAATCTATGCAGGCTATATACGATTGAATCCCAGATTAATCTACGTAAAGGCTCTACAATATCGAAAATTAGGGTTTCTCAATCTATGTGCTTTGAAATCAGCACAAACATTGGAAAATACATAAAAATTACGATTGGACACAAAAGCTACAAGCAAGTCGGCGAAAGCACTATTTGATCTAAGAGGATAACTGAAGAAGCTTACCTGAGAGTTGAATTTGGAGGGAGAGAGAGAACAGGGCACAGAGCGAGGAAGAACAACAATGGAGGTTTGAAGTTATTGTTTTCCTGATTTTGTTTCTTTCTCCGTTACGAGGCCCAAAACTTAGAATTGGGCCCAAAACAATCCATTTGGGGTTATAAAACAGTTAATTTTTTAAATAACTTTGCTTAATTATGTAATAAGAAATGAAAAAGGTCAAAAAGGAAAAGGATCCTGGTCTAAGTTGGGGATTACCCACTCTGTTTCCTATAAGTTGCATTTTTCTTCTCATATTTATTATTAAAAAAAGTTAAAGGTTGTGTTTACATTCGTTCATATGATTGGTCATGTTAAAAAGGTCAGTGACTTTTGTAATTGCATAAGCTTAGACCATCTCCGTTTACTCCATTTTTCACTCTAAAATGGAGTAACTCCAAAATAGAATTGTGTTTTTCTCCAATGGTTTACTCCATTTTTCACTCCAATAAAAGAATATTCTATATAGATAATATTTTTATTTTGTTTTCAATACATTTTATTTATAAAATTTACAAATTGACCCTTTATTTTTATAACTTTCACAAATTATGAAATAATTTTTATTAAATACAAATATTACATTAAATCATAAAAATAAAAATAAAAAATAGTAATTTATTTAAGAATTGTCATTAGTGTATTTTTTCACAAATGATCAATCAATGCATTTGGACAGTGTTTTGATTACCTTGTTGGATCAGGAAACGATTTACCACATTATTAAACTCCTAGTAATTGTTGTGTTAAATTGCTAGTGTTGCTTATTTTTAATTTTAGTATTTTTATGTATTTTAAGTGTACTTTAATTTGCAATCTCTAAATAAAAAATTAGTATTTGATTATTTATAAATAATTTTCATGAACAAAATTTCAAATATAAATTTTATATAATGTGATATTATGACAAAATAATATTATCAAAAAATTGAGATGCTATAACTAATATAATAGTTTAAATAATATTTTAATATTATAATTAAAGTGATATATTATAAAAAAGTTATTGTTATACATAAAGTGATAAATTTAAATAAATTAGTATTCAAAGGACCTTTTTATAAATAAAAAAGTTCCACTCCAAAATGGAGTACCATTGGAGTAAATTTTACTGCATAATGAAAGAAAAAGTGAAAAATGCAGTACCATTGGAGATGCCCTTAGTGGAGGACTTCTACTTTGAAACATAGTATATACTATGTAGTAATGTGGTGCATTTCGAGTATAAACTGACTTCTTTGAAACTTTAAAATGTGCTAATAGGTCAATTATTGTTTTTCTTGTGTCGAAACCTTAACCCCAAAATAAATAGATAGTTTCATCTTTATTATATATTTTTTTAATATTTACTTCCGAAAGTATGGTGTATCGATGTGATAACTTATAATTATGCATATTTATTTTATATCTAAATATTCAGTTAAAAATAATAATCAACAAACTAAATATCATTAATTCAATCAGAAAACAACATAATTTGAAAATTAGATAATAGATGTTTTTTTTGTCTAAGATAATAGACGTTGTTTGAAACAAAAATATATATTATAAACTCTAGTCTCAGATAAAAAAAAATATATATATATACAGATTTTGATTTAGAACCTCATAACCATTACAAAAAAAAAATCCATTAGAATTAGTTCATTCAAATTGGAAAAGAATCAATCAAACTTTTTCTCTTTTATATTTCCTAAGATCTTTGTTTGTTGATAATGGATTAGTTCTGCTTTAGTTATAGTTTAAAATATGCAGTTTATAGGCTAAAGTATGAATATAGAGGATGAGGATATTTGTATGAAAAAAAGTCTAGTATATATTAATTAACTACTAATTGTTCGTATAATGTAGCTTGAAGCTGTTGAATATATTCCTCAAAGAAAGGAAAACGAAAGAAGAAGCGCTCTTGGTCATATAAAAATAAACACAGTTGCGTCTTCCCTTTATTCTTCGACGGATTCCCTGTCATTTGTCTTTTGACAGTTTTCTCTTCGACCTCCCTCTGATTTTTTTATTTAATCAGGTCGTATTCTTGCAAACCCCCACCAAATCATAGTTGAGATTTATTAGTTGTAGGATTATATGAAACTACTCTAGTCCAGTACGATTTAATACAGCGCGCCTTCTATAATTACTGTAACACTATAAAAGATTATGAAATTATATAGTGAATGTATAGTTAAGATTTTTGAAATCTAATCGATTTTCATATAAGACAATGATAATTGAATATCCTAATTTTTTTCATTGTCACATAAAATATTTCAAAAACTAAGTATAACATTTAAACTTGATGAATTTTGTGGGATTCATATAAAATCTAGTATATATTCAATAAAGTCAAATTATTAATTTACCAATCAACCGAAAAAAAAAAATGGTCCTTAAACTAAATGTTCCGATTCGTACCAATTTATACCAATGTTATTGTGGGTTGGATCAATTATGTGAGCGGTGAAGTAATACAGAGGAAGACATAAATCATTTGTTGTTTGAATGTCCATCAGTTTTATGTACATGTATCCTAACAACTTTTTTTTGTCTACTCTTGAAGTTTTTCTGAATGCATCAATACACAAAAACTCTAATTTTCTCTTGTCTTATGAAAAGAAAGGAGAAATGCAAGAAACTGATTTGCACTTTTCTTGCATTCTATGGTACATATGGAAAGTACACAAAGAAAATTGTTTTAATGATATATGGCAGCAATTGATATCTTTCAACTTATTTAACACGAAAATGACTCGTGAAAAGTAGCAAAACTGGTAGAGAAAACAAATAAACAAGTAAAACTAAAAGCTTAGATAACCATCACGAACATAGCTTGATATCAAATTGACACGGCAGAGTGGAGATGGACTGTTTTGGGCGGTTTAATTCTTGGGACGAATTGAAATACAAGATTATTTAGCGCATTTGTCCGTGAATGAGTGCTGTCTGCTTGTCCTTATTACATACTGAATTTAATTAATGTTCTCTTATGGACTATAGGAACAGTCCACGGTTTAGCTTTTTCTTTAATGCATTTTCACTTTGATTGTTTTCAACTGATCAAGTTGAAGTTTATTGAAGAACTTAAGCAAAAATGGTATAATTTCACCTTATAAATTGATGATTTTTCCATTTTTAATATACTTTGGAAAACTATTTTATATCTTTGTGATTTTTAATATTTGTGCCAACTGTCTTACTTCGAACACAAAGTTTTTGTTCTTTATATGTAAATGATCTGATTCCAAATCAGTTAACTTATTTCACTAAATTTTTTCAATCTTCGTAGTAATATTTAGTTTTTCGTTTATAAAAAAGAAAGAAAGAAAAAAACATTTGAAACCTAACGTGTTTCCCAATTTGTTCAACATAGATATTTAGTACAAACCATATGTTCCCAAGTCCCAATGTCCATTTATATTTAAATGTGAAACGTATACAGTTCAGAAAAGAGATATCTAAATTTAGAACTTGCATATGATGAAGTGCTGAAGGTTTGATATACCAATGAACTACTAAATTGACATGTTCACTTAAATATACTATGTTCAAAAAAAAAAAAGTTCACTTAAATATACTTCGCACAAACAAATACTTACAATATGCAAATGTTTTTTCCCAGTAAAGCCAAAAGAAACTTGTGACACAAATAATCCTTTTCTTATTTACATTGACTATAAGGAAATGGTAGAGTTTGGCACTTCGTTGAAATTTGAGAGAGCGATGTCTAGAAGCATAATTAAGAAAAGAAAGGAAGAACCAACAAATAAACACAACCGTGTTTGGACATTTATTACAATAGTTTTATCTTGTTATATAGCGAAACATAAAATAATACACACTTTATGTTTGATTCGATCACTCTAATAAAAAAAGTTTGAAGAAAGTTCAAAAGGAAAGACTTAAAGAGACAGAGGACTTGGATGCCTTTGGGGAGGAATTAATAAATATATCAAAAATAAACTAAAATGGACAGAGAAAGACTCAAGTTAAAGTTAATACAGACCCCTTTGAGATTAGGCTTGTCCGATATAATCTCAACAACCGTCCGATGTAATACCAGCTTCCACTTTTCTTCATCTTCATCCTCCCTTCCAGATTCTCGAACAATATCTCCATTACTAAGATTTTTTCTACATTAATCTCTGTTAATTTAAACGTGGAAAACTAATTGTACCAAAATACCTCATTATCTGATGGAGAAATTAGTCAAAAATATACACTTAGATCATAGCTCATTATATGTATAACGAGTTCGAAAGAAAAAACGAAAATAGCTTTTGACGGAGGGAATATACATGAAGATAACACTAAATACGAAATTGCATGCAATACACAAACGGAATTGGTTATTTTTTAATTAGTACTACATCAGGTTTGAGTTAATAAAACATTGCGTTTGGGAAAAAATAATTTGTATTATGTAAAGATTTTAGTAAATTTTGAATTTTAAGTTTAATTTTTCGAGAAAAAAGGATGTTTTAGAATTTTTTTATGGAAACACTAATTATACAAAATGTATACACTACACCCATAAAAATTACGAACGACACAAAATCCCAGAAAGGAATAGGTCCAAATAATTGCAAGCGACACATAAGAAAAAAGTGAAAATAGCATAAAAAAAACCTTCAAAGTGGCAGCCACTGACAATTCAAACTTTTAAAATTTTTCACTAGCAATTTTAACCTCTAAAGTACAAAAGTTATCATTAAAAACCTTGAATTTGACATTTCAATTCGCGCCGCCATCTAAGTTAACGGAACCGTTATATGAACAGTAACTTCTGTTAATTTTTTTTCATTTTAAATTCAAAAAATCTTAAAAAATTCGAAAACACCTAAACAATTTGAAAAAAATCATAAAAATTTATAAAAATGCATAAAAATTAATTAAAAAAAATCAAAATAAATTCATAAAAAATCAACAAATTCAAAAATATATAAAAAATCAAAACATTCAGAAAAATTCAAACAAATTCAGAAAATTCTAAAAACTCAGAAAAATTCAGAAAATTCAAAAAACTCAGAAAAAATCTAAAAAATAAAAAAATATCCAAAAATTTGAAAATAATCAAAAATTCAAACATATAGTATGTTTGTATGATATCGTGTGTTTGTTTTTGTATCATAGTTTAGCATCACTCCATTCTTTCTAAAAAAAAACATATATTATGTTTGTATGATATTGTATGCTTGTTTGGTATCATAGCTTAGCATCACCCCATTCTCTTTTAGTGTTTTGAGAAAGACAATTTTCAAAAAATATATAGTATGATATAAATTAGTGAATTCAAGATAAAATACACAAATAATTTTATATAATAGTATATATTTTTTGAAAATTGTCTTTTTAAAAACACTAAAAGAGAATGGGGTGATGCTAAGCTATGGTACCAAACAAGCATACAATATCATACAAACATACTATATGTTTTTTTGAGAAAGAATGGGGTGATGCTAAACTATGATACAAAAACAAACACACGATATCATACAAACATACTATATGTTTGAATTTTTGATTATTTTCAAATTTTTGGATATTTTTTATTTTTAGATTTTTTCTGAGTTTTTTGAATTTTCTGAATTTTTCTGAGTTTTTTGAATTTTCTGAATTTGTTTGAAATTTTCTATATTTTTTTAGTTTTTTAATATTTTTTTTGAATTTGTTGATTTTTTATGAATTTATTTTGAGCTTTTTTATGAATTTTTATGCATTTTCTGAATTTTATGATTTTTTTCCGAATTGTTTAGGTATTTTCGAATTTTCTTTGAATTTTTTTTAAAAAAATAAAAAAATTAACGGAAGTTACTGTTCACATAACGGTTCCGTTAACTTAGATGGCGGCGCGAATTGAAATGTCAAATTCAAGGTTTTTAATGATAATTTTTGTACTTTGAAAGTTAAAACTGCTAGTGAAAAACTTTGAAAGTTTAAAGTGTCAGTGGCTGCTACTTTGAGGGTTTTTTTATGCTATTTTCGCTAAGATGAAAGTAGGTTGGTCCGACAATGCAGCTAACAACACTGAACAAAACTTTATTTCGCTTTGATAATTTCTAAAGAGGACCAAAAAAAAAAATAATCTAGAGAAAACCAACCAAGATTCGAACCAAACCGGACCAAAAAAAAACTTTCCACAAAAAGCTGTTTTGCTCAGTCACCCTATATATACATACGCAAAAAAACCCATCTCTCCACATAAACACAAACACAAACACATCAAACTAAAACAAACTTTAAACAAATTTTACAGTTTTATCTTCTAAAAATCTCGGAGTGTTCTTGTTCTGTCTAATGGGAGGCAACAGCAGAAAGAAGTTCTCGCTCTTCAGCTTCTTTAAATCACGAAGGTCGGCTCATAGAGTCGACGCAGACGCATGGGACGACGGCGTATACACAAGAAAAGCATGGGCCAGCGACGAGGACAAGCGATATTGGGTGGCTGAGCCAGGTATTGACCGTAAAGCTTCTGCCTTCATCGCCAAGTTCCATGCCTCTCGTGTCTCTGAGTCCGAGTGCCAAACTCTCCCTCCTTGCCAATCTCATCATAACTAGCCATCATCATATTCGTGATGATGATGATGAATGAAAGAATGCCAATAGCTTATTTAGTTTGGTTCTATGTATATTCTCTTTTCTTTTATGTTCATGATGATGTCCTTACGATGATTTGTTTATAAAATGCCTTATATGTAGTTTAAAGTCATTCTACACAATTAATAGTATAAATGGACATGACAAGTTTATAACACTCCAGTATATGATCCATAGATATTTCAGCTATACTCAGTTACTCACTCTCAATAAAAGAATTCCTAAATAAAGGACATGTGGTCAAACAAATACATGTCAAGACGTACGAAGTAGTAATATATTTACATTGATGTAATTCAGGTATAGCAAGTGAATTAAAATTAAGATTTTTGTTTCATGTATATATCGATCTCTAGGAAGTACTTGCACTAGTAAACTATATATTTTCGGGTTGTTAACAGTTTAGCTACTAACAACCATCGAAAAATGCCAAAATCAAAGTCCTTGATCTAATAAAATCTGAAGACGGACTATGGATTTTCCCATTCAATAAGTAACAATTTTTTATTTTTTTATTTTATTACTTTGAAACGTTTAAATATTGGAATAGCAACCAACGAGCAAGTACGAAGAAGTTGTATTTAATTTATGAAGATTAGTTAAGTAAGAACAAAAGATCTGAAGCCAGCTGTAGAATCTAGAACACAATATGTGGGTGGTATTATTTTTTCCCACACATATTGTAGTTTGTACACAAAGGTACACATCGCTCTAAGAGAAACTTTATTCCTTGCTTTTCTCTCTTCCTCCTTTTAACATGCTTTTGCCTATTATATTTTTTACATCCTTCGTTTCCAGTTTTATTTTATATTAATAATAATCACTTAGGGCTCGACTGGTTCACCCGCAGCGGTTGCGGCTGCGGTTACGGGAGTTTGCGGAAGCGGACGATTGCGGTTATTAGCGTTAATGAGCATTTTGTACGACTGGTATAGCGATTGAAAACTGTTGCGTTTGCGGGACATTTTTGACTGGTTTGACAGCGGGTGTAAT
Organism: Isatis tinctoria; assembly: GCA_010577795.1. Taxonomy (NCBI): domain Eukaryota; kingdom Viridiplantae; phylum Streptophyta; class Magnoliopsida; order Brassicales; family Brassicaceae; genus Isatis; species Isatis tinctoria. The sequence goes on along the minus strand of CM021250.1, from coordinate 5,145,832 downwards.
AGCGGTTTGATATATAAATAATAAAATACATAAAATATATCATTTATATAAAACCCAGAAATTATATATAAAAATATGTATAGTTAATATAAAAGACCAAAAACCAAATCATATAATAAATAATAAAATAAATATTTTTAAGGGTTTAAAACAATTTTCTGTATAAATACATAATTGTATAGACAGATATATATTTAAATAATATGTATATATTATACATATCAAATGAAAAATAAAATATAAAATTTTAAAAGGTTTGAAATTTTTTTATATAATATATATAGTTGTATATATAAATTTTAGTTGATAAATGATATATATATTTAGAGTAAGAATTTAATATAGAAATTATTGATACAAGAAAATAAAAAGTTTACTTAACTTTTTTCAATTTTTATAATTTTTTTTTTTTTAATTAATTTTTAAGATAATTTATTTTATATTTTGAAAAGAAAAAAAATTCTCGAACCACCCGCTACCGCCCGCAACCGCAAACGTTTGCGGAAAGCAGCTTTTGGATTTTAGCTGTATAAAACGGTTTGAAGCGGTACAAAGCGGTTTTTATGATTGTTACTAACCGCTGCCAACCGCTATCACCCGCTGCGTTTGCGTTTGCGGGTGATAGCGGGTGAACCAATCAACACCTTAATATCCATTAAGTTTATTATAAAAACTTGTGCATTATATTTAAAAAGTAATAAAATTGTTAAGCAAAACTTTACAATAAAACCATACATTTAAAATAAATATATGAATCGAGTAATAAAGTAAGATAAAATTAATCCAATTTAATCTTTTTTGCATAGGTTTAAAAACCATTATTGCAAATTAAATTCTCTTCAAAAATGTGGATACAAAATCCACATTTTACGGAATCTCCAATAAAAATATTTTTGATTGTTATTATTTCTTTTCCGTCGACTTCAATAATGTGAATGAATTATTAGTTTTTTTAATCCAAAGCTTCCAACATTCTTCAACTAAATCCACTTAATAATCGGTGAGAAGAATGGTGTTTCAGTATCGTCAAACTTGAATTTTAGGTGCTACATTTGGGGATAGACGATATACCACTGTGAATACAAGTATTATCAAATGTTCACAAAGCCAAAAATTTTAGGTTCTAAAAAAATATAGGTGGTTTGTCAAAAAAAAAACATGTGGAAAGAGATATTATTGCAATGTTCATCGTTATTGTAGTCTTATAAAACATAATCTGAAGAGATTCGTTCGAGTTTTTTGTTCAGTGTTAATTACTATCAATGGAAATTTAAAATCACAGCTAATGTCATAAGTAGAGGATAAATTTCTAGTATATATGAACAAATGCTTTACCACACATATGTAGGAATGCATATAAAACCATATAATCACAAAAGAAACACAAATCAGTTAAACTAAAAAAGTAGTTTCATGGTCGGGGTGAAGTGAATATTACTAGCCACAGGTTTCTAATTATTAAAAGGATCATAATCATAAAAAGCCATTGGAACTAGCTGCAGTATCTTTGCAACTGAAACTAATTTTCTATTTTTGCTACTTGAGTGGTAAGTACCATCTGTTTCTTAATCGTCTAAGTCAGTCAAGTATGCCAACCCGGTCTGGCATGATATGGTTCAACAATATTGTGGTCCGGTTCAACCTGGTATTACTTGGGAAGAATATCGATTGTCCCAAACCAGGATGTGGGGTTATAATATGTGAACAAAATAAGAAATGGAAAATAATCTGAAAAAATAGATGATCCATATATAGTGGCAAATAATATGGTTTGAGACCAAGTGGCCAAGTGGCCATCTGGATATTAGATCAAACCGGCTAAAAGTAAAGTTAAAAGGCCAATCAGTTTACATTGAAAAATCCGGTATTTTCTAAACCGGAAAATATTAGTGAGACTATTTTTCGAGCTACGGATTTCAGCCGTAATATACACACAATAAGATTGATGTGATACGGATAATGCATGATTCTCCTAATGCGAACACGTAAAGCTAAGTTTTACTCGATCTGTTGATTATATCAATAACGAACAATGGTAGATGATCGAAAGCCACACATAAACTGACAAGAATATTTCTTAGTAATTACAGTGAAATCAATAACTTATTAGCTTTTATATGGGTTGGATTCTTATTAGTTTGCAAGTCTCAACAAATAAAAGAGATTCACTTAGATCAAGAAAAATTAATTGACAAGTCTTTAAGAATGATATTATCAAAATATTCGAAATTATCTGTGATATTAAATTATCTCGCCAAAAAAAAGCGTAACCTCTCTAAATAATCCACAGTTAGTTACTAAGTTTTGCATTTGAAAGTAACATAAGATACGTCTGTGAATCCGTTATAGACCAAATTGGAGCTTGTATCCAAATTATTATTTGCAGAACACCTAGAAATTTTATTGTTAGGGACTAATGGTGATAATTAAAGCACAAAAATAAAGAGAGAAAACTCAAAATCATATAGTATTTTTTTAAATTATTTTTGCTTATTTCCCAAACTTGATCCATCACACATAAACCGAATTTCGGTTGTCCATGGAAAGTGGAAACCAAAGAAACGTTACATTAGTGATCGTAGTTGGGTAACATGGGCTTTGGTCCTAACTTGAAGATCAAACGATCGAGTAGACAATACAGAGATTCATGTTTTTGTGTCTACCAATGGATGGTTTTGAGTTGTTTTAGATTCGAAAGATAATCTGCGATCCACTTGTAAATAGTGATATTTGCAATGCTTAGATTTTTTGTCTGATGCACTGGGAAAGTGTCAATGTCTAGAGACTCTGATACAAGATATTTAGAATATGGTGCTTAACTTTATTAATTATTTGGTTTTGACCCAGAACAAGGATTGCTGGATGGATCTCATTTAAAATGTCAAATTGTTACCAAAGTGGAGCATCGATGGAACTAGCCTTCTCACACTGCCAAACATTTCGTGAGGACGACGAATCAATCATTATATTGAAAATTTTGCTATGACTTCCATTTGGCGAAAACCATGTATTACTTGGTCTATTAAGCTTCTTTTTTTCCATAGTCAAACCACTGAAAGTCAATTTTAGGGATGCATTACTTGCTCTATTAAGCTTCTTTTTTCATTGGTAAAGATTGGCAAATTTCAAAAGGACATCATTTTATATATACTTTATAATTGTTATTAATTTGTGAACAGTAATAAATATTCGTTAATTGTGTTTTACGTGTTCAAATCAATAACAAGCCCGAATAGCAATGTAATTTCTCGAGCAACGCTATCGACCATCCGTTCAAAACACAACACAGTTTTGAAAAACCAAGATACATAATCATCCAAGAATAGTGCTATCTCCTATTTAAAGATATGGTCTATAGATTCTCCGATAGGGTTTATTTATGCTTAGACCTACAAGAAACAAAAGACAAAAGCTAGAGTATAAGTAGGCTACATAATTGTACAGAAGAAAATTGTTCTGAATAAACAGATTCATGATTTGAAGATCAAGTCATGCCCATCAATTTGGCTTTGAAACACTTTCTGTCAGACAAGACATGACTTCATTCGTGTCTTTCGTATTAGAACCAACCATCTAAAATCTTTTTTCCTTTTTCTTCTATACTTTTATTTCCATTTTAACTTTTTTTGTCTGCTATTTGATTTCTTTTCTTGGGATACTATTTACACAATTACTGAATCATAGGAGTTTAATAATTAGATGAATAAAGGATCGGAATAAAAAGTTCAACCGCACGGTGTAAAAGCAAAAAAGCAGACTGAAATCTTGCTAGAAATACTTGTTGAAATATAGCATTCACGTGTTAGTCACTTTCTTTCGAATCGGAAAATCTAAATATATTGACTAATAATTATTTTTTGAATTCTGTCAATCAAGGACTAACATGTTGATGGATCTTTAGTAATCAAATGTAGTAATACAAAAACAAAGCAAAAGAAAAAAAGAGGACCATACAACAGAATTAACGAGTTCAAATTCTCGACTTGAGTACTTTGATTTCGGCGATAAATTTTCTGCAATTCATTATGAATATCGGAAATTCTTGTAGACCAATGCAACTAACAATCCCAAGTACACTTAACCCTTAACCGATACCGGATACAACGGTTTGCATGGATACGATTTGAGTTTATATTAAGAGAAGGCCATTTTTGTGCCGGTACTTTAGGAAAACATGTTTCAAAAACTAATTTTATGTATGCAATGTATTATGTTCAGCTTCGGATTTTTGTTATCTGCTGCATAACGATTAACGAGTATACTGACTACTATAAAGCATGAAGCTTTTCAACAAAACGTGGATACATATATTTTTAATTTGATATAATACGTGTTATTTCAAAGTTTAGTTAGTTGTGAATAACTTCAATTTTCAAGTGTATATACTTCGTTGGATTAGGGTAAATAAATAAGTAGTAACTAGACAAATCAAGACATAGCCTTGTGGTTTGTGTTATTATTTAAAGCATTCCCAATGGAAATTCTCAACATAGGTTTTTAAACTAATTCTAAGAAAAAAAATTGACGAATGAAAAGCTTTTGTGAAAAGTTTTCATTTTAGAATATTGAAGACAGTGGTGTATTAATTTATTTATTTTGATGTATTCTGAGAACTTGTGTGTGGATATATCCCATTAATACTCTTATTGTTTCACAATTTAAACTTGCTTAATTTTTGTTGTCGACAAAGAAAAGAAAGCTGGAAATTTGATTTTTATTCAGGATAAAATACAAACTACATGTCAAACCAACAAAAACATGTAATTCACAAACAAAAGGTGCTTAACTATTTTTTTATTGATAGTTTAAATGACGAAACGTTAACATCGTCAGAGACCGCTAACGATGTTCACAAATGCTCACCACTGCTTAAGATTCAGATCCAAATCCTTCATGGTCTGTTTCATATTCAGATTATATTGCATTTGCTCTCGTAGCCTATCGTAAAATCCGGTTGAAGATGAACCCATCTCAAGAATAGGCATGGCAACAGATGTTGCAGCAGCAGCAGCAGGAACAGAGGAGGAAGATGATCCATCGTTCTTCGTAAGAATCTCAACCCTACGATTAAGATCTTTGAGATACTGGTCAATAACACAGCCAAAATCACGAAGATCATTTTTCTCAACACGAGATGGCGAAGTTTTGCCACTAAGACAATCGAACATGACCTCTTTCATCGCCAACTCTCTGTTCTCTTTCCCCAACTTCCTCCAAGACTCAGTTGCTTTGGAGATCCTCTGTTGGAGATAAGTCTCTTGGTTCACCATCTTCTTGGACTTGTCCATCGTCGACAACGTCTGCCATTGGGACACAACCTTTTCCACCGCTTCTCTCGATGGGTACACCTCCGGGCTTGAGTCGTATGGGCTCTCGATCATTACGGCGATTGGGACGTCACAGAGAGTTGCTAACTCGTAGGCTTTCTTCAGAATACCTCTTTTTCTTTTCTTGTATGTTGATTTCCTTGACGACTCGTTTTCTATGTAAGCCATTTTCACCTTCTGTCTTGTCATGACTTTGTTTGTTTTTCTTTCTTGTAAATTTCAAAATGGAGTATTGTGTATATATATACATATCAATGTTTTGAATTAAATTTAAGGAGATATATATAATCTTAATCCAAACATACATATCTATATATATCAATATCATACCATTTCAGGGAATTTTACTTGATAGAAAAAAAATATTGTTGTTGGAAGTAAGTTTTAACATTCAATCATGATTCATAGGCAAATATTGCATGATAAGAATTAAGAAGTGGTACTCGTGTTTAAAAGTGTTTGGTTACTGATTGGCAAGTGGTGCAATTCCAATGGTTTTTTTGGACTATTTGGAAGGAATATGATTTATATGGAAAATATAGAAAATATCCATACACAAAAAATTATTAGTTTGTTTATAGATAGTATAGAAATCTAGAAAAAAAATATGGTAGATAATCTTTGAATAAAAATCCTAAAAGGGGATTTTATTCCTAATCCAAATAAATTACAAGAAAATGTTTCCTGTCTAACCATTTTTTTCTTTCTTAAAAAGTCAAAAATAACCAAGGAAAAAAAACATTTTGATCAATCCATTACTAAAACAAGTTTTTGTTAGTCTGCTGTCGTTGACTTAAAAATATGTTGCTAAGAGCCCATATGGGTTTTAAGCCCAAACTAATTTAAAGCCCAATTGTAATTAAGCCCATAACTTAATCAATTCACGTCTTCCATTCCCTTCTCGCCTCTTTCTCTGTCGCATATTCGCTTCTCCGTCGTCGCCGGTGAGTTTTTGAAATTTGTGGATTGCTTTCTTCCTTTAAGTTGATATCTTTCGCTCGGCTATTGAAAATGCGATCGTTTGCATGCTCGAGCATGACAGCATCGAAATATCATTTGATTCTGTGAATTTATTTCGTCGAAGTTCCGAGACGATCAAGCCTTAATAGTATTGGATTTAGGGTTTAGTATTGTTTTCTTGAGTTTCTTCTTGATATATGATAATATCCAATGAAGATGTTTTCTGGGTATTCCAGAACGAGTTTGATACGTTGGAGTCCCTAAAATCGTCCTCAAACATCGGAGTGTTATAGTCACATCTTGATTTGATTTTATGAAATTAATTGTTTGTTGCTTATTTCAATTCCAGTGTTAGACTGTCTTTAATCGTGAGATCAAGATTGGTCTAAAGTTTGTTTTCGGCCTACCAGTTGTTCGATCAAATGTCTGAGAGAAATAGACATTTTGTTTAGGGACTTGTCTTTGACTCTTTGTGTTTTCTCTTTTTAGGGTTTGTAAAGCTACTATAAGTTTTTTCGTTTCTTCAGGAGGAAGCCATGAAAGTCAAGCTCTTGCGTATCCTTCTAACTTCATTTTCTCTGCTTATCATGCATCCATAGTTTCTTTGATATTCAAAACATGATTTGTTAATTCATGATATCTAAAACTGTTCTCTTCTCATGAATTTTAGTTTTGCTTACTCATGTCGATGACTTTCTAATATTTTTCTTTATGACGATTCGTGTCATCAACTCTCAAATGTCAACTAGTTCACCTAGGGTAGACTAATATCATCTCAATGTTCCTGAATTTAGGATTTCGTATTTTAAAGAACTGTTTTTTTTTTTTCCCTTGACTCTCGGTGCTACAATGTCTCCTGACTTCGAAAAAAAAAACAGAGTAAGTTTCGTTGTCCCATTAGTACATGGATTATTTGCATTCTCAGTTCCAGTACATGAACTGTTACATTGTGAAAGAAAATCTGTAGGTGGCATGCGGTTGCATCATGGACATGGGATGCTCAAGATGAGACATGTGGGATATGTCGTATGCCATTTGACGGTTGTTGTCCAGACTGCAAACTCCCTGGAGATGATTGCCCTCTAAGTAAGTCCCTCCTCCCTTTTCATGTCTCTCTCTACACAGTGTGATTGTTTGATGAAAATCTTGTTAAGCTTTTTTTTTTGTCTATTTCAAAAAGTTGGCTAAAACTAAACCCCGCGTGGATGCTTGTGGTTATTGAGCAGTTTGGGGAGCTTGCAACCATTCGTTTCATCTCCATTGTATATTGAAATGGGTTAATTCACAGACGAGTCAAGCTCATTGCCCCATGTGTCGTAGAGAATGGCAATTCAAAGAGTAATAAGGAGTGGAGATAGAGAGAGACACGTTGTGTTGTGCCTTGATTAGATAACTAGCTTTGGTTTCCCTCTTTAGAGATGTGTTGGATAAAATGTTCCGAATTTAGTACGACCCTTGATCGATTTTTAATGGATGCAAAATATGACTCGCCACAAATATGGTAAATTTTTTTTGTCTATTTGGAACCTTGATCACGTGAGTCACGTGAGAGATTGAGACGATATGTAAATCTTACTTTGAAAATGTTGTTTGAGTGGTTCAAAAAAAAAAAAAAAAAGTTGTTGTTTGAGAGTTTGATACGTTTTCTTGACACAAAAAAAAATAGAGTTAGATAAGTTTTGATTACGTTATTCTATTACATTAATTTTACCATATATATAATAATAAGTTTATATTACAACATTTTTAAAAAAGGATAAAATTAACATCGTAAATCTTACTTTGAAAATGTTGTTTGAGTGGTTCAAAAAAAAAAAAAAAAATAGTTGTTGTTTGAGAGTTTGATACGTTTTCTTGACACAAAAAAAAAAAAATAGAGTTAGATAAGTTTTGATTACGTTATTCTATTACATTAATTTTACCATATATATAATAATAAGTTTATATTACAACATTTTTAAAAAAGGATAAAATTAACCGATTCCTCATCATATACAACACAACAAGTAATCTACAGCTGCACAATCCAAAACCCTTAAAACCAAATCGTCGTAATGCAGTAGAAGGCAACATAAGAGTAGAGCTATTCCTGACCAAAAAATTATATATATATCAAGAAGAAATAGTTAGTAGAATAATTTTTATCAATAAAGATAATACAATAAAAGTGTTATATGTTCTACCAATTAACCACAAACCAAGCTCAAATTATATTACTGGGTGGAAATTACTTAGTCAACGAAATAAAAGAGCTAAATCATTCTCACATTAATCTCCTTTCTTTTGTACTTAATTACAAACTATTATAATTTGTTTCTCCACCATTTTCCACTGCAGTTTTCTTCTTTGTACTCCCTATCTTGTTTTTTTTTTTAATATATTTTTTTGAACTGTATCCCTATCTCTTGTTACTCTAATTCAATACCAGTCGCGCAGCCTAAGCATGATCAAAGATCATGATTTATCACATGACCTTCTTCTTGAATCTTGTTCTATGGTTACCACTTGGATATATATCTCATGAATGGCTATACATATATTAATTGCACATACATACATGATACATACACACATCTTATATATATATAGAGAGAGAGAGCTTACATATAGCTACATGGTGATGGGATATAAAGAAGAGCGAGAGATCCTACTTCTTGGTGATGGCATAGATTGCATATATGATCCCTGGAATGTATCCTAAAAACGTCAACGCCAAACATATCCAAAATTCCACCTGCAATTATTATATTTTCCCCATCATTTTTACAAAAACGTTGTATGAATAAAATTATAAATTATAGCATATATACAGACGCATATCTATAAATTAAAATATATAGAGATAAAGAGAAACATACATGGCAGCCAAATTTAAGAAAGACGCCGAGAGGAGGCAGGAGGATAGCAAGTAGAATATCTATGCAATTTGCTTTTCCACTTCCTTCGTCCGCCATTTTTTTTTGTTCCCTTCTTGGAAGCTCTCCAAGTTTTTCAGATGTAATATATTATATCTTTTGTATTACGCAACTAGTGTAGTTCTTCATCATGCTCTTCATGCGATCAAGCTATATATTGACCTACTTTTGGGATTTGAGATACTCACGAACAACGTGGAGTTGGATACATTTCCACGTGGAAATACCTGTTATATATAAAATATTTATATCAACCATATCCAGCACCTATACGATATCTATCATTTTAGTTTCATGAATAGTATACGCGTTATGTTTTGTCAGAGTTTGAAGATTTGGTTCCACTCGATTGTTTTTTAATTAAGTGTTTATTAATTAAAGATGTACATTGAATTCAATGTTTGAATGTTGATCAAGTATTAATATTTTTTTTTATGGTGCTAACAAATTCTATCCGTCTCATAACAGTTGCTGTCATAACACCAAAAAAAAAGCTCCAGGTGGGCACCGTCACAAACAATGGTATCTTTGTCCAATGTGTTACAAATTCCAAATAAATAAATGAAGAAAAAGCTTGAATATTGGAAAAAATACATACTGTCTACAGATAGATTACAGCGAAACAATCTTACTAATCCATTAACCGAGAGCGGGCCATTACGTACGGAGAAGCAAAGAATGGTGGTGGGTCGAGGCAATCGCTATGGGAAGTTGATTACGATACGTGGACCTCTCACATGCCCTCAGATACTTGGAACATATCCATAACCTAGTAAAAATATGACTAGTATTTTTTCATATAAAATTCTTTTGTTGATAACGTTGCTTCTTTATTCTTTACATCTGTTAGTTGCTATCATTTCACAATAAAACACAAATGATCAAAGTCAATATTAGTGGGCCAACACTGTGTTATCTTAACTAATTTGCATGCTTTATATCCTAATCAAAGTAGTCTTGTCTTTCTGGAGCTTATCTTCAAGACTTTAAACATTTTGTTCTTATCTTTTCCTATGGTAATGTTACAACTCTCGAGTTATTAATTGTACAATTTCCACATCGTAAATTTTTTAAACGAATCTATTACGCTAAATTATTACTAATGAGCTTTATTAAGGGTCTGATTAACCTACATCTAGCTATTGTCGTCTATCGAAACTATATATATTCTTGGTTGAAAATCAAATAACAATACTGACTTACCGCAAACCGTTGAAAGACTTGCGTGGTTTGCACACACCTTGTTTCAAGCAAAACTTCGAGAATTTCAGAGGAGGTTGCATTGCAACTGTATATGTATATATATACATTTCTTTCTGCAAATTGCCATATATGGGGAAAATGCACTGTGGATGTTAAGCTTGAGCTACGGACAACGACCATCTTGCATGGACAATAAAGCAGGTGTGATCTTTGAAACATGCGCAAACTTTACTGTTTAATCCAAATAGACAAACACAGTGTTATTTATTTCTCGCCTGTTAAAAGAACAACTATGTATTGTGACATCTCTGATAGGTTTTGTTACTTACTTTAGTATCGGTTTACCGTTTACGTGAACTTTCGAGAGCGAGCGTTTCAAGTTTGTATAAATACTATGAACCGTCTCAATAATGTTGGACCCGATCATACAAAATCCCGAACAATTCAGTGGATACGAGCCTTTTCATCTAGGCCCCGAAACGTTACCCGATACGTAAGGATAGCATTCATTCTCACAGGCCCACGAGTAAAATTTGGGCCACATAACTAGAATTTGCCTTTAAGACCCGATACGTAAAGCATTCTCACAGATCCATGACTAAAATTTGGGCCACATAACAAGTATTTGCCTTTAAGTGATTAAGGATCCAAATCCGAGATTTATGATTGATCTTATTTGTAATTTTTCTCTACTAACCTTATCTCGTTCACAAGTGCTAGACCAAAAAAAAAAAAAACCAACTAATTTATTTTAACCGAAAATATAGAAAGCATAAAACGGATATAGTCCCTGCATAACTAATTTTGACTTGAGATTCACCTATTGACCAACTGACACAAACTACAACAGACGTATGTGACAACAGACTTTGATATTTTTTGCATAAAAATAGAGAAATCATATAAACAAAAAATTCTTATAATCAAAATCATAGAACTTTTTTTCTAAATTAGAAATTTAAATATCTAATTTTTACAAGGTCCGAAGTTTAACTAATTTAGTATAACACTTAGGTACGTTGTTTAGTAAAAAGAAAAAGAAATATCAGTTGATACGAGTTTTTTTTTTTAATACATACATGACTATTTCCGTGTCATTAAATACAAATTTAATGCATGTTACATGCATGTACACGTGTATGAAAATTATTGAATAAAAAGATAATAATCATTTTCGACCAAAAAAAAAAAAAAAAAGATAATAATCATTTAATTTCAGAGACACTTCTAAACTTATTCATACTCCTACATTTCTACCTTTTGGTGGCAGTAATACCAAACTTAATTTGAGAAAGAAAAGGGTATTTTTATATTGATTTAAAGGCAAAAAACCCTTTAATTATTACAACAGATAATATATTTTAGAAAAGACATCATATAAATGTCGACAAAAAAAAAAGGAAAAAAAAAGACATCATATAAAACTGGGGAAATTTTTGTCTTGTAAGACGAAACATTGGCAAATGCAAACGATCAAAGAGCTCAGTTCAAACCAATCCTAGTAGGCCAAACATTCTTCTTGGTGTTAGGAGCAGATAGATCCACGGTGGTGGTGGAGGTGGAAGGCATATGACTTGCGGTTGGCAGTTGGTGGTAGCGGTAGTAGTTGTCGTCCATGGAAGCAACGCTTGCAAGCTCACTCATCTGCTGAGGTTGTGGCGCCATCCACTGATTCATGAACGATTGATGTTGATTTGGGTACTGATTCGAACTCTGTGCCAGATCATGATTCAAACTCATATCCTGGTTCCAACCATAGAATCTATGTTGATTCTGATCATAAACATTAGCAAGCGGTTGGTATTGACGTTGCTCTTCATGAGCCATATTCTGATATTGTATATGATCAGAAACATTAGCAGGAGGAACCTGGTATTGAGCCAACTCTTGCTGGTATTGAACATGGTCACTAGAATCTGCAGGAGCTTGTTCACTCTCATTCATGTTCATATTTTGATATTGTTGAATAAGATCATAAAATCCAGCAGGCGTCGTCGTTACCGAAGCCACATCTGAAACAGCAACATGATTTACATATCCAGCAGCAGGAGGAGGAGGAGCTGCATCCGCAACAGCGACATCAAGAGGAGGAAACGGCATTGGCTCACCGTTCGCCTGAAGGGTCTGGACCCTGTGAGTTAGCTGATTGACATAATGATCAACGAAAGAAGACAGATCACGAATAACATTTTCATCATAATAATGATACTCCAACGGCATCTTCCCTTCGACGAGATCGAACATGAATTCTCTAAGCTCAAGCTCTCGGTTCTCCTCGTGCAACCTCTTCAATTTCGCCTGTTCTTTCTTAATCCTCTCCCATGTCAAGGACTGTTGATTGTACATCTTCTTGCCTCGTTCCATCTCCGGAACCTCCATGAAATCTGAAAGCACCTTTTCCGCGCCTTCCCTTGACGGCCAAGCCTCCGGGTTCGAATCGTTTTGGCCGCTGTAGACGACCGCACAGGCTTTGACGCCGCAGAGAGTCGCCAGCTCGTTGAGTTTCTTCAGCATCCCTTTCTTCCTCTTCCTGAACGTTGCTCTCCTTGATGCGTTGTCAGCTATTAGTGATAACTTCACCCTGGACTTCGCCATAGTTATCTTTTTTTTTTGTGTGTGTGTGTATGTGTGAGATATGTTGGCACTTGGTTGTTTATATAGCGAAAGAGTGATTCTAAAGCACTCGCTGTCTTCTTTGCTGGACCCATTAACACTAAATTGCAGCCATTAAATTTGTGGCAAATCTTCTATTAATTGACCAAGCCTATCTATACACCCTTTTACTAGTATGCGTTACGGTGGTGCATTTCCTTATTTATTACGAGTTACATTTATATTTTTGAAGTTTTCTTAAGCTTACTATAGTAGTTTCATTTTTTTTTTTTTACTACACTAATCTCTATCTTTCTCCACAAATTTTGAAATTCAGTAGTAATTTTATATTTTTAAAAATATATTAGTTAAAACATCACTTATATATTTAAAAAAGCTTATATGTAGAATTATGTATTCAAAAAAGCTTTATATATATACACTTATGTGAATGTGAAGTTTATGGAGAAAAAAAGTTTTGCAACCCATCTAACAGAGTCAAATCAGTAAAAAGAAAAATACATTAGGTTTAGTTAAAATTAACCGTTTAATATATTAATACAAGTCTTCCCTATTTTCTAATGTCATACATGATTATCCCGTGACAGTAAATACAAATTTAATGCATGTGACACGTATATGAAAATGGTTGAATATAAAAAGATAGTAATCATACAAGTTAAGAAATACTTAATCATAATATCCTACTTTTGGTCATATTGAGGAAGAAAAAGGTATTTTTTCATTTCACCTTTAGGAAAATTAGTTCGAGAGAGAAAAAAACCCAGCGTATTAGCTGGAGTTAGTAACAGTTTTTGTTCTTTTTTCACTAGGGACTACGTACAGCTAATATCCCCACAGAAAAATGGAAAATAAAGAAATCACCTTTTGATTCGTTTGACAGGTGCTGCTCTTATCAAAAATCGCATGTTCATAACGTAGAAAATTTCTATAGATCAAATAGTGTATACACTTTTCAGAAATGATGTTATCTAATACCACTAGGCACTAGTTAAGCATGCTTTTTCTGAAGATTGAAGAGAAGAAAACATATATATATTCTACTAATTAAACCAAAATTAACGTTTGAGACTCAGTTATATTACTTTCGTATCGTATGTCTAATCCAAGAAAACACCGCATTTTTATAAGAAACTCACTGAAGAAGACATCCAGTTATATAAAATTGAAATATGTTAAACGATATGAAAACCTTATGATTCTATTAAATAATTGCATACCTGATCGTTCGTTCTTTTCACTTAGTTAATTTCGCTACATGATAAACTAATTGTCATGTTAAGAGTTGACCTCATATATCGATGGTTTTGCCTCCATACCTGAGATTAAACTTCAAGATCTTGTAGCATCAATCAGAGGAAGACATCGACCGAGCATACTATGAGGACGCAAGGAAAGAAGTCCATGAAGCAAGTTAACATGCACTTCCAATCCCCAAATTCTTGATATCATACATATGAAGAAAGTTACCACACAAATACATAAAGAGAATGCCACAGTGATACGAACACAACAACTCGTAACTCATCACTAGACAATAAAGAAATGAAATAACGCTTACTTAAACCAACAACTCTACTTGAGTAGGTCAAATAAAACGTAGAATTTTTTCATCACTTAGACTTTGGCTTCGATTGAATTAGCTTGGATATTTTCCAATGATTGCTTTCTTTGCCTTAACAAGAGACTGTTTTACCTTTGATATAATGTTGTTTGAACGCTTTGGCTTTATAGCAACTTCGTTCTCTATGATTTCTGATTCTTGTTTCGCTTCGCCGCTTTCTTTAACCTCGGGTTCTGTTTGTAATCCCTCTGCTGCTTTCTCTGTAATCATCTCCTCTTGTCTCTTAGCTGAACATTCTATCTCATTTGATTCAATATCAGTTTGTTTCAAATCATCATCCTTGATAATCTCATCTTCTTTAACAAGCTCATTTATGACATCTTTTTCTTTGCTCTTGTTTTCTTCTCCATCCTGTGATAGCTCTTCCACTATATGCTTTGCTTCAGCGCTGATCTTCTCAATGTAATCAACGGGAGATGAATTAGCAACTTCTTCACTCTCCTTCTTGGGCTCAGACACCAAAACTTGGCTTATCAACACAACTTCCTCAGGCTCAGGGCACTTTGTTTCAACAGTTTTCTCCTCCAGCTTGACTTGGGGCTCAACCCCAACTTCTTTTGTTTTAGAGTTTTCCTCTGCCTTTACCTCAACTTCTGATGCTGATTCCTTGCCTTCAAAAGCTACTGGGTTTGACTCAACTTCAGGAACGTTTACTTCTGTTGTTTGAATTTCAACATCAGCTGAAACAGCTTCCACATATTTTTCATTTCCATGTTTCTCTCCAGCATCATCTGTCGATTCAGAAACATCAGAAACCTTCCCATCTTCCTTCTCAGCAATTTCAACATATTTCTCCACCTTTGTTTTTTCACCAACTTCCTCCACAGTCTCCTTCTTCTTTGATTGTTCCTCATCAAAACCTTCATCATCAGCCTCTTCAACACACTCTTTCAAATCCATTTCTCTTGGTTCTTTCTCACTACTCTCATCATTTCCTTTATTACTAGATTCTTCAGGGTCTTCAACAGCTACAGATATATCCTCCACAACTACTACAGGTGATCCAGCTGTCATTTTCTTGCTATCCATAAGAATATGATCGACCTGCTCTTCCTCCACAGTTTCTGTTTCTTTCTCCATCATCTCAGCAGTCACTTTCTTCTCCATTGGCTGCATCAAGTAAACAGCTGCTTAAAACCCTCTTTTTAAGTTCTATATGAACAAGCACCACAGCAGAGTTCTTTTAACATAACATTAAAAAAAGTTACAGATTTAGTATGCAGCACGCAAGGAATCATACTTTTGAAACGTAAGTATACTATCTACATTAAAAGAAGACAAAGATTGTGGCTTTTATAGTGTCATATGCTGATTTACAACTTTGTTCGAAAAGGAAAGTTATATTCTTTCTCTAACTTTGTTACACACATTGCTCCAGAAGTGGATGGTCAAAGTGATAAGAAAAAAAAAGAATTAAAAAAAAAAAGAAAAAGGAAAACCAGTGCTAGATAACAAACCATATGTGGTCCTTCGAAGGAAATATAAAAAAAAAAAATTAGCTTTAATGAACATTGTGAATAGCCCGAGGGAAACATATATGAACGTCTTAACGAGAGGGAAAAGCAACCTTCCATCTTGAGCTATAGAAGAAGCCATGAAAGAATAACGAGAAGGAAATGAACAGGGTTTATATTCATATGTATATCAGAGTTATTGCACCTAAGTTTTTTTTTTTGGTATATCTAAGTTTCATACTTCAAAACAAAAGAATAATCAGAGAGAAACACACGCATATACTAAAGTGTGGTGTGTGGAGGAGTGGGTAGTTGTCACTCACAAGTCACACCGAAACCAGGGCGTCGACGACATTAATTCTCTGTATACAATTATCCTTTTTC
The DNA here is from genome assembly GCA_010577795.1 of Isatis tinctoria. Lineage (NCBI taxonomy): Eukaryota > Viridiplantae > Streptophyta > Magnoliopsida > Brassicales > Brassicaceae > Isatis > Isatis tinctoria. Next base: position 5,129,352 of record CM021250.1, on the reverse strand, counting down.
CTCATTTCTTTAAGTCTTATTATTAGTTTCAGTCTAGACATCGACTTGGGTACTTTTAAAACATCATGGTATATTAGTTGATAACATGTTAGATTATATATATATATAACATTTATTTACGGTTGTTATACTATGATAGTACTTTTGCAAATTTAATCTTTGATATAGTCATCTACAGAACTGACCTGATTATAAATATCTCAAGCTATTACAATATATTTGATGTTTAGAAGCAAATAAATAGCGCCAGGTTTTTATAATTTTACCCTTTTTTTTCTTGCCTGCTTTTTTAATTGTCGGCATTTTGATGTTCTTGGAATATTTTGATAAGTAAATAAATTTAAATTTGCAGAGGCAAATACAAAAGCAAAAGCAGGTGAACAATTTATTTACAAACAACCACTCCCTCTCTGGTTGCGAGTCTTGCGACAGCGACTTTTCGCTGGGCTTTCGAGACCACTGACTCCATTGAATCGTTTCTAAAGCCCATTGGGCTTGAAGGGTAAGAGCTATTTATTAAGTTGAATGCATAGACTGGGTTTGGGTTTCTGAATTTTTATGAACAAATATGTACTAAAATTTATAGCCGAGTTTCAAAAATAGTATTTGCCACATCCACGAACTTAATTGGATTTAGATAGTCACTAAAATTGTAATTTATTTCGTTATATCTTTCATAGACTTCCAACACAAAACAAAATTAAAACTAGTTCCACTCGACCAAAACCAATTTAGGGTCATATGTCGATTTAGATCAGGTCATTCGAATTAATAATTTGACAATTTTCAACTAGAACTAAACATTTTGTATTCAACTTTTGTGTATGAATTTCTAACTTAAACTAATTAACAATTACTGGATTTCATCCATATTTTAATATATTTCCAACACAAGGGTCTAAAGCATAAAGAAGGCCCATAATATAAATGTTTTACATTCTTAAGCGTTGAGACCCATAACATATTAAGACTGGAGCAAAGTTCTAGGCTTAATGTCATAACAACATGCATACATGAGATGAGAAATTTGAGCCCGTTCCCAAACCCATTTATTTGGGTGTTTCAACGTCGATTCATCTTTCGACTATTCGATGCTCTTTCGAGTATTTGCTTTCGGGTTATGAGTGAAGCTTCTCCATGAATTTCTTCACGCTGCTGAGCAAACCTCGTCCTTTAATGATACTATCTGTTTTTCTATTGTATTGTTCTTCTTTTAGCATTTAGCCGTTGAACATGCTTCTGGTTATATCCATCTACGCCTTTTAGGTTTCTAATTTTTAATATAATCGGTTGAAAAAAAAAACGACTTGCCAGTTTTTTCTTTCTTTCGTGTGGACCCCTAGACTAATGATTTAAACACCATTTTCTGGTTGACAATAAAAAACGTGTGAAGTTAAGTTATATTAAATGTTTTCATTCATTAAACTTAATAAACTGAAAGTAGCAAATAAGGGGCTGACACGCGTCACATATGCATAATAATTGTTATATTGGAAGATAATTAGAGGAAAGAAAAAGAGAGATTAGATTGGAGAAAGGAGAGTTTGATGCCTATAATTGAGACATAGACTTACAGAAAAAAAAAGGAGAGAGTGGCTGATGGGGAAGGTTTAAGAAAGTGAGGATGCAAAAAATGTATCAATTAATAAAGAGTGTGGCTAATCAGAGATATGACTATTATTTCTCCTCTTCGACTTCACCCCCTCACTTAATTAATGACCAAAAAACACATCATGTAATTATTCATTTGGTGGCTCATGTTTTTCAACCAGACAAAATACCTTTTTATAATTGCTCTGTATAAATCGTTAGCTCATTCACAATTTCTTTTTACTATAAGTGTTCGGGAGCACCGACTGCAACAATAAGTCAATGAAATAAAAAAGGTAGAATGAAAAATAAGATACCCAAATTGTCCAATGTGAAACTGAATTCCAATTCCAAATTCCTGAACGAAAGACAAGATATTCAAGAAATATATTGTTATACTATCTACTTGTAAAGTTAATAGAATGTATTGAGACCCACCATTTATAAATTTATTCTCTTAACTTATAAAGTACACGAACAAATGAAAGAGTGTATTCTGGCTGCTTGTTTCAACTAAAAAAAAAAACAGGCATACGAGTTATATGATTTTACCAATATGGATGCAAATATGCAAAATAAAAACTCTAAATATTAAAAGGAAAAGATGTAGAAAATGAGTTAAGGTCCTACTTAATGTAATTATGCATGAGTAGGATCATGGGTCATACCTTTCAACTAGACAAAAACACTTTTTATTATTACTTCTTTTATCTTTTGAAAATCCATGTCACCTCCTTACAAATATCTTTTTCTTTAACCTTTTCATTTCAATTGATTGCCGTTAATTAAACTCAAAATTTCTCTTTAAACTTTCTAATTATTGCTTTTGCTTTACTTAGAACTAAAGATTTATATATACCCATTACAAAGACATAAAAAAATCTCTCCGAATCAGTTGGGAGCTTGAGAACATGAAAAAAGAAATTTTAAATTTAAACTTGAGTCCAATATATCTATGAAGTTTCACTTATGATCTCGTAAAATTTTGAATTTGTTGTTGATAGCCTGTGGATGTTTGATAAGAAAATCATCTGTTTTGAATATACTAGAAAAACCACTATTTTAGACTTAGATATCACTTCGTCACAACTATTCTAATGACGTGATATGTTTTTCACTAAACAAATACTTCAACTTGAAATCATTTTAAGGATTCCGTTAACGTGGACCCAAATGTCCAAAAGACACGACACGAGAATTGCCTGTTTCGTTATATGTACTGAAATCAAGTAAAGTCGACGACCTTTTCTTATAAAAGAATTGAGAATAATGAACACTAATTGAATGGTTTTCCTTTCGAGGGAAAGATAATTAATAATTATTATTACTAAACCTCCGTGATTAAAAAAAGCGGGGATCACTAATCATGTTTGATGGTAATTTTGATTTCGGCGACCTAGGACCTCATGTAAATCAGTAAATGTAATTATGGCATTTGACCTCTCTGCTAGTATCTCTCCGTCGGCAAACACCAATCTTTGTCCTGATGACGTGGCATAACGCCAACTACATAAGTACTAAATAGTAGTTGTGATACAACTGAATCTTCAAAGATTTGGAAGCTTAAAACAGCACGTGCTTATTGTTTAATTTGTCCTCAGCCTTTATTAACCCAAAGAATAGTGTGCTTCATAGGTATCTTAATATCAAGGAGCATTTTGTTCGAAATGGACCATTATGCTACATTACAAAGTATATTAGGCACAATTGCTTGTTTGCATTTATATTTGAGTTTCCATGTTCTAAGTACTAGTAATAGGGCGGGCTTAATCCGGTCCCGTTCGGTTCGGGTAATTCGGATTTTCAGGTTTTTGGGTTTAGGTTTAGAGGTCTCATTCGGTTATTACAAAAAATTGGGTCGGGTTCGATTCGGGTTATGCTGGGTTCGGGTCGGTTCGGGGTGTAAGCTAAAAACCCAAAACTCATACGGATTCGGTTCGGATTCGGTTATTTTTTAATAACTGACCAAAAATCTTGAGTATACAACATGATTCAGGGGATTTGAGATCAAAATTTGTGATGATCTGATTTTTCTACTTTCTAAAATCCTTGAAAATCAAAGATCCAAAATTATCGTTTAGGAAAAAATATTTTTTAAGACAGAAAATCTTAAGTCTCGTATATACACTCAGGAAAGTTTTCGCAGTGCCCTCCTTACTCATTAACTTCGGTTAACCCTTTTGGGTATCGGGCTCGGTTCGGATAAACGCGAAACCCATTGGATCTGGCTCATAGGTACCATTCAGTTATTTCACTATAACCCATACTCGTACCGAACCGATTTTTCCGGATCGGGACCGGATTCGGATTTCGGGTTCGAGAAATTTGCCCAGCCCTAATTTGTAACAAAGAAGCACAAACAAAAACATAAACGTAACAAACAGTCGGAAGACTCAGAACTCTGAACTGTTTTTGAAAAACTTCGATATAGGGGCCGGGATTGATTGCAGTAATTAGTTTCACAATTCAAATAACAACTTCTCTCGACTTCATCAAAGAGTCGGTTCGTTTGTCTGCGTATACCATAGACAAACGATTTCCACGCAATTCATCCTTTTTTTTTCATATGCATGCTATGTTAACCAACCATACACTTTACCTAAAAGTTATGCTAGGCAGCTATTTTTTTCCCTTTTACATCATCAGAATTTGAGACATAACATGGATAGTTGGATTCGTCCGTAAGAAAAAAACTTTGATCTCCTAATAGTGGACTTGTAGATTAATGTTCTTGATCGAGCAGCAAATGAGCAAATAAATTAAACCAGAATGTAAGACAGTAAGCGTATAATGACTCTGGATCGCTTATGTGTACTTCTTGGTCGTTTCAGTTGAATCCCTAGTAGATTACAAATTTATATATATATATATATATATATCTTAATCCTTGCATGCATCGTACTGGTTCAAATGGGCTAGATACTTGCTATAACTTTTTTTTCAGTATACCAACTGGTATCGTACACACATAGGATGTTTAGCTTCCGGTGATTCTCACATTCATGTCCGAAATTATATCATTATAATCAAGATATATATATATATATATATATATATATATATATATATCATTTTAAAGAAAAAAGTGTTCATAAGTAATATATCACTTCTCCAAAGACAGAAGCCTTATTAGGAGATTATATAATGGAACGAATCAAATGAAGAATTTAAGCATGCCATAATATTGAGTTATTACTTATTGTGAGTCCAAAATAACATATCAAAATTCTATAATTCCTTCATAATTAGTTACTTTAAACCATTAGACTAATATATATATTTGTATTTTTTTGTCACAAAATATTATATATATTGATCCTTTTTGCGCGAAATATATATATTGATCTATTGTTTTTTTTTTGTCAACATTGATCTATTGTTTAAAAGTGGACAAAAGTGTATACAGTGTCATTATAATTTCCTATCAATTATTTTTTGGTCTCTAAAGTTTTTAATATATTAAATTCATAATTAACTAAAACTGGAAAATATAATTAGATTTAAAATTTTCGAGGAAAGTAATAACTTTGATAACTAACTTTTAAAGTGATATATAATCACAGTAGTACTTCCAACAGGTATAGTTTTCAAATATTTTCTACATATAACATATGAAACAACTGCAAAATCAACAGACGAGTGCCGCAGATTAATAATTATTCTAAGAAGATGAAGCAATATTAGTATTCATGAAAAAAATACGAAGAAACAGAACCGTGTAGCCATACTCATTCTGGAATTCGAGACGAGAGTGATGTTTCGACAATCTCTTTCTTCACTATTTTCATATAGTGCCTCTCTAAGCAAGCTTTTTGTACTTAGAACAAGGAAATATATATATATAACTTTTTTTTTTTGTGTGACCAAATCATGAGTTTTCTGTTTTTGTCCCACTTTTTCAATCATCATTCTACTGCAAAATGATGCTCTCTCACTTTAGTTTCCGCCTCTTTTATTCGTCTTCGTTTTTTGTTTTCATCATTAATTATTTTTTTATATTTCTACTATCTGTGAGTTTTTGAAAAAAAGTAACTATTGCGTCATTGACATGTTAGTTTTGATTGTTAAAAATTATTTAAATATATTATTTTGACTTTGTCCAATATCTTTTTTCTTTTTGCCACCATCCAACACTAAACTCTTCATTTTGCAGCTATAGAACTCTGCAATAATTACACATGAGTTTTTCAAAAAAAAAAAAACTACACATGAAGATTTACATTATGAATGTAATATACTAAACAACTTGTGGATATATAGATGTACGATGTTTTAACTGATCAAGTTAACTTTCTACGCGTCCTTAAGGAAACGGATAAAACTCCTTGTGCATTAACTTCGATCAGTTTTATCATCGGATATTCTGGTTTCGTCAAAGTGCCCGACGACTAATCTTGGAAGTGAGCCACATCCTTGTGTTTTCATACATTATCGTCAACGATAAGCTAAAGAATATCAAAGCTTTGGGTCTAAAACCTAACTACTTGTTCCTCCAACAGATTGCATGCATGATTCACTATACAGCTCATTTTTCGTAAAGGGGCTATTTAACCGCTGTAGTTATTGGACCATACGGCTAGCTAGTTGATGGCCAAACATTTGTCCTGAAAATATCCCTTCTAATATTTCTTCCTTTTGTCTTCTTCTTGTTTTTATAGCAATTGATCGTCCACCTCTTTGTCCATACTTTCATGTCGAATATATAATATTCCTCTAGGACCTTGAAAGAGGCAAGTCCTACTCTCATGAACATGGCTTCGAAGATAAAACCAAAGTCAACGTCAACGTCTCTCCAACTTGAAAGTTTTAAATGCTCAATCATTTGGAAGGCGGCGATTTTTTTGTACTTCCATTAGAAGCTATACAAAACATCACCGTGACTTTCTATGCACATAAACATAAAATATATATCATCTCTAATTTCAGCGCATTTTTTTTATAAGTTCATATTGTATACGTCAATGTATGTGTATTATAATCAATATTTTGTATTTATCACCATAGATCACAATTTGTATATAAAATTCAAATGAATATATAAAATTAATATAGTGTTTTGGCAATAATATTTATCACCATGGATCACAACTTGTAATGGTTTTGACAATCCTGCCGCCGTATCTTTTTTTTTTTGTGCAATCCTGCCGCCGTATCACAGTCTAAATTTAATCTTATGAATGTGTGTGTCAATTATAGACGGAACAAAACATATCACAACATATATGTCAAGTTATATAATTCAAGGGAAAACCAGTAAAATGTGAGGATTTCTTTTTAACGAATAAAATGCCAGGATAACTTCGATCGAAATACTAAAAAACTATAGTTTTATATATATATATCATTTTAAAAAAATGTAAATGATATACATAGGACAAACTCACATTTCAATTGAAACTCATTATAGTATATCATTCGTCACGTTATGATTAGATTGAGGTAAACTTCGCGATTTCTTCTGGTTACAACTTACAGCAAATATGTCAAATTAGACAGGTTGGATATACAAGGGATCGAGTGTTTTTTCGTTGTACCGATATTCTTCAATTATGCTAATGATTTTATAATTTATTAAGACTCGACTTAAGCTAGGAGCTTTGTATATATAATATATCGTTGTGTTCAGCTAATCATGATATTTTGTTTTTAAACAGTTCTCTTTCCTATAATACGACAATAATGAGAACGCATCTGTTATCATAATATACGTCTCGAAACACTTATTGTTTTCTCGTGTAGAAACATGCTAAAAAATAAACAAACAGTACGTTTGTCTTTTTTTCTTTACACGTTAGATAAACCTCATCAATTGAAGTATCTAAGAAAGCTTATAAGTTACATCTGGTAATTATTGAATTAATTAGTATCTATGTAAATTAGTTTTTTTTTTTTAGAACAGGGTTATGTAAATTAGAATATTAGTGGTTACGCGACCAAATTATTGCATAGTGGAAAAATTTATGGCTATTTTTTTTCCACCATCACTTTGCGTACTTAAATTGAACAACTCTTTTACATTCTCTGGACATCAAGGTCTCTTTTTTAAGATAAAAGTAGGAAAAATATAATGAAAACAAAAAAGTACCAATAATAAGTTTCTTTGTCAAACGAAAAAATATTAAAATTTCGTATTTTGGGGGGGACGAATAATTTTAGATTCGTACAATGCTTTCATGGAAATGAGCCTGTTATTGACCGATGGCTTCCCACTCTTTTTTTTTTTTTTTCCTTTGCTATATTAAAAATTCTGAATTTCAGGTCAGTTTTTTAAGGTTTGAAAATGATCCCTCAAATTTAATGTTAATGATATTTTTCGGATGTATAAATCATCCCTCAAACTTAGCAAATAATCACTCGAACTAGGATATTAATGAATCCCTTAACAATGGTCATTTAATCAACTGGAGTAACTGCGCTTAGTTAAGTTTTCTCCTTTTCGTTTTTATTATGTAATGGAGTACTTTTTTTTGTTTTCCAAAAAAAAAGTATTTTATATATTTAATAATACAACCCCAGCTTATTTTTGTCGGCTAATATAACTCCAGTTTTATCCATAACATCTCAAGGTATATATGTGATTTATAGTTTTCCACACACATAAACTTATTAAAATTGTTATTGTACCTTCCATTAGTATTGATACTTTTGAAATTTAAGTATAAGTATATATATACTAATTGAAGGTACAATACTAATTTAAATATGTTTATGTGTGTAGAAAAATCACATATATAATAAACAAAGATAGTACTATTTACACATTCAGAATACTGTTGAATCATGATCTCACACAGATCTAGTTTGTGGGTTTAAGAGAATATCAAAGAGCTAATAAAACCGAATAACGATTTTTATTGATTATTGCTGAACCTTGAAAAGGCTGCCTACGTATCCTTTCGGGATCAAGCCGATCGTAGTTTGTTTACAAGAGAATTATGATTTAGAGAGAAGTCGATTTCTCTTCGTGTTTTCAAATGTGTTTCTGTCTTTTCTGGGTAAAAACCCTCTTCTTTATATAGGAAGTCCTCGCCGACCTAATCCCTTGAGGATTAGGAAAAAGTCCAGATTCTTCGAGATTGTCTTTCCATATTCTTCGCGTCGGCGTGATTATCTTCCATAAAAATAAAAGGATAATCTTCGATAAAAAAGGATAATTTCTCTTTTAAACGAAAAATGAATTATCTATTAAACTTAACATTTATCCGAAGCGAATAAATGATAATATTTAATTGACGTCGAATAATAATTGATCGATAATTATTATTAACGAGTCGAGGTGAATTCATGTTGGGACTTGAAGAAAGTTGTTAAACCCGTATCCAACAAATACAATAATGCTTCTTTTTTTAGTTGTAGATATATTTCTTAAAAGTTATACTTTTCTCGCAGCCAATATATATGTCTTTATTTTGTATCTATCTATCTATCGAGAAAAAGTAATAATAATTTACGAGTTTCTCTATAGTATAAGTATTAACCACGGTTTTTTTTTCTATTTTGTAAGGGAGTCGAATAGTTTTTTTTACTAGGTTTTTAGTTCATCTCTTGGTTTTTCTATATATTGTGGTCCCATCAAATGTGTCAACTAATTCACCCAGCGATTATAAAACAAAAGTGTTACACCAGAAATCGCCAATCACTTTTTCTCTCAATTTATAATAATTTCTGTATCTTCTTCTTTCCTCTTCAACCTTATAGAACCTTCACAGCTCATAAAACTCTCTACACAATCTATAGCTTCTTGTTACTTCATTACTCTTATAAATCAATTGATACATATCCATATTACATATAAAGATGGGAAGACATTCATGTTGTTATAAGCAAAAGCTTAGGAAAGGTCTTTGGTCTCCTGAAGAAGATGAAAAACTTCTCAATTACATAACTAGACATGGTCATGGCTGTTGGAGCTCTGTCCCCAAACTCGCAGGTTTGGCTTCCATCATGTGCTCTTGTCTTCGAAAAGTTAAGAACTTGTATATATAATATATAATGTTTCTACATATGCATTGGTATGATCATATAGGTTTGCAGAGATGTGGAAAGAGTTGTAGGCTTAGATGGATAAATTATCTGAGACCAGACTTAAAGAGGGGAGCTTTCTCTCAAGATGAAGAAAGCTTGATCATTGAGCTCCATGCTGCGTTGGGCAACAGGTTAGCGACTTATACTAATTATGTAGAGCTTCTGTATTCGTTTTGAAATATATTTCACTCTTTGAATCCATTTTGAATTGTGTAGATGGTCTCAGATCGCAACTCGGTTACCAGGAAGAACAGATAACGAGATCAAAAACTTTTGGAACTCATGTCTTAAGAAGAAGCTGAGAAGAAAAGGCATTGATCCAACAACACATAAACCCCTAATAAGCGAACTTCAAACTCTTAACGTCATAGATCAGAAGCTGACGTCAATTAATACTTCAGAAGCAGCAAAGTCAACGACTTCGATAAACAACCCACATGATCAGTCGATGGTCGTCTTACCGCAACCAGGTCCGTGGTGGTTTCCGGCGACCACGACCGCCGCAAATCAAAGCGCTGCGTTTTGCTTCAGTTCAAGTACTACCCCAAGTGTTTCAGACCAGATCCTATCTTTGATCTCATCAATGTCCACGTCATCATCTCCGACACCAATGACTTCAAACTTCAATCTTGTTCCAAACAACTGGGAACTCAACTACTGCAGCAACACAGTTCCATCTCAGAGCAATAGTATCTACAGTGCTTTCTTTGGTAATCATTACACAGAAGCTAGCCAAATCATGAATAATAATAATAATAATCCAGTAGTGGATCATCATCATCATCAAGACATGAAGCCATGGGCATCGATGCTTCATTACACAGAACATAACCAAAGGTCAGAAACTGCTTTAGAAGCAGAAGTGAAGCCAGACATTGCCAAGTACTACTGGAGATCAACATCATCATCGTCATCACCAAATGAAAGCGCTGCGACATTAATACATGATGCTGAGGTGGAGTTGTACGGTAAAAATCTTCAAAAACTTAATAACATGGCGTTCGATCAGAGCCTTTAGATTATTTAACATGTGCTAGAGAGAGTCTAATCAGTATGTCTTCAGTTTCTATTCACATTCAAGGACCCGAGTTTATTTGATTGATAGATACATATATATATAATATTATGCATATGTGTCATGTGTGTAAGTATATATATGTCTTTTGGTCGTGTGAATTTTCTGCTCATGTATTTTTTTTTTTTTTTTGTGATAAGATGTAATTCCTTTCTTTTCCTCTTCTTGTCATGACTTTGACCTAAATAGAGATTTTCACGTTATTTTTACCTACATCTATACTATATTTACTTCAAAAGTGTTATTTTCAGATTATAAAAAAAAACACTTAAAAAATCAAATAACCTAGAAAGTAAAGTAAACATGTCCCGGTCGAGGTGGGTAGTGTTTTTTCTTGAAGGGTTAATACTAGATCCTAAGCTGGAGTGGAGACTTCTTCGGAAAAGTGATTCCGGACAACGAGATGCATGCGTGAACAAATGAACCCAAAGCCCCATAATATTTTTGTATTAAAATATAGAAACAAATGAACCCAAAGCCCACTAATATTTTTGTATTAAAATATAGAATATGAAATGATGTGTATCTCAAATATAATAGTATTCAGTTTTTGGCTATATCTAATTTTATTACATTGATACGGACCATATTACTTTTAAAGAAAATACGAATAGCGTTTTGAAGTTGACAGAATTCAAATTTTGATTTCAAATAAATAAAAACTAGTAAGAGTATGCCTTTGTGTAAAAGTTAGAAATTTATATATCATGAAATTACTATCTAAGTTATTATGTTTACTTTAAAGATGGAAGATTGTATCTTATGACAAAATTAATTACAAGAGGAATTAAATCGATTTGATAAATAATTTAATTGTTATTTGAAAACACCAACCAAAGAAAAAACTAATCAAATCTCAAAGGAGTTTATTTTTATTTTATTGTATTAAGTGAAAGAGACGTCATTAAAAAAATGTAATCAAACCTCAAAAAGAGTTTATACTTATTTTATTTTATAAAGTAAAAGAGACGTCACCAAAGATAATTTATCAGTTTTAATTAATAAGTTGTAGGAAAAAACATTATACTAGTTTTGTTGTCTGTCTTCAGAAATTGAAGTTAAGACCTGGTCTATCTCTTTCCCCACATATTCTCTAGATTTATCCGGTTGAACTATTGACACCAAATTATTATAAGCTAAAATCTGTGGTGAATGGGACAATTCATCTTAGAATGGAAGTCCATCGTTGTCACCTTTCGAGAGAGGTGTGCTTCACTTGTGAACAGTTCCCATACTCATTGTTTTTACTACTCAGACGTCGATTTCCCACAGTCTTGAAAATGACTTGTGAAAATTGGAAGATGTAATATATATTCAAAACCAGGAGAGAGCATGTATGTGAAAAGGCCAAATCGTGAGTTCAGAGTTTCCGTGCATGAAAGAATATACTAATTTACATCTTCTTGTTTCTTGAATGTTTTAACTAATTACTTTAATTAATATATTTTTATTAATTCGTAACTGGTTTTAAAATAACATTTTTTTTGTTTTTGAGACCGTCATTCATCGATCAGTTTACTAAAAAGAATGTTGATATACTAAAATGATTAAAGCAAAGGGTTTTTACAAGTCTCAGACTCTCAGTTTCTAATAAACCAACATAAACAATTACGAGTTTTACAAATCAGTTTAGATTTCGATTTATGGTCATCGTTTACCAAAAAAAAAAGAAAAAAAGTCATGCGCTTATAAGAAGGGACCCTTGATCTTTGTAAGGTGGTGAAATACGAAATTCGAAGGTGTGTTCTTCTTCAATTCAAAAAAAAAAAAAAAGAAGGTGTGTTCTTCTGACAATATCCCAATATAATTCACACGAGGGCAGCTTTTGAGTTGGTATTTTTTTTAATAGTGGACCAAAAGTCCTATGCTTGCAGAAGAAGGGACCCTTGTTGCTGACATAGTGTTGATAAAACTGGAAAAGCCATGCAAGAGATAAGAGCATTAATACTCATCGGCAAAATATTCACATACGGATTTCTAATTATGTTATTAAACTTTAACTATAGATCAAAATTAAACCACTAATAATAAAACATGTGGCAATAGAGTATCTCAAAAGATTTTCACAGTATTTCATTTGAGATATATTTTATCAACGGGATTTCACCTCTCTTTTCTTTTTCTTATTTTTATTTATTTATTTAAGAACTCTATCTAGATATTGCCGTTGAAGATGCTCTAACGAAAGCAAATAAATATTTAAAGAAAAACAAAAGCACATTTAAGATCTTATTATTAGTTAAGGCAAATCAGTTTAACCAGTTTAACTTGTCAGGTTTAGAAAATAAGAAATTTAAATAAGTGCGTTGATGATAATTTTGACATGCTTATGATCATAGACTTATTGGATGAGTATCGAGCCTGAAATTGATGTGACTCTGTGAGCAATTATATAGTTTTTCGTAAGCCAAAATCAAAAGAAGTGATGAAAGTGACTTACAAATATTGTCGGCTATTATTAGATAGACTGACGCCGATATGGCTTCTCTCTGTCTGATACCTATATTTTCGGTCCGACTTTATTAATTCTTCAAATTTTTTTTTTTTTTGAATGTTATGCTTTCTTCTAATTCTAATTCATTGACGATTCCGTCTATCTTTATATATTGATCAACGATTTTAGATACATGTACTGAATGAACTCATTACCGACAGTAAATAATGTTAATAAAACTATATATACTGCAAAATGTTGTTTTCCAATTTTTTTTTTTAAGTTTAAAGATGTTTAGAAGGAACTTCGATAGAAACATTCACTTATCATGACTATATGTATATACGTATGAAAATGCTAAAAAATAATGCTTTTTCTTTTCTCTTTTAAATAGTTTAAATGGTTTACAATCTACACAGGTGATCAAAAATCTCTCATTCACTGTTCTACCATTATAAAAAGAATTGTTGATTAGCAATGATTTTTAAAAAAATATATATATATCAAAAAAATATCGCAGTTACTATCAGGATAACTAGATAATCAACTTTAAGATTAAAGTTTTTTACTAAAAGTAAATGGATAAAAGCGATTTTTTTTTAAAAAAAAGATGAGAATTCAAATGCATACATTTTTTGTAAACAACTGATATACAAGATTTTTTTAGTAAGAAATTTCAAATCATTGTATATATATAAAAAGATGAGAATTCAAAAGCATGCATCTTTTTGTGGTAAACAACTGAATCAATCAGATTTTTTTAATAAGAAATTTCAAATAATATACGGATATTATCATTTGTTAGTATTTTATCAATTTCATATTTATTATGAATAGAGACAAACCGATGTCCTACAAAGCCAAAAATGACTACCAGTTTAATATCCCCGCCAAAGTTGATTGTCGAATATGAGTATATAAATACAAAGGATCCTCTAGATTTTTCAAAAACAAACGTTTACGAGTTGATCATTTGATTGCGAAGACTTATAAAAGGCATTTTTTATCCCTACACCTCATAATTTGCATGTGAGCCAAAATAATTGAGGCCCTACTTTAATCATAACTTTCATTTCTATATTACAGTCACAAATTATCACCATGGATCTATTGTTTTACTCGATCATTTTTTTTTCTTAAGTTTCTCAACTTGTCTCCTAAAATAAAAGACCATATTGTATATGTAACATATACTGACATATACATATATCGATATATATATATGGAGCCCTTTTTGTATCAGATTGTTCAAAACGATCGTTGTCGTTTAAATGTGGAGATAGCGATCGCGATAACGTAAACACAAAGTAGCTTATTGATAAAGACAACGATGTGGCGGTGTCAAGGCAATATTATAAAGTTGCATTATTAACCAGTCATGGGAACTTAATATTTAAAACGTGAGAGCACTATTTCTTATATAATAAAATAGCTGAAAAACATATCATGCGAAATCCAGTATCCGCTAAATTTTTATTTGTGAAATTTTTTTGGTTACAATACATTAACCAAAATATATCTTTAAATTGATCAAACTTGTTGAAAGATTTTCAAAAATGTATGGTATTTTATTAACATATATTATAGGCAAAATTTAAAAGTAATTCATACTGAAACGCCAAGCGAACAAAATGTGTGTTTGCATGTCTTTAATTATGAAAATATATAATTTAGTTAAAAACAAACTTAATTTTTTTGGTAAAAAAAAAACAAACTTAATTTCATTTGAATTGTTGACGAGAAAAAAAAATCATTTAGATAGTGTTGGTTATCAAGTGTCAACACTACTTTCAAAAATGATATTATGTTCAGGGTCGATCGGTCCAATATTCCAAGGGCCGCAGAGTAAAAAATATCAAATTAAAACAATTGACAAATGTGAACAAAAATACTTGAGTGTTGTGTCTGAAACAATTTGAAGAAATGGCCATCTTCAAGACCTGTCCAATATTAAGGGTCCTAGCTAGGAAAAAGAAAATCAAAAATATAATCACCAATATACACAAAAATATTTGAGTTTGAAATAATCAGAATAATTGTTCTATGTATGTTCAGAACGGGTATAATGGGAGTTTCTCCAAATCTGTTAATTCAAAATTAGGTGATTTTTGGTATAATGATGTTGATTGCAGAAGCAGCACGAAATAAGAGGAGTGTCCGTACCCCAAACGATTAACGAAATGGGAGGCGGTCCAAATGAAATACCCATAACATAAAAGCATGTTTTAGAATGAATTCCATTAACCAAACTAATATTGTCCAAGGCAAGAATTGTGATATCGGTCTAAGCTGCTCCTAAATCTGCCTTGATGAGAAACTGGAACTGGAAGAGCCACAAATGACCCAAGAGTAATGACTCCAGCCCTTGAAATGGACTTGATAAAGGTGTTTCGAGAAGATGAGCTCTCAGAGCTACAAGAGATTGAGAGTAAGTTTGCTTCGATCGTAGCCTCTATAGCCTGAAGAACTCTGCAAGTTTCAACTATCGTGCTTGAAACAGAGATACCAAATAATCGAGGACCTGAATACGTAAATAAAAGAACTGGGCCTAATTAGTCTAACCAATGGTCAAAGCAGAAACTCGTAAACATTCCTACATTCTATGAACTGAATCATGTAATGTTTTTAATTAAAATTTAGTTGTATGTGCTTTTTTCGTTTTTCATAATCTCTAGTTGCTGATTAATAATTATATTGGTTTATGTATAACTGTTTTGTCTCTCGTTCATTAACTGTTTTTTAGTAAAGGGTAACGTGAACTGACATTTTTAGAATAAAAGTATTTTTCAATGTAAAAGAAGAACGGGTGCATTTTTTATTCATTTTTTTTTATAACAGGGGCCATTAACTAGCAAAACAAAGGAGTGAAACAACGAACTCTAAAATTATGGTTTTACCATGCTTAAAAAGTAAAATTCAAGTATAGGCCTTATAATGTACGGAGTAGTATGTATTTTATGATCTATAATGTATGTATGGGCTTTTGACCTTCGCACCCTTGTGTCACCATCCACTTGGGCCAGAACCAGTGAAGTAAAAGGACAAGCCTTTCTCCATTACATTTCAATCTCGTTAGGAAAACTTATTTTCCTTTCCCCAAATGAGGAATTGGTACGTACGAAAAGGATACAATACAAAACAAGAATGTGAAAGAAATGAAACTTTTTTTTTCTTTCTTTCACTTGGACTTCGTATATGAAAAATAAAAAAAGAAGAAGAGAAGATCATTCATCTGAAGACCAGATTGTGGCAGCTCCTATCGCACGGATACGGACAATCTATTAGCTTCACTTCTGCTCTATCGAAATACCAGTCTCCAACCGCTATCGCCACCGCCTAACCTCAGTTTTAAAATGTTTTAATGAATCAGTTATATCCCAGAAACAATGTAAACGCAAAATGCATAAACTGATGTTTAAAACAATCGAGGGGGGATTCTCAAGGCAAACGAAACAAACATGAAGTGGTTTTACCTTTTTGTGGATAACAGGAGAATCATCGGCGAACCAAGTGTCTTGCCTTTCGGTTTGGCAATGAGCAAAACATGAGTTTATAAACAAACCGTTCTTTCTTGCATTCGAGAACCCGCTTACAGCTCTCAGCATCTGATTTCTAAACCCTGTTCAATAAAAAGCATGAGATAATTTTGAAAAAGAAAAAAAAAAAAAAGTTAGGAACTTTCGGATGGTTCGACCTTGCAAGAACCGAATCTGTGCTGGATTGCATCTTCCATGGTTTAATCTGCATTCATGCCAATAACCACTAGGGTCTGCCCTTGGTGGAGCAATACTGCTTTGAATCTGTTGTAGCAAATCAGTAAAAAAAACATATCAAATTACAAATGGTTACTTCCAATAATCTCAGTTAGCATAAAACATGAGAGTTTCAATCAACATGGAAGAAGAAGAAATGTGTCACCTGCCAAATATCATATGCTGCATTGACAATAAAAAGAGGGGTTTTTATCTGACTGATCAAGTTTTGAGGGAAGAAACACTGTCCCATATCAACGATAGAAGAGTTTACGAGTCAGCTTTTGCTCTTATATATATACAAAAGAGAAACGATTCGACTAAACGAGGAAGAGCTTACAGATGTTGGATTGAGATGGTTTGTGCACATATGTGGCAGATTGTTCCTCACTCCCTGCCAGATTTATTACCATAACAGCATAATTTGTAAAGTAAAAATCTTTTTTTTTTTTTCTTTCAAATCTATGAAGTTTATTTAAATGAAGATGAGGTAGTAAAACATCACACCTGCAACTGCACAACACCGTTATATAGGTTCCTAATGGTGTGGCCACCGGACACATCAGGCCTTCAATCACAGAAAACAAGCGGTTTCAGTAACAGACACAAAGCTGACTTTGAGTGGAAGAAAAGATTCATGAGAAGTAACTTACGTGTCCAAGAACAAGCCTGCATCGCTTAAGCACTTGATTTTGGTCGATCTTGAAAACAAGTTTCTGAATTCGTCACAGCGTAATATCACTGCTAGACCACCTGCAGAGCATCCAGATAGAAGTGCCTGAAAAGTATTGAACAAGTTAATAAAAACGGTTTAAACAATGTAAAGAGACATAAAGCAAGGAAGGACATAGTGAAAACACCTGTTTGGCATTTCGCATTCCCTTTGCTTTCAAATCGTCCATTGCTGCTCTCCAGATCCGCTCTCCTCTAAACTGAAGCCGTGCAGCCTGAAGCAGAGAATGAAAAGAATAACAACACAAAACCCCAAAACTTAGAATCTTAAAATCAAGAAGATGGAATGTATCATCTCTAAGGTAAAGTTCCACGCTTCTTAAAACAAACCTTGTTCTGACTATCGCCACTGAAGGAACCACCATCGCAGTAACGAAGCTTGACTCTATTCCAGTTGAAAAAATCTGAATGACATTACGAGAAAAGGTTAAAAAGATAGTGATAGTTGTTTCTTACAAGATTTTGACTGACAATTAAAAAGCCTGAAGACAAGAAAAGACCTGGATTTTCTTGAGCTTTATTGCTAAGTATTCCTGTAAACTGTATCTGTTTCTCCATATAGTTAGAGGATCCACGACGACTCTTCTTTCGGTATACACAGTTCCTAATGTTGTCACACCATCCTCCTCCCTTTTCCACATTTTCAGTTTCAACACACATTCATATTTTTGTAACTAAAATAAGACTCAAAAACCATAAGCTTTATCTATTTTGTATATCGTAAAACAAATCTTCTTTGCTAACCTCTAATTGAATTAGCCAGCTATTAGCTCCGGATCCATGTCCACGATGTAAGTGATATCCAGGCAATGTTCCATCCAAACAAACTGTAATTAAAGACACAAACAAGATTTCTTGTTCACAGATCTTAGATTCAAAACACTGTTCTGTTTTTAACTTTTCTTTCTTCCGGGATGTTTTATAGCCATATTTCAAATGCACATACATAATGTGCCTCACATTCCAAAATCATAAAAGTAACTTTCTTTAAAATGCAACTATCCTTAGATAGATTTCTGTCATACAAAACTTTGCTTAAATCTGAAAATGTCATTGGACGAATATGATAAACAAACCAAAACAATGTGTGTAAATGAATACAAGTAAAGCAGAAAGAGAGTGTACCAGCTCCTTTGGCACCAGCTCCTCTGATAAGTGTGAGGCCGACCATTAATGGGTTGAAATAGGAGCTAGATTTGGAGAAACCATACTCTAACTCCTCAATGCGATCTAATTCTGTGACATTGAACTCTAGATACCCATTTGCCTCAGTCCCCAGAATCAGTCCTGTCACCACAACCCCTAACAAGAAAAGCTTCCTCATTTCTACTACTCTTTCCTTCTAAGAGTCGCAAATGCTTGTAAAAGGAAAAAGGAACAGGCTTTAGATGGAGTTCAGACAAATGCAAGAACTTGCATGTGTTAGTGAAAGAATAGAATCGATCTCTGTTTCAGCTTTTAATGAGGAAGCAGAAGAAAAAGACAGACCAGAGCAGTGGAGAAGTGAGTGAAGAAGACTGTTTAAAATATATAAAAAAAAAAAAAACAAGAAAAGATTTCATGGCTGGATTCACGTTTGGAATCTCATTACCTTGGTTTTCTTAATTAATTGATTATACTAATAAAAAGTTATAATTAATAATCGTATATTTTTCACAAAGTGAAATAAAATAATCGTGGTTAAGACAGGGAGACCATCTTTTTGCTTACTAGATGTTGGTTCATACTTGAAACACACACATCATCAAACATAACATGAAACCATACAAATAAGTACGATTAATCTCTATATATAATTAGAAATTGACTTGCACCACCTAATTTGAGTCTAAGAAAAAAATGAAATGAGAAAATGATATCTGTTGGACTCGAACTCGGGTAAAGAGAGTATTAAACATACACCTATAACCACTGGACCATGTTGTTTTGTTGACAATATTTACCGGAACAAATATCTAAACAATATTATGACTCCCACCAAAGAATATTTAACAAAACAGATTTGATAGACCGCTAGGCCCAGACCCACCGCCCGACTAACGCCTAGCGAGTTCCCAAACCTGGATTAACACTAACAAAAAATACTTTTGTTAAACAAATTGATGAGAAATGAATAAAGAATTCGAACAATAATACTTTCCGATAACATTAATAAAAAACTATTCGATTACAAATCAAGGTTTACTTTAATTTTAGATTTAGCAACTTTTTTATATATAAAATACAATAAGTGTATAATATTTAATAATGGTCTTTAATCCGAATAAAAAGATAGAATTGATCCATTTTAAACTGATTAAAATGTCATACAATAATAATTATAATATCCAAAGGTTTTCAATGGAGAAGTATTTTTCATCAAAAGACAATTCATGAGTTTTTTTATATAAAAATAGAATTCATGAGAACGTCTATAATCACATAAACAGTTTCAATATTTGAATGTAAAATATAGTTTGTATGAGTAAAATTTGCAATAAAATTTTTTATGAAATATATTTCTAGCCATGAAGAAGTGAAAAACTATATCTTGCAATCCTCAGCAGTTAATCTTATATTGACACTAAAACGTGAAATAGTTAAAAAATGAAAAAATTATCATTAGCTAAATAAAATCAAAGAAAAATTAATATTAATATATTGATACAAATAAACACATAAAATAAAAATAATTATTACCTAACTATATAAATTAGATTATATATTCAACAAAAAAAAGACAAACATATACCCCATGCAAAAAGGAAGAAAAGAGAAGCCATTATGGTTAGACATCATCTAGGTTCTGAGAGGTGTTCGGATACTAGATAAGGAACTATCACCTACATATTACAAATAAGATAATAAGATATCAACACGAAAAAATGACGCGTAACCAATGGATGTGAAAACGCAAAAGAATGTAAAAAGAATATCACAGATTAATTCGCCGGTTTGTCTGAGACAAATAATGTATTCTTAAAATATACATAACAGACAAATAAATATTAAAATATTCTGCATTGCGTAATTTTATTGAAACTATATATAATACGAAAGAAATAAATATATAACCAATGGAATACTACTCCGCGCATGCGCAGAGTTAGCAGCTCTACTAGTAACTTTAATTTTAAGTTATTTTCTAGATCATGCGTTGAAAGGTACTACTATTTAGACCATCCACATTGGTTTTTATATTCAACACCCTACTTTTTTACTTTTAACATTCCACATCATATTATCTCTACTCCACCTAATAATTCAACACTCTTTCAATTTTTATACTCTACAATGGTTTTGTTTAATAAAATTCAACACCTTACCCCACCAATTATTATTTCATATTTTTATTTTCTATTCTAATTTGGTGCAAACCCATAAATTGGTATATTTTGAGATTGGTTGGAAAATGGATTTTGAACTTGATAGTTGTTGGGATTTTGGTAGTTAAAAGGAAAATTAGTAGAATTTTGGGTGTTATTGGGATTATGATTGGGATTTTGGTAGTTATAAGGAAAATTAGAAGAATTTTGGGTGTTATTGGGATTATGATTGGGATTTTGGTAGTTATAAGGAAAATTAGAAGAATTTTGGGTGTTATTAGGATTATTATTGGGATCCATGAAAAAAAAATTAAGAACAAAACAAGAGTTGATTGGAAGATGATATAAAAATCTAGTGAAAATTTACGTTTTTTTTTCTGTGTCCAAATGAAATGATACTAGTCTCTATTTATAGATCAGAAAAAATGATGAATTTTGGTATAATTTTTATTTTGTAAAAAAATAGTTTATCATACAATAATTGAGCATGAATAATTGAGAGGAAATAAAAACAACTAAAAATATCAATAGCCAATAGGATTTGAGCATATTTTAATCATTTTTTTTTGTGCACCAACGAATGATGCTATTTCACGTGCTCACGTCTCCTCACTTTCTCACATACTCTCACAAATCGCCACGTGTCACTGGAGGTCCTATTTTTTTTTCGTTTTGAACTCAAATTAATCCCCTGTATTTATCACTAAATTCAACAACCTCTTTGTGAAGTTTCAACTTTTGAATTTTTTTTTCAACCGGCTCAATGTGGATGGTCTTACACAACTAATAGCTTTAATTTGTGTAATCTGTCTATGATTTTTTTTTCCCCACCACACCTAACTATCTATCTGTCTTGATGGTTTTCAAGAAGCACTACAAAATCATGAGCGATAATTACGGAATTGGTAATCATGTAACGCCATTAACTCAGTTATATCTTAAAAACATTCTTTAAGATTTCAAACATACTAGCATTGTTTTGATTATGTCTGAAGTAATCAAGGATGTCAAAGTAACACACAAAAACCCTTACCCCTATTTTGTCAAAGAGTGGCATATAAATTTCAGAATAAAGAAATTCAAAATTATTTTCTTTGCGTCAAAAGATCCTTCACAGTAAGATAGATCTCTTGATTTTGAATTTCTAAATTATTAAGTGTAGGCCAAAATAAGTCCAAAACTCTTTGAATAACCAAGAAAATGCCATAATTTTGTGGAAAAAAAAAAGCAAAATGATAATCCAAATGTCTTATTGTAGAATCGATTTGTAACTATATGGCTGGGAGAGAAAGAGGAAGAGAGTGGTGGGGCTATTTATAAATCCGATGCACATGTTACGCTATCACAAAACAAACAGTCCCAGACGCTACGGTGCTATCGTCCACTTAACTCTGTTTCTTTTTATTTTTGTAAGAAGGACCTTTGTTTCAATTTTATCTGCGTATGAACTCCAATCACTGGGATTTGTCAACATTTTCCACCTTCATTTAATAGTTCATATGTAGTTGTACGCTTCTTTTTCTTTCTTTTCTCGTTTCTAATATTTTTACCCCGATCACTTAAGACTGTTTTGTTTCTCCTTTTTTTTTTTACATGATTCTGAATAGTTTTTTTGTTTGTGGATCGATCAAGTGTATATAATTTAGTGGCGTTTTGGAACCTTGTATCACTAGCTAGTTTAAACATTGATTGGGAAGAGAGTCCATTTTTTAATTTGGCCTGAAACTTCATTAGAAAAGGTTTGAGGATATAATTGTGAATTATGGTAATACGAAGGGCACCGTTATTCCATTGTATATTTCCGTGTGGGGGTAATTAATATGTACGTTTCTCCATAAAATCGTGTCGGTGTGAGTGTAGAGCGTACAAATAATTAAAATGATCACGTACCTCTACCGTTTCTTAACACTGCTATATACACACTACGATTATATTCCTTCTCCATAATAAATAAGGTAGTAACCCGCACCATGCACGAAGTAAAATATTTATATAAATATTAATTAAATATAATTTTATAGTCATTTATATAGATATATAATGTGATTTCAACATTTTCAAAATCTTTTAAAATTGTATATTAATAAATGCAAAACAATTAAATCATATATAGGATAACATTGTTAAAAATCAGTTATTTTTCTATCATTATTGATCAAGTAAAAAATTATGACATATTATTTATATCTGAATTTATTTCTAAATTGATGTGAATAAGTATAAATTCAACTATTATATGTTTATTTAATTAAATGTGTGGTTACTTATTTTAATCTATATTATTAATTAAGTTTAGAAACAGAATAATTTTTAATTACCATAATTTTATTACTGATTGGTATCAATAAAAATCAAATATTTTATGTTGATTTATTTTAGAAAATTTGAATTATGTTTAAATACAATGAAATTTATTATAGCTGTAGTTATATACTATAATAAATATATCTGATAATCATGGTAAGTTGATATAAATTAGTGATTTTTATTTATATATTAAAATTGCTTGTAAGTTGCTTTTAAGAAAAATAATATATACTTTTTATTATATTATAATCTTTAAGATTATAATATAATATTAATAAAGTAAAAGTATTTATAAGTTTTATATTAAATAAAGATTAAAGAATTATAAATATATATAATATAAGATTATGTAAATAAATTATTATGAGGTGATATAGTTATTATTGTAATTCATAAATATAAGTTAAAATGAATAACTATACTGAAATATAATATATTTTTTCAAGTAAAAGTTGTTTAATAAACATGATATATATTAATATAAAATTATTTGATTATATTGGTCAAATACATAATTAACGTTATATATTTTATGAATGAATAAATAACATGTATTTTAATTAGAGTCTATGAGATATATCATAGTTTTGATTATGTAATAGTGATAATTAATATAAGTGATCAAATCATATAATAGCATTATATGTAATTAATATAAGTAAAGATGGCATTCTTGTAATAAACACATGAAGTAAATGTTAGTCTTTTAAAAAAGTTCCTCAAATAATGTATAGGGGATAATCTTTAAGATTATAATATAATATTAATAAAGTAAAAGTATTTATAAGTTTTATATTAAATAAAGATTAAAGAATTATAAATATATATAATATAAGATTATGTAAATAAATTATTATGAGGTGATATAGTTATTATTGTAATTCATAAATATAAGTTAATATGAATAACTATACTGAAATATAATATATTTTTTCAAGTAAAAGTTATTTAATAAACATGATATATATATTAATATAAAATTATTTGATTATATTGGTTAAATACATAATTAAAGTTATATATTTTATGAATGAATAAATAACATGTATTTTAATTAGAGTCTATGAGATATATCATAGTTTTGATTATCTAATAGTGATAATTAATATAAGTGATCAAATCATATAATAGCATTATATGTAATTAATATAAGTAAGGATGACACTCTTGTAATAAACACATGAAGTAAAGGTTAGTCTTTTAAAAAGATCCTCAAATATATATAAGGGATTAATAAAGTAGACATTATTAGAGATCGATCACGTAGCACCACCGTTGCTTTCTTTGGTTTTTACTCCCTCTCCCATACGATTCCCATGCACGAATAATGAAACGTCCCGTTTTTTTAATTATTTTGGCAACTCAAGTACATCTTCGTTTGCTCCATCTCCATACGGTTTTTTTAATTAAAGGACCCTTCACATGAAAATATATCTCTTTTTATTCGAATATTTACATTTTTTTTCCAAAATAAGTCCAAAACTCTGACGAGTGAGAAGTGACAATGCCTGAGCGGCTGGGCGATATCCCATGGGCCTTAACCGAACCAGCAACTAAAAGTCTGAAACCGAACCAAAAAAATAAAGTAACTGTGGAAAATAGCCTATGGGCCTTAACATATTGATGAGCTCATTTGTGTTAACAGGCCTGGCAACACCAACACCAAATGGATTTAACAAATAGAGCCCACACACACGTGTCGAGGAGGCGGGAAAACAAAGAATCATCGGCGCCGGAGAGACCCAAAAGTCCCCTGAGACTGAGAGAGAGAGAGAAACCTTCGCTCGCTAATTCGCTGTCATCGCCATGGGTATCAAGGTCTGATGGGTTTACTATGAACGAAAGATTACCTCTTTTTTTTTTTTCAATAATTCGATCTAAATGTTTGTGTTTTGTTTTGGGGATGGAAATGTATAATTTTTGTTTTAGGGTTTAACGAAGCTTTTAGCCGACAATGCGCCTAATGCCATGAAAGAGCAGAAACTCGAGAGCTATTTCGGTCGAAAAATCGCCGTCGATGCTAGCATGAGCATTTACCAGTTCCTTGTTCGTTCCTTTATTCCTTTCTTATTTCCCCACTAATCACTCAAAGAGTGTACCTTTCTGTAAATTGAGTACTGAGAATCGATGATGACGTAGATTGTGGTGGGGAGAACTGGGACTGAAATGCTCACGAATGAAGCTGGCGAAGTCACTAGGTTACAATTCACTTTCACTCTTTCCGTATTTGTAGCGATTTGGATCTTTCGATCTCATGCGTTTGCGTCTTTTTAGCATTTGTTATCTAATACGAAGTGTTAATGTCGTGTCTTTGTTTTTGTTTGCGTCTAGCCATTTGCAAGGGATGTTTAATCGAACGATTCGTCTTCTCGAAGCTGGGATTAAGCCTGTGTAACCTTCTTCTCCCACTTTCTTTTCTTTACTTCCTTCTGTTGCTAGTGCCGCTGAAGTTTGGCTTTTACTATTACTTTTGCTAAGTTAGTTCTAAATGTTTTCCACAGCTATGTTTTCGATGGAAAGCCCCCGGAGTTAAAGAGACAAGAACTAGCGAAACGGTATATATTGTTACTATCTCGGATGCTGCTCACATTGATGTTAACATGAGTTTCTTAGCTGTTGTTCATTATGGTTTATCCATTCTACTCTTGATTCAGTTACTCCAAGAGAGCCGATGCAACTGCTGATTTGACTGGTGCAATTGAGGTTGGTCGCTCGTACTTGCCTTTCGAGTTACTTCTTTGACTACCGAAAGAGCATAACTTAAGAAGCTATTTCATGCTGACAGGCAGGAAACAAGGAGGACATTGAAAAGTACAGCAAACGAACTGTGAAGGTAGTTTATTCTTTTTGATCCACGAATCGTTCGACTCCTTAGCTTTTATACCATCCACTTCAAAAGCACCACTTCAAAAGCAATTGAATCTAGTACTCTTATTTATACCTGTATAATCTCCCACTCTCCAGGTGACAAAACAGCACAATGACGACTGCAAAAGACTCTTAAGACTCATGGGGGTGCCCGTTGTTGAGGTACTTCTGTGCAGATGCCTCAGAGCCGAGATCTCTGCTACTAATTCTGTCTTTCTTCGTAATAGTAGAAATCGCTAATTTTATGAAAGAGAGACTGATGCACTTTTTACATACAGGCCACTTCCGAAGCAGAAGCACAGTGTGCTGCACTTTGCAAATCAGGAAAGGTTTGTATTCTTTTCTCTGTTCTTTTTTTGCGGGTGTTTTACTGACTGTCTAGAGTGACCCGTGTCAAAGTGGAGGTTTTACAAGGTATATCTGCTGCAATGTTTCCTTATGATATGCTTCTATCTGTTTAGGTGTATGGTGTGGCTTCTGAAGATATGGATTCCTTAACTTTTGGAGCTCCTAAGTTTCTTCGCCACCTGATGGATCCTAGCTCCAGAAAGATCCCTGTCATGGAATTTGACATTGCTAAGGTATCCCTCGGCCCTCATACACACTACATCTTAATGAGATCATCTCTGATCTTGCGGTCTCGTTTCAGATTTTAGAAGAGCTTCAACTTACCATGGATCAGTTCATCGACTTGTGCATATTGTCGGGATGTGACTATTGTGACAGCATCCGAGGTATCGAGAGATTTTTATTTTTATCTCTTTATATCTTTCAACCGTGGTTTTTTTCTCTCTGTTAAATGTAGAAAGCAGGTTAGAAACTACCACTCATTTCGTGCCTCAGGTATCGGTGGGCTGACTGCCCTAAAGCTCATTCGCCAGCATGGATCTATTGAGAATATACTCGAAAATATAAACAAAGAAAGGTTCAACTCTTCTTAATTATCAATGAGTAATTTGATTTGTTGACGAGATACGGACTTTATAATATAAGAGTTCATACCAACCAATATAAGTGAAGGTTATAACTTGGGAATGTAGTCTAGTTGGCTGCACGTTACCTATTTCTTTTGCTGAAAACATTTCTATCCGCGATGCATTACCATAAGTCCATAACCACGTCTCAAAGAAACATTTTTCCGTCAATTTGTCGTAACTAAACTAATCCATCATGTTACCTTTGTTGAGTTTTTTACCTTTAACATCTGTTTTTCGAAGAAACAATAGCCACACTTCGTTATGGACTTTTTCCGAATTTGGTATTTTATGTAGGTATCAAATACCCGAGGAATGGCCGTATAATGAAGCTCGTAGACTTTTCAAAGAACCTGATGTCTTAACCGATGAGGAGCAGCTTGATCTCAAGTGGACCTCTCCAGATGAAGAGGTAGAAACCTACTTCTCCCATTTTCTGCTCCACCCATTATTTGGGTTCTTTGGGACATTTTCTTAGTTACCTCTATTTTTTCTCCTTTGCCAGGGTATAGTTCAATTTTTGGTGAATGAAAATGGATTCAACATAGACAGGGTAACGAAGGTATGTTACCATACTTTGTCTTTGTATTGCCATATAGGTGCAACTTTTATTCTGACTAGGATTATCTGATTTTTATAGGCTGTAGAGAAAATCAAATCTGCAAAGAACAAGTCATCCCAGGGAAGGTTTGCGCCTTTCGAACAAAGTAGTGGTGATTTAAGCGTGCACATCTCCTTCCACTCATTTCTTTTATAAACATTTCGCAGGCTGGAGTCATTTTTCAAGCCAGTCGCAAACTCATCCGTGCCTGCTAAGAGAAAGGTTTGTCTCTCACAATTTTATATATGGTTTCAATCCATTAGGTTCTTAAGCTCTTTTCTTTCTACATGAACATGAATATGTACGCCATATCATCGAGTGCAAAATAAACACGAGTTAGTACATTAATTAGTAACTCAAACGTTTTCCAAGCGGATGATAAGTCCATGCTCCGATTCTTGGTTCTTGAAGCATTGGTTTTATCCATGCTCTCTGGCTGCATCTTGGGACTATGAATTCACTGTGTCCATGTTCATGTGCTAGCTGCCACAAACTCTTGACACATGTCCACAAGTGGGTTGAAATATATCTGCGCTTTACACACTTTGGGTAAACTTTATATTCCTAGTCGTCTCTGAGGTGATTCCTCAATGTACTGGATCACAGGGTACCAAATGCTTACTCCGGCAGTATAAACCAGCTAGCAACAATAAAGTGTCCTCTCTGCATGCTTTTGGATGGAACACTTCCAATAACATTGTTAGCCTTAGGCCCTTCTCTCTATCCCTGGGTTCCAACCTTTCTGTTCAAATGGCTGGAGCTGGCATAGGCACAAGAATCTAAATATCACGGTGAACATTTAAAATCAATCTGCCATAATTTCTGTAGTTCGACTTAGCTATATGTTTACCATACGGCTTTGAGCTGGAAACAATCTTACATAGACTAAGCGCCTCCATTCTTAAGATTTCTGGGATCAGTAGAGCACTCTAGTTTGTGTTTCACATGCTTCTAGATATACATCGATCCATTTGGTGCTTACACACTGTTTTGTACTTGGTTATAGGAAATCCCGGAGAGTAACACTAAAGGAGCAACAAATAAGAAAACCAAGGGAGGTGGTGGAAGGAAGAAAAAGTAAATCACAGTCCAAGTTTTAACAAGGTTGTATAAGTTAGTACGTTTTCTGCTGCAAAGATCTGGGGAGAAGATCAATAAACTGTGATGGTTGTCCTAGGTCTAAGTAGTTTGTTTTCTTTTTTTGCTTTTCTCTGTTTCCGTAAGCGTTGTTAGACTCTGCTTTGTCAGTGGTAGAAAATGTAGTCAGGGTTGGACTTCGTTTGCATCATTATGGTTTATGTGAAGGTATGATCATGAATTTGTCTTTGGACAAGGAAAAAGCTTTGTGCTTGTGTATTCGCGTGCTAATATCAAAACTCGGTGCTATGTAAAAAAAAGCAAGACTCCATGTTAAATTACGTATTATAATGATATTAACACCTGGTTCAGAAAACAGGAGAGTTGCCAATAACAAAGATTCATCACAATATTAAAAAAAAAAAATCAAATATGAAACATACATAAGAAATTGTCTCGACTACAAATAGCAGGATTATACATGAAAGCTAAGAGGATTCAAACAATGGTGCAGCCGCTTCCGCTATCATAGGTACTAACCGTTACCATGTCACAGGTGTTGTAGTATGGAAGGCAAGGCTTACAACACTCTGGTTTGGTTTCTTTTTTGGGTCCTGGAGGTTTCGGTGGTCCGATGTTGACTACTACTGGTTTCTGTTTGATCTTCCTAAGCTTTTCTGCAACGCAGACCGGATCCATGGTACCCACCACAGTAAGCAAGCTCTTCTCTTCATCCAGTACAACCTGATTCACACCTGTATTCAATATCTCTTTAATCTTTCCATTGCATCTCTCATATATCTGAGGATTTGGTAACACGTTTTTTTCTTTTCTTTTATATCATACCTTCTAGCTCTGCGACAGCCTGCATGATTGCATTTTTGCATTTCCCACAGTTGATGTCCACTTTCATCTCGACTTTCTGCACAAAAAAACCGAATGAGTCATGAAAAGAAAAAATCTAGATAGTCTATAATATTAGTAGTATGAGCATGGTTTTTTACCTTAACCGTCATGATGGAGATTAATTGGGAAGAATATGGATTATGGAACTTAGATATGAATGGAGGAGAGGGAGATTAGAAACATATAAAGAGAGAGATGGATGGATGAAGCAGAAGCAGTCGAGTTTTGTCTCTTATTGTTCTCATTTCTGAACATCTTCCTTTTAATATAAGTATCGTGTTTGCAACGGTTTGAGGACCGACTTGACTTCGATTAAGTCTTTTAATCCCAAGCTTTTTTTCTGCGTCAACGAACTCACTGTAGCTACTATATACGCAGCTCTCTATACGTATGTGGTATGTGTTTCTACATATAAATTATTGGTATATTTACATTTGAATTATTGAATTATAGTTTTCTTGGTGGCATTTACCTGGTTGATATATAACATCTAATATGGACTCAACTTGAAGCTGGGATTTTGTTCAAGAGGGAATTTGTTAGTCTCTCAAGTCTTATCTAGTTGTAATTGACCCTTTTATCTTATACTTCCCTTATTAACATATTATTATGTTATGCACTTGACAATGACATTTTAGCAGACAATCTCTGTCGGCCTTTATCACATCCCGGTTCAATTTGGATCAGGCATACATAAACCTTCTGAAAACCGGACCGTGATTCAGCAGATTTCCCCAGTTTGGTTATTAAGGTATATCGATCAGTTTGGATTCAGTTAACCAAAACAAGAACTTGGTGAGTTATTATTATAACGAAACAACCAGCCAACTATTTTTAAATGCAAATTATCATTTGGGTTTGGTGATTTGGACTTTAGTAATTACCAGGAAGACAAGTTATTTTAGGTGAGTTTCCTCGTACGGTACTAACTACAAACCTAAAAGATGTTAGATTAGATGTCTCTATTCTCAAATAAATAACCCTGTTAATCACAACCGCCCTAATTATTAACTAACAATTAATCCCTAAAACCTAATCTTGTCTATATTAAGGCGTAGCCCCACCTTTCACAATTAGCCTAATAATAAACCATAAATAGCCTCTCGATATTTATAAAAGAAGGGCCCAATTTTAAAGCTTTTCTATTCGTTAATTGATTTTATACTTGTAAATTCATCAAGAACAAACTCTTTTCAGAAAATAAAAAACAATAACAACGATAATGGCGTCTACTGCGACCCTTATTGTTGTTGTTGTTACCATGTTGGTCTCAGCCGTGGCCATAGCAGAATCCAACATGCTTCAAGATTTTTGTGTTGCTGATTTGTCCAATGGTATTTACTTCAATTATAGATTTTGTTCCCATTACTTTTGTTTTATATATGTTTTTTTAAAGTCTCGTGATTACGTCTCGAGACAGTTTTCTAGTGTTTCAATTTCCACAGCATATTATAAATTTTCCCTACCTAACTTGAAATTATATTACTATTGACTATTGAGAATATAGCACCTTGAAACCAACCGTGACAATTTGAAACGAAATGAGATTATTGTTTCGTTTTGCGAGACACCACTTGGAATTCTGGTCATCTGACTAAGTTGAGATGAAATTACATAGGAATAGAGGATGAAATCTTTAGAGTTGATGAATGTGTTTAGTTGTTATAGCATTTCTTCAAGAGCCTCCTATCTGGATTCATTTTGATCGCTACATTGTTGTTTATTATTACAAATTTGTTTTTTTCTTTCTTTTTTCTCAACGTTTTTGAAAAGTTAGAGCATCATTATTGGGAGGTTCTACACTAGAATCTCTAGAAAAAAAAATAATATAAAATAATATAAAATATTTTATGTTATCTTTTTTTCTAGAGATTCTAGTGTAGAACCTCCCAGTAATGATGCTCTTAGTATATTTGTATCTTAAAAAGTTAGTTTCTTAGTTGTTACATTTGACATAACAAATTCAATAAATGACGCAAAAGTTAGGTGTGGAAAACATATGAATGAATCTTCCAAACATTCTTTTCCAACAACATCAATTTATATTCAAAGTTATTGTCATAATCCTTTTTTTTCTTTTCAATTTTGTTAAGAGCTTCCAAAAAAAAAAAAAAAAATCCTTTGTAACATTTTCTCTTTTGATTTTTGACAAATGAAGCGGTCAAGGTCAACGGATACACTTGCAAGGAGTCAACACAAGTAGCACCGGAAGACTTCTACTTCCAAGGTTTAGCCTCCGCCGCGGCCACCGCAAACAGCAGCACCGGGACCGTCGTGACAGGAGCCACCGTGGAGAAGATACCAGGACTCAACACTCTCGGCCTCTCCATGTCCCGCATCGATTACGCACCAAACGCCCTAAACCCACCGCACGTGCACCCACGTGCTTCCGAGATCGTCTTCGTCCTTGAGGGTCAGCTCTACGTCGGCTTCGTCACAACCGCCGGGAAACTCGTCGCCAAATACATTAACAAAGGAGAAATTTTCGTTTTCCCCAAGGGACTTCTTCATTTCCAGAAGAACATTGCTAATGCGGCTCCAGCTTCTGTTATCGCAGCTTTCGATAGCCAATTCCCCGGCACACAATCACTCGTCTCTTCTCTCTTTGGAGGTCTTCCCGAAGACATTCTTGCCAAGTCATTCCACTTCAAACCCAAACAGGTTAAGAGGATCAAGTCCAGATACCAACCCAAGAAATGAGACAAAGAGACGAACACAATCTTTTTCTTCTTCTTATTTGTTGGCTCTCAATTGTAAACATTAAGCAAAGAAGAAAGACAAAGTTTGCAACTTTAAACTAAAAGTAAAGATGGTTTCCTTGTCTTAATAACAGAGCCTAAAGAGAAAAATCTCAACACAACTTCATAAAATGGGGAAAAAATCAAGAACAGTTTTCTTTTGTCTTTTTGCTGTGTGCCTCCTTCAATTAGCTGATAATGGCTGGTGTTGCCTTCCATCTGGAATTGAGAACAACACAATCGGCTTAGAAGATTTGACAAATGGGACATCACATCTGAAATAGCCTTTCCTCTCAAGCTGAATCACATCTCCACGCTGCAGATTCCTCATATTCGAATCACCAAGTGCCAATGTTTCCTTCTTCGTGTAAGGATTCACAAAAGTAGCAACCTCATCATCTTCCTCCAGCTGTGTGTTGCAGCAAACCATAAAAAAAAGATATCAGTGATTTTGAGAGAGAAAACAACGTAGAAATGGCATCAAACCGGCTTTTACCTTCTTCTTGGTGATTAAATAATCGAAATCTGTTAATGTGAGCTTGACCAATTCATTAGTCTCGGGAAGCCATGTGAGCTTCAGCTTTGTAGTCTTCACAGATCCTTGGAGATTCAGAACGCCAGATAAAGCCGTGACACGACCATCCTCGTCCTTCGTGATTTCCTTTACGATGGCGTTTCCCCAGTCCATCAAGGTTACTTCCTCATTAACAGAGATGGCATTCGCATCAGCTTCCTCGATCCAAATACTCTTAGTGAAAGTGGTCGCCTTTTCTCCAGCACCTTCAAACTTCTTGTGCTTCGGTATCAGACGGACAAACGGCTCATCAGGACCGTCCGTTAAGGTCAACAGTACACGCCGCTCTTCAATCACAGCCGTATGTCTGGGACACACAGGATCAATTATCTTCTTATTAATAGACCAGAGTTTGTCCCATTCCATCAAATTTAGATTCTTCGAAGCACCCTGGATACATAAGCGAATTATATTACAGAACATACGAAAGAGACGAACAACAACGAGAGAGAAAGCTTTCTACCTGCTCGAGAATGAATTGAATCAGTGCCTCGATTTTCAAACCTCTGCGAACAATTCCTTGGACTGTCGGGAAGCGAGGATCATCCCACCCGCCGACCAATCCCTGCTGGACAAACCAGAGAAGCTTGCGCTTACTGAGAAGAGTGTAAACCAGATTCAACCGGCTGAATTCGTAAATCTCAACTCTTCGCATTCCCATGTCCTCCAGAACTTTATAGTACTGAGCATTACGGTCATGATACTCACTAGACCGAAGGGCATGCGTTATACCTTCAAGGGAATCGACAAACGGGCAGGCAAAGTCATACGTTGGATAGATTTTATACTTATCCCCGATACGGTGGTGAGGCATAGGGTTGCATCGATAATAGACAGGGTCTCGCATGGCTTTGTTAGGATCTTGCATGTCTAACTTCCCGCGAACACAGCACTGTAATCCTCTTACGGATCCCTCAATCATTTCCTTCCATAGCTTCAAATTCTCCTCGACGCTGTGATTCCTGCATTTCGAGTCAATCCCATCCATCCTCTCTTTCTGCATTTGTTCCCTCGGTGTGTCATCAACATACGCCTTGCCCTCGCGCATCAGTTTCTCCGCCATGTTCATCAGGTCAGGAAAATAATCAGAAGTGTACGTCACTTTCTCATACTTGATCCCCAAGGTCCCAATATCCTTCACAAGATTATCCACAAACTCGTTGCTCTCTTTAGCGGGGTTAGTGTCATCAAAACGCACAATCACTTCCCCTTGGTACCGCTCGGCGAAGTACTTGTTCAGCAACGCGGCCTTGGCGTGTCCAATGTGGAGATAACCGCTCGGTTCTGGAGCAAAGCGGAGACGGACCTTTCCGATCTCTGCACCAGGCAAGTCGACTTCAGGTTTGCCTTTATCATTTGCATCTGCTTTCAGAGCTTGCTGTTGGTCTTTGGACCTGGGTGCAGCAACAGGCTTCCCTGAGCCTTTCTTCGCAGTATATGTTGCTGCCTTGTTAAGTGGATCGGAGTACTCGAGCAGTATCGAATTGAACCATCTAACCAAATTCTGATACTTTTTCGATTTCCTCAAACTCTCCCATCTTGGGCCGGAACCTGATGATAACAGAGTGTCTAAACCTTAGTATGAAGACTGTATAAAGTAATGAGCTTTCAAATCAACAGGATGAATAGTTTACCAGCAAGAGCCGACCAAATAGCAACGTCGGCGATGGAAAGAGAATGGCCAACAAGGAAGGTGCCACTCTGGAGGTAGTTGTCGACGCGAGTGCAAGCATTCTCAAACTCTGAACCAGAGGAGAAGACAGGAGCGTAATCTACCCACTCATCAATCTGAAGATGATGATCCATAAGAAGAAACAAAACAAAAACAAAGGAATATAAGAAAAAAAAATCAGAAGATTCGTGGTATGATGGAATAATGTTGAAACAAGGATGGAGACCTGGGAAGATTCAAAAGCATCGCGGCCGTAGAAGTTAGGAAGCGAGCTCGCAGATCGACCAAAATAGCGAAGAAGAACAGAAATCCCACTCAATTTTCGCCTAAATCCAGAATTCGAAGAAGGGTTTTACTGTTAGAGGGAGAGAACAAAAACAAAAAAAGGAATCAGACCGGAAAAAGGAAAGTACCCGTCGGAGAAGACGAGAGTAGGGACGGCGGTGGCTGCAGTAGAGGAGGAGTCAATAGTCACCGGAGAGGCTGAGAGATAGATAGCAACGATTACTGAAAGTGGTGGACTTTCCGCTGGGAAAGAAAGTTCCATCTTCTTCTTCGGAAAAATAGATCTGGATCCGAAGATTATCGGAACGAGGTGAGATGAGAGCAGGAGATAAGAATGGGCGGCGATTCTAAAGTCCTTATTTCTGGTTTTAGGTCTAGCTTTTAGACTTCGGAAGGTTTTAGACTTCGTTCAAACCAAAGAAAAAAAAAGGACTTTTGAAGGTTTTTCCTTTTTTTTATTTTTTACATCATATGGAGGGTTGTAAGTGGGAGCACTCCATTTGCAAACTTTTCAACATTTACATTATTTTATCCCAACTTGGATTGAATTGATAGCAGTAGATAAAGTCTTCAATTTACAAAACTTAGGTTCAATTTTAGCCTTTCAGATCTTTCCACAAGATAGAGAGAGAACAAATGTTTTGAGTTGATTAGGATCCACTTTATCCTGCAAACGTATGCTCATCTGACCTCTACTAGCATTGTAGGTAAGTGTACGAGCGGAACAGTGCTTTTCTTAGCAAAACAAATCACGACTAAATTAAGTGTATCCAACAAAAGAGCATCACACAGGTTGTGAAATAAGGCAAGTAGATATATGCTTTCGTGATCTATGTACATCATTTTGGAGAATGACAACTACAACCTTGGTTATGACTAGTTTTATGTATCAGTAGTGTCTCTCAACTTCTGTTTTCAAGAGAGTAAATGCGACTGGTTAAGTGTTTACTTCATGGAAGATGAGCATTGAACTCTTCATAAGCTCTAATGCGGAGGCGGTTCAGACACGTTAGCAGGCATTACAAATCGTTTAACTCACTGTGTCATAGACTGATAGGAAACTGATCAGAACAAACAATCTCTGCTCCAATAGACCTAAAAAATGGGCACCAAAATCACTAAAATGCAATGCTCAAGCTGCTGCTTCTTGCGAATGGTCCTTCTTCTTTGGACACATTCATTGTTCAATTGCTGATATGATAAGAACTTAAGCTGTTAAAAATCTAATCTTCTTTCTGCGATTCCCGAAACTAGAACGCACTTCATCAATGAGACTCTCAACTCTCAACTCTCAACCAAAATCCAAACCCTAGAACATTCAGAACATCCTAAACAATCTGCGGAGACATCCTTAAGTCACAACAGGCCACCAGCTATACTCTGGCTACATTCAGTCCTAGGCTAGTTACAGTAGTCCTATGGGCTAAGTCTTGAGCACCTGAACTTTCTTCAAATAAAGCCACTATCATTTATGAATGATCATCTTACCATTTCGCACATCGAAGAGAAACAAAAGACAATCTATTATTATCAATATAAGACAATCTAAATCTTATACATTAAACTTATCACGAGTTTCATCTCCTAAAGCTAAAAGATAACTCAATTCAATGAAAACTGTTACCTAACCGTATCAATCACACTCTGCTATTCAGATTCAATACACAATTGATTAGCATACTGATAGATGACGAAGATGATGCTCTGCACAGAGCTTTTTAAAGAATCATCATTGGTCTGTAACATAAGAAAAACACTCATAGGGATTGATGGAATTAACCAAATGAAGAAAGACGTTCTATACAGCTTGAGCAAACAAAAAAAACACCAAAATTAAAAAATCTATAACAAGAATGACCTCCCAATGAACAAACTTACACAGAATCACCGGTGTGGATTGCACTCATTAGAGCAGAAAGCATTGGTCTCTAACATAACTCGCAGCATATCATGAGTGAAGCTTTCATCGTTAGGGTCAGAAGGAGGAGAAGAAGGAGAACCCTCCTCCTCTGTTCTCCGAGGTCTCATCGCCGAAAAGCAGCCTCCTTTACGCGACCCAGAACGTGAGGAAGAAGATCGCTTCGGTGATTTGGGTTTCTTTCTGATCCTGTCTACAAATCGCTTCCTGGGTTTCGAAATCAAAGGCATTACCGATTGATTCCCGTTCTCAAAACCATCCGCGATTCCAGCTTGTTTCACATCATCATCATCCTCCCCCTTCTTCTTCTTCTTCTTCCTCGTCGTCTTCTTGTTATCGTCATCGACTCCGTTCTGTTCGACCACCGTAATCTCCCCGTGGTTTCCAGGCATTAACCAGACGCCGTTTCGTAATTCAGATAGCAGAGATCGAACGGTGGTTGAGAGATTGACGAATTGAGAGGAAAAGGAGTTTGCTTTCTCTCTGCTCCTATTGTTCTCTCCTCCACGGATTCACTAGGTTTCCCTTTCCAATCAAAAACCTTCGCTGGCTCTTCTCTCTCTCACACACACACAATTAATTGCGTGTTTAACGACTTTATTTATATACTAATTAAATTTGTAGATTCGATATCGCTGGTATTTTTTTTAAGTCTTTTTCCAGTCCATTGTTCTTATTATCTTTTTATTATTCTTTTTTTTTTTTTGTTTCCCGCAAAGGTATATTACTTACTATTTATCGACTTAAACAAAAATATTTATTACTCTTTTAGGCATATTTTTCACCTAGCTCTATTAACCAACTGCTATGGAACACGTGGATATATTTGCATTTGTTGTCTTGTCCCAAGCGAAGTTGGTTTTATAGTTCGTTCCCCCTACAAATCCAAGAGACACAGTTTGTATCCTTTAAACCTCAATTGTAAGAATTCTAGGAAACAATGACAGTCTTGAGGAAACTGATTCAGGAAATCATTTTAATCTATTGATTGATTGAATGATTTAAGAAAGTGCACATAGAAAGGGTGAATTATTCAGCAACTTTCTCTGGAAATACAAATTTGCAATAGTCTAATGTTTACATGATTGTCACACTACTGCAACTCTTATTTTTTTAGAAATAAACATTAGAAGATCCTCGCACCCTCCAAATTTGATGAGAGAGGAGAAGTTTCAGTGCCTCGAAGTGATTTTTCCACGAACTGGTGATAACATTGCCTTTGAAAAGGAGTCTTCACTGAATGTAATTACATTGCTGATTCCGTGGCAAGATATGCGAGAATTCTGACAAATGTTAGGAGAAACGATCCTCGCATTGTTCACAAAAAGTCCCGAACCACCGGATTTTGTGATGGTGAACATTTTATCAGGGATGCTACAAGGAACAAGAGTTTTGTTTGGGAAACGAAGCATGTGGTTGATCATAAGCCACGCAGGGATCGTATGTCTTAGGATAAACGTCTCAAGACTCTCTTTACTCATGTCTGCTTGGGAAAGATCATCGTCGCTAGGCATCAAGAAAGTAATTTCTTGGTTCTTGAAGAAATTTGTATCATTGAGGACATGGAGAAGGGTGACAAAACCGTAGTAAGATTCCCTTCTCATGTCTGCCATGGCAGAAACGAGATCGCTGCTTTGGTTGTCATGTCTCAGTATAGGAGTCGGGCGTGGTTCGATGGATGCAAGAATCGTAACAAAGAAGAAAAAGAAAGGAGCTATAAATAGGAAAAGATATCTCATACTAGCTAGTTGATATTAGAATTATCACTCATATTAGTTCTAAAACTCTGAAAACAAACTTATATACTATGTGTGGAAAATTCACGAGTTTATGAATTTTAGGAGTTATAATACTAAACCGGTATAAGTCTCGTGGTGATTAGTTGATGCATGGTTGATTCATGACTTCAACTTCTTTTTTTTTTATCATTTAGTAAGTGTGACAAGAATACTTGTGTGCAGTCTCTTTCTCTCAGTCATACTTCATCTGTTTCGATTTTTTCTTTATTGTTTTATGATTTTATTGTATAACTTGTCCTTACAACTGATTATAAAAAGTATAAAATAGAAAGGAAGTCGAAGATCAAGTTCAAATTGTTTTTAGTTCGTGTAAAAAGTGACAAAAAGGTATTTAAATGGAGGAAATGTTTTTTCGCTTTGAAAGCTCCTTGCGGATCTATTAGCTTTACTAGCAGTCATGAGACAACAAATCAAGTCCTAGGCATGAACTCCAGCAAATACTATGTATTGAAACTACATAAAAGAATACTCTACCAGAGAATAAAAGAAACTAAAAAAAGAAAGGAAAGACAAACACAAAACTATGAACTCCAGCAAATACTATGTATTGAAACTACATAAAAGAATACTCTACCAGAGAATAAAATAAACTAAAAAAAGAAAGGAAAGACAAACACAAAACTGCATTACACAACAAGTATAACAAATATAATAAGTACACACGTATATATACAGCCACAGTCAAGTAAAGAAAACAAAAATAAAGAAGATGATGAAGAAATTTAGGAGTTGAGAGGGTTTAGTGAAGAACAAGATCATTAAATCCGCGTTTAGAGGCTAAGCCAATGACACACAACATGTAAAACACTTTCCCACTCTTCACTTTTGCTTTTACTATGGCCTTTCCCTTCTCCACTTTCATCTTAGCCTTCACCAACATTGGCTTCTGCAATTCTCCTAACCGCTCTCGCTCTTCTGCTTCCGGTTCCTCCTCTATCGTCTCTAGCCTCCCCTTTAGTATCTCCTCCAAGTCTTTCCCTAACTCACATATCCTCTTATTCTGTAAAATTACAAAACTTTTAATTTCTTTGAAAATTCCATGTCTAGTTATGGAATATATGACTCAGAATCTCAGGTTTTGCTTCATATACCTCACAATCGCGGTGTAAATTCCTCTTGTTCGTCCTTCGATGTACAACCCACCACATCTTCCTATACACCAAACTCCTCATATAACCTTCCCCTTCCTTAAAAATCGTTTCTTCTTGTCACTTCAGCTTCTCTAAAAGATTGCAGAAAAAATGTGATGGCTTTCACCAACCCTTTTACAGCTTTATAATGATACTTCTTGATTCTCTCAAAGTGACCAAAAAAGTTTGTTACTTTACAGACAAGCTTCAATCTTTAAATGTGTTGCTTCTCATTATAACCCATATAAATAAACCGAGGTGGTTGTCACAAATCATCACATTCTGTTTTGTAAAGTCTTTATGTTCTGTAAAGTGGTCATCTCCTTTATCATGCTATCTCTCTTCTTGCCTTTTTTTTTTTTTTCTCTCCCTTAATTGATGCGTTATGTGTCACGCTTAATCCCCAGCGATTAATTAAAATAATATGCTTATAGTGGGTTTACTACTCTATTTCGTGTATTGTCAACGACTAATACCAGACAAAATAATGCTCTATAATGCACTTGGAACTCGAGTTTCTTGCAATTAAATTGGTGCACCGCATGTCTTCGGGAGATTAAGCTCTATAGAGAGTGAACTTCCAAATTATATCTTCACAAAGGGAGGATATAGATAAACTCATTACCAAGATCAGTTTGATACACACTTAGCTTCAAGTTGTAGAGACTTTTGGTTTACTAACAAGAAATTTGTGTAAAGTCTATCAAAGATAACTGGGGGACGAGATGTATATCTAATATCTTGTGGACCAAGTATGAGTAATGTAAAGTCGCTTCATTATTAGGCAACAGACAAACATATAATTTTCAAAATTTCTCTCAAAAATGTTTGCTAAGGATTTAACAAAGTGGAGAGGATTTGCTCTTCCACTTGCTCTCAAGTCTCAACTATGAAAAGAGAAGACAAATTGAAACCGGTTCTTATTTTTCCTCTATTTCAAAATATTACAACTATAATAACATCAAAAGTAGCATTTGGCTTAATATTATTAATAACATTTGGTTACAGTTTCATCATTCCTCTGTTTTTGATCTCCTTTCAAAATCTCAGCTTCTCTCTAGTAAAATAGGGAAGCCCCAGTGAGAAGAGAGAATGAGATTGGGATAGAAACCTTCCCTGTTCATTTTATCTGTGATCCGGGCGTAAATGCTCAAGATCCTTCTTGGTAGAACCAGTGCCTTAAGAACCAGCCTCCTTGGTCGGTTCAATCTGAACCCTTTAGAGCTGCCCTCGTTCTTCTTCCCCCAGTTATGTCGTATAGCTCTTGTCGTAACCCTGACGTAATGGTGACTTAGCTTCTGGTACCGGCACGATGATCTTGACCGGTACTTACCAACAATCTGCAGCATCTTGAGCTTATCGTTGTTGCTTGGAATATACAAAACAGAGAAAAGAAGATGCTTTCAAAGATTTTGTTGATGAAGTATTCTAAAACAACGAGAACACTTAAATGAGTAATGAATCAAAAGAGAAACAGTTGAGTAACAAACAAAGAACACTTTGATGAGAGTGATGAGAGAAAGGGGGCTCCATTAAATGATAAGAGAGTGAGAGAAAGATTCTGAAAGCACATGGCTATATTCTTTCTTTTGTATTTATTAAAAACAACAAATCCCCAAATCTTCTGAAATGTTTTCAGTTCTTGTTTTTAAACACATAAGTCAGAGAGAGAGAGTGCAGCTGACATGTATTTGACCTATGTGGATATGGCTGTCACGTAAAAAGAAAAAGAAAAACAAAGAATTAGTGTTATACTATTGAACAGGAAAATTGAGAGCCATGTGCAATGATTGAATAAGAAGTTTTATACTCCCTTCGTTTTTCAGTGTAATTCTTTTTGAAGGTTTTTATGTGTTTCAAAATATAAGTTTTTATGAGAACCCAATGCAGCTTTTACATTTATTGAAAACTGTGTGACCAATTATATTTTAGAATTCTTTTCATGATTGGTTAAAATATATTTATTCTATATATTAAATATTGTTTTTTTAAAAGTACTTTTCTTAATACTTGTATTTTTAAGCAAAAAGACTTACATTGAGAGAGAGAGTACATAAATAAGAGATTAAAGAAGATAAGCTAATTCTTTGTTTTTCTTTTTACTGTCTTATCTTCAGAAGATAGACTTACATTGAGAGAGAGAGAGAGTACATAAATAAGAGACTAAAATCCACTAACCAAGCCAACGGCGTAATCATTTGGAAACATGAATCGAAGAGAGGATAAAATGAGAAGGTCAAAAGTCCCAAATGTTTGTTTATTTATTTATTTTTTGTATTTTGGTTGAAGAAAGTGTTTGAAAAAAGTGGTTACTACAAGTCTACAACAGGAATGGATACAAACAAACGCCACATTAAAGGAAAGCCATTACTCCATTAGGAACAATGAGTTGAGCCACATATGTGAGACCAAGGGTGCAAATGGTTGAAGAAAAAAAAATGCTAGAAGAATAAAATAGATAGAATAAAATAAGTAGAATAGACTATTCTCCCGCTGATTTTTTCCTTTCCTTTATTAAAGTAGTAACAATTTCTAGAGGAATTGGGCAGTTTTCTCATCCATTATGTAGATCTCATTAATTTTCAGAGGAATAAAAATTCTACTTAAATGGTATACTTTTAGAGGAATGCAGAGGAATCACCAATTCTGCTGACTATAACGAAATCCATTTGCACCCAAGTCACATTTTCGCTAAATGGTATGGACCCAATGTTGGCATTATTTTGCTTAGGACATAGGCCCATGACTGGCTCATTATATGGAAACATGGCCCATTATATGGAAACAGAGAAACAGGCACGAGACGATAACGCTCCTTTGAACTTGTTGACGAAGGAACACGCAAAAAGAGGAACCACTCTCTGACTCACGACTTTCGTGTCTTAAACTGTGATTCAACGCCAAGTTCACGTTGAATTGGCGTGTTTCTCTCCGTACACACAATAAACCTTCTTTTTGACTTTCCCCATACCAAAACCAATTTTTTTTTAAAAATCACTAAAAGTTAAAAAATGATAAATCCAAACTCCAATTAACCTTCTTAATCTGATCAAATAACGGAGACTAAACAGCGATTTATTTGAGCATAACAAAACATAATCAAAGACGGGAACAGAAGAAACACTGAAGAACAAAA
Source organism: Isatis tinctoria (assembly GCA_010577795.1). Lineage (NCBI taxonomy): Eukaryota > Viridiplantae > Streptophyta > Magnoliopsida > Brassicales > Brassicaceae > Isatis > Isatis tinctoria. The sequence goes on along the minus strand of CM021250.1, from coordinate 5,086,454 downwards.
AAAAGACTGAAGAAGAGTTCACAAATCTATAACACCATTAGAAGCAGTAAGAAGGTTCGTCGTGTAAATGAAGGAGGCGGAAAAAGCGTCTCCGGCGGTGGAAAAACGCCGATCTGAGTCGGGACCAGACAAGGCGTTTCAACCTCCTCGCTGAACTCAACCTCGTCCACACAAATCTCCTCGCTCTCCTCGCGGATCTTGCAACCTTCTCGGTGAAGCTCTGTTTCCTAGAGAACTGGTAGCTCCTGAGAAACATCTGCCTCTTCTCCAAATACTCTCCGTATGCTCCATGGCAGTAACAGTCGCTGCTTCTGAAGCCGAGCTTCTCACTCATCGGAATCTGAGATCAGTGGAGGCTGAGAAATGGGGTTTTTGCAAAGGGACTTTTATGTTTCCAAGTTTGGAAAATGTAGTAAGTAAAGGGTCTATCTATTGAGATACCTAAACGCTCTGTCTTCGCCGCTAACGCAGTCGCGTAATAGAGACGATTTTGGTTATAAAAAGCGTGCGTTAATGTCTCCCTCTCTTCTTATAAATACTAAATACTATTACTTTGCTTTATGTTGTTTACGCACCGTGTTCTTATTGGCGCAAACCTATGTGCTCTCTCTCGCTAATCTAAAAAGTCTTGTCCTCGTTGATCCATCCAAAAATCGGGTGAGACTTTAACTTTTAACATTTTCCCGATGACCAACAACATTCCATTAATCATTAACTAACAACAAAGTTAAACTAGTGAACGACTGAGAATGAAACCATTTGTTTCGAGAATGAATGTTATATTTATAGGGGTATTATAAATAAATCGAATTTGCTCCGTTTACAAGGCCGTTTAAAATTAAAAGACGAGACACCCATACATTGAATCAGAAGACATTTTCGAGGTGCCGAAAACGTAAAAATTAGTACGTATCATCCAAGACAACAGTTCAAAGAATTTAAGTTAATGCCCGCTTTTTGTTATATTAAAAAATCTTAAAATTTCTACAATATAAAAAGATGTGCCCATAAAATTTTATCATACTTGGATTTTTCAACTCTACAAATCCCCTTATTTTTATATCTTACTACTATTTAGACTATTATTTTTTGTTCATTTTCTGTGGTCACACAAGAATATGAAAGGCCTAATATTTTATGTTTGGTGCACAAAAGTAGTCAAGTGTAAGTTAGGTGTGTGAAGATGTGACATCGGGCATTAAAAATGGATACGCCAACTCCTATGCATTTACTATGCTTGCTTTGGTCAAAACCTACCATCCTAAGAACAAGACCTCTTATGAAATACCACAACATAAATTCTAAGAACACTGTCTCCCAAGTTCACATTACTTCCATCATAAAATCAATATAGTGTTTAGGTACACAAGCTCACCATCTGTTCCGTAGCCTTAGCCATTAAGAGTTTCAAGGCCTTTGTTGTTTCTTATTATACTCTCAAACTTAAAGAAACTGATGCCAAGAACACGCAAAATGTAAACTTTTAAAGATTCTGCGACTCATCTAGTTACATGTATATATAAATGAAGAATATTTTCTAGCTGCGAAACAATTCACAAGTTTGAGAAGCAATTAAAGACAAGTTTCAGATCCTATTGTATCTACAAAGCAGGCAAGAACAAGAAACATGCTGCAAAAGAAAATGCTAGTAGAAGACTCGTCATATAAAGCCACAAGAGTTGAAGGCATACGGGTTTTAGAAGCCTTTAAGTTTCCTACTAACATCTTCCAACTAAGAACACACCTGAGAGGATTCATCTGTATCCAACTATTAGAATCACGTTTTGTACCTTGAATGGTGCTTTCTACATCTTTTTCCTGCTCCTATCTAGGCCCACTTTCAGTTGCTGAGGGGACATTGCTGGGGAAACTTGAAATATCAATGTCAATGAGCGACATATCGTACATTGTATCAAGAGAATCCGAGGCATCCACAAGCAAGGAAGATTTCATAGCATCAGGGCGTGCAGGATCAGATGTTACGCTGGAGCTTTTCGGTGAGCTTGCCCCTGAAGATAGACTACTTGAGACCGAAACACCATCTATCTTGTTTGCATAAACGGGTTTGTTCTTTCTCATTGCATCCATCTCTTGCCCAGTTGGCACAAAAGTTCTCGACCGGTACTTCTTTGTCCCCTCGTCACCACCATCGTTATGATTATAGAGTACATAATCGTGATAAGTAGGAGCAAACTGTAATAACCAAACATCAGGAAACCAAAATGACAACGTAACGATTTGAAATGGAGATGTGGCTTAAAACGAAACCAGTTACCTGGTGAACAGTGTCATGGTAGAAGTCATTTAGTTTAACAGCATGTGATAGGCTCCCTGAGAAACTGCCAGATCCACCAACATTGGCACCGGCATACTCCTTGTAGGGAAAAGCATAGAAATGGCATGCTGCAGCAATAAGCATCTCGACACATATTATAAAGTTTTGAAAATGAGCCGCTTCCTCTGCGGTCTTTATGAATCCAGATTTTGCGGCAAGAAAAACTAGAACACCCTGTACAAAGAAGAGGGTCGTGGAACAAAATTAGAAAAAAGCAACTAGATGTGGAAGATAGCAAAAGCCAAGAGCTGATGTCAAAGTTAAAACGCAAGTTTACCTGCCAATAGGTTAGAAAGACCACAGACTTAATGATCACAAACTTTGGGACTGGATTGAATGGCTGAAGCAGATCTCTGCATGCCATGTAAAATAGCACGAGTGCGTACAAAGCCACTGTGTAGGATATGGTATAGATGATGGTAAGATAGAGATACGCTTGATCAGGGTTAAAATTCCCATCCTTGTACTTCCCTTTCGCATAAAGCACAAGTGTGACGGCAACTAGGACAGGCTTTAGAATTACAAATTGAAGACAACCTTGCTTGCATCGTCGAATAAAACGCCTGCAACGAACGTCAATGGTGCATGTGTCAATGCATTTCAGAGGGTTGTCTATAATAAAAGCGAGATAAAAAGAATTCATCATGAGACCGAGACATCCAAACAGACCATTTCACCCCTTTGATAAAAAGTTAAAAGTGTGATCATTTACTCGTAATGATTATTAACCTGATTATACATAAATCTAAAAGAAGATTATATACAGAACCTATAATCATGAAGCTTTCAATCATATAAATTGTCTCTAGTGACAGAACTCATAATGATTATTAACGTGATTAAACAGAAATCGCATATGCTGCACAGAAATGGTGCTGCGAAAATGATACGAAATACCAGGAAAGGCTATGTAACTACTGCCTATATTGAGAAGTAGAAAGAATTTGGTTTCGTAACGCAAACTTACCCGTCCAAAGTTAATGGCGGAAAGCAACATGTCATGAGAGACCATGATGGTTTTAGAGAGCGACCGCTTAAACTAAGCACTACTGCTCCTGGGCCTCCAACCCATGCCAAACACAGCGATAGGAAATTGTAGATGACCCATGCTTCATATCTGAAACACCAAAAAAAAGTCATTAGAGACATAAATGTTATTAGGCCATTGACTTTATACGGAAACGAGCCAAACTCTATGAACTAGCGATGCACACTACACGTAGAAGAAAACACAGCTAACATCGTCTAAGCTCAAGTTTCAAAGCACATTAACCAGCACAACCAGAAGCTTAGGCATACTCACACTTCTCGTATGGAATCAAAATAAATGGAGCTTCTGGGTAGCACAAGAGACAAGAATGACATGAAGGCATAAACCTGGGAGGGAGAAGAATAGAATCAAGAACACGTCAGGTAAACAGAAATTAAGCATGTTAAAGGAGTAAACAAATTCAACAGGTTAGAGCTGAGAATACTGACGGGGACCATGAAGACGATACGAACGATGTATCTCTGATAAGTTGGTTCCGTGTAATTCAGGAGGTGCCTGTAGATGTGAAATATTGCCAAAGCAATGGCTCCAGCAGTACATAGAAAAGCCACGATATTGAGATATAATGGTATCAAATCCGCCATTCTGCAAAAAATAAAGAAAAAGAACAGACATAAATCGATATGAGCAGACTCATCAAACTATGTAATCAAGCAAATGCAAAAAAAGAGGAGATTTTTGGGTACAAACCTCTACAGAAACTAAGTCGGATCTAGAAGAAAAAGCTCAAATTGCTCCAAAAAAGGTATCAAGAGTGTGGATCACAGCGAGATCAGAGCAGAGACAAGAACCCTAGAGACGAGGCCAATTTAAAGTTGGAGAATTTTGGGGAAGTGGGAGTGGAGGATTTCGATGTTTCGTATATGAATCGAAAGGAGAACGATCCGAGCGTACCTTGAAATGTGAAGGAAGGAAGAAGAGAACAATGTAACCGTAGTAACGAAGCAAGCAAAAACAGAAGGAATGAACAGAAAAACCCCTAATTTGCGTTAGAGAGCAGTTTTATTGTGGATTTTGTGATGAGGGTTTTGATAAGCCTTCCTCTTTCTTCTTCCTTCCTTTGGAAAGGAGCAAACTTTTGGAGATGGGTTTCACAGCAAAGCAAGTCGAAAAGAAGGAAAAAAAAAAAAAACTGAAGATTTCTTTTTTCCTTTTTTTTTTAATTTTAGTCTCTGAAGATTTTTAGATCAAAGCAAAAAGAGTTGGAATCCGTTCAACCTCCATCCAATCCAGCCTGTGAACTTCAAACCCTAAATTATTTCGCTTTCTAACATTTTTTTATTTTATTTTTGGAATAATCTATTTCTCCTTTCCTTAATATTCAATCATGAGTCTACCCCAATCCAATGATTTCAATAGACGGTTCATAATTATGAATTACAATTATAAACTACGATATCATTTGTCGGCGAAGCCAAAGCTCAAGCTTGGACGAAACATATACTTCTTTTTAGCAGATGACTTCAAAGACCTTTAGCGGTAAACCATTACTATTAAACAAAAGATCAATTGTGAGACAATTCGTCAAAAATGTGAGCCTGACAAAAATAGACAATTTGAATTTTATCATTAACCATGTTAGCACCCATTGTAACTCTCCTAAATTCGGGTTTATCTTTTTGGAGACTTTCAGACCAACATGATTCGTGTTGTTAACATGTAATACGGTTCATTTCAAGGCGTCAAATGGAAAGTATCTTATACCAGAACCATCTCTCAAGCTTAAGGTGGATCTGTTTTTTTTTTTTTTTTTTTGGTCGAAGGTGGATCTCTTTATATGTGGATAATAATACCTTTTTTTTTTAACTTGGCACCAAATGCTAAAGAAAGAGGTTCTTAACCCTTTGCTTTTTCCTAGCCTACTATATATAGAAATATTACAACATTTTAAGTGATGAAAGTTTTTTTCATCTGTAAAGGAAGGTGAAACAAACTAACATATCACAAAACCAAAAATATTATACAAGGCCAGAAATATGACACAGCCATATAATGGACATGAATATACATAAGCCCAGCCCAAGAAAGGCCCATGTTAGCCTGATATTTTACACCACTTGGAGAGAGTTGCAAATAAATAAGATAGGGCAGAGCAGAGAAGCAAAGGCGTGGAAGGTTACAAAGCCTTTCAAAAACTCACACTCTCACCTTATCCTTCTCCTTCCTTCTTCCCTCTTCTTCCTCTCCGGGCGAGTGTTGAAAAAATGGCGTCGACGGTGGGAGTTCCATCTCTTTACCAGGTTCCTCACCTGGAAATCTCCAAACCCAAGAAGAGGTCTGGTTGCTTAGCGCTCTCTCTGGATAAGCCTTTCTTCTCTCCCATTTCTCTTCGAAGAACTCGTCTTATCCACTCCTCTTCCTCTTCCTCTTCTCTTCTTATTCCTTCCGCCGTCGCTACTCCCAATTCCGTTCTCAGCGAGGAAGCTTTCAAAAGCCTCGGTCTTTCCGACGAATTCGACCTCGACGGCGACAACAACGACTCCTCCGACGATGCTGAAGAGCTCGCTATCTCGAAACTCGGCTTGCCTCAGCGTCTCGGTGAGTCTCTCGAGAAGCGTGGTATCACTCACCTCTTCCCTATTCAGGTTCGTCTCTTTTCTCTCTGGATAGTCTTTTCAACTTAGGTTTCCATTTCTTTCATTTCCAATTCCAAATTATAAAAATTGTTCCTTTGAGGATAATAATCTGAAAACTGTTAAAAGACTTATCCTTTATGTTCACTAGAAGGCTTAAGGCCATAAATCTTATACATGTTGAGTGTCTATTGACATAATGTTTTTGGTATCGGTCTCTGAAGAGGGCTGTGCTCGTTCCTGCACTGCAAGGACGAGACATCATAGCTCGTGCAAAGACAGGAACTGGGAAGACTTTAGCTTTCGGTATCCCTATCATCAAACGCCTCACTGAACAAGCTGGAGACTACTCTGCCTTCAGGTCTTTATATTTCCTTACTTTACGTACTCTTTGTTTGCATTGACGTTTCCATTGGAGTTTTCTAAATGTTTAGTTTTCTCTTATTGAGCAGGAGGGCTGGTCGTCTTCCTAAATTCCTTGTCCTTGCGCCAACCCGAGAACTGGCTAAGCAAGTGGAGAAGGAGATTAAGGAGTCTGCGCCTTATTTGAGCACTGTGTGTGTATATGGTGGTGTTTCTTATACCATTCAGCAGAGTGCTCTGACTCGTGGTGTTGATGTTGTTGTCGGAACTCCTGGAAGAATCATCGACTTGATCGAAGGAAGGAGCCTCAAGTTGGGTGAAGTCGAGTACTTGGTGCTTGATGAAGCCGACCAGATGCTTGCTGTTGGGTTTGAGGAGGCCGTGGAATCGATTCTTGAGAATCTCCCACAGAAGCGACAAAGCATGCTTTTCTCAGCAACTATGCCTACTTGGGTGAAGAAGTTGGCGAGGAAGTACCTTGACAATCCCTTGAATATCGATCTGGTAAAAGCATTCCTTTGCTTGCCTCTTTGTTCCTTCTCATTATTTCGGTTATACTCAGATGCTTAAGGCTATCTTCTTGTTTGTTGGCAGGTTGGAGACCAAGATGAGAAGCTCGCGGAAGGGATCAAACTTTATGCAATCTCAGCCACATCGACATCAAAACGCACTATTCTAAGCGACCTTATAACAGTATGGCTCAGCTGATAGTTTGCTATTTCCTAAACATGGTTGATGATTGATTGGTGTCTTTAGCTCTATGTTGATTATTTATATTTTCAAAACTTCCAGGTGTATGCGAAGGGCGGCAAGACCATTGTTTTTACCCAAACGAAAAGAGATGCAGACGAGGTCTCTCTAGCATTGTCAAACAGTATAGCTTCCGAAGCACTTCATGGAGATATTTCTCAGCATCAAAGAGAGAGAACACTCAATGGTTTTCGCCAAGGGAAATTCACAGTTCTAGTTGCCACTGATGTTGCATCACGTGGACTTGACATCCCGAACGTCGATCTAGTAAGTTTTCAAAGTTTCAGTATTTAGTTTATTCTCTTTTACGGCATGTTCGTCTGTTTGTTCTGACATTTTATTTTACAGGTTATCCACTATGAACTTCCTAATGACCCAGAGACTTTTGTGCACCGGTCTGGTCGTACTGGGCGGGCAGGGAAAGAAGGCTCTGCCATTCTCATGCACAGCAACAGCCAAAAGAGAACAGTGAGGTCTCTAGAGCGTGACGTCGGCTGCAGATTTGAATTTATTAGCCCACCAACCGTGGGAGACTTGTTGGAGGCGTCAGCAGACCATGTGGTGGCCACTCTAAATGGTGTTCACCCTGAGTCTATAAAGTTTTTCTCAGCAACTGCTCAAAAACTATTTGAGGAAAAAGGAACAGACGCTTTAGCTGCAGCTCTAGCTCACCTGAGCGGTTTCTCTCAGCCACCTTCATCGAGATCTCTCCTCAGTCATGAGCAGGTTTAACTCTCAATCATGCTTTAAGATTCAGGAAAACAGATGAGAGGTCATTAACATTTTCAGAGTGCTTCTTGCGAGTCCTTTAAATTTCAACAGCCACTATATAGCAACTCTTTGATAAGCCGACCTTTATATACTGAAGTTAAAATTTTGGACTGCAGGGATGGGTGACTTTGCAACTGATACGAGATCCGACGAACTCTAGAGGCTTCCTGTCTGCGAGATCTGTCACTGGTTTTCTTTCCGATGTTTACCGTCCAGCTGCAGATCAAGTTGGAAAAATCTTCTTGCTCGCAGATGACAGGGTGAGTATCATTTGAAATGAGCGTCTTATCAGCAGTATTTTAAAAATTATCTTCTTGTAGAAATCTCTGATTCTGCTAATATATCAGGTGCAAGGAGCTGTTTTTGATCTACCTGAGGACATCGCGAAAGATCTGCTAGAGCAAGAAGTGCCAGAAGGAAACAGTTTATCCCTGATAACAAAGGTATTGATCCCGGCTTCTCTTAGTTTCTGCTGGCTTTCACTCTTTTGATACTACATAACATATTCACAATAAGACCCTTTTTGACTAATAACATTGGACGTCTTTTGGGTTTTGATTGTAGTTGCCTCCGCTGCAAGACGATGGACCGTCTAGTGATAACTATGGACGGTTCTCTAGCAGAGACAGGATGCCTAGAGGAGGAGGAGGTTCTAGAGGGTCACGATTTGGCGGTAGAGGAGGATCATCACGAGGGCGTGATAGTTGGGGAGGTGATGATGACAGAAGAAGTAGAAGCAGTGGTGGCGGAGGAAGCAGCTGGTCCCGTGGTGGTGGTTCCAGAGGAAGTTCTGATGATTGGTTGATTGGCGGCGGTAGTGACAGAAGATCATCATCAAGCAGCAGAGGTCCTTCTCGGGAGAGGTGAGTTTTTTCTTAACTTCAAACAAATCTGTGCTCAAATCTGCGCAATTGTGCTATTTAATTGATTGATTGATGTCTGTGAAACAGGAGTTTTGGAGGTGCATGCTTCAATTGTGGAAGTTCAGGACACAGGGCAGCAGATTGTCCTGACAAGAGAGGGTTTTAAAGTGTTCTAATTAGTGGTTTCTGCTCTTGAGAGAGATAGATCCTTGTCCTTTTTGGTGTTCTTAATGCGAATCGTTTCGTGCTTGCTTCAACCGTTTGTTTCAGACGGCAGAGAGTACAGTCACGGAGGATGTATGCTTCAGACAAGGTTTAACTACAAGCATAGGGCAGAAAAAACGAGAGGCAGAAAGTAAAGGAGAAGGCTTTCCTCAGTTGGCATTTTCAGAGATTGCTTCAGAAACAAGGGAAAGCTGATGGATCTTTTTGTTTTTAGGTTATGATAATGATCAGATTCCATGTTTCTGAGTTTTGTATGATTTAAGTGGTTAGCCAGTCTATTTACCCTACTCTTTTGTTTTTCTTTGTACGTTTCTATTGTTATATGTGAATCGTGATCACATGTATTTTGACAGAAGCAACTTTGTCCTTGATTATAATAGAACCGTTTTGTTTTAATATAATCAAAATTGTTTATTTAGTGTCTTTTTTGAAAGAGAGCAAACTGAGTCTTAATATAATCAAAATTGTTTATGCGGCAACAAGCTAAACTAGTTTGTACGGTGAATTTGCCGAGTGTTAAAATGGTGGGATCAAAAAAAGTTTAGGCTTATTTGTGTGCTTGACAAAATACATTCGTTACTATTTTGTCACTGAGATCGGTTTCAAAATAACATTAAAATTTTCAATTTGCAAAAACAGCTTTGAGAGGTTAGATTACAAATTTTTGGTCTCAAATAGTCGAGCAAATATATTTTGCAAATAATATTCTTGAATCTTGACGTTAGCTCAACTGAATTGTCGAAGATTTGTAACGATAATCCGAAAAAACAAGTTTAAATAGACTTGTCACACAAATAACAGCCCCATATTATATGAAAGTTTACCACAATATTTCTTTTTGATAAAGAGATATAGAAAACATCAACCGACGTAGATAGAACTTCATACATACGAAAGTCACAAATCGAAAGTAGAAGACATATATAAGATCAAACGGTGGAGGAAGGTGATGCAGATGCTGGTTAAGAGTGTCGGTGTGGGAGACCACATTTGGTCAAACAATTATGGTAACAAGGTTTGTTCTGTTGGCCACAACCTATGGAACAGCTTCTGAAGCAAACGAGTTTTTTTTGCGTTGGCATGCTCTCATCAGCATTCGCTCCATTGCATGCTTGTAAAACGCATCCTATCATTATCAATGCCATCATCATACACACTTTTCCCGCCATTTTCTCTTACAAGTTTGATAGATACTATGAGATGTGTGAAGGCGTTTATATATTTGAGTTTTTGCCTCCATATATAGTAGTACATTTGATATTTCTGTTTGTGCTTTGTTTTTGGTGTTTGCTATTTTTGAGTTTTGTTCGACTTGAATAGAAATTTGGTGATTTCTGTCTGGTTTGCTATAAATAGGATCAACTAACTATTGTTTGGAATTGCATTCTCGTTATTTCTTTCTTCTTATGTCACTTAGTGATTGGAAAAAATATGAAGATGTATGTCGTATGATTGTTTTTGTTTTCGTGAACAAGACCATTGTTGTATCATGGATTTTATCAAAGGCTCTTCAAGACTGAAGTACAGTTTGGTCATGGAGAAATACGTTTTCAAGATGCATAAAAAAGGCGATCGACTAGAACAAGAAATTTATGAGTTCACTTAGCTTATGATAAGATAAATGACAGAATAATATTTGAGATAAAAATTACCGATTATGAGAAAGATTGGAACGGAAAACCCCTAATATGTTAGCTCATAATAATATTGGACTTCTCATTTTTGAACATTCTTAAAACATTATGTACGTTTTTCTGAAAACTAGTTCTATAACATATGAGCATTTTGGTGAAAACGCACATAAAGTGAAACAAAATGAAGGGAACGACAAGACAAAAACCAGAGCACACGGATGCTATTATTAATCTAGTATACTCATTATAATATCCCATGAATTCAAATTACAGAAAGCCAATCGCGGATTCGCTAGGCAAAAGTACCAATCACAAAATACCAATCAAAAGTACAAAATCAAAAATTTATATAGTAGATAAAAGGTGTATAATAATAATAATAACAGTAATGTAGTTATATAGAAAAAAATACGGCCAAGCAGAGACTTCCTAATAAAGAAAGATGCAACCGCCCAGCTGCTACCTGCAAAATTCCAAAAGAAAGCAGACATTCATCATCACATCACAACACAAACAGCATAACTCCTTTTGTCCTAAAGATTCTACAGAACTAGATACCATTTGCTCTAACAAAGCATCATCTTCCACACCCTTTATTCCAGATTCTTAAGTTACCTTTTACCTTTGTAGATGTTTGAACATAAATAAATAAATGATCATCATTGACTGCTTAACATACATACCTGATCAATTTATCGGGTGTTTCCATCACTTTACGATGCTGCTGCCTAGGCCTCAACCTAAATAAAATGTTCACACAATCGTTAACTTGAGAATCTCCCAATAGCTTATGTGATTAAATAATAATCTCTAGTCTAAACGATATCACTGTGCCAAGTTATTTGGAATTACTCTTGTCTAAAATGGAATTGCGAGGAAGAAAAACTTGGATAAAAAGTTGTATGCAAATGTATTATTGATTATCTTACAGAACAATCATGAATCCATTATTCAAACATGTAAACATTAGTTACAAACTTCTGTATTCACTACAGGCGGTTCATAGGAATCTTTTATTTCCTTTTTTGACTACTAGAGATTAGAGAATAGCACAACTATTGGTTTTTACCTTCGCAGCTTCAGGAGAAAAGACTGCCTTCACCTCCTGAAATACATCTTCCACGGGCTTTGCGGCATGAATCTGAAGCCAAGTAGCACAGTAACATTTTGTTACGGCTTACAATTGTTGGACCGTAACGCAATGAAAACAAGAAAACGACTTTATTTTTACCTTCCGAACTTTCCCCTTGGCTTCGTAGTACTGAATCACTGGCAAGCTAGATTCAAGAAACACCTTGAAACGCTTCCTTATAGTATCAATATTGTCATCCTCTCTCCCCTTCAACAACAGAAATGGAGGCAACAAACAATCAATATATGTATGTCATGTAGAACGAAACAAGAGCCTCGACAGAATAAAAGTGACACAGAGTTTCATATCATACTAACCTGGTTTCGGCCCAACAGGCGCCTCTCCATCTCTTCCTCAGGACAATCGAAGAACAAGACAAACTTGGGTTCAATCTCAGTCTACAAAAAACATCCAAGGGCATGTAATTAAGCAATTATATTGCAAGAAAAAAAAAAATTCTGTTAAAATTTTAAATGTACTTACAACTTTTTCAAATGCTGCTCGGTTTTCCTCATTGCGAGGGAAACCATCAATGAGGAATTTGTCATTCCCATTTTCCTGAATTGCCTTCTGCAGAAGCTTGATTGTAACCTCTGAAGGTACAATCTTCCCCTCTTTAATCATATTCTGGATCATAGTTCTGCAAAGCCATTGGAAAGGAGAAAACAATTACACAAATAAAATCGAACCGCTTCAATAAACGATCTCAGAAGAAGGATAATGAATGTAAAGCAGACTCCTAATATTAGTTAAAAGACATTATCATTCAGTAATGCTTGTGTATATATAAGGCAATGCCAGAAAATTTTGAGGGCATACCCATTTTCAGAACCTGACTTAATTTCAGCCCTAAGAAGGTCTCCAGCACTCAGATGTGTGTAACCAAAATGCTCAACAATATAGGCACACTGTGTACCTTTCCCACTGCCGGGACCACCTGTTCAACATATACAGGATATAAAACTCAGAAGATCTACAACTAACTTTCAATAAATCGACCTAAGAGAAAATCTCATGGATCTTAAGGACAATATCGCGTTAAGAAGATCACGAACATGATGACCGGAATGTAACGGTTTTAGCAACACAAATAAAAGACCCGAACTTACCCAGGACAAAAATAACTGTGGGTTTCTTCCCACTTGCGGTTCCATTAACCTCCTGGAGAAAACACGCCAAAAATAAACTTCAGATAGTTTTAACAATGTATCTCCCAAGCAGAACAAGCACGGTATGAAATTGGAACATAAAGCGATCTTCACTTGCTCAGAATTTTCTCCTTAATTAGTATTCCGTTAACAATAAGATTGGTTAGTTAAGTGTCATTATAGTTACACAGAAGAGGCACAAAAAAAAACCTTCTCCACGCTTATTGATTAATATAATCCATCAAAGTGTCGAATCATTACCTTGTTTGCAGCATCAATAATGGATCCCATGGTACTAAGCAGTTCGTTCAAATATTACCTGTGAAGAAGAATCTAAATCATTTTCGAGAGAACCATTTTCGTTAAAATCTCCATAAATAGACCCAAAAGCGCAGATCTAAGTACTAAGCATATAGAAGAACAGGAAAAAGTTAGATCCAAGGAACAAAAAGGTCGGAAATTTTTAAACATCTTTATTGCTTTACCAATTCAACAACACATGCAAAAGTAAAGATCAAGTGATGCAAGCACATATAATGCTGTCTTTATAGATCCGACAGAACAAAAAAAGAGAATTTTGGAACACTCTAATCGTTTAAAAAACGTGCTCTTTCCCCAGAAGAATCGATCAAACCACTTTGATGATTCAATCTAGAAGAATCCGAATTCAAGTGAGGGAAGCGCAGATCTAAATGCAAAGCATGTAGATCGAAAACGTCAATCAGATCGGACGCAAACAAAAAAAAAAAAAAACAATGGACAAAGGAAACAAAGTTCATCATTTTTCTTAGAAATTTCTCAGGAGAATCCAAAAGAAATCGATACCCAGAATTGGAATTAAACAGCTGAACGAAATTAAGATGCAAACTTTTGACGAAATGTAAGATCGAGCATTGGGTTAGAATGACATAAATGAAGGACACAAACCCCATTACACGGTTTTCTTTGGGGGATTCACAGGCAATTTTCAGACAAAAACATAAGAAACTGTGAAAGAGACATTTTCGGTAATGGAAGAAAGATCTGAGGAAAAGCGAAACCTGGAGCAAAGGGAACACGGAGAGATGTTAAACGCTGAAAAGTGAGAAATGAGGAAGGAGAGACGAGCGATATAAATATGCACACATTGACACATACATACGTATATATATATATATATTTATACATTCCCTTTTAATTATTTTTAAATCTTCTGTTATTACTTTTCAAGGGACTTCTAATTTCCGTCCATGTGTCTCTGTTACTTTGGATTTAAACCAATAATCTCTTAATATACTAATTACTACTATTTAAATTGACAAAAAGAATTTTTTTTTTGTAACAAAAAAAAAAGAAGAATATTGTTTCTTTTTTTTTTCTCTTTTCTTCTATTCTTCAAAAAGAATATTGTTGGCAAAAGAAAAAGAACGAAAATTTGACCAAAAAAGAAAGAAAGAAAGAATTCTTGTTATAGTAGTTGGTTGACGTTGTCATAAGAATATCTAAATCTGTCAGCATACATATTAGAAACATGGGAATTATTTTGCTTGAATCATGTAGATTTTAGTCGATTCCAATGAATTAATAAGCTTTACTTTATATACGGGGATATTACAAAAACTAATGGTTCTCTCATCTGGTCCATGATCTAAATTTTTCAAAACATATGAACCAAAAGGATGCAAGAATGGGTTGATTGTTCAACAAAAAAAGAAAGAACAATATGATTATATACTATATCATATATCACTCACAATGCTCAAGAAAACATCTTATTGAGTTGCTTAGACAACATTTATGCATTATAGAGATTTCTACAAAAAAAAATTGTTGTTATAGATTTCTACTATTAAACAAAAAGATGAATATTGACGTCATGCAACCGGTTATACCACACAAAAACAGTCTAAACAATCTAAGCATTTTTTTTTCTATCAGATATATGTTTTGTTTAAAAGTGAAAATTTATATATGCTTAGTTTCTTGCAAATTTCAATATTTGACTAAAAATGAAAACTTATATCACTTTACTTTCTTTAAAAAAACATTTCACTCACTCTATATAATTTATGACAACGACACAATTGAAATTGATATTACAAAATTAAAAAGCATTTAAAACATTTTATTATATCACTTCTGTATTAAAAAAATTTAAATATTAAAAACTCGAAATAGATTATGCCAGTTCTTAGGCATAGACGGAGGTCCAATGTTTTGAATATTTCATGCAAAATAAAAGAATTATGTCCTTTATATATACTTTTTATGTTAATATTCCACATAAAAATTGACATTTAAATATGTAAATAACTAAACGAACGCTTTGTTTGTACCTAACTGTAGATACGTCGTCTTCAAGCTGGTTCGATATTTGTGCTGGAGAACCAAACGACAAACTTGATTGCTAAAGCAAATAAGAAATAACCAGAATGTGACTCCGGATGACCGTTCCCTATGTTACATTGCTTTAGGTGGATCTACATGGCTCCACGATCTTACACATCAAGAAGCGACATTTTAATATCTGAGACTCTTTATCATTAGGAGATTGATGTTAGTTTTTCTTTTCATATCTACTGACTCCTTTGGAGATTGATGTTAGCTTTTCACATTGTTTGAACTGTCAAGAATATTCTGTTTTTGAATATAGAATAAAACCAGACGGGAAGAAAAAAAAAAAACGAATGCTTTATTTACCTACACAGCTAGCTACGCTCTAGTCTCTAGACAGGACCTGATTTTAGTCATACGCGCCAAATGAGCCGCCTAACACATGGGCCTTGCGTAATAGTGAATGAATAAGTGCATGTTAATTATATTTGAGTAATAAATTAGTTTTTTCGTTTTCACTCACACTTTTTCATAAGCCAAGATACTTCGAACTTAACGATCGATACACGTTAGCTCTTTTCACGTGACACATCGCTGATTTCCATGAAACGTTTAGTCCTTTCGCTAAAAGCATCCTGATTGGTTAACAATTTTAACATGTACATAATAATTGTTGCAGACCCGTGATAAATCATCAAAATGATTCATCATAATAATTTTAACATGCACAAACGGTGATGTTGCCGTGATAAATCATCATAATAATTCTGACCTATTTTTTGAATCATAAAAATAACTATTAAGTACATAAAGTCTGAGTTTATTGAAGTACATATGAATATTCAAAAATATAAGTATGTTATAACAAATAAGTGATGATTAACAAAAATCATTAACAGATCAGATGGAGATTAATTATTAACTAGGTTTGGACGTAAAAATCAAGTTTATGAAGAATAGATAGAAGTTTGGAGATGGTGAGAGGTTTCTCTTGAAAGTCATTAAGGCCAGCTTCCATAAATTCTTTCATCTCTCCTTCATTAGCTCTAGTTGTTACTCCTGCTATCTTGCTCTCTATCCCCATCTCCCTTAGTCTCTTTGTCGCCTAATAAAATTTCATTCAATCAAACAAAACAGTCCATTGATTATACGTATAACTAATCGCTTATATTTTAAAATAATAATATGTACATTACTAACGAGTCTTAGTTATTCGAGTGTTAAGAAGAACAGTTTCCTACGGCTTCTTTATTATGGATGGGAAAATTCTCAAATAAAATATCAAAACTATTACGTAAGAAATTTTCTTGTTTCTGGGTGTTTTGCTTCCTAAATAGTACTACAAAAAATAAAATGGAATAACGAAGAATTTAACGAGTAAAATATAAATTAATATACCTGAATACCGTTCATGATGGGCATGTCCATGTCCATGAGGATGAGATCATAGTTTCTGCCGGAACAATGAACGTCGACGGCTTCTTGGCCATTGCAGACGACGTCGTTTTTAATCCCTAGACGGTCCAACAGTTTGTGATGCATGCTTTGGTTCACGGAATTGTCATCGACGACCAAAGCTGTTAACTTTGACTCTGCCAAATTTGGAACTTCATCAGCTATCTCTCTCGTCATCCTTATCTTTCTCTCGAGAGAGCAACAATTATTACAGAATTCTGAGAAACAATATATACTTTTGTGATGGAAACTCAATAATTTGTTGCAGTCTCTATTTAAAGGAGATGACATTGAGAAAGAATCAGCAATTATAGAACCCAAAAACAGTATCAGCTGGATTGTGTTTTGGATTCGGAGGAGATCTAGTGGTCTTTGTACTTTTTTTCTATTTTGGGTAATAAATCTCAGCCGTTGCTTTCTCTACATGATTTTACATTTTTTTTCTCACGAGATTGACCAAAGATCCTTTAACTATTTCATGATACCTAGGGTTCAGATTTAGATTAATCAATGTCGACCCCTTGAGATTCTAATTATCCAAAACACCGTGTGAGCTAGAGACATGAATAGCAAATAATCATATATCATTACGATTATAAAGATGTTCTGCCAATACGAGATTTATATCATATACATACATTTAGCAAGAAATATCACATTTACATGTTTTAACTTTTCATTCAGCTGTAGTTCATAATAGAAAAAAAATCTAATATTTCTTTGAAAGTTCTGAGATGATTATCATAGTAGATTTTTTACAAAACAAAAGTGACACAATGTTATGACAAAATCTTGTACATGTCATATATTTCTCTTAAAAATATCTCTGGGTCTTGTGTGAAAAGTGATTATTTATTAGTTAAGTTCATATATTAAAATCTGATGATTCCACAAACCTGACTAAGAAAAATATAGTAAACATATATATCATTATTAAACATACCTTCACATATGGTAACGACGCAAATGCCGATCAGATTTCCGACATTTGTTGTTATTATTCGCTTTATAGAGCGGAAAAGAAAAGATTCTACAGAGGTTGTGGCCTCGACTGAACAATGTAAACATCTTCACCAACCAAACAACCTTCAACGTCTTGTGCACATCCAAAGTTCCTTTCCAAGAAGAAACCGACCGAACCGAGTCTCTGGCCGAGTTTCTGTCTAAACACTGAGTCAACCGTTAACCGTTTCTTGCTATAGTCAACGGTTAACCGAACGTATTTTCCATCAGCAGGACCTTTTCCTGACACAAGAAGCTCTTCACTGAAGTTTGCAAACGCTAAGGTTTGCACAATCCCATCGAGCTTACCCGAAGCGAGTCTCCATGGTGTTCCTCTTGTCCCTGAAGCTAAGGTCTCACCTAAACCAGGAGCAACCTCGGCTTCCACGAGATTGCTGTCTGGATCAGCTGGACTCACTGTGTGAAGAACGAAAGATAAGTCCGGAGAAAGCATTTCTTGGACGAGGACCGCCATTGAAGCTTCTCTTTGAGAGACACCAGCAGCTCTACGGCTTAGAACAGCTCTTCTTGTGTAGAGAGAAGCCCAAACTTGGCAAACAGACTCAGAAAACACTAAAGGATCTGAGGGACTCACGTTGGGGATTGATTCATAGAGCCCTGCTGCTGACATTCCCGCTAAGTCCTCGACGTTGGCGCTTGAACGAACAATGAGACGTGCGTCTTTGGGAAATGCTTTGCTTATGCTGTCTATTGTTTCTTTAGGCAGTTGCAATGATTTCATCACTTCATGGATCTGATCACATATGCCGTCTAATTCACCGCCTTCGGGTCTGGCGGTTTCTAACTTTTCTAGCAAAGATGCAAACTTTTCTTCTGAATTACTTTGCTTCAAAGCTGATTCCATCGATCCGAAAGGTATGACAACTCCAGCTGGAACCTTAAATGATGCCGGAACTCCATGTTCGCTATCCACTACACATTCATTTCAAAACCAGACAAAGTCATTTAGAACGAAATCAGATTTGGTTCCAGTCAATTTAATCCCCTTAGACATTAAGAAAACTTTACCTCTAGTAGAGGCTGTTGCTAAAGATGCAAGAATACCACATGCAGCAGCTTTTGAACCAGAGGTTGATGCATCTGAATCAGCAAGTGCTATGATTCCTCCACTAGGGATATCCTGTGGACGAACGTTTTACATATCAGTATGCGATCTGAATGTGAAGCGTAAGGAACCACAGAGATATCAAAAGTTTACCTTGGATGAGTTAAGGAGGCTATCAGAAGATGAGGAAACAGGCTTTGAATCTTCATCATCGACAGATACACTTTTCTTATCCGTCTTTTTGTTAGCATTGGATTTGGGAGTACGACTCCTATCTTCAGTTGAAAGTATCAGATTTACATGGCTTGGAGATGCTTCCAACCTGTAAGGTTCATATTATCGAGAACATTAGAGAAGAGACATGAGCCTCTTGTTTTACGGGAGATTGAAAGATTAGCTAATTTTCCGAATGGACAACGTCAGACGAATTACCTCACATATTTTCCCACAAGTCGCCGTATATCAGCGACCTTTTCATCGTCATCACATGTCACAAAGACGATTTTCTCCTGTATGAAATTATGTGATTTGAAGAGCTTCAACAATGCACTTCTTTAGTAGTAATTTCGGGAAATGAAAAAAAGGGAAAAAAGGTTATTGCCTGCCGCGCTCTAACGCCAAGGTGAGACAAGTGAGGCAATTCCTGGAGAAGCATGACTCCAGCTATGTTCCCATTAGCAGCACTTACCTGTCAAGGCATGTTACAAGGTAATTATTAGTATGATGTTCCGAATCACGGTGAGGTTGAAAAATCGAGGTCAAAAACCTCTTCATCGCCATCAGCTTTGTTGACCAATAGAATAATAGGACCGCCACCAGTTGATGGTAATGACCCAGGTACAATGCTCTCAACCTGCAGTTACAAAAGCCAGAGAAAAATTTGCAAATGTGAATTTTCATCAAAGTTACAAACCTAAGGCATCGCTAATTGGAGATTTCCATCATTGCAAAACAACCAAGCGTATGGTGCAGTGACACCCAGTCTAAACATGCAAAAAAAGAGATAGTAGTTGTTTCGACCGTAGACTGTATCACGAGTAATTTGCGAATGACACGATAAATTAACAAGAAAGTGTCATACTTTCACACGTAATGTGTGAATTTTGAAAACTGGAAAATTCCTATAGCATCGACAACAGACATTACGAGTTGATAAGTAAATTCAAAATCTCATCTATGTATTCATTTGCCTTCTCCCCTTACCTGAACTAATGTCCCAGAAGTCGATCCAGGTACAATGACGTCCCAGCCCTCAGAACCAAGTGTATTTCTTACAGCTTTTAGAAGAACAGTGCAGAGCTTTGAGATCTGAAATATTATACTGTGTGGCAGAGCCACGGGTACGGTCAGAGGAAAATGTAGAAAGAGAACGAAATTTGAAATATATAAGCAAGAAAGAATATGAAAACGTTTCCAAATGATTTCACGAGGTTGATTGTACGGCTTAAGTTAAGTACACGGAAGTAAAGGCCTCACTTACCCAGCACGAATCTCTGCTTCTGTGTAGGTCTTGACACTGTTCTCTGGAATTCCTAGAGCTCTTCCTAATATCTGAAATGAGAAGCACGTTTTATTAGATTAGCAGCAGACTGGTAATTTGGTCTGATATGTCCTTCTTCTGGTGGAAGAAAAAAAATGTTGCCAAACAATTTGACCTACAATTGAAATTGCATCACTAACTTCAGAATGTAAGGCATGGGATTAAAGTGTACCTCCACATTAGGAGGAAATATTTGAAGAAGTAAATCGGAATATTCTGCTGTTAATCTCCGTGCTCGATCGAGAGTTGCTTTTAGCCTCATGGCCCAAATGGTTTTTCCATCCTCTTCCCCTACATGAAAATAATAAGAAGCATAATCAGCTTTTAATTATAACTCGCAAATTCTCAACAACCACAGACTAGCCTTACACGTCAGAGTTACGTAGATCGAGTTGAGATAAATGAGAGAAGGAATTAACCTTCTTTTGCTAGTAGGCCTCTCTCTCGCCAAGCTAGGAGTTCGTTTCCAATGGCTAAACATTCTTCTTGCTTCCAACCAGATAGACCAACTTGGTGAACACCCAAGACCAAAGCATCTAGAGGATCATTCCACGAGGAAACATCTTTTGATTCCACATCTTTTGCTAGTTGAACAGCTCCTCCCATAGTTTCAAGAGCATTGAGGAATCTACTCAAAATCATTGACAATACATGAGGCGGAGATATAAAGCACGAGTTAAATAATTCCGAAAGGAATTTTTTTCTCCAAAAGAAATCAAATCTTATGCACACCTGCTTAGTAGAACAAAAAAGTAGTCCTCGAGGCCAATCTCACAAAGGCGCCACTAATCAGAGGAGCAAAGTATATAAATAAATAAATAAATTGCTACATGATAATGCTGAATTGTCAAACAAAGCTCACCTTCTGGCGCATTGCAATGGCAGCATCAGGAGCATCATTTCGCAAGCCGCTATTAAGTTCCTTTATAATTGTTTCTCTTAAAGAAGCTAGAGAGTGCATGGTTTTAATCAACTCCAAAACATTGCTTGATTCTCCCGATGCGTCAAGGCGCTGAAAAATATGAATTTCGCAGTCAGTCTCATGAAGCGACAACAAAAAGAAATCTTGCAAAGATTGTGTGTTTAATATGGGCAATTCATCAAATGATATGATTGTGTGGACACAAATCAGAATGCCACAGACATCTATCTTTCTGTGGCTTTTCTGAAAGCCCATCGCCTTAGAATTGATATTATTTCCTTTCCGTAAAACAGAGAATGCAACCAAGGATGGGGCTGATTATCAATTTGAACTGCATCTCTATGCTGGCTAATAATTGTACCCTAAGATTGTTGTGTATAAGGCATACAACTTTAGAAGATCATGCAAGTAAACCCCATAAATATTGTATACTTCTTTCAGAAAAAAACATATGGGCCAATCAGTACCCGTTCACAAGAAAAAGAAAAGTGAGAGCTTACCCCTTTACATTCAAAAAACAAATTGAGAGCAGAAAGACCTCTCTCATCCATAGAAATTTTCATAGACTCAAGTTGTTCGGTGAGACTGCAACAAGATATAATGGATATATAATTATACAGTACGTGGGAGCATCACATAGCACGTATATGATGAAATAATAGGTTTGGCTTCAGAAATATAGTACCTTCCAGCATTAAAGAAATCCTTAAGCTCATTATGGAATATCTTGAATTGCTCCACAAATTCTCCACTGTATTTTCCTGGGGTCTCAGTAATTCTTTCAAGCATGGCTTCTGTAGCAATTAGATCTTCTGGACCCGCATTGCGGTGAAGCTTGTTTTGTATCGTATGCTTGATTTCTTGCTGGAACAAAGATGGGTTATATGAACACTATGACAGTAACTCATCTAATGACAAAACAGCTAAAGAGAGTATTATTACCTTGAGATCATGAGGAATATCGTTGCGATGGGCGATGTCCCTAATTCTAGTTAGAGGGACAGATGCAGTAAACTCTGCTTTGAAAGAAGGCAAACACGGATGGATTTTCCGAGCAACAAGCACTTCCTACCAAATAAAAGCATATCCAACTTAGAGAAGCTACAACTAAGTCCACAATAGCTACAGGTTTTTTTGAAAAAGGGAGGCTGTGAAAGCAGAGAACTTGAAAGCAAATGTGTCACCTCTGCCGTAGCATCTTTCTTGCTGCAAATGTTCTCCAACTCACGGAATATAAGCCTGGAAATCTCAGCATGCCGGTTCGGACGGTGATGCCCTCCATCTTCAAAACACGGAATCTGACCTGTGTTTATCCACTGCATAAGATGCCAAACAAACAAACAAACAAGGTAAGCACCCAGATATATGAGAAAAGATAGATTAGGGTACAAAGAAAAAAGAAAAACCTTCAAATAGACTGCAGAGTATATGAGCGCCTTCAATCGTTCCTCCCTCTCAGGACTCCCAACTATAACCTCGCGTACCATTTCAAGCTTGAATACATG
The DNA here is from genome assembly GCA_010577795.1 of Isatis tinctoria. NCBI lineage: Eukaryota > Viridiplantae > Streptophyta > Magnoliopsida > Brassicales > Brassicaceae > Isatis > Isatis tinctoria. Next base: position 5,063,806 of record CM021250.1, on the reverse strand, counting down.
AACAAAAATATAGCAACAAGAGATGTTCATCCTTGGGCAGTTTCAAAAAAGTCCAAAAGTGAAAGCTTTTAACTAAAAAGTACACATAGAGACACCTTTCTCCACCAGTTCCTAGAGTTGCGATCACCTTCGACCATCTTGAGAGCTGGGCCTTCGAGACCAGTAGTGTCCCAATTCCTGCCGACTTCTCTGTTGCCATGCTCATTGGAGCGCATAAAGGAAGCGTCTTTGCCTTGCCATTGACCCCCCAATGTGCTTTTCCGAAGCTGCGCACCATTTTCACTGCCCACTACTCTATCGTCAGCGACGTCGTGGTGATCGCTGCTCTCGAGCCCACCAGCGACCTCCTGAGACTGAGGTAAATCAAGGGTTTCTCCGGTGGCATCCCAGTGACAGACGACGGAGAAACTCCCGGAATCGGGAAGCCTAAGGACGCGGTTGTCACCGGATTCCCATGAGAGTGAACCGTCGTTCTTGACGATGACGAACTTACACTCCAAAGCCTGACCTCCGCTAAGCTCAAGCTCACAAACCCATCCATTCTCAGTCCAAGTAAGAGGGGATTTCTTCTTCCAGGATCCAATCTCTTTGGCCGATCCAAACATAGCCACATGCTCACCGAACTTCACTTGGTGATCGAGCCTCAAATTCAACTTCACCTTCGCTCCCGACCCATCTCTCTTCTTCCGCTGTTCCTCACTGGCTCATATAACAAAAAAAAAGAAGAATTTCAGTATTTACCAAAACAGATTTCGATTGAGACGAACAGAAAAAAGCAAAAGAAGTCATACATGGTGGAGGAAGAAGAAGAAGCAGCGCAAGTGAGACGAGAAGGGGAGTTTCTGAGTCGCTCCGATTGGTGAACAAGACGAACTCTGCTACGAGTGAAGTTAAAGAGTCTGGGAAGCGACGAGTTTCTGGTGACGAAGGTGAAAGGAGAGCCGCAACAGTGGCTGCCAATGCTCTCCATTAGAGGAGTTGTGGGTACAAGACGGACGATAAGAGATTTTTTTTTTGTTCAGTCTATAAAAAAGCCATTAACAATCATATTATAGAGGTTTCGCTTTTTTCCACAGGGAAATTGCCAAAACATGTCCAAAAAAATATCTTCTACAAGAGAGACACCTGTAGTTCGATTTTATTAATATTCTTAAACCGATGAGGCGATTTAAAAAATTAAAAATTAAAAATTAAAAATTAAAAATTAAAAACTTATTAAAACCATTCTTTTCGTAAAAAGTACGTAAAGGTAGATCACCATAATTATCTTAGGAATTCGATTCGTGTTTAATATTATTTTCTTTTAAAATAGTTGCAAATAAATAGCAATCCTTCATGTAAACACTTTTATTTCGTTCTGATTTGCGGATTAGTATAAAACTGAGTTTGTTGTCAAAGAAAAAGGCAAGTAAAGTAGCAAATCGGATAGAAAATTACAAGAGTGAGTATGGGCTTTTATATAGTGTAATATAAAGTTAATGGGCTTTAGGGCTGGGCTTGTCAACCTCATAAGGAAGAAGCGAAAGGGAGCGAAGAAGGTCGAGAATCGGAGCTTTGAATTTACTCAGCCGCAACTCGCCGTCTCTCAAGCTTCTCTTCACTGTGTAAGCTTAGATCGCAAATATGCACGCACCGGTTGTCGTCCTCAGTGAGTATCTCCTTCTTCCTCCAGATCTCGTTTCTTCGAACCGATGCCTGCTTTTTTTTTGTCAAGTGTTCCGAAGTTGGTACTTGGTAACATTATTAACTGCTTGTGAAAAATGTTTCAGACGATTCGTTGAAGCGTGAATCTGGAACCAAGGTTCCTCGTAACAATATCAAAGCTTCCAAGGTAAGCTTTTTTTTGTTGTTGTTGGGGGATGCTGCTTCTCTCTCGCAACAACTGTGTCTGGTCTGATCAGTTTTGATGTTTTTTTATACAGTCTGTGGCTGATATCCTCCGTACGACATTGGGTCCTCGCTCTATGCTGAAGATGCTTCTTGACGCTGGAGGAGGTACTTCTTTAATCCTCTCTTTTAGGGTTTTCTCTTCTGTTGTATGTGCTGTAGATCTCCCATGGTGCAGTTTGATGTTTTTAGCTCGGGAAAAGTCCTTCTCATGTACTCTTTTGTTGTTCAAGCTCACTCTCTCTCTCTTAGCTTTTTTTATAAACACTAAATAACTGTACGGTTCTGTTTGTCTTAACAGGGATTGTTGTTACCAATGATGGAAATGCTATCCTTCGTGAACTAGATGTTGCCCATCCTGCAGCTAAGGTTTTACTTCTCCCCTCTTCTCGATTGATCTTGTTTTTGTCTTCGTCTTGTTTTCTTTTCACCGTTTTTTTTTTCCGGTGATTGCAGTCAATGATTGAGCTGAGCCGTACACAAGACGAAGAAGTTGGTGATGGGACAACATCAGTTATTGTTCTAGGTATCGATATCCTTCTTCTATACTATCGGCGTGCCAATAGCTTCCGTCTTTTACTCACTATGACTCTTATTTCTTTATTTTTTGGCCATCAGCTGGTGAAATGCTTCACGTTGCGGAAGCATTTATTGAGAAGAATTACCATCCTACAGTCATATGCCGAGGTAAAGTTTCTTGCTTATTGTTGTCATGTAACTTGTCGTTTTCATCTAAACAATGTTTTCTTCTCTGTAGCTTACATTAAGGCTCTTGAAGATTCTATTGCTGTTCTTGACAACATTGCGATGACAATCGATGTCAATGACCGTAAGTTCATTTCTATTTTCTATTGTTCATTTGAGGTCACGTTGCAACTACTTTGGTCGCCGATGTTGGGTTTCCCCTCATGCTCTTACTGATGTAAGAACGCGCGTGTTGCAGGTGAAACAGTACTAGGACTAGTCAAGAGCTGTGTAGGGACAAAGTTCACCAGCCAATTTGGCGATTTAATTGCTGTGAGTAGCTTAATTACTGTAGCTTCTTACATCCGCATCACCTGGTCAGGTTCCGGCATTTAACATTCATTTTGACACAGTTTTCTCAAGAGCGTGAATGAAGTCCTTCAAAGTAGTCTTCTCACATGTTTTTTCATGACTTTTATGTGCCCTAATAGGATTTGGCTATTGACGCCACTACTACTATTGGTGTTGACCTTGGTCAAGGTGTGAGGGAGGTAGACATTAAAAAGTACATTAAGGTTGAGAAGGTTCCTGGTGGCCAGTTGGAGGACTCGAAGGTTCTTAAAGGAGTTATGTTTAACAAAGATGTTGTTGCTCCTGGTAAAATGAAAAGAAAGATTGTCAACCCTCGGATTATTCTTCTTGACTGCCCCCTTGAGTACAAGAAAGGTGAAAATCAGACCAATGCTGAGTTGGTTAGAGAAGAGGACTGGGAAGTGCTGTTGAAGTTGGAAGAGGAATACATTGAGAACATTTGCGTGCAAATTCTAAAGTTCAAACCTGATTTAGTTATTACGGAGAAGGGGCTTAGTGACTTGGCTTGTCACTATTTCAGTAAAGCTGGTGTTAGTGCAATCCGAAGGTTGAGAAAGACAGACAACAACAGAATTGCCAAGGCTTGTGGAGCAGTAATTGTGAACAGGCCCGATGAACTACAGGAGTCTGATATCGGTACTGGGGCTGGTTTGTTTGAGGTCAAGAAAATAGGAGATGATTTCTTTGCTTTCGTAGTCGATTGCAAAGAACCCAAGGCATGTACTGTACTCTTAAGGGGACCAAGTAAAGATCTCCTCAATGAAGTGGAACGAAACTTACAGGTTCGTTAGTGTTATTTACAAACCGTAATTCTCGGTTGTTCGTTGTCATATATGCCTGAGACATTCTTTCTACAGGATGCCATGTCTGTTGCAAGAAACATTATCAAAAACCCGAAGCTCGTTCCTGGTGGAGGAGCCACAGAGTTAACCGTTTCTGCCACATTGAAACAGAAGAGTGCTACGATTGAAGGCATAGAAAAGGTCGGCTTTGCTTTTGACTCCAATGTGTTTCCTTGCTAGGATTACTCGATTGATATCAAAGTTATACCTGGATTCTAAACCAAGGATGCTGTTCCCACGCTGATATTTGTTCTTGTTTTCTAAATCTTATTGAAACAGTGGCCTTACGAAGCAGCTGCTATTGCGTTTGAGGTTATTCCACGTACACTGGCTCAAAACTGTGGTGTTAATGTGATTCGTACTATGACTGCATTGCAAGGGAAGGTAAAGTCCCGCACCATGAACCTGCAGCGCCTTCTCTTTCGTATTGTTTAGTAATACCAACTCGTTTCTCTCTGCTTCAATCGGATGTTTGGGTTGCAGCACGCAAATGGTGAAAATGCATGGACCGGTATTGATGGGAACTCTGGTGCAATAGCTGATATGAAAGAGAGCAAGGTAAGGGTTGATTCTTGGGCACTTGGTGTGATTCTCACTACATGAACTCAATCTGCTACTCAATTTTAAAAATTTTGCAGATATGGGATGCGTACAATGTGAAGGCGCAAACTTTCAAGACGGCGATAGAAGCCGCATGTATGCTTCTTAGGATCGATGATATAGTGAGTGGTATCAAGAAGAAGCAAGCTCCTGGAGCTGGACCTTCAAAGCCAACCATTGAGACAGAAGGAGATGCCGACAACGAACAAATTCTTCCCGACTAAGAGAAGAGAAACACCATTTGGTCTCAGAAACTCAATCGTTGATATGTTTGTTCTCTCACTTGCTTTACTATTTCCTCGTGTTAGTTTGTGGCTGCAACCTCTTCTTTTTGGCTTATTTCGTTCCCTTTGACATATCTTCTAATTTTGCAACGACTTTTAGTGGGATCAGCTTTTTGAAGATTGGGGTTTTGTTTTTTTTTTTTGATTTATTTATTGTTTTCTAAAATCTAAATGTAAGCTTTTTGAATTTTCATAGTCAGTTGGTCGTTTTTTAGAGTGCTAGTTGTCTTTTTGAAATTCTGCTACAAAAACTTTTTGAAGATTGTGTTGTTTTCTTTTCTGTAATACAGTATCATAAACTTTCGATGGAATTTTAAGTTGACCGCTAGTATCAATCTATCTTAGTGGAAACCCATTTATCGCGTTGTGGCTCTCGATTCGGATCGGTTTGTTTAGAGTTTGTTCAGAATAATAATAAAACGTTACAGATATTTTTGTTAATATATACATTTTTCCCCCAACAGGATAATAATCAAACATTTTCATTGTTAGCGTATTCTTTTCTTATCTTTTTCGAATACCATCGCCACGTTTTATTATTCGTTTTTTTTTTCATTTGTTATCGTTGACTGCAAGTCTTAACAGGATAATGTTTGAAAGGTAAAAAACACTTTTGGTACTAGCTGGATTTTTGTTACGTAAAGAATTTTTCATGTATGTCAAGTGGATATAATTTACTTACACGTCTGGACACATGATATCCGTGGTACCACATTTCAACTGTATTTTGTTCACAACTAATATTCAATTATGAATTTGCATGTGTTGTTATACCTTAATTAAGTCGAAAGTATCAAAATAATTAAATTATTGGAATATCAGTGGGTATCTGTAGATCAAACTTCAAATAGAAAATTAAATCGAATAAAAAAAAATTATTTTGAAAATTATTTAAATTGAAGTATTTTTGTCGTTGCATAACTGCATTCCAACGTGTAAATAATTGTTGAGTAGCAGTGACCAAATATGGTTGTTGGCTTTCAGAGATAAGGACCCATAAACAATACAAAAGTGACAATTCAGAAGATAGACACATAACGTGACAGCAACTGAGAAACCAATAGGAAAACAAAAAAAAAATCAAATATTAATTGCTAAAGGGATAATAGCAAATATCTGATTCTGTAATCGCATTTGGACGGGAAAACAACAATTGAATGGAGTGGTGATCAAATATGGTAACATAAATATAGACTTTTAAGATTTGGATACATATATAGTATTAATGAAGTTTGGTGGGTTGGAATAGTCTACTTCGTGGATAGTTATTCCATTACTCACCAGTTAACTAGTCAAATGCACAACAACAATTTCAAATTTCAAACCGGTCTATCCCATTTTGATTCTGTAATACTGGTTCTATATATTTAGATCGGTCCGTAGACTGAATCTATCTGGTCCCGTACGCTTTTAACACTATATATAATATAATAACAATACAAATGGGACTATAATCACTAAGAAGACGCGAGATACATGACAGCAAATTTGTATGAGCTACACATGAGGTTAACGGCCCGCATGGTTTGTATTTTCTAAAAGGTATGAGATATTTTGATTCGGCAGCAAGATTCTCACAACACGTTTTGAGAGCGATGTAAAAATTGTATTTATCTCTCTAATAAGAGCGCAGAATCATATAGTTTAACATAACAACAAATATAATATTCGGTGATACATAAAATAACAAGCAAGAGAAGACTTATGACTTGTGATGATAGGCAGGCATATATTCAACTAAGGACTAAGGAGGCGCCACATAAAGCAGAAGAAACGTTTGTTGACCAATGACTTGATGAGTCAGGAGCATGTGAACATAACAAGAGACCTGTAAGCATCCCATTGGCTGCAGACATTTTCTTATTGTGCCTCTTCTTCTATATAAAGAAGTAAACACCCCAATGGTCTCTTTAATTAAGTGCTCCTCTTTAACTCGTTAGAGAAAATAACATTTTTAGTTTTCAGTCTCTGAAGAGATCATCTTAAGGATGGCCGGGGGAGGATTTGCGACGGCTCCGGCAAACGGAGTGGAGTTTGAGGCAAAGATAACTCCTCTAGTCATCATCTCTTGCATCATGGCTGCTACCGGCGGCCTCATGTTCGGCTACGACATTGGTGTCTCCGGTATGAATATACAATATACTTCTTTGATAGTTTCTAATGAAATGAAGATGTTAAATTTTTTGTTAGAAAAAAAATTGATTGCAAGGATACCTAAGTTTTTGTTAGTGCAAGATTTCTCAAGTAATGATTCTGATTCTTAATTTGGACTTGCTTATGTTCTCACCCACCATAAACAACTTCTTTGGGAGGAACATTTCACCTAAAATATAGAGGATTTGTAGAAAGTTATTTATCAAAATGAAATTTCACTATAACTAGTTCAATGTTAATTAATTAGTGAACTTATAGCTTACAAAATTTTCGTAACTAGTGATGTAGATCCAGGAGTGACAAAATTAATGTCACAAGTTTTAAGATTTTTTTGTTTTGTTTTCGAATAATTTTTACCGTCTACAATTCATGCACACTCATAATATTTCAGCGGAATTAGTAAACTACATATATGATTATCTTCCAAGTAATCTCTAAATGAGACTAAACGGTAGATAATAGCAATGAAGAATAATTTGTTTCCATCATCAATATGGTTATGTAGGCGGAGTGACATCGATGCCGGAGTTTCTGAAAAAGTTTTTTCCGGTGGTTCACCGGAGAGTAGAAGCCGGCGCCGACAAAAGCAACTACTGCAAATACGACAACCAAGGACTACAACTCTTCACATCATCACTATACTTAGCCGGTTTAACCGCAACGTTCTTCGCTTCATACACGACGAGAACGCTCGGACGGAGGCCAACCATGCTCATAGCCGGCGTGTTCTTCATCATCGGCGTGGTTCTCAACGCTGCGGCTCAAGACCTAGCCATGCTTATTGCAGGCCGGGTATTACTTGGTTGTGGAGTTGGGTTCGCTAATCAAGCCGTGCCGTTGTTCTTGTCCGAGATTGCACCCACTAGGATCCGAGGCGGTCTTAATATTCTGTTTCAACTTAACGTCACTATTGGTATCGTCTTCGCCAATCTTGTCAACTATGGGACCGCCAAGTAAGTATCTCTTTCCTCATGTCTTCTTCCTTTTTTTCTTTTCGTTTTTATTATATATTTTCTGCTAAAGTGAAATCAAATTGTGTGGAAATAAGCGTCTAGAGTTTTGAGATTTTTTAACGAAAAATCTAACTAACAAAAGTCCAAATAAATATATGGTGTTCATATGATATAACGATTTACAAATTTTATCTTTAAAGCGAACAATTGAAATCCACATAAATGTCTCTTTCGCACAACCGTTTGTTGTAGAAAAAGATTTCGTTACCAATACTTTCTCAAGCATTCCAAATTTTTCTTTTTTCTTCTCGTCAAAATTTAGGTTGTCCGTCAGTCCGTGTGTATCTAAATAACGTTATCTTTACAAAATAAAAATAAACAAGTTTTCTCCATATTCAATTACCATCAGAAAAAGCATTTTAACATTTTTTTTTAGAGTAGATTAATTAAGTCTTCCGTGTTTTCAGCAAAATACTATCCACATGCCTACGTCTTCCATAGTACACGGAATATAGTCGTATCTCATTTTTCACGTCATGCCCTAACATTTTTTTTCCTCTGCGTTGACTTTCAATGCGGCTACTATGATGATATCTGTCACCTAACCCGAGTTAATGGGCTTTAATTATCTACCTACTTAGGCCCATACCGGATTTAAATATGGGCCCACTAAACAAATTAATAAATGTTTTGCAGGATCAAAGGAGGATGGGGATGGAGGTTGTCGTTAGCTTTGGCCGGGATCCCGGCGCTTCTACTGACGGTGGGAGCTTTATTGGTGACGGAGACACCGAACAGTCTCGTCGAAAGAGGTCGTCTCGATGAAGGCAAAGCCGTCCTCCGTCGGATTCGTGGCACCAATAATGTCGAGCCAGAGTTCGCCGATCTCCTCGAAGCTAGCCGTCTTTCCAAACAAGTCAAACACCCTTTCAGAAACCTTCTTCAACGCCGGAATCGGCCTCAGCTCGTCATCGCCGTCGCCTTGCAGGTCAGTTCCACCACTTCTCTCTTTTAGTTTCTGCTAGCTGTTTCATTTTCTCTGATATTGTAATGCCTAATCACTTGTTGCGTGATGCTTACGTGAAAAAACTGCAGATTTTCCAGCAATGCACTGGAATCAACGCAATTATGTTCTACGCTCCTGTGCTTTTCAGCACTTTAGGCTTTGGCAATGACGCTTCTCTCTACTCTGCAGTGGTCACCGGTGCAGTCAACGTCCTCTCCACTTCAGTCTCCATCTATTCCGTTGACAAAGTCGGTCGTCGTGTTCTTCTACTTGAAGCTGGTGTCCAGATGTTCTTCTCACAGGTCGTGATCGCCGTTATCCTTGGCCTCAAAGTCACAGATCACTCTCAAAACCTCTCCAAAGGGTTTGCGATTCTAGTCGTGGTGATGATCAGCACCTATGTAGCTGCTTTCGCCTGGTCTTGGGGACCCCTCGGGTGGCTAATCCCTAGTGAGACTTTCCCTCTTGAGACACGTTCCGCGGGACAGAGTGTGACGGTCTGCGTCAACTTGCTCTTCACTTTCATCATGGCTCAGGCTTTCCTCTCGATGCTGTGCCATTTCAAGTTTGGGATATTCATCTTCTTTTCGGCTTGGGTCTTGGTCATGTCTCTGTTTGTCATGTTCCTCCTTCCCGAGACTAAGAACGTGCCTATCGAGGAAATGACGGAGAGAGTGTGGAAGAAGCACTGGTTCTGGGCTAGATTCATGGATGATCACGATGATCAAGTGTTCGTGAGCGGTGATGTAAACGGCAAGAAGAGCAACGGTAAACCTAACGGCTTTGATCCTTCAACACGGCTCTAAATTGGTTAAATCCCAAAACCAAAGTAGAAGCAAGAGAACAAAAGGTGACTAAAAACACCAAATAGATGTAAGAGAATACAGTTTTTATACACTCTACTTAATTTCATTACTTCGAACTGCGGTTGTGTATAACAGTATAGGTGAAGTCTTTTGTTCTGGTTCTCCGACAGTCATCCAACAAATGTTCTGTTCTTTTTTCTATAAGAGAGTTGACATTGTATATTTCAAAGTCCAAATTTGCATTGTTGATTTCCTACAAACAGATGTACGCTTTTTCCCCCAAAATGAAGAAGATGTAGGCTATGTTAAAATGGGCAAAATTGGGTTTGTTATGGGCCTAATATGGACATTTAAAAGATTTTCATGAAAGGCGGCATCACATGGATACATCATACATACATCAGATTAAGCCGTTTGTTCTCAGTCGCTGCTGAATGCTGCAGTGATAAAATAGCTAGAGATCTTGCTATAGAAACAGAAAAAAAGGAGGGGACTTTAGCATAAAAAAATATAATTCAAATTAGTATATAAATATGGTTACCAAGATGTAGGAGGAAGAGTAACTGCGAAGTAGAAATATTAAAAGATGATTCAAAATTAGCATACCAACCAACTCTACATTCTTTCCTTACAAGCCTTCCAAAGTCTAAACCATGTGAAAGACTAACAAATTTTATGGTTATGTATGTTTGTGTGTGTTTTTTTTTTTCTTAATTCTTTAATTCGTTTTGTTAAAATACTAACAAGTTTTTGAGTTTTTAACTAAAAACCAATTAATAATAAATGATTAGATCTTAGTGGTTCAGATCAAATCACAACCTACAGTAGTACAGTTGATGTGAGGCTTCTTATATTATTCCTCGAAATGATGATTCTTCTTATTACTAATATACATATAAATTTTGGTATAAAACTAATTTTGGGTCGGATTAATATTGGTTTAGATAATCAAAATCTTTGTTTGCTCAGGATCTAATATAATATCAAGATTCATATGTTTTTAACTTCAAATCATTTGATAATGAGTGTATTGATCTTACTATGTCACTATGTGAGACTGCAAATGTTTGCGCTAAAATAATACATTTATGTTATATGTTCTTTGGGATTACCGGATAGTTTCAAGTCAGTATTAGAAATTAAATCCAACACAAAAGACAAACAAGTAAAGTAAGCAATCTTTGTCGGTATTTTGCTTTTTAGTCACTCCATTCTCCAAATTAGCCAACTAACCAAAAGAAAAAGAAAGTGGCCTCCTCATACATATACACACCACTCAGTTTCATACCTCATTGTATATATATACATACAAAAAAAAATAAAAAGAGAGAGAGGATTAAAGGAGAAAACCTTGTGGGATCTCGACTAGATATCGAAGAAGAAGAGTGAGAGAATGGGGGCGAGGGTAGTGGTGGCTTTGGCATGTATGGTGGTGATGCTACGACTGAGTGAAGCGGCGGTGTACAAAGTCGGCGACTCAGCAGGCTGGACAACCATAGCCAACGTAGACTATAAGCTATGGGCCTCTACCAAAACTTTCCACATTGGTGATACTGTCTGTGAGTTCCTTAATTTTCTTACCACATTAACTATACATTAAGATGAGCAGATCTTGATTCTAATTTCTAAGTGTAATTATTCGTTTTACTTATGTTTGAAAGTGGGCCCTCCTCCAGCAAGTGCGTAAGCTTTTGGTGGAAAGTAAAAGTACCACTCACGCCCTAATCATTATGACTTTTCGTTTTTTTTTTTTCTAACAAAAATTAGGATATATTGGTTACTATATTTTTTTCACATCTGCTTAAGTGTGAATGAATGATTATTAAGATTAACAACCAGAGTTCTTAACCTATGAGTAGAAAAATTTGAAAAATAAAAGATAGATATAAATCTCCCCATCACGTATACTAATAGTATGTACAGTGCTCGTATATTAAGTATTGTTAAATTTGATGAAAATGTTAGTAAAAATGAAATTAATTTGATTACGTACGACAGTGTTCGAATACAACCCACAATTCCACAACGTGATGAGAGTGACGCACGCAATGTACAGAAGCTGCAACAGCTCAAACCCAATCTCCACCTTCACCACCGGCAATGACTCAGTCACACTCACCAACCACGGCCACCATTTCTTCTTCTGCGGCGTTCCTGGCCATTGTCTCGCCGGTCAGAAGCTCGACCTCAACGTCATTCACCCTGCCTCCTCCACACCACTCTCTGATCCACCGATATCCTCCTCCTCCTCGTCTCCTCCGTCGAGTACTACTACGATTCCTGCAGCCGGAGTCCCCGGTCCATCTCCTAGCCACGCCGCTTCTCTCCCGAATGCGGCGGCACCTGTGGTGGCTCTCCTTGTCTCTTTCGTTTTCGCAAATTTTGCTTCTAAGTAGGATATATATATATAATACATTGGAATTATTGCATATAACTTTTTGTTATGTTTCCTTCTTTCTACCGTATTGTTTCTTTTTTCTTCTTTCAATTGATTCAAAATGTAGAGACGCTCTCACAAATAAGAAAAAAGTGTGTACTAGTTTTGTAATGGGTAAATTCGTTCAAAATGCTAGTTTTGTTTCCATCATCTCGCTAATATTTTTTATTTCTTTTGTTATCTGTACGCATGGTCTTAAGTTTGAATCCAATTATGATATGGTGGCGAAACTATAAACCAATCATATAGGCGAACTCCGGACCATTTAAAAAAAAAAAAAACTAAAAAAACTAGCTAGGACCAAATCATGTGTTACGCAATAAAAAGTTCACTAATCAGTGTGTATTTTTGTTTGGTTGACTTATTATACAATACTTGGGCCCATAAACACATAAGAACTCCACCGAACTGATAGGCTTGTGACTTGTTACATCGTTCAATTCAACCGATTTCCGTATGGTTGGTGAGATTTAATAATTGTCTCAATAGATCTGTGAAAGAAAAAAACAAATAGGATTTTACTACACTCTTCAACACTTTTACCTAAGACGTTAGACCTAGATTTTAGTTAGCTTTATTTTGTTTTGGTTATTCGGATTTAAAATTGTATGAAATCAAATCTAATTTGTGCCATACATGTCTATCTTTGATCAAATAGAAATATCTAAAAAAGTGAAACGGCTAATTATTTTATTTTTGTGTGGAAATCTGTTAGAATTCGGCTATAAAAAAATGAAACTAACGTAAACCAAACTAATAACTTATTTCTATTTTTGGATAGGTTGAGTTTATCCTTATAATTAAACGCCAACTTAATTTCCTTAACACCAATCTTTCAAATATATTTAAGGAAGAGAGTTTCATTTTATTGTTGATAACAAAACAGAAAAAAAAAAAACTCGACGAACATCATAAATAACGATTACAACATATATATATATAAGCATCAACAACTCCGTCTTATTACAAACCCATTAAACGTTTTTGTATTCACAAGGCTATTTGATCCATATGATAAAGCCGTAGAGATATTTAAGCGGAAACGATGTTGGTCACGGAGACCTTAACCATCTCAGCTTCAAAGATAATAGTATCATTCACCAAATACCCTTTCGATGAATCTTTTAAATCTGTAAACAATATGATATTGTTCACTCCTACACCGTAACCACTTCGAATCGGGTACCAAGCTGCAGCTGTATTCATTCAACCACACACACACAAAAAAAAAACAATTTATATCAAGTATTAGTTTCAGTCACTGTTTTTCGTTTTCTTTCCTTTGGTTAATTTCCTTACAATATAATTGTCTGTGGTTAGAGCTTCGTTGATTCTTTAACCGCAGATTAACCGCTCCCCAAGTGTTTGTAGCGACTGCGTTTGGCTTAAAGCCTTGAGCATATAGGAAGAGTGGAAGTGCATGTGGTCTTCCTCCTCCATTCCCTTTCGGATTAAATCCTAATCTCCTGATTAAAAATATAACAAAACCGTTATTACACTTGACCACTGAAGAACTCACAATATATATATAGTTGTTGAGATAAATTTGGATTTCGATCTTAAAGATCCAGTAACCATCGATCATACGCAAATATATACATATATATAGTACAATGAGAAAAATGCTAACCAGTATCGGTCTCCGATGAGAAAATCGTCAGAGTAGTAAAATTTATCTTCCAAGGCAGAGAAATGAAGTATCTTCCAAGAGAAAACATTGCTTGGTGGATCTAGAAATATTTTTTTAGCAGGACGAAATAAGATATTTTCTATTGTCAATAAGTCATATACAGTTTGTCTATAAAATATGAAATATGACGTACTCTTAAATCTTAATATATATTATCACAATATTTAAAACAGTTTTACTAAATCATCTTACCACTTTATAACTTCAACTTTTAACATAAATTAATCAAATCATTACGAGCCCCCACCTTCACACATGCATCCTCCCGTGTTGGGAGGGTTTGATATGAATGTGACTTTCTCTTGTTGAAGGGCCGGGTCAACGACGAAGATCTCTGCACCAAAAGCGCAAGTGTCATGCATGATGTAACCTTCGTTGGTGTTGTAAAATGTTGAAAGAGGAATCAATTGTCCGAATCCCCACTCCTTTTTTGCGTCGTTGTATCTTTTCACTGTTCCATCTACAATTCACAATCATGGAAAAGTCAGACTAGTATTTGAATGTACGATTGCCAAATAAAAGTAGCAGTGCATGGAGTTAATCTTGGCCAATATGTCTTTGAAAAAACAGAATGGACCTAGTAAAAATCCATATACATAAGTACCTGTAACAGTCAAGTACTTGTGTTGCTTCTGATTGTTGACAAAGAGTTTGAGATCAACAAGGACTTCCCAACCCTTGGGAAGAGAGTCTGTATCTTCGATTCTTACGTAAAGTGATATATGATTATTTCCTCCATCGGTTTTATTACCGGTCACGTACAATATCAACCTCCTGATTTGGATCATATAAATAAATAAAAAACCATTATAATAAGTTTATAACAATTAAAAAAAACAACTAAAATAGTGAGAAAGGACAAACCATTTGTAACCAGAGGCCTCAAAAACAGACGATTCGTAGGGTTCGAATCTCTCCTTAATCACGGAGAAGCTTTCAATAGTCACTATTTTACTCGATGGTCGCTCTTCTCTCAACATTCTTGCCATTTCCGTTAACTAAAATTTCCTGGAAATCGAGAAAAGAAAGGTTTCAGCTTTTACCGAAGAAAAACGATATCAAACCGCAAGCGTACCAAGGTGCCAAGATTTGCCCTGAGACTGTAAGAACTGTTACACATTTTGACATTTATATAGACAGATACGTTACAAAAGTAAGATGCTGAAAATAGATAAACCAGAAAGAAAAGAATTTTTTTTTTTATAAGAAGAAAAGAATATTTTATAATACACATTCGTTACTATTCCTGTTTTTGCTTGTTTGAATATGTAAAGTATCAGCTTCGATTTTACCACAATAATGCAAAGCAGTGTATGAGGAGGATTAGGGAAACGGCAATAAGAAACTTTGCAGTAAATTGGCCATAGTAGGTCAAATTGGTTGAGACACGTTTTAACGGATTTAGCCCTGTGATTTATAAATAGAAAAACATTTAAAAAAATCGCTAATATATTAATTCTTTTCTATGTGGATATCTAATTTATCAAATGTTCTATTTCCGTTATACAATCGTGATATGTTTTTCCCCCTAGGTTTGTTTGTGACTCACTTGAAGGGAATATATAGGAATATCGTTGTGCCGGCCACCTAGCAATTCAAGTTGATAGATATCAAGTCACTATATAAGCTATATATATGTTCGGTCGAGTTCTTAGTTTTAAGGGTTCAAATTAAAAAAAAACCTTAATAGAGAGTTTTACAATAAGTTGATGTTATATCCATATAACTAAAACTCCAACTTTTCCCAACATCTTTATGAAATACTTAAAAAACCAAGAGAGTTTTATTTCATTGATTACATAGCAGAAAAGAAAAACCTTGAAGAACAGAAACAATAACGATTACATCACAAGTTGACAGCTTCGTCTTATTAGTTATTACACACTTAACAAACGTTACTTTATTCATAAGGTTGTTTAATCCATGACAAAGAGGTAGATATCATTAAACGGGGACGATGTTGGTCACAGAGACCTTAACCATTTGAGCTTCAAAGATAATGGCATCATTCACCAAATAACCTTTCGATGCATCTTTTAAATCTTTTAACAATATGATATTGTTCACTCCCACACCGTAACCACTTCTAATTGGGTACCAAGCTGCAGCTGAAAAAAAAAAAAGAAGGAAAAATATCAACTATTGATTTCATTCACTAATTAATCTTTGTTTCTCCTGTAGAAAAACAATTTTTCCTTTTGGTTTGGTTTTCTTACAATATATTTGTTTGTGGTTGGTGTTTCGTTGATTCTTTAACCGCAGATTAACCGCTCCCCAAGTGTTTGTAGCGACTGCGTTTGGCTTAAAGCCTTGAGCATATAAGAAGATTGGAAGTGCATGTGGTCTTCCTCCTCCATCCCCTTTCGGGTTAAATCCTAACCTCCTGATTATACATAAACCAGTGAAATGTTAACTATATACTGCACTTGTCACTGCGGGAATTCAAATGACAGTTGCAAGCTTTGAGATTAATTTGGACTTGGGTTTAAGAGATCCGGTTACCAACATGGTGAGAAATCAAGTACTAACCAGTATCGGTCTCCAACAAGAAAATCGGCAGAGTAGTAGAATTTATCTTCCAAGCTGGAGAAACGAAGAATCTTCCAAGTGAAAACATTGTTTGGAGGGTTTGATATGAATGTGACTTTCTCTTGTTGCGTGGCTGGTTTAACGATGAGGATCTCTGCACCAAAGGAACAAGTGTCCTGCACAATGTACCCATTGTTCGTGTTTTGGAATGTTGAAAGAGAAATCATTTGTCCGAATCCCCACTCTTTTTTCCCCGCGTTGAATCGCTTCACTGCTCCATCTGCAATAATCCACAGTACAGTCAGGAGAAAATTCACCATCAAACTCGGTTTACTAGACTAATTCTCTAAAATCTTTTACAACCTCTAAATAAATAAATAGATGTAGCTAGCAAAATATATATACCAGTGACAGTCAAGTACTTGCGCTGTTTGGGATTGTGGACAAAGAGTTTGAGATCAACATTGACTTCCCAGCCCCCGGGGAGTGATCCTGTATCTTCGATCCTCGCGTAAAGTGATATATAGCCAGCTCCACCATCGTTTTTGTTACCAATCACGTACAAGACTAATCTCCTGATTTATATTTTTTTAATTTGCCGTCAAAAAATAATCATAATATAATCAATGAGTCAAATAAATGAAAAGAATGTAAAGATCTTTTACCATTTGTAGCCAGCAGCTTCAAAAACAGAGGATTCGTAGGGTTCGGATCTCCCCTTAATCACGGAATAGCCTGCTATTGTCACTATCTTACTCGAAGGCCGCGCGTCTCTCAGCACTCTTGTCACTCCTGCCAACAACGAAATTTTCCAGGAAAATCAAGAAATGAGTTTCACTCTTTCACGAAGAAAATCCAATAAGGAAAAGATCGATTTCTAACAAGAAGCTCACCAAGATTCGCCTGGAGACTGTAAGAACTGTTGCTCTCTGTTCCTCTGCCTTCTGTGACCTGGATTTGTTTTTCATTTTCGAAACCTGCTTTTAGTAAAAAGCCAACCGATCGAGAAAGTGCTTTAAAAACAAATAAACAAAAGAAGAAAGGAAAAAAGAACCTGTTGAATGATGAACTCAGCAGAAGAGCAAGTGATGAAGAGAAAAGCGAGAGATATGAAACCCAAACTCCTTTTTTGGCTATCCATTTTCTGTGATCTGGTGTTTTGTTTTGGGAAGGCTTTACGTTTATATAGACAGACGCATCAGGGTACCTATTGAATAGTTACAAATATAAAATACTGAACGTGGCTTCATCGTGGGAATAAATAAATATTTCTATGGGTTTTTTGTGTCCTTAGGTTAAAAGTTGATATTTTCTTCTTTTTAAATGATTAGGTTTTCTTAAAAAAATTCTATGGTGGCAGTCTGGCAGATAGAGAAGCATTTTAGGATCTCAACTAAAAGTCATGAGGAGATAATTTTTAATTATTATTATTTTTGTTTGTTTGAATGTCAAAGGATCAGATTCTTTAGAAGAAGAAAAAACGAATGATCAGATTCGATTTCGTTATTGTAATTTTTATGCTTTTCCAAGTACCCGCAGTCTATTACTAAACAATGTGCATGGATCTGCATGTGGAAGATGTAGATGAATTAGTGGATTGGATATGATTATTTTTTTGGCGACGTTTTACGCGAGATTACTTAGATAATGAATTGCATGATCGACTCAATGTCAAACGTTATATCACTATCATTGAAGAATTCTTAGTTACTCATATATTAGTTTACGCTATGAGTGTTTTTCTCCAAGTTTGCTTACAAAATAAGGATTTTGCACATGTTAGTGACTTTACCCTTTCTTTTTGCATATGAGTTTACTCTTTTTTTTTTTTTTTTTTTTTTTTTTATGAGTTTACTCTTTTGTCCTTCTTCTTCCCTCTCATTTTTTCTTTCTTTTACGAATGCTTTTTTTCTCTCTTTTTCCTTTTTTTTTAATTATTATATATTTTATTATCTTCTCCTTCATATATTAATTTGATGATTTCATATTTTCTAAAGACATAAAATATTTTTGATTTCATAATTAGAATTATAATTTTTTTCTCTACATTTTGATATCCACTTTGATATATTTTAGGTATTTATAAAAAAAATTGTGGACAAAACAAGTGTAGATACGGAGAATCATTCAAACATTTTCCCTACTCGAAACAAAAAAGCGGACAAAATAAACGTGGACACGACAACCATTCATGTAAATAAAAATTGTGGACACAATAAGTGTGGACACGGACAACCATTCATGAACTGTCCTCTCATCTCAAGCAAAAAGAAGTGGATACAACAACCGTGTACACAGATAACACTCGTTTCCTGTCCACAGCTGTTGTATCAACCTTTTTTTGCTTGAGATGAGGGGACAATTCATGAATGGTTGTCCGTGTCCACACTTATTGTGTCCACAATTTTTATTTACATGAATGGTTGTCGTGGCCACGTTTATTTTGTCCACTTTTTTGCTTCGAGGAGGGAAAATGTTTGAATAGTTCTCCGTGTCCACATTTGTTTTGTCCACAAATTTTTTTATAAATACCTAAAATATATCAAAGTGGATATCAAAATGTAGAGAAAAAATATAATTCTAATTATGAAATCAAAAATATTTTATGTCTCTTAGAAAATATGAAATCATAAAATTAATATATGAAGGAGAAAATAATAAAGTATATAATAATTAAAAAAGGAATAAGGAAAAAAGAGAGAAATAAAAAAGCATTTGTAAAAGAAGGAAAAATGAGAAGGAAGAAGAAGGGCAAAAGAGTAAACTCATCTGTAAAAAGAAGGGGTAAAGTCACCAACATGTGCAAAGTCTTTATTTTGTAAGCAAACTTAAGGAAAATCACCCATAGTGTAAATTCCTCTTAGTTTAAATTACTTCCATATTAATCAATTTTTATATAGACAACAAAAAATTCTGTTGGAGAATAAATCATAGTCTATTAAATTAAATTAAATAATAGCTAGTTGAGATGGTTTAATGTATGGAAATACCAGTGAGATGGTTTAATGTATTGAAATACCAGTGAGATGGTTTAATTTTCTTTAAAACATATGTCCAATTATTTTTTGTTTCTTTTGGATTCTGTTTAAATTCATCTATAAGAAAATGAAACTATGCAAACCAAATTAAAAATTATCAATGTTTTCGAGTAGGTTGATGTATTTATATACTAAACACTCATTCCCAACATCTTAAAAAAAGTAACTTAAAACCAAGAGAGTTTCATTTCATTGGTAACAAAGCAGAAAAAAAAACACTCGAAGAACAGAAATGACGATTACATCACAAGCATCGACAGCTTCATCATATTACCAACTCATCAAACGTCTCTTTATTTATAAGGTTTTTGATCCATCACAAAGAAGTAATTAAAGATCAGTAAACAGAGACGATGTTGGGCACAGAGACTTTAACCATTTTTAGCTTCAAAGATAATGGCACCCTTTCGATGCATCGTTTAAATCTGATAACAATATGATATTGTTCACTCCCACACCATAATCGCTTCGAATCTGGTATCAAGCTGCAGCTGCATTCATTTCCCAAAAGAAATGAAAAAATAACCAATTTCTATCAGTTATTAATTTCAGTCACTGTGTATTTTTTCTTTTGGTTAGTTTCTTTACAATATAATTTGTCTGTGGTTGTAGCTTCGCTGATTCTTTAACCGCTGATTGATTCTTTAAATTGATAAGAAAAATGAACCAATCATAAATGTACATGCAACATAAAAAAATTCAGTGAATTTTTAGAGTTTTTGGTTTGAGATTTGGTCTTCACAATTTTCTTCTCCTTGTTAATTTTTTCTGTTTTTTAATAGTGAAATATTTAGAAAGAATCTATGCCTTAGAACTGTTTTTAGCTATTAGAAAAAGAATAAAAAAATAAAAGAGAGATTAACAATAATTTCTCAAATGAAATACTGTGAAATATCCATTAGAAATTTTAAGAACATATGTTTATTGATTTTTTTTTAAAACATTAAAAATTCATTGGTATTAAAATATTTTTATTATTCTTTTTTTTTGTCAACAAACTTAACATTGATAAAACCCAATGGGCAACATTACAGTGTTTGGATCCATTACATCATACATCACAATAAAAAGCCCAACCTATAAAATATCCAATCTACTGATATCTATAGACTACGAAGCTGCCACGTGTACGCTCTAGATGATGCGATGGGAAGGTTCTCGTTCTCCGTCGAAACCACACTTCTCTCCTCGCAGTCTTCGCCGGAAAAACTCCAAACACCGAACAGCTTCTCTCCACAGCTAAAACCGGTGCAAAATCAGATCTCATACCAATAAAGCGACGACTCGACTCCACCCACTCTGCTTCCACAAGAGGAAGCTCCGCCTATACTAGATCGCAACATCATGGCGATAAACGCGGAGAAGAAAACTTCATCAAGCAAGAAGAGGGAAGTCATCGAAAGAAAACCAAAGAGAAAACATCATCTGCAACCGGGATTTGAATGAAGATCTACAGAAAGAAGAGAAATCCGAACTTAGTCGGAACTATGTACAAACGGTAAAACCGAAGATAATAATCCGAAATCGGAACTTATATAACCGGACAAACCGCAGGTCCAATGACAAAAAAACAAAAAGGTAAAAAACCAAACCGTCGGAAAGCCCGACGGTCGGTAACTCAAGCTGGCAAAGTTAGAGAGAGGTCAGAGCAAGTTTTAGAGAGAGAAGCACTCCTGTTTTTTATGTGCTGTTTTAAAATAATTTTATTATTCAGTTTAGAACATTTGAGAAACATTACCTCTATATTTAATAAAATTAACGAGCCACATGCATTCCTGCACCACACGCATTTACTTTTTCCATCACTCGGATACGTACGATGTGATATGCATGTGAAATATAATAATTTTAGCGAAAAAGTGTGAACCGGGCTGGGCAATATGTTCAAAATACTTTTCTTTCTCCTTTGCGTTTTTATCAAAATAAAACATTATCTCAAAAAGAAAAGTGACTAGAGGACCAGAGGTAGTGATGGTAGGCCGAGAACAAAAAAAAAGATGATGATGGTAGAGAAAGAACAAAATATAGTACATGGCATATGGTATTAGATACTCTTAAAGTGGATGTAAACCATGACGACAAAAAGGTCGAGTCAGACTTTGATTGTATTTCTCTGGTACGATTCTCTTTTCTGTCATATTTTGGGTCGCATATGACATAACTTTAAATTTAAAAACGAACACAAATTATTTGAGAAATAGATATGTGCTTCTAAGTTCTAACTATGAATGTACAATTTATTTTATCAAACAACCATATAAGAACGTCATAATTGCATGTATTCCGGTTCATATTACAATAAGCAAGGATCAAAAACGAGGGTTCTTTTTTTTTCAGAAAAAAAATCTTTGACAAGAGTTTTATCTTATTGATCACGTGGAAGAACTATGACATAACAAGCACCAACATAGTCATAGTCTTTTTCATAATACAACAGGCTCCGATATTAAACAAGTAGAGAGATTCTCAGGTGGGGACGATGTTGGTAACAGAAACCATAACCATCTCGGCTTCAAAGACTGTGGAATCATTCACCAAATATCCATCTTGTAGATCTCTATATAAGATTATGTCTGCTCCCACACCATAATCCGGTTGTATCGGGTACCAAGCTGCAGCTGCGAGCGACATCAAATTGCATTCATTTTAGATAGTGACCAAGGACGAGACATAATGTTAGACTTACATTGTCCTAAAATATTAGTTTGTGTATATTATTTTTCTATGACTTACAATATACTTTTTTGTGGTTGGAGCCACGCTGATTCCTCAATCGCATATTAACCGCTCCCCAAGTGGTTGTCTCCACTGCGTTTGGCTTGAAGCCTTGAGCATATAGGTTGATAGAGAGTGTACGAGGTTTCCAGAATCCATCTCCTGAATTCGGGTTAAACACTAATCTCCTGTATAATTATAACAAAAACCAATTAGTACAATACAGAATTGACCATTCATACTTGTGGACTCTGAATTCAATTTAGACATTAGTTTAGGAAATACATGGTTACAAAAAAATATGCAATATGTATCAGTAGATAAAGTACTAACCAGTATCGGTCTCCGACAAGAAATTCGGCAGAGTAATATAACTTATCTTCCAAACTGGAGAAACGAAGTATCTTCCAAGTGAAAACATTGTTTGGAGGGTTTGATATGAATGTGACTTTTTCTTGTAGCTTGGCCGGTTTAACAATGAGGATCTCTGCACCAAAAGAACAGGTGTCCTGCACAATATTGACCGGGTATTCGAATATTGAAAGAGAAATCAATTGTCCGAATCCCCACTCTTTTTTTGCAGAGTGGTATCGCTTCACTGTTCCATCTGCGGTCCATAATTATGAGAAAAAAAAAACCAATCACTATCAACTCGGTTCATAGGCTAATCTCTAAGATCTTATGTATATGAAAAATGGAATAGATCTAGAAATATCCATAGCACATTTATAAGTTGTGGAAGATGAAGGATGAAAATATACCTGTGACAGTCAACCACTTCTGGTACTGGGGATTGTGGACAAAGAGTTTGAGATCAACATTGACTTCCCAACCATTGGGAAGATCCGATCCTCGCGTAAAGTGATATATAGCCAGCTCCACCGTCGTCATTCTTACCAGCCATGTATAAAACCAATCTCCTGTTTATTTATTTATTTTGGTCACCAAAAAATAATCTTAGTAAATAAAATAGGTTGAAGAAACAAAAAGAATTATAAGATCTTTTACCATTTGTAGCCAGCAGGTATAAAAACAGAGGATCTGTAGATTTCGGATCTCCCCTAAATCACAGAGTAGCCTGCTATTGTCACGATCTTACTCGATGGTCGATCGTCTCTCAACACTCTTGTCAATCCTGTCAACAACGATAATTTTCCAGGAAAATCAAGAATTGGGTTTCACTTGTTTCAGTACTTTACAAAGAAAGAAAAAACGAATTCTAACAACAAGGCTTTACCAAGGTCGGTCTCGAGACTGTAAGAACTGTTGTTCTCTGTTCCTCTGCCTTCCGTGACCTAGATTTGTTTTTCCTTGTTACAACCTACTTTTGATACGTAATCGATCGAGAAAGTATTTTAAAAACAAACAAAAAGAAGGAAAGGAAAAAGAAAAACCTGTTGAATGAGGAACTCAGCAGAAGAGCAAGTGATGAAGAGAAAGACGAGAAATATTAAACCCATACTCCTTTTTTGACTATCCATTTTTAGAAATATGGTTATTGCTTTTGGGAAGGGTCTACATTTATACAGTTGAGTTATTGGTGACATGCATTATTACAGTTGAGTTTGAATTCGATGTGAGTTCACTACAAGAAAAGTTGTCTAACTCCGAGGGAAGAATTTGTGGCTTAGTCGTCGGGAAATACAATTACCGAGGCGGTTGTGGGAAACCTCCAAACGTCGGAGTTTGGCTCTCGGAAACGAGTTCCGTCACAGAGTTGTCGGAAAATCCCGAGAGATACAATCGTCGGAAATATTGTCGGAATAAGTTATCGGTAATTAGCGAGGAGGGTAGCGACGGTTAGGGGCATCGGAAATTACTCGTTTCCGTCATCGGAAGTTTGTCGTGCCCTTTATTGGAACTTAGACGGAAAGACATCGCAAAGTTTCGAGACAGTTCCGACAAATTCAATTTTTGTTTTAAAAAAAAAAAGTAATTTCTTACACGGGGTTCACAAAATGAAATTGGTGTAGAAGAAGATGAGTTTCTTCTACAAATGAGTTTCAGTGGCCAAGAACACATCTGAGATTGTCGTCTTTGTTGTCGATATCTGATTGTGTGTTTGTATCTTGTCTTCCTTGTGCTTTGTGTTCACCTTGTTGCAGAACCAATGTTGAAAAATGCTTAAAACCCTGCAATCAAGAAGATCAGTGAGTTAATAAGAAGAAGAAGATCAAAGGGGAAAAGCAAAAGGAAGCAATGACAAGTGAATGAGAAAGAAGAAGATGAAAGTCAACTTAGAGTCAAAGAAGAAATCAGACATGTAACAGGTTTCTAATGAGTCGATAGCTTTGTTGAAGTATTAGTTAGTAAGTTACCTAAGTGAGTAAAGTTAAGTGTTGTCTCATAGAGTTGATAAGAGTTGTTGGAATAGTTGTTAAAAGAGTTGTTAGGGATGATGATGTGTAAGCAAGCTTTGCTTGTGTAAGAAAGTCTAGTTAATAGAAATATGGTCTACAGCATTAAGCAAGTGTGTGTCAAAGTAGTAGTATAAAATTGTATGTGTGTGCTGCCTATGAAAGCATCCTATTGTAATGAAAACAAAATTGGATCAAAAGGTCCAATGTAACCTAAATTCTCTCTAAGTTTCTCGTTGTTTCACTAAGCAAAACAAACAATGAGAGAGTGAGAAAGAGAGAGAGAGAGGTACAGAGAAAGAGAGAGCTGAAGAAAAAGTGTGAGAGAACACAGATAATGAAAGTTGGAACAAAACCTGTTCCAACCAGAAACAGAGAAAAAGAGAGTGATAATAGAAACCTGCAATAACTGCAGTTTTTCACAAACCTGCAACAGAGAAGAGAAGAATTCAACAACCAAAGTACCAAACAAATTAAAAAAAAGCTTGTCTTTTAACCAAAGAGAGAGATATATATACTTTGCATTCAGGACTAATATAATCTGTCTTACGTTTGGTTTAGTATATCACTGATTGTTGTTGGCGATGATGGTTTTATATGGACCAGCCCCAGAAAAATAAAGATAGTTGCTGAAAGAAGGTGATATATAGAGAGATAAAAATACCCCCAAGCGGGACTCATAACAGCAATTATATCACTATTTGTAAGATTACAAACATATACATAAGCATCCTCATCAACAGTTATCACACGCATTAAGACCAGAGAGAATCAGTGAAGTATCCACTAGCAATCTCAAAAGCATATCCACTAAGAATCACGGATTACACTTAAAACATAAGAGCAAATCAGGCTTGTGAACACTTACCATTCAGAACAATCCTCGCATTGCACCATCAAGTCATCAGGGTTGTACGGCATCACACACTTGCAGAATCTGCAACAAACATAGTAACATTCAATCAATCAATTTAGCTTACAAAACAAAGCATCCTAAACCAGAAACAATTTCATGAATCCTTGAAGACTCGAAATCAATTTTAACCTGAAACATCTATCACAAACGGCATTTAAGTCTAACATTACTTCAGAGTCGAGATTCAACCATCGTTCATTCAGTCTTCTCTTGGCCAATAAAGTGAGAGAGAGAGGGAGAGAGAGAGAGAGAGAGAGAGAGAGAGAGAGAGAGAGAGAGAGAGAGAGAGAGAGAGAGAGAGAGAGAGAACATACACGGTGACTCTGTCGGTATTGAATTCGCCGCTGGCGGAGTTGAGAAGAGACGAAGTAAGAGTGGTAAGTATTAGAAGATCCCTTCCAACTTCCGATGTGGGACATTATGTCCTTATATGCCCCCTCGAGATGATGGCTCTTTAGCCATTAATCTCGGAATGTTCGGGCATGGATCGACGGCACCGGTTACGGGCCTGGCTTGTCGATGGTTGGACCAACTATGGGTCGGATCGGGTTGGATAGCGTGGATCGGGCTCTGATACCATGTTAAGTTCTATGGACTTCCAATTCAAAACCAATTGGCAATGAGTGGATTGGCCCATATCCTTTATATACTAGTTAAGATCCCTTCCAACTTCCGATGTGGGACATTATGTCCTTATAGTAAGGAACTGCTGCTTGTTCTTCATATAATAGGATCTATCCAGAAACATGTTTATCCGGTTGCCCTTGGAATCCAAATCTTTATAAATTTTAACCGGGACTTTCAAAAGTTCAAAATATCTATGCGGCAACATATCAAATTTCAATTGCCATCACATTTCCCATCATTTACCGACGAAGCTAATGATGTTGTACTGACAAGACACAAGTTAGTCTGATATGTTATTACAGCTATACGTTTCCGACCACACTTGATCGGAATTTACCGACAAGTATTTGAGTTCTCGGTAAATTTTTCGCTTCCGACAAAAGTCCCACAAACCCTTCCGACAATGTTCTGTCAAGATACTCTCCTCGGATTGAGCCGACGGTTTCCGATAAAATTAATCAACTTTTTCAAATTCCTCACAAACAGGCCGCAACTGGATCGGAACATTACCGACGTTTATTTTACTCGGAACATTTTCTCGGTATGGAGCACTCTTTCTTGTAGTGGTTGCATACACAATTATGTGGTAGAAAAGATATATGTGGACTGGATTTATTGAAAAAAAAAACTATTAACTCAAACTCTTTACACATCCTAATACACCCAATTTTTCATGTGGTATAGAAATTTGAATTGAGTTACATATTTTACAAAGAGTTTACTTCAAGATTCTAACTCAACCATAATACATTCTAACTCAAAATCTAATGAAAAAAATAAAAAAATCATAATTGGTAACATTTTTGAGTTAAGCACATAACTCAACCTTACCGCATGGTAACTCATGTCACCAATCAAAGCCATAAACTTCTGAAAGTTGTTTTATCGTGGAAAACAAATTATTCCCACGTTTGTTTTTGTTTTCTGGTTGGAAGTTGGAATTTATTCCTATGGTGACTGGTCGAGAATTGAAGAAGATATTAAGTTAAAGGATCTCAGGATTTAAGTTGGATATTTCAGAGGACGATTTAATGAACAAATAATCGAAACCAAGTCGGCCGGAGAGATTTTTATTTTTGATATATGTTGATTATTAGTATTTTTGTTTATGTGAATGTGCAAAGGATCTATTGCTATTTTTATGCGTTTCCAAGTACCCCCAGTCTATTATTAAACAAAATTTAGAAGTTACAAGATTGGGCGTCACTCTGGACAAAACTAGTATTGCATGCTGTCTAATTAAATAGATCGCGAGCTTTGGTCTAAAGTTTCAAACTATGGTAATCCAAAAAAAAAAAATCACTATCATCGAATAATTATGAATGTTCTTATATATATGATTAGGAATGATTCGGAATTTCGGATAAGTGGATTCTTTTTTTTCCGTCAAAATTAAGATGTGATTAGGAATGATTTAACTGTTTTCCAATAAAGAGTGGTGATGGTTACTATTGATGCAATTATCATGCAAACCCAAGTTCCTATCAGATCTGGATGTTCTAACCATCAACACTTCTCCATCTCTCATCGGCCATCATTCACGACCAATCGGTCAAGACAATAAATTTGTCTTTATAAAAAGAACTGCAGCACCCCCAAGTAAAACCATTCTGATTACTCAAAACGGATACTTCATATACTTTCCCTTGATAAATTTCAAATTACACGAACTGTAGCTCAGTTACGTACGGATGATTGACTCATTCCATACTAGAAAGAATCGCAGGAAATCAAAAGAACGAATGGCTCTTGTAGGATTCCCCAAAAATTCTTCACGCACGTGGTTACAACGAGCTCTAGTGGGACCCATTTTGTCCGTCGATAAAAACATAGGCTTAGCAAATACAGAGTCAAACACAACTTCATCTTCCTAAAACACTTCTAGGGAAAATGGAGGATGGGAGATGGAGTCTGAGAGTCGTCATATGTTTCGCGTTTTTCCTTATCACTTCCTCTTCTGCAGAGTTCCTCATACAACAGGTCGGTCTCTTTTATTGTATATATGTATCTATTTTGCTTATACTAAAGTAACTAAACATAGTTTTTAACGAACACAACAAAAACAGGTCACAGAAGGCAAAGTCTCCTCTGTTTCCAAAACAGAGTATAACAGTTCTTACAATCTCAACACGAATTTGGGTATGCATTATGCACGCAGTCTAAAATCTTTTTTTTTTTTTCTATTTTCCTTGATTTCTTTGTAAAAGTGGAAACCTATTTTATAATGCTTGTGAAAATTTTCGTTGACAGGAGTGACCAGAGTGTTGAGAGACGAGCGACCATCAAGTAAGATCGTAACAATAGGAAGCTTCTCTGTAATTAAGGAGAGATTTGAACCGTATGAATCATCTGTTTTCGAAGCTTCTGGTTACAAATGGTTAGTCCTTTCTATCTATTTAATTTTTAGAAAAATTATAGTATATATGCTTGTTTTTGACAAAATGCATGCTAGTTGTGACAAAGCCGACGTATTTAATGCATTTTATAAGAAGAAAAAAGCCATTGCCTTTTTGTATGAACCAAATCAGGAGATTGATTTTGTACGTGACTGGTAATAAAAATGATGGAGGAAACAACCATATATCACTTTACGTGAGGATCGAAGAGACCGAATCACTCCCCAGGGGCTGGGAAGTCAATGTTGATCTCAAACTCTTTGTCCACAATCCCAAACAGCGCAAGTACTTGACTATCACTGGTAACTATTCACATTAGTTGTGTATTTTGTTAAAACTAACTATAGATCTATGTTCTGTTTTTCCATACTGGTCAAATTAGAATCGATTCCCACTTGATACATTCTGTTTTGGTCAATGTATATTACGCATGATTACTCTTTGTTTCGGCCTGTGTAAGTTTTGTGTATTTATTGTGTGTTGCAGATGGAGCGGTAAAACGATACAACCAAGGAAAGAATGAGTGGGGATTTGGACAGTTGATTCCTCTCTCAACATTCTACAACCCGAATGAAGGTTACATCGTGCAAGACACTTGTTCTTTTGGTGCTGAGATATTCATTGTTAAACCCGTCCAACAAGAAGAGAAAGTCGCATTTGTACCAAACCCTCCGGCCAACGTTTTCACTTGGAAGATACTTCGTTTCTCCACCGTCCAAGATAAAATTTACTATTCTGACGAATTTCTCGTCGGAGACCGATACTGGTTAGTACTTTATCTACTGATACCTATTGCATATATTTTTAAACCATGTATCTCCATTCTCCCTCCTAGACTAATGTCTAAACTGAATGCAGAGTCCACAAGTGTGAATGGTCAATTTTGTATTGTAGTAATTCGTTTTGGTTAATGTATAATTAATTATTCAGGAGATTAGGGTTTAACCCGAATTCAGGAGCTGGATTCTGGAAACCTCGTACACTCTCTATCAACCTATATGCTCAAGGCTTTAAGCCAAACGCAGTGGAGACAACCACTTGGGGAGCGGTTAATATGCGATTGAGGAATCAGCGTGGCTCCAACCACAAAAAAGTATATTGTAAGTAATAGCTAGAATGCATATTTTAGGACGGACAATGTAAGTCTAACATTATGTCTCGTCCTTGGTTACTATCTAAAATGATTGCAATTTGATGTCGCAGCTGCAGCTTGGTACCCGATAAAACCGGATTATGGTGTTGGAGCAGACATAATCTTATTTAGAGATCTACGAGATGGATATTTGGTGAATGATTCCATAGTCTTTGAAGCCGAGATGGTTATGGTTTCTGTTACCAACATCGTCCCCACCTGAGAATCTCTCTACTTTTTTAGTATCGGAGCTGTCTGTTATATTATGAAAAAGACTATCACTATGTTGAGCTAGTTCTTCCACGTGATCAATAAAATAAAACTCTTGTGAAAGTTTTTTTTCTGAAAAAATCCCTCGTTTTGATCCTTGCTTATTGTGATATGAACCGGTATACATGCAATTATGACGTTCTTCTATGTTTGTTTGATAAAATAATCTGGACCCAAAATATATCTATTTATCAAATAATTTGTGTTCGTTTTTAAATTTATACTTTATGTCGATGTTTACCGTGCGGTCAATATTGACAAAACGTCGATGTTTTGCTCAGGCGTTTCCGATGGGGTTCTACACAATATTCGGGAACGGTTCAAGCTCTCTCCTGCTCTGCTTCCCGTACGATACCTTGGATTGCCTTTATGTACTAAACGGCTATCTGTTTCGGATTGTGATCCTCTACTATCCATGATCCGGAAAAAAATTCATTCATGGTCGACTCGGCACCTTAGTCTTGCAGGTCGCTTACAACTCCTATCTTCGGTGATCTCTGGTATCACAACTTTTTGGTGCTCTGCGTTTATTCTACCAAAGAAGGTTATAAAGCTCATTAATAGCCTATCTAGCTCATTTCCCTGGCACGGTAAAGTGGGGATTGTTGGGGAAAACACGAAAAACACGCGAATGCGCAGCGGAATAAGTTTCCCCGCACTTGTGTGAGCCTGTGAGGAATAAGACTTAAACTTGAACTATGGCACAGAAATGATCAAAGCAAGAAACTAAATGACACACAATCTTTTTACGTGGAAAACCTCCTCGATGTGAGAAGGAAAAACCACGGGACCGTAGTCCACTCAAAATCCACTATATCAAATGTTTGAGTGTTACAACCACGTCCTCCCTGTTCCTACAGAACAGATTCAGAGACTAAGGCTCAAAGAGAGCAATCTCCAACACCAAGAGAACTCAACAAGAGAGCAATACAAGCTTACAAAACTAGCAGATACAAACGACCTCAGCTCACTAGGATTCCGGCAACCAGAGAACAATCCACCGTACAAATCCAAGATGAACAAGTCAACAACACCTCTGCCAAATTGCAGCTCAATCAGAGAAGAACTCACCGTTGGATTTCCCAAATACTCAAGACTGCAACTGCTGACGAACTGTAGCGACCAGCTTCACTAAAACCCCGATTCACGAGAAACCAACCGTTGAAACGACAATCCCACCGTTGAATCTCAAACCCACTGAGTCACGAAGCTTCCCACAAAATATCAGCCAGATCGGACCACTTTCGAGCCCTCGAACACAGCCTTGAAGAAACCAGACGAAAATCCCCTTCTTCTCTCTTCTTTCCTCTCTTCTTCTTTCTCTCTTCTTTTAGTGTGTTTTGTCTATCTGTGTGTCCACCTAAAAAATTAGGTCACACTCACCTTATATAGGTCTTACAAATAAGAGACTTAAAATAAACCTTATAAGCTCTTTCAACACCAGACTTGAAAATTAACAAAGCAGACTTGAGAATTATCAAAGCAGACTTGAGAATTTTACACAGCAGACTTGAGAAAACAACACACCAGACTTCAGTTTGATCTTCTCAACCAAACCCATGGTTTCCTCACACTAGGAGGAACACCAACAAACTCCCCCTCCGACTAGTTGGAGGAAACAGCCATTCCGGCTATCTCACGGCAAACCTCAAGCTTTTCCCTCGGCAATGACTTCGTCATCATATCAGCTCCATTATCATTCGTATGAACCTTTTCAAGTCCCACTTCCTTAGAAGCAATCACATCACGTATCCAATGATACCTCCTATCAATGTGCTTCGAACGCGAATGAAATGTCGAGTTCTTTCCGAGACATATTGCGCTTTGACTGTCACAAAGCAACACATACTTATCCTGCTTGAAACCGATATCCTCGCAGAAGTTCTTTGTCCACAACAACTCCTTGAGAGCTTCAGTTGCAGCTATGAACTCAGCTTCAGTGGTAGAAAGTGCAACACACTTTTGTAACCTTGACTGCCATGAAACAGCTCCGCCTGCAAACGTTATCAAATAACCCGAAGTAGATTTCCTGGAGTCAACATCTCCAGACATGTCAGCATCAGTATAGCTAACAATCAATGGCTCATTACCTCCAAAGGTAAGCTTCAAACCAGAAGTCCCTCGAAGATATCTCAAAATCCACTTCACAGCATTCCAATGTTCTCTTCCAGGATTGGAATTGAACCGGCTTACTACACCAACGGCAAAAGCTAAATCCGGTCTTGTACAGACCATGGCATACATCAAGCTACCCACTGCAGAAGCATATGGAACTCTTGCCATATCTTCCTTCTCTGCATATGTCTTTGGACTCTGTTTACTGCTCAATCTAATGTGTGAAGCAAGAGGAGTGCTCACCACTTTAGATTTGTCCATGTGAAACCTTTTAAGTACTTTCTCAATGTACTTCTCCTGAGACAAGTGAATCAATCTCTCAGCTCTGTCTCTCTCAATTCTTATACCAAGAATCTGTTTCACTGGACCCAAGTCTTTCATGGCAAAGGACTGCTGAGCTGCTTCTTCAGCTCCTCAATTCTGCTCATGTCCTTGCCCACAATCAACATGTCATCAACATATAACAACAAGATGATAAAATCAATCACCAAACACTGAATAAATACACAATGGTCATCAGTAGTCTCCTTATAACCATGCTCCTCCATAACAGACTTAAACTTCATGTACCACTGTCTCGGTGCTTGCTTCAATCCATAAGGCTTTTCTTCAGGCGACAACTAAATCCTCTTCACCCTTTTTCACAAGCCTTCCGGTTGTACCATGTAAATCTCTTCCTCCAAATCTCCATGAAGGAAAGCAGTTTTTACATCCATTTGCTCAACCTCTAGATCAAGACTTGCTGCCAGTCCAAGTACAATCCGAATGGACTGCATCTTCACTACAGGAGAAAAGATTTCATCATAATCAATCCCCTTCTTTTGGCTGTATCCTTTCACAACAATCTAGCCTTGTATCGAGGCTGCAAACTGGTATCTTCATGCTTAATTCTGAACACCCACTTATAAGCAATGCCTTCTTGCCCTTAGGCAATTTCACCAACTCAAATGTATGATTCTCTTCAAAAGAATCCATCTATCACCACCAGCAGCACCAAGCCACTTATCTTTGTGTTCACATTCCATAGCTTCATCAAAGCTTTCAGGCTCTCCCCCATCAGTAAGTAACACATACTCACTAGGATCATACCTTGTCGACGGTTTTAGACCTCTCTCGGATCTTCTAACAATAGGAGGGTTCTCAGTAGTTGGTGTCTCACCATGATCGTCACCATGATCACCAATACCATCTTCATGTGCGGGAGCATCTGCACCGGGTGTATCTTCTTGAACCTCATCCTCGACCTGACCGTGGACAGATGTAGAAGGACTAGCCTCTAAATCGATCAAACTCTCATTACTCTGAGTTGGTTTTCCGGACTTGTCAATGTCCTTAATTGTTTGATCTTCCATGAACACAACATCTCTGCTCCTTATGAGCTTCTTATCAACAGGATCATAAAATCTGTATCCAAACTCATCCTGACCATAACCAATGAACACACACTGTCGCGACTTCATCTCAAGCTTCGATCTCTCATCCTTGGGAATATGAACAAATGCCTTACACCCAAAGACCCTCAAATGACCATAAGAAACATCCTTACCGGTCCAAACTCTCTCGGAACATCACCCTCCAATGGGAAGCACTTGGTGACAAATTCAGCACATGAACAACTGTGCTCAAAGCCTCACCCCAGAAAGTCATCGATAAGCCTGATTGTGAAATCAAACATCTCATCCTCTCGACAATAGTCCTGTTCATCCTCTCAGCCAACCCATTCAACTGTGGAGTCTTAGGCGGCGTGAACTGATGCCTAATACCATGCTCTTTGCAATAAGCATCAAATGGTCCAGAATACTCACCACCATTATCACTGCGGATACACTTCAACTTCTTTCCCGTTTGTCTCTCAACCAATGCCACAAAATGCTTGAAATATCCCAGAACCTGATCTTTAGTCTTCATAGTGAAAACCCATGACTTCCTAGAATGGTCATCAATGAATGTGACAAAATATAATGCACCACCAAGAGATTTTGTCTTCATTGGACCACACACATCTGAATGCACCAAATCAAGTACCTCAGATTTTCTAGAAGGTGCAGAAGACTTGAAAGAAACCCTGTGTTGTTTTCCATGCAAACAATGTGCACACTTTGGCAAGTGCAAACCAGAGATTCCTGGAATGACCTCCTTCTTAGACAACACAGACATACCCTTCTCACTCATGTGACCGAGTCTCTTATGCCATAGCTCCATGGCATCAACATTCTCCACTGCATTAACAGCATCTTTGGAGACCTTAGCCTGCATCAAATAGAAAGATGAAAGCTTCTCACCTCGAGCCACAACCAGAGAACCACGTGAAAGCTTCCATTTACCACCACGTGTAAACTGTAGAAACCCTCATCATCAAGTCTTCCTGTAGATATCAAATTCATCCTCAAGTCTGGAACATGCTTAACATCCTTAAGCATCAACCTAGTCCCAAGACTAGTCTCCAAGCAAATATCACCAATGCCAACAACCTGAGCCAAACCATCATTACCCATCTTTACAGAACCATACTTACCTAGAGTGTAGGTAGAGACAAATCCCGCTGTGATGTAGCATGAGTAGTAGCTCCACTGTCAATCACCCAACTGGTGTCTTGGCATACATTAATGGCATTATGCTCAAGAAGAATGAGAAACTCATCTTGGGTGACTGTCACCCGATCTACTTCTTCTTGCTTCCTTGCTGCTTGTCTTTCTTCAACTTCCAGCAATCTTTCTTCATGTGCCCTTTCTTATGACAGAAATAGCACTCCATATTAGCAAATTTATTAGACTTGCTCCTGCTCCTGCTCTTGTCCTTCTTGGACTCTCTATGTGAACTTCTCCCCCTTGACTCAGTAACCAGAACATCTGAACGTGAGGAACTAGCATTTGACTGCCTTCTTGTCTCCTCATTCAACACATTGTTCTTCACTGAATCCATCGAAATGACACCTTCCGACGCGGAGTTACAAAGAGACATTATGAATACCTCCCAAGAATCTGGTAATGTACCAAGAAGCCACAAACCGTGAATCTCATCATCAAACCTGATGCCCATATCAGACAACTTGTTGAGCAATCCCTGAAACGCATTCAAGTGATCTGTCATCGGAGTTCCATCCTGATACCTCAACTCAATCAACTTCTTGATCATAAGCATCTTGTTATTCCCGGTCTTCCGAGCATACAACTGCTCCAGCTTCAACCACAAAGAGCGAGCATTAACCTCATTTTCAATATGATACAACACATTATCATCTATCCACTGCCTTATCAAACCACACACTCGGCGATCGCAGCATGCAGCACTTCATCATCCTCAGTCTTATTATCAGGTTCTCCTCCTGAAATACTGGTAGATGAAATTCTTTCACAAAGAGCAGATCCTCCATCTTGCCCTTCCATAGATGATAATTGTTGTTACCATTCAAGCTTATCATTCTGCCCATATTCTCCATCTTTTCCATCGCTCACACAAGCAAACCAATAACTCAAAGTTATCCAAATCTAAAGCTCACAAAACCTTAAGCTCTGATACCACTCTGTTGGGGAAAACACGAAAAACACGCGAATGCGCAGCGGAATAAGTTTCCCCGCACTTGTGTGAGCCTGTGAGGAATAAGACTTGAACTTGAACTATGGCACAGAAATGATCAAAGCAAGAAACTAAATGACACACAATCTTTTTACGTGGAAAACTTCCTCGATGTGAGAAGGAAAAACCACGGGACCGTAGTCCACTCAAAATCCACTATATCAAATGTTTGAGTGTTACAACCACGTCCTCCCTGTTCCTACAGAACAGATTCAGAGACTAAGGCTCAAAGAGAGCAATCTCCAACACCAAGAGAACTCAACAAGAGAGCAATACAAGCTTACAAAACTAGCAGATACAAACGACCTCAGCTCACTAGGATTCCGGCAACCAGAGAACAATCCCACCGTACAAATCCAAGATGAACAAGTCAACAACACCTCTGCCAAATTGCAGCTCAATCAGAGAAGAACTCACCGTTGGATTTCCCAAATACTCAAGACTGCAACTGCTGACGAACTGTAGCGACCAGCTTCACTAAAACCCCGATTCACGAGAAACCAACCGTTGAAACGACAATCCCACCGTTGAATCTCAAACCCACTGAGTCACGAAGCTTCCCACAAAATATCAGCCAGATCGGACCACTTTCGAGCCCTCGAACACAGCCTTGAAGAAACCAGACGAAAATCCCCTTCTTCTCTCTTCTTTCCTCTCTTCTTCTTTCTCTCTTTCTTTTAGTGTGTTTTGTCTATCTGTGTGTCTCCACCTAAAAAATTAGGTCACACTCACCTTATATAGGTCTTACAAATAAGAGACTTAAAATAAACCTTATAAGCTCTTTCAACACCAGACTTGAAAATTAACAAAGCAGACTTGAGAATTATCAAAGCAGACTTGAGAATTTTACACAGCAGACTTGAGAAAACAACACACCAGACTTCAGTTTGATCTTCTCAACCAAACCCATGGTTTCCTCACACTAGGAGGAACACCAACAGGGATTTCATCGGGAGCTAGAGTATCGTGGTTACATATTACAACCCCAAAGCAGGAAGGTGGACTTGGCTACGAAACCTCTCGACATGGAACGCTACTTGTGGTCTCAAACTTATTTGGATGCTTTTCTTTAGAGCTGGATCTATGTGGGTGGCATGGATTAGGCGTGCTTACATCTCACGTCAATCCTTTTGGTCACTTAGTAGCACAAGTTCAGCGTTCTCTTGGATATTTAGAAAACTCCTACTCCTCAGACCCTCTGCTTTAACTTTCCTTCGGATTAAAATTGGTAATGGAGAGGATACTTTTTTCTGGCATGACCCTTGGACACCATTTGGTATTTTACTGGATTTCCTTGGTGAAGCAAGCCTGATAACTTTTGGAGTTCCTCGCAATGCATTGGTGAGCAATGTTATTGGTCCTTCTGGGTGGTTGCTTCCAGCGGCAAGATCGCCGAATCAACTCCTGCTACTCCAACATGTAACCACCATCTCGCCTTCTTCTCAACCTGACTATCCTGTTTGGTTGGTGGGATCTAAAGAAAAGAATCATTTCTGTTCTCGTCTTGTTTGGGAGGTGATACGGAATCCACGTCCTGTAGTGAGCTAGGCAAATTCAGTTTGGAATAAAGTTACCATTCCAAAACACAGTACAACTACTTGGCTATTTGTCCTTAATAGAAATCCCACTTTAGATCGCTTTTTATCTTGGGGTCTAGATGTGGAATCAACATGCCTTCTTTGTGGTCTACATCAAGAATCCAGGGACCATCTCTTCTTTGTCTGTCCATTCGTCTCTGATATCTGGACAAAACTTATGAATCGTCTTCAGGTCCATGCCCCATACGATGATTGGTCAAACACTCTTGCCTGGCTCCCTATTGCTTCCCCTGATCGTACTATCTCTCTGGCTCTTCTTCAAAGTTGGCAGGCAACCATTTATGAAGTATGGATGGAGCGTAATAGAAGATTCCATAATGGAATAACACAACCCTCTCACTCTATTTTGCTTCGAATCATCTATACTCTGAGAAATAAAAATGCAGCACTCAGGAATCAAGGATCATCTATTGGGGAACCTCTTCTGGCCCTTTGGTTTTCTGTGCCTTTTACATCTTTTACATCTTTTTCTATTTGATATCGTTCGTCTTGTAAGTTACTGTTTCATTCCTTTGTTTCCTGTTTTGTTAACATTTAATTAATTCAAGTAAGCCCTATAACAAAAAAAAAAAATTTATACTTTATGTCATATGCGACCCAAAATATGACAGAGAAGAGAATCGTACCAGAGATTACAATCAAAGTCTGACTCCACCTTTTTGTCGTCATGGCCATTTTAAGGTAGAGTGTATCTGATCCCTTATGTCATGTTCTATATTTTTTTCTTTCTCTACCGTCGTCATCTTTTTTGTCGTCGGCCTACCATCACCTCCTCATGGTCACTTTTCTTTTTGGTATTATGTTTTATTTTGATAAAACCGCAAAAGAGAGAGAAATAATATTTTGAACATATTGCCCAGCCCGGTTTCACAATTTTTCTCCAAAATTATATTTCACATGCATATCATCATACCGTCAAATATTCAAATATTTTTATTATTTAGTGTCGGAGTGATGGAAAAAGTAAATGTGTCTTTACATTTGAATATGGAGGTAAAGTTTCTCAAATGTTCTAAACTAAATAATAAAAATATTTTAATACAATTTATTTATTTAATTAAATATTAATATTTAAAAGTCAATAAACATATATTCTCAAAATTTATAATGGATATTTCACAATATTTTATTTGAGAAACTATTGTTAGTCTTTTTTATTTTATTTCATTCTTGTTCTAATAGCTAAAGACAGTTCTAGCGATATATTCTTTCTAAGTATTTCACTATTAAAAAAGTAGAAAAAATTAACAAGAAGAAGATAATTGTGAAAATCATACCTCAAACCAAAAACTCTAAAAATCCACAGAAAATTCTTGTGTTCCATGTACATTTATGATTGGTTCATTTTTCTTATCAATTAAAATTTATCTGTGAATTTTAATTATATAAAAGTATTAATATTTATAGTTATGAAGTAATTTTTAGAATATTTAAAACCATGGAGATGCACTAAGATATCTCTTAAGTATCTATCAATGGAGTTAATGGTGAAATGCGCAGCTACCTTCTATAGCAGCGACTCTCATATGTGCCGATGTAATTAATGGTGCAATGCAGCTACCTTCTATAGCTGTATCGATTGCTACATCACTTGTTACTAATGAATAATGAGCCACATGCATTCCTGCACCACATTCAATTCTTTTTGTCTAAATAGAAAAAAACCCAATATTCCACTCCTTATTTACCACCTGTGGAGGATTAATTCTGTAATGGGATATTTCGAGACGACAAGGATCAGTCGTTGATAATAATGTAACAGTTTCATCTCTATGTTTATATGAACACTACACTTTTCTCGTATCAAGTAACTAACAAGTTAACACACATAAAACTGTAGAATCATGGAGTTTGCATTACCAAACCTGAAGACGCAATACAATTAAGTATAAGACAAGAATCAACAAATTGGTTTCTTATACAGTGTATTGTTCTCCATTTAAAAAAAAAAAAAAAAACAAAAATATGTAAGAGAGAAATAAAGCGTGATTGATCAAAAAGCTCAAGCAGTTCTTTTCTCCACGTCATGCTCATCCTCCTGAAGCATAAACCGTGTCCAGTACCAATGCGGCTTCCACACACTATCCCTAATATCATCGATCGAGACTCCTTTCGTCTCTGGCACGAAGAAGAAAGCGAAAAGTCCCATCACAACAATCCAAGCACTGAAGAAGAAGAAAATCCCTGACTTCATCCCGCAAAGCATTGATAGGAAGGCCTGAGCGATGACGAACGTGAAGAACATGTTGCACGACACCGCCAATGCGAACCCTTCTGTTCGAGTCTCCAAGGGAAAGGTCTCGCTAGGGATCAGCCATCCTAGTGGGCCCCATGACCAAGCGAAACCCATCACGTAAACGCACACGAATAAGACCACTACTATGGCTTCTGCCTTACTTAGCGTACCCGTCACGCCTAGGTCCTTGGCTAGAATGATTCCGATGACCAACTGTTCGGAAAAAAATGTTAGTTTAGGAGGATTGCTTGCGAAACAAAGAAACTCTAACTCTTAACTAAAATGTTTATTCCTTGGGGAATAGAAATGGAAATACCTGGCAAAGGAGCATTTGAACTGCAGACTGGAGCAAGAGAAATCTCCGGCCCTTTCTGTCGACAAGGTATATCCCTACAAACGTGCTGAGAACGTTGATCGTTCCCGTGATAACGGCAGAAAGCAGAGCGGCATCATTTCCAAACCCTACGGTCTGGAACAAAACCGGGGCGTAAAACATGATGGCATTGATTCCAGTGAACTGTTGGAACAGCTGGAGCAACATTCCGATCACAAGAGGCGGTCGGCTCGCGGGCTTCGTCAGTTTCCTGTAAGGGTCCGTGACTTGCCTCGCGAAATCGCAAGCTTGGACGATTGAGTCATACTCCTCATCAACATCTTCGACACCTCTGATCTTCTTGAGCGTTGCCTTGCCTTCCTCGGTCTTGTTACGCTCGATGAGACTGGTGGGTGTTTCGCAGATGAGAAGCGATCCGAAGAGGAGGATAAGTGCAGGAATCCCCGCGCCACCGAGGGCGAGTCGCCATCCGTAAGGGTGAATATAAGAGGTGAAGTAGTTGACCAAGTTGGCGATTAGGATTCCGATTGTAACCATTAGCTGGAAAACAATGTTGAGACCTCCACGAAGCTTCGCTGGTGCAATCTCTGATAAGAAAAGCGGTACCGCCTGCAAAATATTTCAACAGATACTGTTTAGTCGTTGAAGAAAGCCTCAAAACTCATTCTCATAATACAAACTCTTTTTTTTTCAAAACAGAGCTAAACCAATATTATTAATACCGAATCCTAAATGTGGTACCTGGTTACCAAAGCCAACACCAAATCCGAGCAAGATTCTGCCGATGATCAACATGTACATGTTGGTTGCTCCGGCGGCGAGGCCAACGCCGATCAAGAAGAAGATGGAAGCCAACTGCATTGTGGGTTTCCGGCCGAGCTTAGAGCACGTGACGGAGGCGAAGAAACTGGCCACGAGAGCGGCGAGGTAGAGAGAGGAGGTGAAGAGCTGCAAGAACTGGTTGTCGTACTTGCAGTAGTTGTCCTCGTGCGCATGTTTCTTCCTCTCGTACACAGCTGGAAAAAACTTCATCAAGAAATCGTCCATCGCCGTGACTCCACCTGTTGTTTTGACATTAGTAACATTATGTACAATCCAGAGAACAATCAGACTAAGCAGATCTTGATCGAATATGAACATCTCTAAAGACCTAATTATAAGCTGGATTCAGTTTCTTGATCTATAAGAAACGTGAAAAGGAACAAAAGATGTTGACAGAGAAGAGAATCGCACCAGAGATTCCAATGTCATAACCAAAGATCAAACCGCCTACAGCCGCGATAATGACACAGATGAAGACGTAAACAGTCATCTTCGCCTGAAAAGCCGGGGTATCACCACTAGACGATATGAACCCACCAGCCATTTTGTTAACTTTGTAGATCTCTCAAAATTAACGCTAGTGTGTGTCTGTGCTTCTCCGTCTTGTAAAGGAGGGCGAGAGAAGAGATAGAGAGAGAGATCTTTTACTTACTAATGAGACAAAGAAAGGTTCATATATTTATACAGCAAAAGAAGATAGAGAAGAGAAACCAAAAAGAAAAGATACGGATGATGTCTAAAAATGGAATATTTGTTGTCAAATGAGCAGGAATTGAATATTTGGATTAACTTTCTCGTTTTTGAATTTTTTTTGTGGGGTTTTCTAACAGTCACTGTATCACTGTCACAAAGTCAGTTATCCACTTTCGGGGATTTTAATCTGTTTCAGGTAAGTAGTATTTCTATTTGTTACCATATAAGACAATACGGGTTCATTACGTTTGGATTTGGTTAATCCAAAGGCACAATCAGCGTGGATATGTTGTTTCCGTTTACTCGTTAGTATGTTTTGTATGAGTTATAACTCGTTCTTATCTTCTTTTTGCTAGAAAAATATTTAGATATAGAATCTTGATTGATCGAAGTCAATTATAGTACAAAATTTCTTATCGAGTATTTCTTACTTCTCTACTATGACACTGAGTAGATATGGCTTTTATTTTAGTTTTTCATACTTTTTTCCTAAAACCCCCATTTATATCTCCACTCAATCTTTGTATGATCTCTGGCTTCCTAATTCCTAAATATTACTGATTTATGCGAAGTTGCAAACTTTCTTCGATGATCATGTTTATGACTTCCATAAAAAAAAAAAAAAAATCGTCGTTGCAGTAGAACAACAAAAGGTTCATAATTTTACTTTTCTTTAAAAAAAGAAAGAAAAAAAGATCCAATTAGTATCCACGTTTTGAAGGGTGTAACTGGAGAAAAGAATTAGTTGACCAAAAAAAAAAAACTGGAGAAAAGAATTACGGTTAAAGGCAGTA
The DNA here is from genome assembly GCA_010577795.1 of Isatis tinctoria. Lineage (NCBI taxonomy): Eukaryota > Viridiplantae > Streptophyta > Magnoliopsida > Brassicales > Brassicaceae > Isatis > Isatis tinctoria. The sequence continues at coordinate 5,021,943 of CM021250.1, read as the reverse complement.
TCTTTTTTTTCCGACTCGCCTAAAGTGTTATTTCTTACCATTCTGTCGAATTGTCTGATCAAACCGCTTCAGTGAACCACCAAATCAAAAGGTTGATCTCTAACTCCAGTATGTAGATCAGATCACCAGTGAGCTCAAAAACTTTTTATATAAAAAAAAAAGAAACATTATTTCTTGGTTTTTTTCTCCGGTATGGTTTAACTTAATGAAGTAATATGCCAACGGCTGGATTAGTTTACAATGGCCAATAAATAATTAAGGATTGCAAAATTACAAGAATACAAAATCTACACATATCTTTCTATTCTCTGTGAACAGCCGATGAGATTGTTAACGAACGACACAATTCCCATCTCAAGATATGATCATATATCCTTCACTGGTTTTGGGGCAAAGCTCCTCAAATCCAAAACGAGGGAAAAGCATGTCGTTTTCGATGATTATGTCGTTACTAACCAACTTCAAATGCTTGTATACGTTGAGCGTTTTTCTAGCCTAAAAGATCGTCTAGAAGCGGACGTGCAGCGTCCGTCCGCGTTGCTGTCTCACTGTACCGACCTCTGCAAGGCAAAACGATGGGGAATAATAAGGGTTTTTTTACCAAAATGGCAAAGGACATTAAATTACACCCTAAATATTTGTATGAGTCTTATACGAGGGTTTAGAGTAAAGGATCATAACACCAGACTTGAGAGACTCGTCAGGGTTTTGTGATTAGACACAAGAATAGCAGCAAGCAAGAGACCTTACACTAGTTGACTGTTGGAGTTCAACAGCTGATGATTCCCCGTTTTCCTGCATAACAGGACCAGCAACATCACCCATGTTATTCCTATCTCGGATTTTGTTTATAAAATATTGTGTATAACTATCTGCTGCTGTAAAAAAGAATGGATACCTCAATTAGCAAATCCTTTCTTGTGATCAAGCCTATCACACGGGAAGGACGGGGAACAACGAATAGATGTCTCAATCCAAGTTGCCGGAAAAGATTGTATACCTGATTCAAACGGCTCAGATTCTCAACCAATGATGATGGATGTTGGTCTATCATTAAAGCAAAGCCAGAGCTTTTACTAACCTTTGTCAATGACATGTCCTCAGGAACAACGTACGGAGACGGATTCAAAAACGGAGCAAGATCTATGTACATATCTAAGTCATCTGATGTTAGATGTATATCCTCTATGCATAACCCTTTAGATGAAACAGGTTTAGCGAACTCGCTAAAACTGTGCCTGGACATTGCATAATCAGTTTATTTATCAGACAAAATATGACTCCTTCCACAGAGTTTGTAAAAGAAGAGGGCGTAACGTTTGTTTACCTGATAGGTCTGGCACTTGGATCACAAGGCAAAGGACTATGTTGAAAATCTACCTTCGATTGAAGGAGAACAAGCAAGTGACTGCAGGGAGAACAGAACTTAGAAGTATATATTTCTTCAAAGATAACTCCTTTTGTAGTTGGTGGACAAATGTACAATCACGTACCTCCGAAGAACTAACCCGATGACAAGTGTTTCACCACTTCTCGTGTGGTCGATCACCTGGTACAGCGTCAAAAAGGAAAACCTTCAGTACAGAGGACTTAGCAGTTTCGAGTCAAACCTATGTGGGAGAAAACAATGCGTACCGGAAATCCATTGTGTTTATTGCTGCGCAAAATGGAAGCAACATCTGCAACCCTGATAACTCGAGGTAAAGAGATCACCTTTAAAGAAGAAGAAAAAAAAAAGTTAGTATAATATAAGACGCAAGTGTCACATGCTGCATCTAATGGTTGGCAGATGCTGAAGCATTGCTCTCTGTCTTTAATGATAGAGAGAAATAATAATAACCTTCTGACTTTGACATGCTTCCTTTGCTATCATTTGCCGCATATGATACTTGGGTCTAGATTCCAATAACGGAATGCCCTTCAGGCGTGCTTGTACTTCATACAATCCCTCATTGAAAGCATCACCCACGGCCTAGAAACAGAACAAATTAAAACAGGCGTATTTCAACAAGAATCAAAACAAATGATAATGGTTGGTAACTCGTACCTTTGAAATGAGAAGAACCAACATTATAAGAGGCAGAAGTTTCAGGTTGTTTGTGATTTCAACCATTATAACACATAAAGATACAGTCATCCGCATCGAGCCTCCAAGAAATGAAGCAGCTCCAAGCAAAGCATAACTAAGGTTCAAAGACTTTTTGTATCAAAGGCCTAAAATTTCAACCAACAAATTGAAAAGAAAAAAGAAGTGGTAAGATCAATAAAGCTGTACACAGAGAGACTCACGTTCCCTCCTCAATGTTGAGCTTCTTGTAAAACCTGACCACAAACATGCCTACAAGGCGCCCATAAGTTGATCCGATCATTATTCCAGGAACAAACTGGCCAGCGGGAACAGCAGTGCCAAAGGTCACCACTGCTAATGTATAAAACATAGCCTGTACATCATTTAAACAGAAGAACGACGACACATCAGAGGAATAAAAAAAATTGAATGATGTTTCCTATAGAAAAATAGATGGAACAATATTAAAAGTCAAATCAGCATGTTCCTTATCATGTTGATAACATGCACATGATTCAATCAAGTTCAAACCCGCCAAGTACTATAGACCAAAATTAAGGACATGTGACCAGGTTGATCACGATAAGAGCTTTTAGAACGAACCAAAATGAATTTCATACCAAAAAAGTTAGTAGACTCTGAGCACTGAATTCTCGCATCGTTTTTGCGCTGAACAAATTCCTTATAGCATCATCCTGTCGCCAAAGCAAAACGATTCGATTGTAACAGGCAGGCTAAAAAATAAAGCAAAGTAGAAGTTGAAAATATTTTTTTGAAATATATTTTAGAAGAAAAGACCTGGGTGTTGAAGAAAATTGTGGCAAGATCATTGTATTCGTTATCCGTCTTGCAGTAGAACTGCAACGATTGACGCAAAAGAAACAATAAGTAGCAAGAATGCAGAAATTTTAAAAGGCAGAAATGTCAGGAAAGTCAGAAAGCTCCGCAAAGAACATGGACGTCATTGCTAAAGTTCTGGGGGCTGATTATTTAGGTTTTTCTAGAAAACACCATATCAGCAAGTCCACATAAGCATCTAACAAGAGTGTTCAAATTTCACTAGGTATAATTAACAAACTTCGAAATTATATTTTTGCCATCGGAGAAACAGTTATGGCTAACTATCATAACAGATCGGCATTGTGAAGAATATGCAACAGATCTCATAGATACACATCTACTTATAACAGAGTCTTACATTTACGTAATTCCCATACATTCCTGGAGGCCGTGGACATTCAATACCAGAGTCAGGAACTGATTCAGGGCAAGGACTGCATTTCCTTAGGAGTGGCAGCCCAAATGAGATTGCTGAAGTTATGCAAGAGATGATGCATGCTTCATATATCTGCAATTTGTGGCAGTTATTTAAAACTACTAAAGAGATAATCAATCTTCAGAAGAAAAAAATAACCAAATCAATGAAGAGCTTGCGAATCTTTCATCATAGATTACCTTCACTCGATTTCCTTTCTTGTGCAAAGTATTTCGACGCCAAGATGTCATATAGAATGTAAGTTGGTTAAATAATGCACCTGGAGGAAAATGCCATGAGAAGTGTAGAAACAGTTAGAGAAATATAAATGGATGAAGAGTGCAGCAGGAAAAGAAAAACCCTTACCAAGAAGGCCTCCGATAACTCCAATTACAGCCATTGGCAGCAGCTCCTTGAAGTAGTAGTCATCTTGACCACTAAATGAGGGAAAGAAAAGTTTCAGTCAATTCTAGCAGAAAACAAGTGAGCACTGAAGCTAGAACCTTACTCTGATACATCCCATATAATGAAACCACCTCCACCAAAGTGCCCACATATTCCACTCTTGCACCATCCCATGGCAGTACGTACCACAACAGCCACGATAGCAGAAGTGAAAAAGACACGCCACATAAGTTGACTTCTCCACCTTCAATAGCACAAGAAAATTAAATTAAATGGACAGACGGCATAGCATCCCAGACTCACACTATCGAAGGCATCCTAAGGATAAGTGCGCTGCTGTCCGGTTGACACCAATTGCTAAGGAAACAATAGAATGGACAAGAGAACAGGATAAATTTCAGCTGCTGGCCGTAGGATGAGGGAAGGAACCTACCATGATGTGACCTCCTCTAATGCAAATAACACTCCACCAACCGGAGCTCTAAAAGCTGCAGCAACTCCAGCTGCACATCCACAAGTGACCTTTCAAGGCATCGCAAAAGTGAAGGAATAAGATCTCTCAAGAGATTTGGACCAAATCCAAAGCAAATAGAAAATGAAATCAGATAGCATTTTTTCACAAGAGGCATCAAGGAACTTACAAGATCCCGACGATCTCTGTCACTCTTAAAAAGTTGCGGCCATCTAGAATTCAAATGATATTTGGTGGATCCACCCTGAAACAAGAGTAGCAAAAGGAAAAGCATAATATAAGTTTCCTGTTGACTGATGGAGAAGGACAGAGGTACTAAGACAAAGCAACATTTAGTCCTCATCTCTCTGCCTGAATAGCATAAAAACTCAGAAGCTCACCTGACCAAGCAGAGATGCAATGCAGGCACCTGTATGTACAAGAGGACCTTCTTTCCCCAAGGCTAAACCTCCTCCAACAGAACCAATGCTTCCAAATATCTATGAGAGAGCAAATTATGAAAAAAGGTGTCTTCAAAAAAAAAAAAAAAAACAAAAGAGTAAACTTAACAATCCACAAAAGGTAAACGTACCTTTCCGATAAGGGTTCTAAAGAGCAATGTGCCAGGAATATCAATTCCTGCACAATCCAATGCATAAACATTATAATTAAAAAAAAAAAAAAAACTCATCAGCGCCGAGAAAAGGAGACGTAAGAAAAAATTGGTGTACCGTTGAGATAACCCTTGATCTCAGGGATGCCGGAGCCAGCAGCAGCAGGAGCGAATTGAGTAATGATGTAGGCGGAAGAAAACACTAAGACAAGGTTGATGACAAGGTAAACTACAAAACCCGCAAAATAAGACTTTTGAATGATTGCGAAAGTGAGAGCAAACTTCCATCCTGCGAAATTCTCGACTGATAGATTGATGAAAACAGCAGCCAATCCAGTTCCTATCAAAAAGAATCAACAGAGAAACAAACACAACTTTAGGGATCTGATTCCGTGAAAATAAAAGGGAAGAAGCATTTGACGGCAGCGTAGTAGTATTACCGATCCCGATGAGTAAAGAGAAGAACCATTTGACGGCAACGTAGTAAACAACATAAAGCTTCCCTCGATGCGCCTGACGAGAGGAGTCATAGATCATCATCATCATCATCAATCAGAGAGAGGAAGCAAAAGGAGAGAGGGAAGTACGTAGTAAGTAAGTAAAACCTGTTCTTCTCTGTAAGCGTGATTCTCGATAACCTCGTAGTCGAGACTGTCGACGCCACCGCCGTCACGGGGAGAGCTGAGTAGGCCAACGCCGTCGGTGGAAGCATCATCGGATTCAGGGACACGAGACCAGATCAGGCTATCGGATTCGATCCCGTTCTGTAGATGATTCGACAGCATGGTGATCCAATTCCAAAAGCTTGCTGGATTTAGGGATTTCGATCACCAAAGAGACTTCGGGATTTCTAAAAGCTTTTCAGATTTTTAGATACATTTTTTCTGAGGCTTAGCCAAATTTTCTGTATTCCCATTAAATTCTGTTTATGAGGTTTTGTTCTGTTATTTTAGCTTTCCTTTTCAATTACTTACTATGGGGTAAAATGTTATTTTCTTACTTTTTTGCCATCAAAAGTGTTTTCATAAACATTCCTATATAGACTCAGATGTCATCTCGTTCTTAAAGAAAAAAATATGTAGATATAATTTTAATATGTAGATATAATTTTAATATGTATTCATTCACATAAATAAAATACAAAAAAAATTAACTAAAAATACAAAACTAAATTTTATATATAATTTTCAGCTATGCTTATATGATTATATCAATTAATTAATCTAATCAGACTAGTATAAAAAACCTAAAAATCCTTTTAAACTTTATCTTTCTAAACCTAAATTTCGGTTTGGTCTGGATACGGGGATAGCGGAGTGTGTTATGACTAGGGATGTTATACAGGGTTTTCAAGCCCAACCCAGCCCTTTTTATTTTAAACCCAGCCCTTTTAAGCCCTAACCTTTTTAAACCCTTTAAAATTTAGAAAACAGGGTTTAACCCTTTTAAACCCTTTTAAGCCCTTTTCTTATTCTACCATCTTTTTGCATTAACATAAAAGATAATTTTTCTACCAACTATTTATAAGTTTATAATAAAAACACAAAAATAACAACATCTCCATACATAATAAGTTATCTAAAAAACATTAAAAAACAAAATTTAAGTCTAAAATATAAACTTTATTGGAAGATTGTCAATGGAGTAAGGACAAAGAGAGTTGTTACAAGAAGAACGAAAGTTCTTGTGTCCCACCAATTTTCTCCAAACCATCCTTCAAGCATACCCTCATGATGGATTCCAAATGCATTCTTTCCAGCCAAAACATCACCTTCAAGCCGAACAGAAACAATCCAAAGACTTAATCAATCCAAAGAGCAAAAGCTACAGACAGAATCTTGAACAGGTTACGTTTCTGTGATCAGAATCAAAGATAGACACTATCAAGTAAACCAATCAAGAACCTAAGAGAAAAAGCTATAGATAGAGACTAAATCTTGAACAAGTTACGTCATAACTTATGACAAGTATCTTACACCTTGATCAAGAGATCCCCCTCAAGGAAAAATCATCCCATCATGAGCCCAAAACCCTCTGTCCTCTCTACCTATTCATATTTTGTGATGAAGGTTCTATCAGGTCTATGTAAACAGGCACAAGACATAAGCCCTAGACTAGAACTCAAAGTTTAACTAGATGAAGTCAGTTCCATCCAAATTCACACTCTTCTCTTCTTCATCCATGGTTTATTGTTTTTCTTTTTCTTTGGTGGGCGGTTTATTGTTTGTTAACGATCCACTACAGCACTACTTAATAACTTTGTGCGTAAAGATACAAATAGATTGTATTTTAAGTAGAAAATGACTCAACAATTCGTCCAAAAAAAACAAAATGACTCGACAAATATAATCCTCCATATTTTCAGAATTACCAGTAGAAAAAGAACTGGTGTCGTCCGCACAGAACAAATTATCTAGCAAGGGTTTTGTACTTAAGCTGATTTTGGCGTTATTTAGCAAGGCTTGTATTAACAATTAATAATCATACATCGAAAAGAAGAAATGAAAGAATCCAATTAAGAATGAACTTTGTGACCTTAGGCTTAAAGTGCTTCCTTCGCCTTCATGCTTTTATTAATCCCGTAAATGCAGTTCCACTAAACTTTATTGTGGGAGTGGAATCAAACGCATAGAGCTCCTTGTACGTGTTTGTTATTGCTTCTCCAAAGTATTCCTTTGCTTGTTATCTTTTCATTTGCAGTATTCATCCACGCCTTTTTTTGTTTTTTTTCGAGCTAAGGTCCCTTTCCATAATGGTCCTCAAACTTAAATTATACTAAGACCATACCAATTCTATGAATAGAAACTTGACCTCAAAAGCCACTTTCTAAGATGTTGGTGTCAACTTTTTGTATCATACTAAAGTACGCATCAACATAGCCTTTACAAGTTATGTTGATTTGCACGCCAAGTTTTTTACATGTCGGAGTCATTGGCTGATCATTTCTCTAGCATAAATGGCATTAACACGTTGTAAAAAAAAAAGGCTTTAACACCAATTTCACATCTTGTGCAAACTCAGAGCCTCCTCTCAACTCCAATATCACTCTTTTGGGCACGGAAAAGTAGTCGCTAAATTATGTGTGGCCTTTCCAGTTTCCGTGGCCAATCGTGGCTGTACAAAAAAAAAAAAAAAAAAATTGGCCATCCCCATTTCATGGTTGTAAAATCGTGGCTAAACAGCAAGAAAATAACACAAGAACTTTCAATTATGCCAAACGACTCTACTCTTCCTCCGAGACATATATTTATAAGGGTTAGTTAGCACAAGTTTAAACTAAATGAAATGGGAAAAAAAAAATCTCACAGTAAGACTAGCTAGAGCCAGCAACATCGGCGATCAAATTTGCATGGGTAAGTACGAGTGTACAAGTTACAACCCCATTTGACAAACTTCATCCATAGAAAGAGACCGAAACACAGTATACATAAACATTAGTTTAGTTTGTACATATCGAAATCTGGAAAAAAGATGAAACCTACACAAACACAATCTCAGGTGGTACCAGTTGTATGAACATACAGCAGCAACACCATTGGGTTTTCACCTTTTTACTTAAGAGTAGTGTAGTGGTATCATTTAGTAAGATACCAAAATTGGCATTTGTATTTGACTATTTTCTCGTCTACGAATCAATGGTGGGATCAGATATATTTCAATGCGACATGACCATTCAGAAAACAACTAAGAAGAACTATTTGGTGGGTTCTAATTTTCTAATTGAGATTGTTGATTGAAATGAACAATTGTTGAGGAGAGGATTATAGTTCCGGGTACTAACTAGATTGTGACATGTGGAAAAGGGAAATGGCTCCAACACCACCCAACCATGAATGTGGTTATATAATAAAGTAGTTGTTTTACAAATAAGAAAATGATTCGACCAACAATATAAACGGCAATCACGAATTAATTGAGAATATTAATAAAACTGATAGAGAATCTATTAGTAATAGGCTAATATCAAAGGACCGAGATGGGACGAGCAATCGCCACCCATGGCGTTGCCATCACGTGATAGAATCACTATTTCTAAACCTTTCCCGCTGTATTTACCCGACAAGACGCGACGACGACGTTATTATATATAAATATAGTTGTATCACCATTACCTTCCAAAATTACGTTACTGATCCAAATATGCTAAAAGTTAACATCAATGTTTTAAAAGCTATTATTAGTTACTACTGTTCTATCAGTTTGTTCTCTTTCACAACAAAATGCACCTTGTGCCATAATACTATTTATTGATAATGTTTAACATTTCATTATAACTAAACATTCCGCTTAAACACAAAGAAATCGTCAGGTCGGCTACGGCCAAAACAGTTGAGTATCGCCATGCGGGAAATGTCTTGTGTATCTCCCCTTCTCTCTCAAAATTGTTCATGAAATAGTAGCAAACTAAATCTCTTCTTCTAGATTCAAAGTAATTTCATCTTATTTTACGTATCCTTTTCATTCAAGTCTTATGGTCTAAAGATTGAGTTAAATGTTGGAGAGTTCTTTAAAAGCACAACATAGGCCAAATCACTTATTATATTATTTCCCCCAAAAACTTATTCAAGCCACTTGTAAAATTGCAACCAATCATATTCGTCACTAAACCTATTTAATTTATTAAAAAAATAATAGACAACAGATAATTAAAGAGTAAAATTAACTAAATTAGTTCGTACAATTTTGTTAGACTGGATTTATGTGAAATGTTGTATTAAATTTCATTTTATTCTTATAAAAAAGGGTGGGGGAAAAATGAAAAGGAGAGAATACCAACAAGTCAATAAAAACGAACCTGCAAAAACTTAGGGATACCATAATTTCCGGGATGGAGAGAGATCGGACCACAGGTCACACAGGTCACAACTAGCTTTGCTCACTCCTCACTCCTATAAACTGATTATTATATAATTAATTAAACATCATTAAACAACTCTCTAATCCTACGCTCCATTTAACACTATTAAATTGTGTTGCATGTGACTACAGCTTCAATCTGGCGATCATTGTGGCCTTTTCTCATGATATCAACTGCATTGCAGTGACCTCTTAAATATAAACAAAAAAAGATTCATAATAATATTAATATTTTAGAACATTGCATTCTATTATTTACATGGAAGCTAAAGACAAAGCAGAGAAAAAACATACAAAAGAGAGGGAGAGAGAGAGAGATAAGAACGACGATGAGACGTCAACCACGCCCACGTCACTCGCCACCGCAATCTCACTCATCTCCGTCGTCATCTTCATCGGAATTTGAATTCAACATCTCGATCTCTCCGCGGAAAGCTTCTTCTTCTCTTTGTCCCGCCGATGAGCTCTTCTACAAAGGCCAGCTTCTCCCTCTTCAGCTTTCTCCTCGTCTCTCCCTCGTCCGCACACTCTGTTCTTCTACTTCCTCCGACTACGCTTCTTCTTCCTCCGCGACCTCCGCCGCACGTGACTCCACCGAATCTTCCTCCTCTACTGATTCCACGGCCTCCTTCCCTCTCCTCCACCCTCCGCCGCTCGATTGCTGTGACTCTTCCCGTCCAAGCTCTGTAACCGACGAGGAAGATTTCTTCTTTAAACCGACAAAGAAGAATCCTAACTACAAATCTTCGGCTGGTGGTTTCTCGCTCTCTAGATTCTCCTCTGTTTTCAAGAAAGATCCCAAAACCGTCTCCGCCGCACCAACCGCCGCTCCGTCGTCGGTGAAGAGAATGAGCTCCACAGCTAAAGAGGTTATTCGCAAATACATGAAAAAAGTCAAACCTTTATACGACAAGTTTTCTCAGAAACAGAGCAACACCGTCACAGCTTTAAAAACAGAGTCATCTCTCAAAGATTCCGGCAACATCCGTGGAACCTCCACCATAGCTTCGTCCTCCACCGCCACCGCCATTCCAGCCTCTGTCTCCGGCGGCGGGCTATCGATCTCTTTCTCGGGAAACCTAATGAAATACACAAAACGAGGAAGATGCGCGGCTAGCTGTCCGTCGTCGATGAGGTCATCTCCGAGTCACTCCGGCGTGCTGACACGTGGCGGCTTTCCGGGTCAAGGAGGAGGAGGTAGCTGCAGCAGCAGCAGCAACAACAGTATGTCTTCTTCGATGGAGGAGTTGCAGAGTGCTATTCAAGGAGCTATTGCTCATTGCAAGAACTCAATGTTACAGAAGAATTTGGTGAGTAGTCTCGAGATCTAGCAATACATCGTTGGATGCATCCATCTATGTTTTAATGTTTTTTTATTTTGTCTTTCTAGTCATTTTAAAATTTGATCTACTCTTTTGTCTTAGAATTGCCAGTGTGATCCAAACATCCGATATAATTAACGATGTTATTTGGTTATTTTAATACGGATGTTATATAAGTAGAACTTTGTTTGATTAACTTAACTCAGAATAAGACATTGTTGTTGGTGGGTCATTTCAAGATCCATCTCGATTTCAATTCCCTTTTCACATTGTATGTGCTACTCATACTTTTTCATTGACGTTACAAAAACATATAGATTCATTCAAGTTGTACTCAGCGCAAAACCAAAATCCAAACTAAAATTCATTATGTTCTTGTATAAATTTCATAGTAGCTAGCTACACACACAAAAATACATCCAACGAACATCGTTTTCTTTGTTTCCATTCTTGTGGTTTGTTGGATATGATTTATAGATAAATAAATTAGAGAGCATATAGACGTTGTGAAATAATTGAGGGAAACAAGAAAACGACGGTGGGGTTTATATTTTTAAAATAATTGAAGAATTTGGATTATTGAGTACTCATCAGTACTCTTCTGCGAAATTGTTCAGTTCTTCGTACCTTATCATCTCCCTCTCTCTGTGGTTATTGTCGGTGTTCTCCGTTAAATGATAAATTAATGTGCCTTCTCCATTTTAATATCTCAGTTGAAATATCCAACCTTTTTTTTTGCATCATATCTTTCTCCAACCATCATTGTGTGGACAATGGCAGTCTAAATATTTGTGTGTGTATGTTTTTATAATCTTAGCTAAATACAATTTGGCGGTCTATAAGATTTTAAGAGTTAAACAAATGTTTTGTATGCCAAAAATATATAATTGTTCTAAGAATGGTTTAGGCATGATGTAACAAACGAAATGCTAAAAGTCACTGAAAGCAATGTTACTTACCGGGCGCACATACTTTTTCATATTTTTTTTCACGAAAATAACACTTAGCTCGAGTTGATTGATTGAAAATATGAAATATCTATAAAGCGATCGTGATAGGTACGAATTTTCCATCTGTACTATATAATTAGAATCTTCTAATTTACAAATGAGCACCTACAATTTCTTTTTATTATTAGTTCATTATTGGGATATTCAAATTTACGAATGAGGAAAAGCACCAACTCATAGAACCACCGTTTCTAATGGTGACAGCAAAACAAGTTATATGTGCTGGTAGCCTGATCAATGTAAACGTATAAGTAAAATAGGTGAAAAACATAACAAAAATGGTAAATAGGTAAAAGGAGAAGATTAAAAAAAATCAATGGTGAACTTTTTCTTTTGAAAAATGGTGGTTATAAATGGTAGATCAATTAAAAACCTAATAAATTATAGTGATATCCGAGTGGTGAAAGAATCATATGTGGTTCTAGACCACAATTCGTATGTCACCACCATACGTGAAAATACACGTGTTTGAATAGATTTTGTTAGGGTATTTTGAGAAGATATTATGATGGTAGTACAATTAATCGTATACGTGGAGTAGAAGCTCAAACACATTAATCACATATGCATATGTTTGGCTCTAAGTGGATGGATGCATGTGCTTCTATGCATTCAGAAGCGTTGGGTACGTAATAAAGATTCTAATGTGGTCAAAGTCAAAGCTCCTCTAGACTTGGTTTATCTTATACACTACAAACTAAATTTTTTACTTCTGTCTTTTTAATCATAGCCAATAATGTCACCATTTAATGATGGGGCTCTTCATTTTTTTCTTGACCATCTTGATGCTTGTATAAATACAAGCACAGTAAAATTCAATTATTATTATTTATTGGGACCTCTTCATCATTATTATTATTTTTTCTTCAACATCCTGAGTCTTGTTTCTTATATATATAATTATAAATATATATATACCATGCTGATTTATCTTAGGCTAAGTCAAGGATACTAATGGGGGTAGTTCAAGGCCGTCGTCAATGAATATTGTACAATATATATGGTTATGAATTCGTATGTTTATAATGTTTGATATACAATCAATCATCAGTTTAATTCTGTTCATAGTTTATGTAAACCTGACTCAATTATATATAAATAGTTTTTAAAATGTTAAATGTAATATTCTATATCGTTTTTTATTGATGATCTATTCAATAATTCATAATACGTTAAAATATCTTATACATACATGAGAAATGGATACTAAGATGAAAATAAATAAATGAACACTACAAGAAAACAAGTGAATACCGAGGGACGAAATCCTCGGTATTCCGTCGGAATAACGTTATTCCGACGAAATACCGAGGATTTTTTCCCTCGGAATAATTTCCTCGGAATTTTGTAGCTCCTCGGAATTTCCTCGGAAATTTCCGACGGACATCCGAGGAACACACATTCCGAGGACATAGCGAGGACGGGCAGTCGTCGGAGAGGTCGTCGGAAAAAACCGACGGATAGTTGCGTCGGAATAAACCGAGGAACATTCCGACGGAACAAATCGTCGGAATGTGGATGAAAATTCCGAGGAAATCATCCCTCGGAATATTCCGAGGAAATCATCCCTCGGAATATTCCGAGGAAATCATCCCTCGGAATATTCCGACGATGCCTTCCCTCGGAAATTTCCGAGGGAAACCATTCGTCGGAATATTCCGAGGGATGATTTCCTCGGAAATATTTAAAAATATAATTTTTTAAAAATTTAAAATTAGAAATGTAAAAATCGAAAATAAAATTAAAATTAAAATCGAAAATTGAAAATTAAAATTTAGAAATTTAATTTCGAAAATATAAATTTAAAATTAAAAGTTGTACAAATAATAAAAAAACATTCAATGTTGTTTGAGAAAAATAAAAAGCTACGGGTTTTGTGTGTTGGGATCTTGCATGGTCGTGAAATCGACGTTCGGGTGCAACCTCCTCATCATTTCCATCATCTGCTCGTTCATCTTCCTCTGTGCCTCGAAGCTAGCCTGTTGACTTGCCATCTGAGTCTCCAACGCAGATATGCGTTGGTCCTTGTCCTGCAACTGACCCATAAGTGCTTCTGGATCAACAAAAGGAGGGGCTACAGAAGAAGACGTAACCGACCGGGACCGACGAGCCAAACCCAACATTCGGCCCTTCTTCTTTGGAACCGACTGAAATATAAGAAATGAAAATGTAAATAATAATTTAGATGAAATGAAATTTTTTTTAAAAAAAAACTTACCTTTGCAACGATTTCGTTGATCTGATCCCGAGGCAGTTAACGGTCCGTTAAAAATGCCGGTTAAATGTAAAACGACGTCGTTTTGATAAATATGAAAAAATACTAAAACTAGCTATGAAAGGGTTTCGAACCCGGATTCGTCTGCAATGTTGACGTGGTACATCACCATTTTAGCTGTGGCATTTAATTGGTATATGCTCTTCTCAAATTTTAGTTAAACCAATCTAATTCTACTTTTATTAAAATAAAAACATGTAACAGCTTGGGATTGAATCCGAGTGGAAAGGACTTAGAGAGAGGATGGTCGCCACTGAGGCAACCTTACGTTATCGTTGTATGCTCAATAATAATTCTTCTTAAACCTATTCGTACTTCGTTTTATTAAAATTTGAAATCAAAATCCAAAAAACCTGAGCTCTGAAATTTTTAATTCAGATTATTAGAAAATAAAATACAAATGCATATTTATAATTCATTATCAGTTTTAATTAACAATTGTAATTATATATTTTGTTAACGTATATAAAATAATAATTTTATTTATATAAAAACATCTAACTCTTTTAATAATATTAACTCTTTTAATACTACTATAATTTTTTTAATAACTAAAATTATAAAAAGTACTAGAATTAAATCTAATTATAAAATACAGACCAAAATTTTAATTTTTAATAAAATGAGACAAATATGCTTAAGAACAATTATTACTGAAGTACGAATAGTTTAAGAAGAATTATTATGGAAGTTACAATGATAAGGTAAGGTTGCCTCAGTGGTGACCACCCTCTCCCTAAGTCCTTCCCACCCCGGTTCAATACCAAGCTGTTACATGTTTTTATTTTAATAAAAGTAGAATTAGATTGGTTTAACTAAAATTGAGAAGGGCATATACCAATTAAATGCCACAGCTAAAATGGTGACGTACCACGTCAACATCGCACATTAACCCGGGTTCGAAACCCTTTCATAGCTTGTTTTAGTATTTTTTCATATTTATCAAAACGACGTCGTTTTACATTTAACCGGCATTTTTAACGGACCGTTAACTGCGTGTTTTTTTGGCCAGGTCAAACAAAGTTCGGATATTTTTTGGAAAGTCAAAACAAAGTTCGGGTATTTTTTGGCCAACATCAAAGTCTGGGTATTTTTTGGCCAGATTGAAAAAGTTCAGGTTTTTTTTGGCATTTTTGGATGAAAGACAATTAAAGATGCAGATTCTACATATAACCTGGATGTACGTAATCAATTTTAGTAGTATTTATTTGAGCAATCATAATACTAATTACAACGATCTGCGCCATAACCAAAACGAGTGGTCCAACACCAAGAAGCTCGAAAACCTAAACTTTTTCTCCAGCCCCCACAAAATTTAACCAGTCAAGCTTTAGTTTTCTTTTAAAAATTCAATTTAGCTTTTTGTTTTGTTTTTGGCTATAGAGATTGGAGACAAAAAAAATTCCACAACTTGGAACGCTCTCGCTACACTCTGCTCTCTCCCCACATACAAGTGTATTAAATAATTACTAACAAACAATTTGATTTTGATTTTGATTTTTTTAATTTACCAGTAGCATTTTTGTTATTTGTAGTTTTCAAAAAGGATAATCCAATTCCTTTTAAACAAAACCTGGTTCACTTTTATATGATATAGGTCTAGAATGATATTATTTTTCTGCTTACAGCCCCTTTTAACAGATTTTATTTTAAAACTTTTGAATATCGGATGCTCGTCCACCATCTAATATTTTTCGTTTCTTATATTATTAATTTCACAAAACAGCAAACTTCTCAACGATTACAAATGGCAAAAAGTCATCCGGTACAAAATCTGAGATTATAGGATCATAATTGATAGGCGGTAAATGTAAAGGGCTTGTTTAGCCATTCAATATGCGAGTAGAAAATAGAAAGATTAAGTGGGACTTCTCTAGGAACATTTGAATTCTTGAGATACCAGTCTTAAGGATATGTTACTAATTACTATTCTCCTCCATAACGTCTCTGTTGCTATAGCTAATTAACGCTAAATGAAGTTTAGCAATCGATTTGGCTGATCTAACAAATCACTTCTCCTTGATTATCTCTCGCAACCGTCCTAATATTGCAGCCATCTTTTTTATTTGGTCGAAGTTTAGCAACCGATTTGGCTGACCTAACAGAACACTGCATCTTAGAGAATCAGATTATGGAGGAATCCAAACATCCGTGTAGACATTGTCATAAACCTAGAAGTATTAAGGGGTTTTGTGTTGTTCAGTCAACAAGTCAATAGACTATATATTTATACAAATCTTAATATAGATTAATATGGAGGAATGAATTCAAACATCCTTAGGCATTATGTCAGTATTAACGGATCGACAAGCAAAACAAGGTACCTAGCTATTTATACAAATCTCTAGACATAATATATCATATATATCAAGTGAAAGACTTAACTACCTTTAAGTACAAACTACAAACATAGTAGTATAATACACTAAGATCAACAGAAAAGAAGAAGGGAGATTCCGAGAGTTGTGTCTCTCTGTCCACTCCTCTGCTTTCTCAAACACCAAATCGTTGATTCGTTTCGGTTTCAGTTCCCACCATCCAAAATTTAAGACGACGAGATTTGACTTTTTGCCAAAAAAAAAAAAAACGTGTGCTTGGGCTAGGTTAGGCTAGGCTATGCTGGACCATTGACATTTGTGTCTGTATATGCTAAAGAAGAGCAGAAAGGTGTCTAGATTCAATGTATATAACGAAAATAGTTAGGGAGAGTAGGATTGGCTTTTAAATGCGACTGAATAAACCCCAAAAAGGGTCTACATTCAATCATAATCCCAAGCATCCCGGGATTCTCTTCCCGAAACTCTTGTCTCTCTCTCTGCTCTTCCTTTTCCTCTGTATTAATATCCGATTCTATCTTCCGAAAAAAACAAAAATCACAATCTCTTTTTTTTTCAAACTTCCTCGCTTCTTCTTCAAGAGACCGAAACATTCAACATGGTTTTGTGGGTGTTCGGTTATGGATCTTTAATCTGGAACCCAGGTTTCGATTTTGATGAGAAACTCATTGGCTATATCAAAGACTACAAGCGCGTCTTCGATCTCGGTATGTTCTCCATTTCCAACACATTTATCCTCTTTCACCAAAACAAAACGAACAATGTTGCTAATTTTCTTTCTTTTCTTGCAGCGTGTATCGATCATAGAGGCACGCGTGAACATCCTGCAAGAACTTGCACGTTGGAGCAATCCACTGGAGCCATATGCGTAAGGAAAAAAAAAAACACTTTTGTTTTTTTCTTGTAAATAAAAAATGTAAATTTGAAATTTTCCGATGTCGAAATTGTTGGTATTTGGACAGTGGGGCGCTGCTTATTGTGTTCGTGGAGGACCAGAGAAGGAGAAGCTAGCCATGGAGGTAAAAATATGTTTTTTCACAGATTGTTTTTTTTTTTGGGTGTTTCTTCTGTTGGATCTGAATATTGTTTTTTTTTTTTTTTTTGCAGTACTTGGAACGAAGAGAGTGTGAATACGACTCAAAAACCGTTGTCGAGTTTTACACCGTAAGAAACTTGTTGTTGTATTTTCCAAATTTGGAAAGTCTTTTTTCTTTTTTGTTTTTTATAATGAGTTTCTTCTATTCAATTGGATGCAGGAAACTGACACCTCCAAACCAATCTTGACTGGAGTTATGGTGTATGTTTGGATTTTTTTTTCCCCCTTTTGTATCTTAATGTTACTAATTTGGAGGAGTCAGTGTTAAAATCAATTTGGTATCTCTCTATCTCTCTTGTGTAGCTTCACATCAACCCCGGACAAAGCGTCGAACAAATACTACTTGGGCCCAGCTCCACTGGAGGAGATGGCGAAGCAAATCGCCACAGCTTCTGGACCTTGTGGGAACAACCGAGAGTATCTTTTCAAGCTGGAGAAAGCAATGCATGACATTGGTGAGCTTCTTAATGACTTTGCACCAAAAGGAAAAACAAGTATCACATTTTTTTGGCATTAATATTGATGTTTGATGAATGTTTTGAAATAATCAGAGCATGAGGAAGAGTATGTCATTGAACTGGCGAACGAGGTGAGGAAACATCTCGACTTACCAAAGGAAGTGATGGCATTGTTGAAGCCTGTGGTTTCTCGTGTACCCATCAAAGCTCAATCTCAAGCTCATGTTTCCACTCGTCAACGGGTTTTTGCATCATGAGAGATGAGCAAAGTCATGGAGCAACCTAACAACATATTGATGACGAGGAATCTGCGGATGTAACACTTATATTTCAGCTTCTATTTGATTGTATCACATCTTTAGCTTTCAAAAGTTTGAATCCAGTAAACGGATTTTTAACTGGATGGTTTCTCCTCTGTATTCAGTGAAAACTTATAACACGATGATGACAAATGAGATTCAATTTGTGAGACTAATCTTTAGCTTTCTTCCTTGAGTTTTCTAGAAATGTGATCACAAAATTACTACCAAGTAATACACCTAAAAGGTGAAAAATGGAAAACTTCCGAGTACACATTTAAACAAAACGATATATTTCCGCACACAAAAAAGTACGAAACTGCTAATTTCATTTCATTTTAGTTGTACGTTGTAATAAAAGTTTTACCGTAAAACTACTCATGATCAAGGCTCAACTAGTTTATATGCAATAGGTGCGTATACTAGAGTTTAAGAAGCCCAACATTTCCGGATTCAAATGTTATAGAGCGATGTATATACACATCAATTGGTATAGGGGCTGCATAGAGGCTACTAGAGTAGACCCAATGTTACTAAATCGATCCAAGTGATGGCCGGGTTGGGCTTATCTTGTCTTTAGCTCATGGGTTCTTTCTCTCGTGAGTTCTTATAAGGTTCATATTAATTATGGACTACTCTAAAGCTGTTCAATGTACTAATGGGCTTGATAAGTACTTTAGCTAATAACATTACTAGAATGAATATAATATTTTAAAAACTAATTTAATCAAAATATTTATTCATATAGCCAAATATATATATATATATATATATAATATTTAATTATCATTGTTGATTTGTTGTATATAACATAACAAAAGCAAGCTACTACATTTTTTTAATATATTATTTTCCTTAATTACCTTGTATGAATGAATCATACAAAACTTGAAAAAGATTTGTTGTACATCAGATTTATATTGGAGATCAATCTTAGTTTTTTTTTCCTTTTGTTTCTTATAGCTATATTTTTCCGTTTTACTTATCATTAGTAGATGTAAGTACG
Organism: Isatis tinctoria; assembly: GCA_010577795.1. Classification (NCBI taxonomy): domain Eukaryota; kingdom Viridiplantae; phylum Streptophyta; class Magnoliopsida; order Brassicales; family Brassicaceae; genus Isatis; species Isatis tinctoria. Next base: position 5,002,492 of record CM021250.1, on the reverse strand, counting down.
GTAGGTCTGAATTTTTTTTTCAGTAATATGGAAATAAAAAACTTATGTATTTTAAATAAGAAAAGAAAAGGAAGTAATTTTCTAACAAAAGGAAATTCATATTTTGAATTAGACCTAAAAAACATAAATTTAAATAATTAACATGTGTCAAAATTTTATTGATTAATATTTATCTGTTACTATTTTTTGTCAATAATGTGAATGATTTTTTTCTATATTATAAATAGGAAAAACAGAAATAATATTTTTATAGAAAGAATTTTATATTTTATTCAAAGACAAGAAAACAACGTAAATTTAAAGTTTAAGCCGTTAACACGTGCCAATGCTAATTAAAAAAAGTGCTCTTCGAAGAGTTGAACCCACAACCTCTTTATCATTTAGTATGATGCCTTTACGGCTTTACCACTAGGACTCTCGCGCAGTAGGACTATCGCCCCCTTTCCACCATACATGGACTATAAGCCATATTTGTGGGTAGCCAGCTTGTGATGTGGTGACTGGTGAGGGCAGGCTCCGATGTTCAGTGTACAAACTACTAGACAGTCGAAGTACCTAGATTATCTGAATGGTTGTTAGAAGATAGGAGAACAAAACCTATATAGTTCTATAGAAATTCTGTTGTTCAAAAAAAAAAAAAACATTCTGTAGAAATTCTTCATAATCTGAAACCATTATAAAAGAGAACGAAAACAAAGAATAAAAATTACAGTGTGTTCTTTGCAATTCATATAATATTTATTAAAGGATATTAGTTTAATTTATAAAATTTCTGGGACTTTACAAAATTATTAATGTTAAAAACTAAAATAATATATGCGTATTTTTCCAAATTAAAACAAACTTAGATGAGAAAAAGACTAGAAAAATGTGAGAATGACCAAACTAAAGATTGATGAGAATAAATATAATATTCCAATATTAATTTATCAATTGACATGAATAAACAAATGTTTTTAGTAAACATTTTCTCTGTAATATTTAATTAATAAAAATAGAGTACTAATTCGACCAAAAAAGAGAGGAGAGTACTAAAATGTTCTTTAAAAACATTGGTAATTAATAGAATAAAAACATAAGATTTTTAAGATTTTTATTAGTAATAAACATAATATATAAAGCTGATGATCTCAAAAACCTAATTAACGAACATAATTTACCGCAAAAAGTATAATACCTTGGTAAATAGTACTTTGAACTTTGTTATTGATCAATATAAAATTATTTTTTTGAAGAATTTAAAAATAGAAAAAACCGTTAAATTTGTCTTTTGTATCATATTAACAAAAAATATTTGGCGCGAACAAACTGATTCTTTCAGAATTTCAAATTAACTACTCTTTTAGAAAAAAAAGAAAAAAAAACTAAGACAATAACATCAAATATTACCAAAAAAAATTTGGCGCGAACGAATAAACCTTTTTAGTAAACCGATATAACATTCAAAATACAAAACAGAAAACCGTTAACTATATTGTTTCTATATCATATTAACATAGAGGATTTGGCGCGAAGAAACTGAAATTTCACATTAACTACTTTCTTGAACGGAAAAAGAAAGAAAAGATCGAAAACAAAAAAAAAAAAGTTAAAAAGAAAGTCAAATGTATTGAGTTGATACCATGTATTGTCCAAAAGAATCTGGTGGGAACAAACAGAGGATTATGATAATCCAACAAAACATCTAAAACACAAAAGAGAAAGAAAAAAAAACATGAACCACATTGTTACTACCAAAAGGTCCAAAACGCTCTCTAGTAGCAAAACATAACCCAGGAGGTGCTGGTGACATCGGAGGTGGTCAGGCGACGACTAAACAAATTAAAACTTACACGCGTCAAGATTTAAGAGGTTCGTAGGGAAACGCTTATCGTGCTCGCTTCCCCATCGGATTGCATCTCTCGTTTGCGGACTCCTCCTCATCTTATTAAATCTGCTTAATTGTTTTTGGGTCCGCCCTTTTTCACAATTTTCTCGCACACGATTTTTTCAGGGCAAGTCAAATACTTCTCTCTTCTTCTCTTGTCTGTCTGTATCTCGGGGAAGAAGCTGTTCTATAAGATTATGGACGGAGGTGGCGACGGAGGTGCCGCGTACAACCCACGCACCGTGGAGGAGGTTTTTAGGGATTTTAAGGGCCGTAGGACTGGCATGATTAAGGCTTTAACCACCGGTAATATTGGTTTCATCACTTCCCCCTTTGTTTTTTTTCTTCTCTTCTCTACCATTCTCACCAAAAACTCAATTTTTAGATTTCTCTTTTCGCAGATGTTCAGGAGTTTTACCGACTGTGCGATCCCGGTGAGTGTTTTGTCAGAGATTTGTTTGTGTGATTGATTTCCGCCGGCGAAAGTCACTGTCTTTTCTGTTTGAATTGTCCTCGTCGTGCGTTGTTTCGAGCTGTGTGTTGAGTGATGCATTAGGGTTTGATAGTTTATCTTCTCTGTTTTTTGAATCTGTTAGATTTCTCTGAATTCTGCGTTTCAGATTTTTTTTTAGCGAAGTGAATGGAGTGCGATAGCGAAGTAAAGTGTTGATTTTTGTTTGACTTGGTTCAAGTGGGTTTTTTTAAATGTAGGTAAACAATAAAAAATTGTTCCTTTGTATGATTTATTTCTGTGAATTCACGATTGGCATATCAGGATAGGCATGGCCGCATGAGAGGATTTGAGATGTTTGAATAGTATAGATACAGGGGAGGGAGAAGAGATTTGGGGGTTGGAGAGACTTAAAAGTGCTCTTTGATTCACATTCGGGTTTGTTTCTCTGTGTTCTTATTGTTGGTCATTGTTTTCCTTTTTACTTGATTATTTAAAGTGAACAAGGAAACAGTTTTGATCCTGTTCCTCACAGTTTTGAGTCTCTGAGCATATCAGCTTGACCCTGTAACTAAAATTCCGGTTTGCTTTGCTTTCCTTGCTAGCTTTATTGGTTAATCCGTTGTTTCAGATGTTAAATGAGTCAGAGAATCATTGTCTCTTCGCTTTTTATGTCATCTCGCTTGGTGTTTTTGGTGCTCTTTCCATTAAGATCTTAAAAAAAAACAAAAATTTGTGACATCATGAATGTTTTGAAAAATGTCAACTTGGTTATCTGCTGATTTTCTTAATTTTTTTATGTTTAGACCTGAAATCTCTTTGCTTACGGCATGATCTTTTCCAATTAGGTTATTTCTTTATAGGGACTGATGGACTATTTCCTCATAATTGATTGTTTGTTTCTTGAAACTTATGAACAAAGAGTCAGTTTTCGTTTCTTTTGGTTTGGAATGTTTTGGCAGGTTAATGTAATCTGACTTTCGTGATGTTATTTCCTAATTGTCCTCATTTTTTTGGTGAGTTTAGAAAAGGAGAACCTGTGCCTTTATGGGCACCCAAATGAGCACTGGGAAGTGAATTTACCTGCTGAAGAGGTTCCCCCGGAGCTCCCCGAGCCTGTCTTGGGTATCAACTTTGCCCGAGACGGGATGCAGGAAAAGGATTGGTTGTCCCTTGTCGCTGTCCACAGTGATGCATGGCTTCTTGCTGTTGCTTTCTTTTTTGGAGCCAGGTTTGGATTTGACAAAGCTGATAGGTATGTTTCTCCTTGTCACACTACAAACTCCTTTTGAGTTGTATCTTCTTGTGTCTATGTTCCTTTTGGGTATATGCATTGCCGTTTTTAATCTTGCATGATACCATTCATTTTTGTCAAGTCTTGGATTGTTCTACTCCTTCACAGTTTTTGTTTTGTTTGTTACTTGCTGATATTTAAGGACCTTGGTTCAAGGTTGATCCAGCAATCTGTGATTGATGTTTTTCCACCTTTTGCTGTTGCAGGAAACGGCTTTTCAATATGATGAATGACCTCCCATCGATTTTTGAGGTTGTGGCTGGCACTGCGAAGAAACAATCAAAGGACAAATCCTCCGTTTCGAACAATAGCAGCAACAGATCCAAATCGAACTCCAAGGTAACAAGATTTGTTTTTTTTTTTTCTGCTGTAGTTTTTTAACGTTTTCTGAGGAAGTTGCGTCTCATTTACTGTTCGTCTTGGCATGAAGTTGAGTGTTCTTTTATGGCGTGAGCACTTCACTGTTACTCAATGCCTTTGTCCTTTTTCAAATTACAGCGAGGATCAGAACCGAGGCCCAAGTTCTCAAAGGCAGAGCCGAAAGATGAAGAGGAAGAGGAAGGTCTGGAAGAGGAGGATGAGGATGAGCAAGGGGAAACTCAGTGTGGGGCATGTGGTGAGAGCTACGCCACCGATGAGTTCTGGATCTGCTGTGACCTCTGTGAGAACTGGTTCCATGGGAAGTGTGTGAAGATAACACCAGCCAGGGCGGAACACATCAAGCAGTACAAGTGCCCATCTTGCAGCAACAAGAGAGCCCGGTCCTAAATTTATTTTTAATTGCCGTCTCTCTGTGTATTTGCTTTGCATATGATGAACATCCTAACTGTTTGGTTAGATCAGATTTGTTGGCAAGACTTCATGTGATTTGGTTATCTTAGGCGCAAGTTAGCCTCTTCTTTTCCCCGTCTTAGGAAGACATTTAGTATCATTTGTTACAATTGGGGGATTGAAGGAAACAACTCTGTGTTTAGGGTTTGATCCTTGCTCTGGTTTATGCCTGTTTATTAGAGAGGACAACATTTTTAAACCCAATCAAAGTGTCTGGTTAGATTTTCCATTACGCTTCTTTGTCTTAACACAAGAAATGGAGAAACTGAGACCATGAATGGTTTATATTATGTATCATTTCTGCTTCTTTGTGGCCAAGCGTTTCAAGAATTCGTAGGTTGTAATCATTGTTGTTGCGGACATCGACATTGAGACCCACCTTGGTCCTAACCCTCTGTAACAAGCCCCAAATCCTCCTTCTCTCATCAAGCTCTTCACCGTCTGCATCACTGTCATTGCTCGTCTCCTCCCGTTCTCTTCTGCGTCTAAGACCTGCAACCGCGTCTTGATTGTGTCTACCGGCATAGTTATTAAAGCCGAGCAACCGCTTGCCGTGGCTGCGCTCAGTGCTTGGACCACCATTGAGCCACGAGCATCTTCTTTGCGGCCATATGGGCGCTTGAACCGAGACCAAATCGATTTTTGAGCCAAAGAATAGGACGCCCACCATACAGCGTTTGAAGGCGCGTAAGTCAAGATGGAGAGACCAAATCCTCTGTAGAACCCTCTTGGTCCATCTGTGTAAAGGATCTTTCTAAAAGCATCAAACCCATTAGTGTATCTGCAAGAATTGATCACTCCAGGAAGATGCTTGTTCAACGACAGGTCGCCTTGAACCATAAGGCGTTGGCTCACGACATCAATCGGGGTCCAGACAATCTGAGCAGCCACGGCGGAGGTCAAACCGGCTGCAGCATTGGCAACAGCCATAGCCGTCGTATCCGACAATCCTAACCTAACAGTTGCTTGACCTACACTACTCTTGGTGATCTCTAGAGCTGTCATATAGAGAGCACGAGCCGGGATGGTTCCAAGCAAAGATGTCCCAAAGCCCTTGTAGAACCCTTTCAGACCCTCGAGTCTAGCTATCGCCAGAGAGATGTTGGCGCAAGAGACATGGGTCGGTGAGACTTGTTGCCTTGTCTTGAGGACAACGATAGGGTAAAGAGCGGTGGATACACCGGAGAAGAGAGCAGCGCCGAGGAAGAAAAACCTTGATTTATCAAGCATTTGCCAGTCGATATCCTTAGGCATATGTACCTGAGAACAAGATCGTGTTGCTCTTTTCTCCTCTCTCATCAAAGCACCTAAACTCATTTTCAGCTAATTTTTCTTAAACCAATCAAGATCCAACTTGAACTTGTGTTATAAAAATGCTCAAAAGCGACCCAAAGAGGTTGACCTGGTCGATAGATAGTAAGTGAAGATCACTGTGAGCTAAGAAAGAGATAAATGGATCGTATGATCGAGAAAGAGGGCTAATAATGAATTACCCTAAAAGATGGCAACTTTCTTCATTCACTAGTGTTATGGAATATCTTGTGGAGAAGAGAGAGTAGATATAAGCCAGTAGAAGAAGAAAATCTCTGTGGATGTATTAGACCCATTAGCTTTTAAAACTATGAACTCGATAGAGAATATATTATTAAAAAAAAAAAAGATAATGAAAAGGAGGGAGCCAAAACGATGGGTCGTATTGGATAACACAAAGCAGTGGCCTTTAACGGACTCAAAAGGGTGCGAGACAGAGAGAGACATGGGAAGGAGGCTGAATGGACACGTGGCAAACTATTATTGGTTTAAGTTCGAGAAACTCGCCGTTTTTAAGGTTGTATCAGCCTGAGAGAGGAGTTCGGTTCTGTCGGATCGCCCACTTGTTTCGTCATTCCTATGGGTCAACATTTTTTTATTCTCTCTTTTCTTTTTTTATTCAGGGTCACATTTCTTTCCTTTGTTGCCGCTTCCTGTGGGTTTTCTCAATTAATTTTCGAGAAATAATGTATTTATCAGTAGCCGTTTCTGTTCAATTTTATCGACACTTTGATGTATACACACAATTGCACATACATCTAGAAAATAGAGTGGTTCAATAGAATCGCTCCCTTTTATTTTGACGGCACACTAGAGTCTTTTTTATACATTATCTTAGTATTCACGAATATAAAATGATATTTCGTTGAACAATAAATAATAATTTCTTTAGAATGCAATTGAAAGTTTAGTGATTTTAGGTAATGGTTAGCATCTTGAGAGTTGAGATAGCACTAGTCTAAACCCTTATTATACAAATGTTTGGGTTTGCTCTCATCTCTCTTTCTGTGTGTTATCGGTTTCAACGTAAACTGAATGCAAGTTTTGAGCTTAAGAGGTTCTGTTTTTACTTTTCCGATGTCTGTCATGCCTTTGTTGCAACATTTCAAAATGACAAGATGAAGATCAAACAAACATTGATAACTATTACGTGCGAATAGGAAACCTGATCTTCTGAGTTGGTACTTAATATGGGGTTACCTCCTGCGCCCGTGCAACCTCCCATTCCAAGCTCTGAAGTACACTTTGGGCCAAAGGAATGGATGACATTGTTTGCGTCTTCGTCTACACTCTCTTTCGGGAAGTTCAGACGATTTTGGGTTATCGAGTTTGTTTGTCTTGGTGAACAAAGCGATGAAGAACCCTTCTTTGTCCTCGACCGGGTCCATCCTGAGCAAATGTTCAGCTGCAAGCCAAAGGCAACATGATCAACTTGTTGCCAGAAAACATTTGACAGGTGAGTGAAACCAAGTGGAAAGGGCGAAACTTACATCCCGCGAATACAGGGAGGCCACGACGCTGCCACTGAGGAAAAGGTGTAGCGAGTTCGAAGCCCAAGGATGAAGCCATAGGTAAAACAGATGAGACCACATCTTCGTTTTCTATCTGGTCAATGGAGCATGTGCTGTATACTACTCTCTCAACCTGTGGAACTACAGGAAATATACAATTTTATGGTTTATGCATTCACGGATGGAAAATTTAACATGGAGAATCATGTTTGGGAGATTCGTTGAAAGCTAAGTAAGACCCTCATAAATAGCAATGAAATCTTAAGTCAGCTCATGGTTTCATTCGAGACTCGTAAGAAAAATAATTTATGGCATTAGAATATATAGAATACCCATGAGACATACGGCTAGGGGAAATTTATGGACCTTGGATAGATATTGCTTTAGCCAACACGAGACAAGTATGTAAACTCACAGGAAAGTGCATGGGCAAGAGCCTTCTTCTGAAAAACAGCGAGCTTGTGCAGTCTCATGGAGTTATATTTCTTGTTTTCTACATGGAAAAGTGTCTTAAAGGTTCAGTCACTACGTAACATAACACACACACACACCCAGAAGAAGCAGTTAAAACCTGCTGAATGAGAAGGAAGGAGATGGTCCAAACGATCTGTAATGGTTCCAGAGCCAGAGCAAGAAGGATCCAACAATATAGCCCGAACCTGCGATAATCAGCCGCACGCAAGCACGCAGAACAATGGCTCAAATGACTAAATCTGCTTATGCTTCAGGACTCTAGACAATAAATATCAGATGGATACCCTTGTTCATTTCAGAGAGTGACTCTCTTCAGGGTAGACTAGCAAAACAAAAAAAAATGAAGAAACTGGACAATAGACATCCTAATTGCGGCTACCTAAAGAAGACCTAAGATCAAGAAATGATCCTAAAATAGACAGCCATACCACAGAGCTTACCTTTGCAAAAGAAGGATCTTTGGGATCTAGGCCCAAAAAATCACCATGAAAGACTTCAATATCTACAACTTGGGGTTAAGAAAAGCAATCATGGACAGACACGACTTGAGAACCATTTTATCCAGTCAGATTTGTTCTTCAATTCCACGTAAATTCAAGTTACTTAAAACAAAACTATCGAACAAAAGCTGAAAGGGTATACGAGAAAAAAAAAGGCAAGGGAAGGATACTGGTAGCACCAGACAGCTTAATAGTCTGTTCCAAACGCTTTACTCGTTCTTCATTTAGCTCGCATGCTATGATTTTTCCTTGTCCTTTCATAAGAGCAGCAAGATTTACAGTTTTGTTTCCTGGAGCCGAACAGGCATCAAGAACCTTCGGAAACGACGCAAAATTTAGCATGGTAACTAAGCAGACAAGATACAATAAGCGTATTACACAATCCCATGACAACCACCAAATTGAAAATGTGAAAAAGTGGGCGAGAACTGTGGCCTACCTCCCAACCTGCTTCTGGCTGCAGTGCTGCTGCTACCATTGAACTTCCCTTTCCCTATCATTCGAAGGAATGAATATCAGTAAGATAAACTACATACTAAACAGAATTTACAAAGATCATTCACCGTTTACCTGCAAAAATATACGCCCATTCATAACCAAATGATGAGCATGCAAATCGCTGCCAGGGGGCATCACCAACAAGTCAGGAACTGTCTCATCCTTCTGCACCTATTTCCATAGTTAAGAAACAAAATGTGAGAAAAATGAAATCTGGAAACAAAGAGCAGACTATGACATCATAGAAAGGACCGTCCACACACGTCACACTTATCCAAGATTTCAACTTCACTAACTAAACGACGATGGGAGAAAATTCTCGTTGGAAGATTTCTCCCGCAATCACTAATTCTAACACCTTCCTCATTATGTTAAAACTCATCCTGTGAGAAGTAAACAACAGAACTAGTTAGTATACCTTATACAGTTTCTCCAGCTCCCGCACTGCCGAATCTACATCCATCTTGAGTGTATTTACACGAGCATAACGTGGTTTCAAATGACCTGCACCCAATTTTTGAAATCAAAATATAGAAAGAAAAAAAAACTCAAAATACAAAAGTAGGTAAGACATTTATGCTTAGGGTATCATATTACCTTTAAGCTGAGAAAGACCCAACAACTCATCTACGGTTTTAGCTTTCTTCCTCACTAGAAGCGTGGCTAGACTTGACAATAGAGCATCTTTACGGCGCACGAGAAATTTCTCAGCATCACCAACTAATGAAGGTTCCTGCAATGAGAAGCTCCTTTGAGTAAACCAAAACATAAACTAGATTGTAGAGAAATAAGAAGCTACAAACTTTCCCCAAAAATTGAGTTGAGTTGAGCTATTACCTTGCCGAAAAGGATATCGTAGCAAATTATGTAGACCAATGGCTCTTGCCTCTATAAACACAAAGAAGGAAACCACAAAAGGAAATTAAGCATTGAAGGTAAGTGAAAGCAGCGTTTTTTGAGCAAATACGAGATGAACACATACCTTCCACTTGCTATTCAATACGTTAGCGATTTCCAAAACATCCTTTATCACGCTAAGATCTGCATACAGACAAATTAGTTCATCATATACACGAAGCTCCAACAATTTAGACTGTTTAGGTGTCACGAAATGAAGCAGAGAGAAACGAAGAAGTTGGCATACGCTTGAGCGTCTCGCAGACGAGAGCGAAGGTGCCGCGTTTGTTACGGACGGAAGGGCTTAAGACGAGTGACTTAATGGAAGCGACGGCTCGGCGCTCGGCGTCACCTCGGAGAACGGTCCGGAGGACATTAGCCGCCTCCCTTCTTGCGTACAAGGCTGATCTGTCGGCGCCGGAAAACTTTTGCTTAACCGGCTGCTTTGTGACTTTCGGCGGCGCGTTTGATTTGCGACGCGCCATCAAAACCCCTCTCACAAAACTAAAACCCTTTTAGCTTAGCTCTTTAAACCCACCGCAACTTCCTGGTTTTGTTAAACCGGACCGAATACCATACCGCAATCAGGTTGATGGTGGTTAATCTAAACCTACTCAGGTCTCTTTTGATTACTTGTTTGATTTCCACCTATGATGTTGATTTAATTCGGTTTATCCTCACAAACAAATTATAAAGACAAATCTTAAAATATAATGAATAATTAATCTTTATTCACTTTTTATAACTATATATGAGCCCGTCTTAGACTGCATAAGCTACTACTTTCTAGGGTCTAGGAACTAGGAAGTAGGAAGAACGGTCCGGTTGACTAGAAAATTCAACAGAAACATAAGATAAAGTCTTTTCTATCATTCGTCATTTCATTTCAGTCAGCTATGTCTTTATCTCATTGCATTGGTGTTTTTCTCAGTGATGGGTACTTTTGTGGTAGCGTAACTTAAGCCTTAAGTCCTTGCACGAGGAGACTTATAAAAAGACCTGAAAACAAATTGGAAGAAAATAAAATAAAAAAAGATTAGTCGTGGACCAAGACATTAGTCAACCACAGGTCTTTCTAAGACTACATCTTCTTATGTAAGTTTTGAAGCATCCCTCTTCTTATGTAAGTTTCCTTGTGAAATCGTACCCACGAGTACACGTTTCTACAAGTATATTCAACACTTACCTTGAACCTTCCTTTCAAAAGTTAGCCTTCAAAACCGGAAAAAAGAAAGATTTATTTGAAACATAGATAGAGCCATAGAGGCACTACTCACGCATCGTTTTGTATGCATAAACAGTAGTATTCGAGTTATGAATGATGCAGAGACAAACTTGGGGAAGAGTTTCAGCGCTGATACTCACTCAGGGTTCGACCTTCCGGATCTATACTTGTCAGATGAATGGATGGACGATGATCTTGTCTCTGCGGTTTCCGGGATGAATCATTCTTATGGTTATCAGACCAGTGATGATGCTCATCATGCTGCTGCTTTCTTCTCCGGTTCCTCTAGCAGTTTCGGTCATCCTGAATCTCCAAGTACTAACGCTTCTGCCGCTGCTACAGCCACTGCTTCTGCCGGTAAGTCTCTCTTTCGTTCTGTAGAAACCAAATTAATAAAGGATCACCCCAACTGAAAACGGAATCATGCTTCATTTGAATCTTTGGTTCACAATATCATACAAGAAAGTATCATCCCGAATGAAATGGATTCATGATTCATATGAATCTTTGCTTGTGATCCAAAGATCTGTCAACATATATACACTCCTTTTAGACATGTGTCCTTGAGGATTTCATCAACCTCAAGCGTTGGAAAAACAGACTATAAGAGGGTTGGGTTATAAGACAGCCTTTGAAAAGCAAAGACATAAAGCCCCTGATTATAGGCGTATATTTTTTACTGGTAGTTTCTATGCTGAATCTATTTTTGTCTTTCCTATTTCCTTATGCAAGAAAACCAATTTAAGAAAGATAAGAAGAAAGTTAAAGAGAGAGTTGCATTCAAGACACAGTCTGATGTGGAAGTGCTTGACGACGGGTTCAAGTGGAGAAAGTATGGGAAGAAGATGGTGAAGAACAGCCCAAATCCCAGGTAGGGAACAACATTTTCTCATTTCTTAATTACATCTTCTAAAATTCAACCTTTTCATACTCAAATAGTAAAGAAGCATACAAAATGTGTGAGAAACCAATAGCAAGAAAAAAATGGCACGCCTGTTAGAATTGAGCTGTTTTTCAGACATTGGAATCCACCCTTTGTGACCTGAAAATTAGATACACCAAAAATACAACTAACTAATTGTAATGATTTCCATATAATTTGCAGAAACTACTACAAATGTTCAGCTGATGGTTGTCCCGTGAAGAAAAGGGTTGAAAGAGATAAAGATGATCCGAGCTTTGTCATAACAACTTACGAGGGCTTCCACAATCACTCAAGCATGAACTAAGGTTCTTGAGAATTTTCTCAGCTTCTCGCTTTTCTAAAAATTTATGGCTACGACGGCAAGAATACGTAGTCTGAGAAAAGATAGTGAAACCAATGCTATTCACACGGTATTTGTCTGATGAATCTGTTCTTGAGACTGGTTTTCAATGGTTATTGTACTTATACTGCTTCTCGTTCCTTATATATAGTGTAAAGTGTAAACTGGTTCACAGGTTCACAAATTTTGAGAGATTTAGCATCTTATTTTGTTACAATGAGAATCAGTGAAATATAGTCCCGCAACCTCATATCATTTCACAAATTGGCAACATTGGTCTATCAATGCATATGCAAGCAGAAAATTACCAGACCAATTCCCAAACCACTGATGAACACAATGGCCTTCTTACCAGCCGTGCATCAAGAAGAAATAATGAAGAATCCATGCACCAGGAACAGAGACAGCATCACATTAGAATCAATATCCGTAAACGAGCCATTACAAGTAATTGTAAAGCGGCCACTTACAGTAGAGCCTACCTTGGATTTAGCCTTGACCTTCCTGGAATGAGATGGAGACCAAGCGACATGTTTCTCCTATGACGTCGAGTCTGTTCATCACAGAGGTTCCTAAAAGGAGTATTTACACTCAAGACGGAAGATCATATATTTGAGTCACTGGAAAAATATAATCCACTCTTGTAAAAGAAAGAAGCATAGGTGAAAGACCATGATTTAGCAAATGTAAGTATATTTACCAAACAAAATATTTCTCATACACATTATAACTGATGATATCTGATTCTACTTCTTTCAACTAGAAAAAAGGGGGGAATGGCGAAGCATTTTCCGTCATAATCGAGACTGCTCTCACATCAGAATGACTGGCTCTTAAATAGAGAGTGGAAACAACACATAAAATACTATGCCGATGGAATGTTACTATCACAATCCTTTGGTTATTTCATTTGAAAGTATCACATCTGAATTTCTTGTCAGTGGAACAAAGGCAGCAGAGCTACTCAAATCACCTTCTTGATTGTGCCTAGCGGTTGTTATACTCCACAATGTGTCCAAGTTCTTTCTGGTTGCTTGTGGGTTTGATACAATGATCGCCTTTGACTTCGAAGCTTGACACTTGGTGGTTTTACCAGTACCACTGGCAAGTAACCAGCGGGATCCAGACTCTTGTTGGGTTTTCGTACACCACGGGTGGTCTACACCAGGCTCAGTTTTCAAACCCGCAAGACCAATGTCAGTGATTCTCCACAAATGTGTATCGTATTCAAAGGATTCTACAGGTGAATTTGAGGAAACCAAAGACCTTTCAACTTGGATCAGAGCAAGCATAGATGCACCAACAGGTTCATTATTTCTAGATGGATCTCTAAGCAACACTCGAAGAGCAAGTGTCAACTTGTTCCCGGAGGTATTACCTTTTCCATTAGAAGCTTGATCTTGACAGGCATGGTGCGCTGAATATTTTTCTCTCATATGCTTGCTTGTTTGATCTCTGGTGTCTGACGTTCCCTGGTCAAGCCTTAACCACTCATCCAACGTTAACGAAAAACTAATCAATTCTAAAGCCTCAGACTGATCCATGGGTTTTGGTGCAGTGACTGATGGTGGATCTTGGTCTGACATGCTGCATTGAATCTTTAATCCTTCTACCGAAAGAAGTTCTATCCCATCAATAGCTAGGGAAGCAAGAACTTCAAGAGGAAGATAACCTGAACACATATTGGATCCAGATCCCCCGAAATTTTCTTTTGAAGGAAACGAATCCAGCTGTCCTGATGGTTTCTTAACCACGACACCTTTACTCTTGTCAGAGCAATCATGTACCATTCTGCAATTCACGAAACAACAAAATAAAACATGACAACTATATCTTTTTAGAACAAAGTAGGAAAACAGAAATATAACGCATAACGTATAAACATGGCAGAAAGCATCTGAACCTCTCAAATGTTGTGTCCTCGATAACTTCATGTATTGTCTTCCCCATAATTTCTTCCAAAGGCATTAATGCATTAACTTCAGAGCATAGACCTTCAATTCCAGAAGATGCCAAACTTTGGAGTATTTCAAGAATATCGGAACCTAATTCTGGTAAGAGTACCACAGGGATTGAAACTTGCATGATCAGACGTGATGCATCGTTACACTTTCTGAACAGTAACGGATTCATGGACCGGATACACCCTCCCCCTTTTGTCCAAACAAAAGGACCAATATTATCTCCAAGTGGCGGCAAATCTAATTCCTCGCTAACCGGAAGCTCTATTGGACTTCCAAACCCATCAGAGCAAACACATAGAGAGTTCTTGAAACTGTTATCATCTAGATCCCACTCTCGCATTAAGGTTTCAGTTTCCAAGTCTTCAAGTACCTTGGCATTCCTTCTGTTTATTAACAGCTGAGACTTTCCCTCATGCTTGTTTACCCCAACACCCAAAGAACCTGAAGAGAACGAGAAATCATTCGATTCCTCAACAATATCAGACACATATTCTGCTTCTCCATCTAAATCTAAGAGAAAGTTTCCAGATGCCCGAGCCTCTTTCTCAAACTCTCGAAGCAGATATTCACGAGGAGATGTAGGTTCACCATCTGAGGTATAAAGATAAGAACAATCCTCAAGTTCAAGCATATTTAGAAAATCATTGGCTACCGATTCAGTAATGTCATCCAAGCTTCGTGACTTCGTTGAAAGTTTTGCAGCTTTGTAACTAGATTTAACTTCCAAGAAATTTTCTTTCTCCGTAGAATCATCGATGGCTGATGAAGATTTAATCTCAAATGACTCAGAATTGACATGGCTACTGAAAGCAGACTTGGGTCCTCCACTATTTAGCTCGGCCACTGAAAACTGATCAATAAATTGGGTTTCCTCCAAAAAGGCTGCATCTTCATCTTTAGTAACTCATGGACATCAATAATTTCAATTCCCGAGGACTCCGTCTTTGAATCAGTGCTTTCTTCCAGCCTGGATCTTTCTTGCTGAAGTACCTCTACTCCTTTTCCAGTGAAAGCAAATTCGGAGTTGTCGGAGTCATCTGCTTGCTTATCAGTCTCCAAACCTAAGCCTACCTTAGTTTTCCTCAGATGCTCATACTCGATATCAGTTCCTGTTGATCTTTGTGGGTTTTGTTCGCTAAGTTTTTCATAGAGAAAATCTATTGACTGGGAAAGATCCAGACTCAGATTCGGCGAGAGCTGATGGGAGACCCTTCCATCATGATCACCAAGCGGGGAAGATCTATGGTCCATACTTGGAACACTACCAACCCGCTTCAGCATTACATTTCTACTAGTTGAATCACAGACTGAGCTGGTGACAATTGAGTAATCAAAACTAAGATTCAACACGGCAGGATCTGCGAGACCAGATAGCTTGAAGCTCGTGTTCCACTTTCTCGTGCTTCTTGCACCTTCCAGCTCCTCCAAAGACAAAGGTAAGATCCTGGTGAGATCAACCCAATGCTTCCCTAGAATAAGCCAGGGAGCATCAATAGGAGAGGCATAGACCAAGAAAAGTTTCATTTCATATTTTGCAGAACGATGTAGCCCATGTTTGCTACCGTATACTGAACATCTGTGCATCAAGGTCTCTTCAAACTCGGCAGTTCCTTGAAAAACCTTGGAAGGTTGAGTGGACATCACTTCGTCCTTCCTCTTCCAGTGAACAACTAGTTTAGTACCATCCAAATTCGAAGGCAGGCCTTCAATGGAATGAACATGGAGAAGAAAACAAACATCAAACCTACGCTGCCCAAAATGAGCTATGGCTTTCAAAGGTTTCTTCCAATCCCATGCTACCAAGGATTTCTTCTTCTTATTAGGCAATAACAACCCAATGTCAGTGGTTCCCTGACCGGAACTTAACGTACTAACCGGGGCAAGAGTTCTGGAAACAGATCTAGATCGGACAGGGGGCAACGAAAGCACTGGTCTTTGAGGTGCGTTGTTCAAGTAAAGAGCTCTACTTACCTCCTTAATGTCCCTCAACAGCTGCCCATTGTATGAATCTGCGGACGAATCCTCTGTATCATTAGAGGACATTGCTTAACACTCTTTGATCAAGTCGTATAATCGAGCAATGCTGAAAATGTCAGTAAAAACAAGTTTATAATCAAAGTTAGTAAATTGGAATGACACAATCATTGCTATAGAAAACACAAGTCTACGAATTCTGGATACAAGAATCTAACTTGAGGACAGTATCCTTGAAATACGAAAACTTGAAGCGAGTTTATGAGAGTAGAAGCAGCAGAACGCTTACAGATTCAAACGGCAAAGAGCATACAGTCCAAGGAGATTTCAACTGTTTACTTGCTTTCTGCTACTACTAGACGCAAAGAATCTGACCCAGAAGCCAGATAAATCTCTCGTTGTTCTTACCGGTTTCCAAGGACTTTGGAACAGCGCGGAAACGGAACAATCAGAGATCTTCTGGGGATTCTAAAAATAGTTTTTTTTTTTTAATTTGAAAATCGTTCACGGGGAAAGCGTTAGTAAATTAAATGCTTGATTTCGCCGGTAGGGCTTCTTCATCTGATTTGGTGGGTCCAAATAGAATGCGTGTGTTGTTCGTGGTGATGGAGTGACGTAACCATGGAGGAAGAGAGAAGGAAGATGAAGGCATGAAGATGAAGGCGAGACAACTGTGCGTTGTTTTTCATGTTCTGCGTTCGCACAAAACGGCACGCATTTTGTGTTATACAGTTCAGTCACGACAGCACGCAGTTGCCATCAAGAAACCCTTTATTTTCGAATACCCTGGCCGTTGCCAAAAGATAAATGTTTCTAAAAAACTGTGTTTCAAAATGCTAGATTCTTTTTCAAACTTTTTATGCATTTTTATTAGTTATCAATGGCAAATTGTACACTTCAATTGAATTTTTATTGGTATAAAGTTATTAAAAACTGTTAATCACAGAAAATAATGCATTTATAATCAGATTTGAATATGTTTTTTAATCTGTGTGAAACACACAAAAATCTATCTTTTAAAAACAGAGAGAGTATAATGTTTTTGAAGCTAATGAAGAACGTATATCAAGTTGAAAATTATTGATAAAAACCAAAATTGTAATGACAGATAAATTAAATTATGTTATGAACCGTTTGGTTAATGGACTCAATATAGACCGATCCATATAGAGGTTATTAACATAACCGGTCCTTAGTATAATTAAATGTTTTCCTTTATAGACAAGGAATAGGTTTATGGAATATTTTTTTTTCTTGTTATGAGTAGTAAAAGGATAATTACCTTTTCTCTACATGGTGTAACCACTATATAAAGAGACCTTTAGTCCTCATAATAATACACATAGAACATTAAGTTCACAACACGTTATCAGCACGAAAGCTCCTAAACCCTAAAACCCTAGAGACCCTGAGTAGCTGCCGAAACTTTAAAGAGTCATATCTTTCAAACCGTGAGGAACCAGAAGGCGATCTAGATATCAAATCGAAGCCCTCGATGAGACGAATCTACCGGTGAAAACCGCTTATCGATCCGACATCGGACGCGCTCTCACGCACGCATACAGTGCACGACGACCCACCAAATAAACCAAGGAGATCCGATTTCAGCTTGTGTTTTCCGAGGTCATTAGCTCCCGGTTCATTCCAATTCAAATCTAAAAGAAAGAAAAAGGTAAAACCCTAAACTAAGAACAAAGCAAAACCGAATTGGACATTAATGAACTTGAACCCTAAAATCGGTTGCTCCCATGAACTTGCTTGATCTTATTAAAACCTTGAAATCGAACATTGACCTAAGCTATATCATGAGTTTAAAATCGGTTTTGTTTGATAAACTTGTTTGATCTTATATTCAAACCCACCTTGAAATCGGACTTAAGCTTATGAAACCCTAAAATCGGATTGTTTGAATATTGTCTTGCTTGTTTGCTGAATCGATTTGTGATCTTGATTGCATGTTTAAATTAGTTCATTAGCTTGCTTATTTACCTGCTTTAAAATCGCATGAGAACTTGCTTGCATCAATCACTTAAAATCAAATTTGGACTAGCATAGAAATCGCATGTATCATTGATTGAAATCGGATTGTATGAGTTAGGTTGTTAGAATCGATTTGTGCATGCTTGTTTTGGCCATAGTTGAAATCGTGAAACCCTAGAGAAAAAGCTAGGTTGAAATCGATCCTAAACCTAATCCTAATCCAAATAGGAAAACCTTAATCCCTTCCTTTTAGTAAAAAGGAAAGTGTTAAGTATATCCTTTTCCCCTTTTGTTTAATTTCCTTTATTGGTTTATCCCTTTAATGAATTGCCTTATGATTAATTTTGCAAAAAGAAAAATTGATTAATATTGCTAATAGCATAATAGAAAATCGGTTGCATGATTTAATTAATTGATTTGCATAATTGATTGAAACCATGAAGTATTAAAATCGGACATGCTATATGCATATATATATAACCGGCCATTACCACTAAGGTCCGGATTTATTAAAAGCCCCTAACTGAAATTCGTTAAACGTTTTCAGATGGCTGACGTCACTTTGATGCATATGAAAGAATGGCCAAAGTTAACAACTTTGAATACTCGGTCCTAGATCTCTCAGGAGACGAATTTATGGAATGGTCATTGAGCACGAGACTTGCTCTACAAGACAGAGGACTCGGAAGATGCATCTACAAAGATAATAATGAACTTGAAAGCCAAAAGCAAAGAGCCATAAACATTATGCGCCGTCATCTCACTGAGGATCTAAGAGATCAGTATGAAGATACTAAAGATCCAGTTGACCTCTGGACAAAGCTTGGTGAAAGATTCTCAATGAAATTATGGCTGACCTCCATGGATGGATGAGTAGACTCAGCTTCCAGGACTATGAATCCGTGGATGAGTACAATTGTACTCTACTGAGAATCGTACATGGCTTTATGCTATGTGGCGAAGTGATAACACACAGAGATCTTTTAAATAAGACTATATCTACATTCCATCCGAGACAGATAGTGTTATCACGAAAGGCCAAAACTTTCACCAACTATAATGATCTACTATATTACCTCCTTGGTCCACAAAGGACAAAAGAAATTATCAGTAAAGCTGATGACTTCATAAAGAGGCGTAAAGAGATGACAGAACCTCAAACGTGCAATGAGGAAGAATGCTCAGACTGTGAGGGCAGTTCATACGTTGACTAGAAAAATAATTTCCGATTTTATACTTTCATGTTGCTTTGGATTCATGTCTTTGGATTTCTATCTATGATTTAATAAAATATTTAAGGCTTTAAGACATGATTCTTGTTTTATGAAGTATGGACGTATTCCTTGTGGATAGTGGGTCAAGTCATACGATCTTGAAAGATGAAAGATACTTCATAGACCTTAAACTAAGAAAGGCAATCGTAGAGACTATAGCAGGACAGGCCAGTCTTATAAAAGGCCACGCCAGGCCGCCGTTCTAATGCCTAAGGGCACACATCTCGAAATTCCAGATGCATTGTTTTCCCAGACTCAAATCGTAACTTATTGAGCTTTAAAGACATTCGTTTGAATGGATATCATGTGGAAACAATGGGCGAAGGAAGAAAGAATTTCTCCAAATCACAAAAATCGCCAACGGCCATAAGAAGGTCCACGAGACCATACCTGCTATAGCTACGGGTGTGTACTGTACTAAGTTCAGTATGATAGAGGCCAATGCCACCGTAAACAAAGCCCTTACGGATATGTTCACTCTATGGCACGACCGTCTGGGACATCCCGGTCGGGATGATGCGGAAATTGATCCTCAACACGAATGGCCACGCCTTGAAAGAAAGGAAAGTGATCCCTATGAGTCTCACTTGTGCCTCGTGTTCGCAAGGAAAACTGATTGTAAGACCATCACCAGTAAAGGTGACTAAGGAAACGATAAACTTTCTAGAAAGGATTCAAGGAGACATATGCGGACCAATCCACCCACCTTGTGGGACATTACGATATTTTATGGTCATCATTGACGCATCTACACGATGGTCACATGTATGCTTATTGTCATCATGGAATATGGCATTTGCAAGACTCCTTGCCCAGATAATCCGCCTAAGAGCGCACTTTCCAGACTTTCCGTTAAAGTCCATCCGTATGGACAACGCGGGAGAGTTTACGTCCAGAACGTTTGATGACTACTGTATGTCCATGGGGGTAAGTGTTGAGCACTCCGTGGCACATGTACATACACAGAACGGCATAGCCGAGTCTCTCATCAAACGAATCCAGCTGATTGCTAGACCATTACTCATGAGGTCAAAGCTTCCAGTTTCAGCCTGGGGACACGCTGTCTTACACGCTGCAGACCTAATCCGTATCAGGCCATCTAGTGACCACAGGTTTTCCCCAATGCAATTACTAACGGGTCAAGAGCCAAACATATCCCATCTTAAGACATTTGGATGTTCAGTCTATGTGCCTATTGTTCCACCACAGAGAACTAAGATGGGACCTCAAAGGAGGATGGGGATATACGTTGGATATGATTCACCCACGATCATAAAGTATCTTGAGCCAACTACCGGTGATTTATTTAAGGCCAGATACGCGGATTGTCATTTCGATGAGTCCGTTTATCCAACTGTAGGTAGTGAAAACCGGCTGACAAAAGAACTCTCATGGAATCAAACATCCATAAATTGGCAAGATCCTCGAACCCAAGAAAGTGACTTGGAAGTTCAAAAGATTATACATATGCAAAAGCTAGCTATACAATTGCCAGATTCCTTTGCTGACCCGCAGAGAGTTACTAAGTCGTATGTTCCAGCCGTGAACGCACCAATACGCATTGATGTCCAAAGTGGACCGCAAGAGGCTACAGAGTCTAAACCGTGAGTAAAGCGTGGAAGACCAAATGGTTCCAAAGATAAGACTCCTCGGAAATTAAGAAAAGGTGCTGATATTCAGGCCGAGGAGATAACTAATGGACCGGACACTTATGAGCCTAAGGAGCCGCCAAATGATGCTCGGGACGCCGAGCCTCATGGTCCTGAAGTTCCAGATAACAATGAGATCTCAATAAATTATGTTATGTCCGGAATCCAATGGAACAGAAAATATATCGATTTCGATGATATATTTGCATGCAACGTAACACTTGAGATTATGAATGAGGATCTAGAACCCACGTCAATAGATGAGTGCACTCAACGATCTGATTGGGCTAAATGGAAAGAAGCCATAAACGTGGAGTTAAACTCTTTAAAGAAGAGAGAGGTTTTTGGTCCCATTATTCGGACACCTCGTGATATAATACCAGTTGGACATAAATGGGTCTTTGTAAGAAAGAGAAACGAACAAGGAGAGATTGTTCGACACAAAGCACGGCTTGTGGCACAAGGATTCTCTCGAAGACCTGGAATCAATTATGAGGAGACATACTCCCCTGTGGTGGATGCAACGACATTCCGATTCCTTATAAGTTTGGCCATAAGAGAAAAGTTAGATCTGCGGTTAATGGATGTTGTCACCGCATTCTTATATGGTCCACTGGATAATGAAATCTATATGAGATTGCCAGAGGGTATTGAGCTCAAAGATAAGAAACGTTCTCGAGAAGAACACTGCATTAGGCTAACCAAATCCCTATACGGACTGAAACAGAGTGGGCGCATGTGGTACAATCGTTTAAGCGAGTACTTGATTAAATCCGGATATAAAAATGATCTCATCAGTCCGTGTATCTTTATAAAGAAGTTTGCAAACGGTGGATTTGTGATTATAGCAGTTTACGTGGATGATTTGAACATCCTCGACACCTCTGGAGAAATCACCCAAACAGTTGATTTGTTAAAGGCCGAATTTGAAATGAAAGACTTAGGAAAGACTAAGTTCTGTTTGGGAATACAGCTTGAGTATGTCAAAGACGGAATCCTTATGCATCAAATGGCGTATACTGAAAAAGTACTCAAGAGATTTAATATGGACACAGCTCACCCATTGAGTAGCCCAATGGTCGTAAGGAGCATAAGCCCGGACACAGATCCGTTTGGTCCAATAAGAAAGGATGAAGAAGTCCTTGGTCCCGAAACGCCATATCTAAGTGCCATAGGAGCGTTACTATACTTGGCTAGTCACACTAGACCAGATATTTGTTTTGCCGTGAACCTCCTATCAAGATTTAGTTCTTGTCCAACCCAAAGGCACTGGAACGAGATTAAACATTTACTTCGTTACCTTCAAGGAACGAAAGATATGGGTCTATTTTACACTAACCATAACGACAAAGGTTTAGTTGGTTTTGCTGATGCAGATTATCTATCGGATCCACACAATGGACGATCTCAGACAGGATATGTGTTCACTCACGGAGGAACCGCAATTTCATGGCGATCCATGAAGCAGACACTCACGGCCACATCATCAAATCACGCGGAGATTTTGGCAATTCATGAAGCCAGCCGTGAATGTGTTTGGTTGAGATCGATGACTCAGCACATAAGACGAGATTGTGGGATGACAGATGGAAAGGACGAACCGACCGTACTTCATGAGGACAATGCTGCGTGCATAGCTCAACTGAAGGATGGATACATCAAGGGAGACCGGACGAAGCACATTCTGCCAAAATTCTTTTTCACTCACGATCTCCAGAAGGCTGGAGAAATACAAGTGCTTCAAGTCCGTTCAAGCGACAACTCAGCTGACTTGTTCACAAAGTCGCTCCCAACTTCCACGCTCAAGAAGCTGGTGTATCAGATCGGCATGCGCCGATTAAAGGACTTATAGGGATGTCTAAATCAGGGGGAGTAATACGTGCTGTACTCTTTCCTCACTAAGGTTTTGTCCCACTGGGTTTTTCTTTAGTGAGGTTTTAATGAGGCAGCATCCCCAAGCGTATAACAAAGATCCTTGGTTGCATCGGGTTCGGTCATTTCGTCCAAGGGGGAGTGTTATGAACCGTTTGGTTAATGGACTCAATATAGACCGATCCATATAGAGGTTATTAACATAACCGGTCCTTAGTATAATTAGATGTTTTCCTTTATAGACAAGGAATAGGTTTATGAAATATTTTCTTTTCTTGTTATGAGTAGTAAAAGGATAATTACCTTTTCTCTACATGGGGTAACCACTATATAAAGAGACATTTGGTCCTCATAATAATACACATAGAACATTCAGTTCACAACAAATTAAACAAATTATATCTGTGTTATAAGTTTCATATATCAAAATAATAAGCATGACTATAAATCTATAATGATGTAATTAACAAAGATATTTTGAATTTTCTCAACAAAAAAAAAAAATTTGTGAGAATCCATGCTAGCTAGCTGTTTGTTTACAAAAAAAAAAAAACTATATGTCATTTACTCCGTTAAAATTTGACAAATGTCCGTTTTATATATTATCAAATTTCTTTAAAAATTACTTGATGACATTTTGAAAAATCTTGATTTTTTGTTTGTTTGTTTTGTTTACAAAAGTGCCAATCTCTCCTTTATAGTTTGTAGAATAATACATTCCGTTTTGAAATTGCCTGAATTTTGAGTTGTTTAAAAAATCAAACTCGGGTCTCATGTGACCAAAACGTTATAGGTAACAATACGTATCTAAAAATACTTCTTGTTATTCCTTTTTGACCGAAAGAAAAGGTGTTACGAATCAGTGGTCGATAGAGACTTGATGTCTCGTCCTTGACTCAGCTAAGTTTTAGGATAGTATACGGTTATTCGTATTACACCAGCCGTTGAATTTGAGAGGGCAAACTTAGACCACAAGCAAGAACCCTTTCTCTTCTCTCTATCCGGAAAATAATTCTGCCTTTGCATGCGATGATGGCTCCGTCGTACTCGTCAGACGATAGTCATGCTCCGGCGAACTCGACGGTGATTGCCATTGACAAAGAGAAGCATAGTCATTTCGCGGTTCGTTGGGCGGTCGACCACCTACTCAATGCGATTCATAATCCATTCATCATTCTGTTACATGTTCGTCTCAAAACCTCAAACCGTAGGTACCTCATACTCATTTTTCATCATGTATAATCTTGATTTAGTGTTTATTGGACCATGTCTCAATTACTTGAGCGGATTGTAGATGGAGGGAATGGAGCCAACGTTAACAATGATGATCTAAATCAGTTTTTTGTTCCGTATCGAGGATTTTGTGCGCGAAAAGGGGTATAACATCTTCTTACATCTCATTTTTTTTTTCAGACATAAACAAATATGTATTAACGCGTTTTTAGTAGATTTCTATGATGGAGGTTGTTCTAGAGGATTCGGACGTGGCAAATGCAATCTTGGATTATGTTAATAACAACCTGGTTAACAATCTTGTGTTGGGATCATCCTCCAAGAGCACCTTTGCTAGGTCTTTTATGTTTAGCAGACCGCATGAGGTGCAAGCTACCATAATCAAATCGATACCTGACTTTTGTTCGGTCTATGTAATTTCGAAAGGAAAAGTTCAGTCTTCACGACCAGCTCAAAGACCTATCACCAATACGCTTGCCCCGCCTCGTGTACCCTCGTCTGGCTTTCTAATCCAATCTTTATCGGATAGCGAGCAAGATCTTGTACCTAGGTAAGTAAACAATCATTGGTTTCTTTTATCACTTTTTTTTTTCCGGAGAACCAGAAAGTGACTGTCTCAAACTATTTTATTGCCACGTGCAATATTTTTTATTAAACGTATATTTGATGTGTTAAAACAAATACATTTTAGCGGCCAACGTAGTGCAAGGAGAAAGCCTCCTCCAGAGATATATCCGCACAATGGTGCCTTCAACAGAACGCAAGAAAGGTACAAAAACCCTATAACTGGGTCGCTCGATTTCAACAACAGCTTTACCCAAGTTGCGTTCCAAAGGAATCCCACAATGCAAAGTTCGCTTTCTGATGAGTCTGATGCTGGGTTAGGCATGAGAGGTTCCATTGATCTCTTTGCTCATAATTTCGATTACTATGGTGCATCGAGTTCTTCAGACGAGTCACTTCCTCAAACAACTGTACGTTTTCTTGAAAATGATTTTCTTTTTAGAGTTGTAAGAAATAAGATTTGAAGCTATAATATAGTCCATCGGTGTTGCTTTATTCGCAGAAAGATATTGAAGCTGAAATGAGAAGGCTAAAGCTTGAACTCAAGCAAACTATGGATATGTACAGCTCAGCTTGTAAAGAAGCACTTACCGCAAAAAGAAAGGTACTCCCTCAGTTTTTTTATAAGATGTTTTACTAGAAGAAGTAGTTTAATTTGAGTAACTGTTGTGTTGCATATATGACATTCATGGCTTTTTTTTTTTTTTTTTTCCCCTAGGCAAACGAGTTAAATCAATGGAAAATAGAAGAAGCTCTTAAATTCGAGAAAGCCAAGCTTTCTGAAGAAGCCGCAATAGCAGTTGCAGAAATGGAGAAGGAAAAGTGCAGAACGGCCTTAGAGGCAGCCGATAAAGCGCAGAGAATGGCAGAGCTAGAAGGACAAAGAAGAAAGCAAGCAGAGATAAAGGCTAGAAACGAAGCAAAGGACAAAGACCGCGCAATGAGTGCTTTGGCACATAACGATGTTCGTTACAGAAGATATACAATAGACGAGATCGAAGAAGCCACAGATAGGTTTGTTATTCATAGGAAAATTGGAGAAGGAGGTTATGGACCAGTGTACAAAGGCGTACTTGACCACACTCCTGTTGCCATTAAAGTCTTGAGACCTGATGCTGCTCAAGGAAAAAAGCAATTTCAACAAGAAGTAGGGTTTCATTTTCTTTCTTGTTATCCGAGATTGCGTGCTTAGTTTAGTCTCATGATTTTTATACTCTCATTTTACAGGTTGAGGTTCTAAGTACCATAAGGCATCCTCACATGGTCCTCCTCCTTGGTGCATGTCCAGAATATGGATGCTTGGTTTATGAGTTCATGGAAAATGGGAGCTTAGAGGACAGACTCTTTTGCAGGGGAAACTCCAAACCGCTTTCTTGGAGGAAACGTTTCGAAATAGCGGCAGAGATTGCTACAGCCCTCTCATTCCTTCATCACGCCAAACCAGAACCTCTGGTACACCGCGACCTCAAACCGGCCAATATACTTTTAGACAAAAACTATGTGAGCAAGATAAGCGATGTTGGTCTAGCCCGGTTAGTGCCCGCATCAGTTGCTGATAGCGTCACGCAATACCACATGACTTCTGCAGCAGGAACGTTCTGTTACATAGACCCTGAGTATCAACAAACAGGTAAGTTAACCACAAAATCAGACATATACTCATTGGGGATATTGCTACTTCAAATCATTACCGCAAAGCCTCCCATGGGTCTGGCTCACCACGTCTCGAGGGCAATCAGTAGAGGGACTTTAAGGGAAATGCTTGATCCCGCCGTGCCCGATTGGCCTCTAGAAGAGACTCAATGTTTTGCGACTCTATCGTTGAGATGCGCGGAGCTTAGAAAAAGAGATAGACCGGATCTTGGGAAGGATGTAGTCCCACAACTTCTTCGATTAACAAACTTAGGGAATGATGGTGATTTAAGTCGTGTTGATGACAGAACTAACATATCGATATGACAAAGATCTTTGTTCAATCAAACATAAGTTTGAAATATTCAAAAGTATGAAGTGTCCAATTTCGCATACATGTTAAAGTTCGAACCGATCGAGTCTCTCTCATATTCCTAGTAGTGTTTTTCTTTTTGTTTTCACAACTTACCAAGATCATAGTGAATTGGTGATGTTGAGGTTGATTTTCAAGTGGAGACATGTACAAGATATTGAGACAATAATGTGAGATAATGAACCCATAGTGCATGCATAATTTAAGAAACAGATTATATACCATAACTTTTAACCAATACAATGCTAAACCTTATTAGGTGTGATGAAACATGTTCTGTGTCCGCGCGTTAGTCGCAGTTAAGGCTTGAAGATGGATTATACTTTCTAGTAAGATTTGCTGCGTATACTAGTTTGATAATTTTGACTATGCTAATTCAAATTGACAAAATCTACATGATGCTGGCATACTAATTAATATTTAGGAATATGCTAAATCATATTTGTTAAACCAAAAGAATGGAACAAAATCGAGAATGTTAAAATTAAAATTAAAATATATAACTTTTATAATACAAGAAATTGTGATATATACCTTCAAATATGCTAGAAAGCCACCATGTGTGCTCACTCTCTTCTGTCACCATCAGTTCCTCATCACTTAAACCCATATATATGTTTTCATGCATCTATGATCCAACCACAAAAACTAGCCCTTGTCATCATTGCTCCAACTTTTATAGGGATATGTATTTGTTTTTTATATATATTTGGCTGTGCAAAGAAATGAAGACTGGTTGTGGCTTTTTATAGAAAAGGGAGAGAGAGATCGTGAGAGATCTTAACAAATAAAAATATCTTTCAAAGAGAGAATTAGAGAGATTTTGATATACTAATTAATAATTGATGATTGACAAAATGTCTAGATGATGATGGCATAATAATTGATAATCTGAATTTGCTAATTCATGTTTGTAAAACCAAAAGAATGGAACAAAATTTAGAATAAAAAAGAAGAAGAAGAAGTGTAAATCTTAAAATACAATGAGAGATGTGTTGAGAGAGAAAGAGGGGGGTGACAGATAGAGAGTGAGCACACATAGCTTCAAGCATGAAACCTTCATATATGCAAGAAAGCCACCATGTGTGCTCACTCTCTTCTGTCACTATCAATTCCTTATCACTCAAACCATCCGCATATATGCGTTTCATGCATCTAGAATCCAAGCACAAACCCTAGCTAGCTAGCCCTGGTCATGCCACTTCAAACTCAATGAATATACACACACACATAACATATATAAATATTGATGTTCTCTATATTAGGGAAGAACATCTATAGGCATACATGTATTTTCTTTTATCTTTGGCTGTGGGAAGAAATGGAGACCTGTTGTGGCTTTTTATAGCCAAAAGAGAGAGAGATCAAGAGAGATCTTAACAAATACGAGAACCTATTTTCTCTCTCTTCTCCAATGATTTGATGCAGAGATAACGGAAGCAAAAAGATAATAGTTATATTATTTCCAACTATATTTTATTATTGTGTCCCGTTAATTTGTTTTCTTTTTTGTCAGATGATAACCCTAAATGATTGCTTCGTAACCGACGGAATGCAGTCAAAATTTTCAAGATGTTTAGCCAGACGGCCGTAATATTCTGTTTCCATTTTTCACTACAGATTTTTTTTCACTATTTTATTTGTGTACAAGAATTTTTATGTGATTTTGATGATATAGTTAGAGATAATTAATCATATATAATTAGTGTTCTAAAGCATATTTTAAGCGTCGCTAAATTCTTATATATAAATCATTATTATATTCTAAACATGCTTAAAATGATTATAATAATAATATAATAAAATAATATAAATGTTATTTAACTTATGGTAATTCATATATTTATAAACATTGGGATATGTGCCAAAATGCCAATTCACATATATGTGCGACTGTGTGTATATATGTAAGTTGCAACCACAATTTACAAATAGAAAAATTGAAAGAAAAGAAAAGTCTTGGGACATGCATTTTCAGACTCGTTTTTTTGTTTCTTTGACAAAAGCTGGAAATAAGTTGGAATTGAAAACAAAAGTAAAAAGACAAATTTGTGATAAATTTTGACTTACAAATTTGTAATCTATTTATCACCCAACATAGTAAGAGAAAATAGTTCGTTAAAAAGTTATCTTCTGTTCTGTTCGTTAGAAAATAGTTATGTTATTACTATAAATTTGTGTTCCAAAAAAAAAAAAGTTATTACTATAAACTTTATCTTTGACTTTTAAAATAAGATTATATATAAAGGTAACTACATAAAAAAGTAATTTAACATATAATAACATATAACACATAAATAAATATAAGATATTTCCGAATATGGAATAACGCATATGTTTGTGTTCTTAACAACTAACCTTTCTGAGCAAGCACTTATGCTTGTCATTTTAAAAAATCTTCTTTTCTTTTTTGGGCATGCGTTTAATTTTTCAAAAAATTGGAACATCATTTTGAAGCCGACTATAAAGATTTAATTTTATCCATATTAGATACCCTCCATGGAATTGCTACAGAGATTGAAATCGAAAACTTGTGTAAAAACATCATAATGTGGCCGGGGCCAGATCTCGTTCTCAATAACATCAATCCACTATTAGCAAATAAAATACCTGCCAACAATTTGTTCTTCTCTAATTGTTTTCATCTACCGTCGTACTTTACAGTTTATATAATACTGTAACTTTACAACTGATATAAGTAACAGTTGTTTCTGCGGAAAAAGGAAAACAAAAATATAATAGCGTTGCGGCATAATTTTTTTATATGCTCGGGGATCTCAGATAATATATATGAGTGACCACACATTACCCAATAGTATTCTACTATTCCATAATAATCGAGTGATGGCCATCACATTATCTTTCCACTTTCGGCAGGAAAGCATGTGGAAAATGCCCAGCCTGTCACGTGTCCAAATGGGGTTTGTTCGTCATCCAACCCTACATCCAATTATGGGACTGTGTAACTATTCCCTTTCCAGAACCTTATCCTCCACCCCGTTTGTGTTCATACTACATTTTCCCACGCATTTTCTTATTTATTTTCAACTTTTATTTTATTTCGTCTCTAAATTTGACAACAACGCGCGCGACGACAACTAACAGAGTATCATAAATTTCAATATCTCTACAATATTAATTGAGAGGTCACTTTCAAAAAATGCATGAAGAAAACCTATTAATTACAGAACTTGCCATTGGATTAATGAATAGAATCTGTTTGGCAACAGGTTTAGCAGAGGTTAAAACTGACCCAAAATCACTGAGTTGACTCATTGACTCGACGACCCGACCCATACCCATGAAAAAGAACGCGGACCTATACTACTTAAATTGAACCGGCTCCAACAAATAATTCATATAATAATTCGGTTTACTTAAATCCTATGATTTGAATAATACAGTTAAAAACCTTCTTCCTTGATATCTGCAATAAAAAATGTAACCAAAATCTAAATTAATTTAATAGTTTAAAATATTTGGTAACTACATTAAACAAAAAAGGAATATGCTTTTAACAATCTCCAAAAATCTATCATAGTCACAAAGTTGAGAGACATCGAATATTCTTTCACCATTCACCAAAAAAAAAATCGAATATTCTTTCACCATAATATATTTCCTACTTATATTTCCTAACTAACATTAATTATGCTTATTCTTTTCTCTAAAAAAATATCTACGTGAATCTGGGTCATTCTCGGTCATGGTTTAAAATTTTGTTGACAAGATCTGCCATATTTATTCTCCGATAGCATATTCCCAAATTATGGTAACAAAATATATTCGGTTAATTCTGAAAAGGTTTAAATTTATGTGATACCATATTCAGAAATAACTAAAATATTCATATTAACAACTGGCTTTTATTATCCTAGATTTTCGACCTAAATTTCCCTAACAATACTAATATAAAGCACACACCCTACATCATTCTAAAACGGAGACCTTCTCTTTTATCTCAAATTCGTCTTAAATTTTTTTTATAACATTCTAATATTCCTGCAGTTCGAATGTCTAATAAAGGTTTCACATACCTTAACCATGTCAAACCACTCAAGACTGGCGAATCCAAATGAAAGTTCTTCATACTTGGGCGCAATTTTCACAGCATAACTTGGTGAAACCCTGGAGATGATAGTAGGAGATGAAATAGTGAGTAATGAATTTTAATACATATTCTCTTAAACCGATTGAAATAACGAATCTATATAATAAGATTCATTCTTATTATTTTTCTTTTTTTTTGAAATCGCAGGGGACTCAGCAAAACAAAACCTCGCTATAAAACCAAAGTTTTGGTGTAGTGTTTGCAATGATTATGTAACAAATGTGGCACCAAAGTAAGTACAAGTAATTTTCATTTCTACTTAGTGAACCGACGATTGAATTAATGATGTTTTACTAACTTCAACTTTCGTTTTACAGGTTTAAGTTCTATTTTATTGTTATGGACAATGATTTAGGGAAGGAAAAATGTATGGTTTCAAAGCGGCATGCAAGGATCAAAGACAATTACCTCTTCTTTCCAACATTTTGAAATCGTACTTCACTTCAGAGAAATCATCTTCCAAAACCCAACAAAAGAGAAGAATCTGGTTAGTTAAAAGTTAGACAGTTTGTTAACAATATTAACAAATGTAGATCCAACAAAGCACTATTACAGTGCAGACACGATTAACATAAGTCAGTCATCTAAAAGCTGAGATTATTGGAGACAATTTCCAAAAACTTTTTTTTTTTAACTTTTTGAAGCTACTGAGGTTATATTCTTTACTCATTCTTGATTAGTTTCTCTATTATATTAATGAGTGTTTTACTAATATTAGTGTTGTTTGTTCTTTCGCTTAGGTTGGAAAGATAACTACCGATGTTATATTGTTCTCTACTCATTCTTAATTACATTTCTACCGAGATTGAAATTTCCAAAAACTTTTTTTTTTTAACTTTTTGAAGCTACTGAGGTTATATTCTTTACTCATTCTTGATTAGTTTCTCTATTATATTAATGAGTGTTTTACTAATATTAGTGTTGTTTGTTCTTTCGCTTAGGTTGGAAAGATAACTACCGATGTTATATTGTTCTCTACTCATTCTTAATTACATTTCTACCGAGATTGACATTCAGGATTTGATAATGGTTTATTTCTCAATAAAATTTTCTTCCTCATAATCTAACACTTCTCTGTAATTTTGATTACAGGTTTGAGGCATATGCTTTTCTCTTTGAAAAAGACTCTCATTTATTGAAAGTGTTTTCTAAGCTAATCTCTATCTTAAGTTTTGTTGCAAATTCCAAAAAGCAAGAGAACACAACTCTCTACAAGGAAGTTTTCATTTCCAATCCAGATGAAAGACTTATGCTACTATGTTAAGAGATAACATGTACTTTGAAAGCAATAACTGAAAGTAAATGACAGGAAACGAAATTTTACTTGAAAAAAATTCATATGCTACTATGTCACTAGGACTGAACCACTACAGATATATATATAGGATATACTGAGCGAGAACAATATCTACCCACTCAAATCACGCAGCTCAAAGTTTGTGTAACCTGAGGAAATGGCAGCTAAAGACCCATCATTGATATCTACTCCAAAAAATAGCGAGAGCATTCTCAAATTCCTAAATAATAAGGAAATTGACATCAGGTATTAAGAAACTACTCTTCTCCCAATGGAACATTGGACTACATTTCATAAACGTCCCCAAGAATGATTTTAACAAACAAAATTCTAGACTGGAAACAGAGAAATTAGACAAACCTGATATTCACAACAGTAAGAGCAAGTACTACAATGTGAGAAAGATGCGTGAATTGGAGAGAAAACTCATAAAACTTTAGAAACCAGAACCTGTGAGGAAGGGAAGAGGCTGAGGGGCAAATCATCTCATGCAATTCCAAAAGAAGAAGAAACCGATGAACTTGAGCTACTATGTTTATGTCTACAGGAAATGAAAAACGAATTAGAAATATATTAGTTTTTAGGTTTGACAAAACTAAAACAAAAGTAAGAATCAGCAACAAAAGTAAAGAGCTTATCTGTTAGCTACTGCCTATATATACTTCATTTAGCTGTTCAACTCGAAGATTCAAAGTTACCCATCTCGACGCTATTGTCTGTGATGGCTTTTGCACATAAACATCTCCTGTAAAGAGAAACAAACAGAGAAGCTTAAAACGAGAGACATTATTCCAAACTCATCTTTGTCGAACCTGTTCGTATCCTTGAGCTTCCTTTTCAGCTTAGATGAAAAACTCTTACCCAAATTGATCAGTTCAGCATCGCTTCTCCAGATTTCCCACCCTGTTATTGGATTGATAAGGGTACCCGAATTAGGGCTTTCTAGCTTCGGTTTCAGGTTCCGAAAGATACCGTCTTGGCTAAGAGAGAATAGATAATCAGATTGCGAGTCATCTCGATCCTGACTCGCTACGGCCTTGGAGATGACTTCGAGCAGCGTGATTGTGGAACAAAAATAATTGAACTTCTTACAAGATCTGTAAGAACAAAGACAAGAGTATAAATCTAAAACAAAAACAAATGAAAAACATGGAGATCCAACAATTGTTTAGCGATCTAGATCAATACATACCTTCAGGAGAAAATTATAAGGATGATAAGTAGCTAAACCAAAAGCTTTCAGATTTCTGTGGAGAGGGTAAACTCGAATCGCCAAGACTTAAGGTAAGAGAGAGAGAGAGAGAGAGAGATGAAGATGTAAATCCCAGAGAAGGCGATAAATTAGGGGTTAGGGTTTTGTAACTGGACCAGTTCTTCTTTTTTCTGTGTTCCCAAACTCATCTCCTGTAAGAATCAATTTGTGATTAATAGAGTTTTAAGGGACGTTGAGATTTACTGAAACAAAGGAAAAAAAACTTACATAGTGATTGTGAATTGATCGGAGAAAGAATAAGAAGAAGAAGAAGAGACAGAAAGCTCGAATATGACGACCGAGAGCTCGAGAAAACTTGAGTCTAGAAAGATCTATCTCCACTCTTGATTTTTTGTCAAGCTGCTTTTTTCGGTTTGTTGGGTTTTGATCATAATTTGTTATACCCGCCATATCTGAATGGGCTTTCATGTTACCAAACCCAATATAATATTACCAAAGTCCAAATCAATTTACTAACCCAATTGTTTTTTTTTTACTAATTTTGGAAAAATAGTTTTGGGTTAATATTAAATGGTGTTTTGTGTTTATTGTTTGACTAAAATTAAAAATATGTTAATTTAGTTTGAACAAATGAAAAGATGATTTTAATTATTTTCATATTTAGAAATAGTTATTTCATACAAATATTGCAAAAACTATTAAACTGAAAAAACATATAAATAACAAATAAAAAATATTTATAACTCATCTATCTAAACCAACACAAAATATAATTTACACTGTCTTATTATATGATATATAATGATATATAACAATATATAATCTCACATAATACAATTCTTCAATCAACAATCAAAATGATATATAATCTCATATAATACAATTCTTCTAAAACCAACCAAAAAAATAATCAATAAAAAAAACAACTAGAAATAATATAGTATCATACATAAAAATCGACTACTCTGATATCATGATAACAATTTATTTATTAATATACTATATAACATATAATTATTATATATTGCGACTATCAAATATGAAAAAAACTTTACCCCGCACATAGAGCGGGTAAAATCCTAGTTAGTGATTAATTTATAATGGTTTTATTGTAGTATAAAACGAATTTGATTTCAAAGAAATCATCTAATCTATACTCTTAGGAAAGCTGTCCACCACTCCAGATTCTATGTCATCTTGATGTGATATGCACGCACTGTTTTAAAGAAGAAATCATTCACCCTCAAGTATACGATATACACCTCATATAATCAAAGCATCCGGAAGAGCCTAATATTTTGCTCATGGCAACTCGAAAAATCAATGTAATCAGGGTTTTAACTAGTATTTCATATTAAGAACATGAATGTAATGTAATATTATTGACTTCAGCCTCTTTTATGATGATATCAATTAAAACATTACTAAGCTTGGTGTTCTTCAACTATTCTTCATTTACACAATAAAAATCTAACGAACTGTCATCTATTTCTATCTTTGCTTAATCTATATCTCAATAAAACTCTAACTGCATGAGCCTCTAATTTTGTTTTGAAAGTTCCTGCACCTCAGCTAATATGATGCCCTCTAATTAAGACTACGTTGGTGATGATTCTTCTAGTCCAAAAGTTACGGTATATCTCCAATTGATGCGCAAACCTATTACTGTACGCGTAATGTAACCTGGCGAAATGTCATTAATTTTTTTTCCATAATCCATCAGTCTGATAACTGATGAAACTTGAGTATCTTTGAATTCGAGAAAATGATTAATTTGTGCGCATACAGGGAGTGGATTTTTTAGAATTTTAAGATAAGACATATATCGTCTAAGATTAAATATATAATTAGTTGATATATACTGCAAAAATTGTATACAAATTATAGATATATAGAACGATTCCAAATAACATAACTACTATGAAAACAGAACAAAATGTGAAAATGATCTCCTGTAACTAAATGATAGATGATTCCAAAATATGATGTCATTATAATCGATTTTGTGTGTATTTTGTAAAACAATTGTGAAATCCTGTAAGATTTTGTTTATGGCTATTCTAAAAAAGAATGGTGAAACCGTTGGTCGCGTAACATTTATTAGACAAAAACTGGTCAATGTTACTATCCCTTTATTAATATATGTCCTTTTCATCTTTTAAGTACTACTTGGAATGTCATAGATCTCACAGATGGATTGATTCAACTCTACAAAATTCAAGAACAAAAGATTTATAAGTCATATAGTTTCCATGCCGTGATAAAAAATAGTTCAAGAAATGTAATATATGGTGATTTCATATTCCAAAGAAGTTAGCAAATGGATTCATATGCCAAAAGATAAATGATTCAGTAATAATAGTGGATCACCCTTATCAAAATTATTTTACAACACCGAAAAGTGTCTAGTGCGGCAGATTGGGCTACAGAAGGTATGGAGCCGGACCGAATTTATAATTTCAAACCCGGACTTTGCGGAAGTAGATCAAAACTGGGCCTAGTATAATACAGAGGAACGTCAGTAACATAGAAAGAAAGGGAAAGGTCGGTTTACAGAATCCACTGGCTTGTGAATCCTGGGCTTGGGGGGCAAAGAAAGGAAAAGAAGAAATTTAACAATCCAAAGTGAAGTGATTACATAGAAGCCGAGGGAGACAAAAATGTAAGAAAAACTAAGACAAGTGAAAACAAATAGTCCTGTTCCTTTCTATAAAAGCTCTTGTACAGTTGTAGGGAATATAAACTTGGGTACATTGTAAAGTATTTCACTACCATCCTTGAAGGCATGTACATGTTATTAATTTGGTTATATCTTTAAGATGAATGTGAAGACAGAAAAGGGGATTAGATCTTTTGCAAACAAATAGGAGGCAGAGATGAAGGAGGGCCCTCATAGGCCAAAGTTGCTTTCAGAAGAGACAGTTTCTAATTGCTTCCATGTGAGTTGAGTAAGCTGTCGCTATTCAAACTTTAGAATCTGTCACAGTTTCTCTCCAAAAGAAATGACAGATCATTCTTATTGACTTTCAAAAGAGAAGAAGAAGACATACGTATGATCCAAATCTGAATAATAATGGCCTTAACCATACACCAAAAGCTTTCTACTGTTGAATTCAAAAACACACTTGCTGTTTCATGAGATAAACAGATTGTTTCATATGCACAAATGCACGAGTGATTCACCAATGTCAAGAAGTTCCAGCCAGTTGTTCAACTTCCCAGCTTTGGTGAGAAGCAATGTGCCTGTGTGAAGGAGTATATACCTGCCAGGAAGTACAAAAATCTGAGAAAAAACGAAACCACACGAAACAAAATATAATCTAAAGTGTTGATGTTGTAGGTACCTCCATTTTCTCCAGAAGCTCTTTCGCGGATGGGGCAGAAACAACGATATTACGAGCGCCTGGCTTAATAAAACCTTCTTCAACTCCAGTGTCAAATAAAGCAAGCAAATTGTTATAGTAACCATCGACATTCAAAAGACCAACCTGCAGAAATAATACAGTATCCCACATAATGAATATGTCTTCTCACAGGTTTTTACTATTAAAGAAAAAGGGGAAATGGTATCACATACCGTCTTCTTATGGATACCAAGCTGTGCCCATGTTATTATCTCCAGAAGTTCCTCCATAGTTCCATAACCTCCTAATGAAAAGTTAAAACAAGAAGCCATTATCTTTATAAACATGGAGAATCAAGAAAACTTGTATAACCTTGTTAAGAGTTTTGAAATCAGAGAAACTTGCCAGGGAGGGCAATGAAAGCCTCGGCTTCTTGTGCCATTGCAGCCTTGCGCTCGTGCATGTCTGCAACAATCCTTACTTCTCCAACGGTCTCCCCAGATATCTGCGAAACTCCATCCAGTCCAGGAGTAGGTAACAAAAACAATTTGAAGAAATCTAATCCAAAACTCAACTCTCAAATTTTTTCATCAGAGCTTTTGAAGAGGAAAATTTCTACAGAGTAGACCATACCTCAATAGGCATCAGAGCTTTTGGAATGATCCTACATTTACAGAAAATGCATACAAAAAAAAAAAAACTCTGCTTAGATGGAAATTTGAAATTGCATCTAATGAAAATAAAAGGAAGCGGAAGAGACGCTTAAAACTAACCCGAGTACATGACAACCACCTTCTGAGACTCTCCGAGATATCAGACCCATCAGCCCAACACTTCCTCCACCATAAACCAAATCTATCTTTCTCTTTAGCTACATACAATTCACACCAACCTTTAGAAACAGAGAGACATTTGTTTCTGGTAATAACAATCAGAACAACACCACAAGCAGAAACACTAAATATGAACAAATTGCATTCAGACATTCTCAAGTAAATTTTGACTCTTGTTTTTAAATAACAGAACTTTATTCAATGAGTAACAAAGAAGTATTAATAGGTAAACACCAAATCTAAACACTGTATACCAAAAAGTCCGAAGATCAAATATAAACGACTTCAAAGCAGATACAAGAACGCTTCGTAAGTTCTGTCGTTAACACAGCATAAAAAGGGACAAAAAAACTCAAACCCATGTCTGAAATCATTCATAGGAACAAGCAAAGTCTTAACAAAAAAAAAGTATCTTGGCTGTCAAATCACCAGAAAAGTTCTGGATTTGCCGTTCTTTTGGCAGTAAAGTTCATATCTTTATCACCAGAACAATGATATTTGATAAGAAAAAAAAACGGAGAAAAGAGCAAACCAGTTCATTGCCAAGCTCGATTGCAGCATCGCTGAAAACTTCTCTGTGACCAGAGTTACTTCCGCAAAAAACACAAATTTTCCGGAATCTGCTTCTCTGGTTTTCCTCCATTAATGACCTGCAAAATCCAACTTTTCCAGAAGCCGTTATAAAAGCAAATCGGGAAAAGGGAAGCGGAAACCAGAGTAAACAAGGCGACAAAATAAAACCTCTCTTTAGATGGTACTACTAATATTTGGACGCAATACCCAAATAATTTTGAAATGAAATTATAGGACACACAAAAAAAACGGGAATAGTAAATAGTAATCGCTTTATTCTACAATTTCTTGACACACGTTTAAAAAAAAATTTCATAACAAACAATATATCACGTCAAGATAGGCCAGAAAAAAAAAAAAAAAAACAGTCTTGACTGAATTTTGAAAGTAAAGAGACTCAGTTTTATTAACTCTTTCTTATTGTTTTTAGAAAAAAAATATATTGCAATTTGATATATCGTTCAATCTGAAAATAAGAGAATCAGTTCTATGAACTCCTATTTATTGTTTTTCTGTCACTGACTCACTGCAAATATCTTAAATGATAAAAAATCCTGTTTTCTTTATCAAGTTTCAAGGTTTTCGTCCAGATTTTAACTTGTACTTGGGTTGATCATAAAAGTTTTTTTGTTTTTTTTTTGGATTTTAAGTGGTGGAGAAAAATAAACAATGGTAATACATTGGACCCCTAAACTGTTCTAAAAGAACTTGCATTGGGGCGTTTAAAAGCATCTAAAAAGCCCAAAATTAACATCTTTGCTAGTTAATTTTTTTTTTTTTGTCAATATGTTTACTAGTTAAACCCTTAGCTAACCTAAAAAACTGTTGCTCACAGTTTTTTTTTTCTCCATCTCATAAAACTAATTAGAGACTTTCAGAAACAAATTTTAGTACTTGATTGAGAAACTATAATCCCCTTAATTCCAGCAATCTAACTCGCCTTACCAAAAAAAAAACTAAAAAGACAAACAGACTCCAAACACAGAAAAGATCAAAAAATTTCTCTTAACTTTCACACAATTTTGATTCTGTTAATCTTATGTATGTATGAACAAGATGGCTTCCGTCATCGCCTTACTCACCGGCCTTTGTGGCTTCCGGAAAAAAACTCGGCCATCGAAAAAGACCGAGTCAGGGAACCAGTCTTCTCCTTTTGAGACCACAGAAAGAGAACACACAGACGATGACTTGCAGCACAAGGAAAACAACGATTTGCAGAACACTAGAGCCGATGATCGAGATACCAATGCGTCTGATGACAATAGTAGCGAGGCGAACCCTGAGCTTCCGTTGCCTACAGCGAGAAAAGCAGCATTACGTGGAACATATTCGTGTAACAGCATGGTGTTGCAAAAATCGAGGTCAACTAAGAAGAAACTGAGCGCGAGCCTGACGATCCAAATGCCGAGAGCGTCGTCGATGGCCCAGAAACGTGACGGGGAGAAGGATAAATCTGTGAGGAAGAAGAAACTAAAGGCAGAGAACTCGGTTCTAGTACGTCCAATTATACTTGGAGAGAAATGTAGGGTTCTTGATGAGGGAGAAGGAGATGAAGATCACAGCTCAAGAATGCCAAAGAACAGAATATATCATCCTAGATCCTTGAGTTCGATCTCTATGTAAGTGTATGTGTTGACTGGTTTATAAAAGTACATGCAACCAACACTGTCAAAGAACATGATACAGCTGCTACATCAAAGAGATCAGAGGTACAAAGATAGAAGTGCTACAGACTCTGAGAGAAGTGTTACAGACTCTGAGACAGTAGGAGTACATGACTCAGAGGCTGAGACAGAATCGACCTAAGACTGTGTGGTAATTCATATTGTGGCACTGAAGAGAACTGACACAGATGCTGAGGCAGTACGAGCTGTATGTTGATAGAACATATGCAAAGGTAGCAATCATGCAAGCAGATTATCGACACATGATATAAGTGTATTGTGGGGATGAAGAAGACTGCATTGACGAGTTTCTTCTGCATCAGACACTATCAGGAGGCAAGGACTTGACATGGCCCAGAAGCTGATGTGGCAAGTAGCTTGCTGAGCTGGACACAGTAGAGAAATACTTCTTGGAGAAGAAACACATATCATCATATATGGAGAAATATTGGATGATACAAGAAAAAGAAAAATGGGAATATTGTAGATATTTCCTATTGGTGGAGTTCCTTTGTATGAGGAAATTGGGCCACGTGAATTAACAAGCCTTGTAAGGTGAGAAGACCATGTGGGCCTAAGGATGCCTAGGGTTTTGACTCGTTGGAATATATACCAAGAGACGGGGTCAAGAACGGTTGCGCGTCTAGGTTTACATCGAGATGCACACATGTCGTGTGGCGTCGCCCCCACCAGAGAAGATTTGTAGATCTGATCGGTGGTTCAACTATGGAGTACAATCACATCGAGAAGATGGTGTTGTATTGGTTGTAGCCAAGCGGTACGGTAGATTGTAGAGGTATCGTTTCCATAGTTAGTTCATCTAGAAAAGAATGATAGGCATTGTAGTGTTGGATACCATATGCATTGTATGTGCAATCTTGTTCTAGTGGATGTGTTCTGGACTAGGTCCCGGGGATGTAGGGAAACCGAACCTCGTTAACAAAGCTATGTGTTCTTTACTTTACGCACAAGATATGCTTGATATGTTCCCATCATCGTACAAACGTAGTTTGAGCCACA
This sequence comes from Isatis tinctoria, assembly GCA_010577795.1. NCBI lineage: Eukaryota > Viridiplantae > Streptophyta > Magnoliopsida > Brassicales > Brassicaceae > Isatis > Isatis tinctoria. The sequence goes on along the minus strand of CM021250.1, from coordinate 4,961,798 downwards.
AGTCTGGACTTTCAATTGGTATCAGAGAGGTTCCCGCTAGAGATCTTGTATTGTTTCGGGTAGATCTTGGATTTGTGGCTAGAAGAGGATGTTTGAAATGTGAAATAGATGAAGAAGAAGAAGTCCATGAAACCGTATCGTTCGAGAATGTGTCATAGAGAAACACAGAATCACGTGTTCTTTGTGATCTGTCAAGTGTTGCTGTATATTGGGAGTCACATATCAGCATGAAAATAAAGGCAGAAGATGCACTTACCATACGGAAGTTGGTCGAGCTCAAGAGAAAGGAAGTTTGCCTATTATCCGGAGGAATGAAACAGATTCGGAGGATAAATAGGGAAACACCGCAAGGATGTGACGGGAAGCGTTTGAGGTTGCGTCGAAATTAAAAAAAAAAAAATCATGGATGGAGAGTCTCTTGCACATTGGGCTACATGATGCGCAGTTCAGTGTGGTTTGTTGAAGATGGGATCAATGGCAAAGTCTGATTTGCAGGAAGAAGAACTCGCAAGTTCATGTGATCAACATCATGAAATAGATAGTGTCGATGAGGGTCTGGAGCACAACTTTTATCATTGATTATTAGTTCTTTCATAGTGATGATGGTGCAAAGAGTGACATAGATCTCAGCATAATTGATAAAGGTTGATATCACAAGTTTGTGTTCCACAGTCAAGAATATTTTACTTGAAGTTGGAACTACAGTTCTGGCTCTGTGATTATCAAACACTGTAATGTTGCGGAAGTGGCTGACAGAAGTTCATGGTGAAGTCCCAATAATCGAGTTGAAGAGAAGAAAAATTTCAGTCATTGATAGAGGTGGTTGGTTCCTGCAAAATCTACAAGTTGACTCATATCACTGAATCAGAAGTGCTACAACTGTATTTGTAAGGTGATTCAGTTTTGAAGGTTTCAGAAGTGGGGGTCACATGCTTGTGTTTGGTTCTTCTGATTGGATGTTAGAGAGAAATGATAGTTGCCTACTCTGAAGCTCAGTTTCTGGATTCACATGATTTGTTCTATTTGAAAATCGAGTCAAAAGATTTTTCAGGCTTTGTATTGTCAAGGATGGATCTGCTACAATTACAACCTTGTGTAGCTATGAGAAAGAGAATAAAAGGACTAAGAAATCAAGGCTCAAAAGGAAAGTTCTTTTGCCTTATGAGGAGTAAGCCGGACTAAGTGGAGGTTTCTGAGATCGGATTTGTCAAGCCTCAAGGACAAGGTTTGTCTCTCAGGTCGTCTCTATTCTGCTTTGGCTAGACAGCTCAGATTTTATCTTTGAAAGATGTTCTAGAAGTATGGGAGCAAGATCTGTCCATGGGTATAGAGATCATCGTCTGGATCTCTGTGGATTAATTGGAATATGCTCCCAAAGTATCTGTTCGCAGGTCTGCATCTGGCCGGATCTGTCTTGGGAAATTGGTCATAACTTTCAGACCATAAACCAAATCATGATCTGATTTCTCCCATGGCTTTGTAGGACGGTTGTTAATGCATTCACCAAGTCTCATATTTTTCTGGGTTGTCTTGATACTCCATTGTTGATTCGAAGTCGTGTAGACGAAAACCAAGGTGTTCTTCATGATAGAATATTCTTGTGAATAGATTAAGCCCATCTGTTGTTATATTCGTCACATGAGGGTGATACAAAGAATATTTGAAGACTATCAAGTGAATTCCATTATGCAATGGAGTGTTTCTCTAACAGAATCAAGGAGAGTTCTGAATTTGGATCAAGAGACAAACCTAGGTGGTTCTGAATTTCCCAGTTGGTTAAGAATGAGCTTAAGTTGGAAATCAGTTGTATCTGGTGACGTTAAGAAGAGCCTGAGATTTTGGATTAGTTTGAATACTGTGGAAGTGACTCAAATTATGAAGATCTGAATTCACTGGTTAGTTCACAGAATTCAAAAACTCGAATGTGCTTACTTAAGCAAATAGGGTGGTGATTGTTCCGACGGATGTGCACATTAAGTCTGGTGCAGAAGGTTCTTCCACCTTGGAAATTCTAAAATCGTTTGGGTAGCTGCATTCCAGATGGTGTCTAGTGGTTCAGAGGCATTGAGAAAGGTTTGGAGATATATTGGTTGCAGGCTTTGTAGAGACCTGTCTTCATCGTTTTCTTTAGCTACACATCTCGGAATTCATGTCTGAATGATGTTCTGGAAACCTGAAAACGAGATCTTTCTAAGGATATAAAGATCGTCATATGGCTATCTGTGGATTGATTGGAAATTACTCACAAAGGTTGCTGTTCAGAGGCTTGTATCTTTCTGCATCTGTCTTGGAAAATTGGTCATAACTTCCAAACTGTGATTCCAAATCATGATCTGGTTTTTCTTGTGGTTTCGTCTGCCTGTTCTGACTTTGTACACGAAGTTTCATAATTTTCTGGGTTGATTTGCTACTCCGTTTATGCTCTGCATCAAGAGGAATGCAAGATGCTGACTTTGTACACGAAGTGTCATAATTTTCTGGGTTGATTTGCTACTCCGTTTATGCTCTGCATCAAGAGGAATGCAAGATGCTTCAGTATAAGAGTGCTTTGTTTCTGTAAAAGCTTCAGTACAAAATGATGATGTCTTCAGAAAACTGAAAGAAGATTAAGGTGTTTCAGGGAGGCTGAAAAAGAGTTTTATTTCAAGAGAAATCAGAGTCTACCTGATTTATAAGAATTGAAGACCAACAACGCAGAAAGATAAGGCAAAATAAAAGAATAGCAAAGAGATGGATTGAAGAATGAGCATGTCGGGCATAAGAGTGCAAAAAGTGGAGAAGATGTTATGGATCAGAATCCCTGAATAGTTGCAGTGTCTCTTTTGATAGGGTGAAGCATGATTTCGTCGTGGTTTTTGAGTTGGCTGGAATTTGAACGTATGGAGTCTTGGCATGTTCTGTTGAGTGACGATGTGCTTAAACTTCAGGTTTGTAGCTGAGTTTGAGCCTTGGGAGAGTGGATCAAGAAATTGTTGAAGCAGAGTAGTTACTCTTTGGAAGAAGAGGAAGATAATGAGCTTATTGTTTTGTTCCGTCTTGAGAAGACTACATAGGTATCTACTCAGGGATAGTCACTTGCAGTTAGTAAAGTTGCAGATATGCTCGAGAGTTAAAGGATCATCCAGTGAGTTTTGAGTTTTGGGGTGATCAGTTCAAAATTAGATGTTGGAGTTTATTATCTTCCTGCAACGGCTGCGGAGTTAGCGACAAGTGTTATCGACGAAGTTAATGTCGGGGATGGAAAAATCATGGAGTCTGAAGTCTTATGGCTCTGGTTTTTAGCAATGGGCTTGTGGTGATTTGTTTTTGGACGTTATTTGCAGATAAAAGTGAAATTTGGTCTAGCAGCTTCAGGCAACATTATTTTCTTTTGGGGCTGATTCAGTTAGCAATTAATGAAGTGATATGGTCGAATTCATCTCATAGGCAGATTGTCGAGGTCTATGATGGATTTGAGATTGAGTTCAGTTGCCAAAGGAGCCAGAAGTCCATTCGAACAAGAAAGAAACTTTTAAAGGAGTCTTCGCATGCCATGCTTGAGCTTGTCAGTGAAATTTTTAATTAATGAAGGGCGAAGAAGCAATCTGAATTTAATCTCGGGAAGGCAAGAAAATCAGAAAGGGAGATCAGATTTCGCTTCAATATTTTTTTCAAAGGAAGGAAACTAACTCCAAGATGAAGTCTGTCTATTTCTGGGTCCTTAGTATTTGCCTTTGGGTCAAATTTCAGAAGATCTGGTTCTATTTGGAAATTGGTTCATAACTCCAATCAAGTTCATCTTCGAGAATGACGCATCAGTTCCGGCAAGTTGTAAATTCACTGGAGTTTTTGTTTAGAAGTTGTTCTCGTCTTATCAACTTTGCCGTAGTGAGAGAAAAAGCTATCACTGGAGGAGAGGATTCATGTAGATTGGGCTGACTGACGAGCAAAGTAAAGTTGACAACAATATGGGCTTGAGCTCTGTTGGGCCTAATAAGAGGGTAGATCGACATATCAAAGGCCCAAGTGATCAGTGTCTAAGAAAATTCAAGTCGGTTAGACTTCACATTCCCCATAGAACAAGTTCGTGGAATTGACGATCTCTCTGTAGAAGTGAGCAGACTAAAGGAGAACATTCTTAAAGCCTTGACCAGCAAGTCAACAATCAAGAGAAATGAGGTGAAGACTCACGGTTTTGAAGTAGAAGACAGATCCTAGAGTGTATAATTTTTTTTTTTGCTGTGACACATGGCGTAAAGAGACAAGTTGCTGTGATAGAGATAAAATGTATTGGCAGATTTTAGAGTGCTTTCGGAGATAACTTCTGGCTTTCAATACAGTATGCCGAGGTTTCAAACAGCAGCAACAAAGGGACCAACTGATCGTTGGTGGAGAAGTTCTGGTGCTGTTCAAGACCAACTTGTCGTATTATTTCTGAATCAGAAAGGAAAAGTCATCTCACCATGGATTACAGAGTTTTGATCAGATTTGCAGAGCTTCAGATTTTAAAGATTGTGGTTCTCTTGTTTTTGCAATGAAGAGAGAAGAGCAATTTGAGAATCATCGGGTTCAACGGTGAAGGTCGCAAACTTCCATGGCTACCAGAAAACATGAAGACAATGTCGCTAGACTCGGTAAAGAATAAAGACAGTCAGATATGCAGCAGTTGATCGAAATCGCATCGAACCCTGTTTTGTTATTGGAGAAGATCGTTACAGAGATAAAAGCAATGATTGCAGAACATTGTGTGTTGCAGAAGCCTACACTTCCAAGATTTATCAGCGACAGAGTCAGAATTTCAGTGAGATTTGAGAGGTCAGGATGATGCTTTGCAAAGAGTCAGGAAAATTTGAGTCCTATCCAGCTCAACTTCAGAACAACGTTTAGTGGTTCAAAAGTTTTCTGATGAGAGTAAAACTTGGTGGTGTGCTTCTTCATACTGTTTTCTTTGAAATCAACGGTGGGATTGAGATTCCAACGGTTATTCCCCGATGTACGTATGTCTCTCTGAGATAGGTCTGTACCAGGAACATTTTTGACATATGGGAACATTTTCTGCTCAAAGGAGAGTTCATGTGGAGTTTGGTACAAAGGTAGGCAATTTGCTGAAATAGAGGGATCTTAGAGGCTTGACCATTCTCTGGAGGCTTAGCTCTCAGATTTCTCTGTTTTATGAAATGGCTCTTCTTGAAAGCAACTAGAAGTTGTTATCTGAATTATGGTATTCAAGCCAAGGGTCAAGATGGGTGTTTTATGAATCACAAACATGCAGAATTCAAGCATTAAGAAAGGGTGGAGCAGTTACGATGGTGCACGAGACACTTGTTGATGTCAGAAAATCGGACTGTTGTGTCAAAGGTCAGGGGAGTGAACCGTATCTGAGAAACTCAGAAATTGGAGTGGTGTTGCAAGGTTTGATGGCTCATCTTAAACTTTGTCTCAAATTGATTTTGGTCAGAGATCGACTGGATCTTATAAACACGGATGATGGGTGTTTTGGGTTTTTAACTCAGTTATGCACTCAAGCAGGGGGAGATGATACAATGATGGAGAACATCAATTGAAGTATTTGCCGGTTGCAGGTGATTAAAGTGCAGAGTGCTTGAGTATCAAACTAAGTTCAAAAGGGGGAGAGTGATGATACATTTAATCACATGAGCTAAGTCGCAGAGTGCATTTATGTAATCATACATTGTGATAAGTAGCATGAAGGCAGCTTGGGTTGAACAAGCCGAGTGTAAGTTTCAGAGTGCGCTCATGAGCTTGATGATATATGTTTGAGTGGGAGCTTGAAGATCACCAAGGTACGAGTTCTGATGATGCTTCTGATGGAGTGTGCTTAAGTTATAAAACGCAGTCATCAAGGGAGAGATATTGTGAATGTTGTGTTGACTGGTTTTAGAAGATGCTTGGATTATAAAGCGCATTCATCAAGGGAGAGATTGTCAGTGTAATGGATTGCTCAATGGTTTGTTAGTGTATTGCTCACTGGTTTTAGAGGTTGCATGACTAAGTGTTCTTGGATCATAAAACACAGTCATCAAGGGAGAGATTGTAAGTGTATGTGTTGACTGGTTTAATAAGTACATGCAACAACCACTGTCAAAGAACATGATACAGCTGCTACATCAAAGAGATCAGAGGTACAAAGATAGAAGTGCTACAGACTCTGAGAGAAGTGTTACAGACTCTGAGAGAAGTGTTACAGACTCTGAGACAGTAGGAGTACATGACTCAGAGGCTGAGACAGAATCGACCTAAGACTGTGTGGTAATTCATATTGTGGCACTGAAGAGAACTGACACAGATGCTGAGGCAGTACGAGCTGTATGTTGATAGAACATATGCAAAGGTAGCAATCATGCAAGCAGATTTATCGACACATGATATAAGTGTATTGTGGGGATGAAGAAGACTGCATTGACGAGTTTCTTCTGCATCAGACACTATATCAGGAGGCAAGGACTTGACATGGCCCAGAAGCTGATGTGGCAAGTAGCTTGCTGAGCTGGACACAGTAGAGAAATACTTCTTGGAGAAGAAACACATATCATCATATATGGAGAAATATTGGATGATACAAGAAAAAGAAAAATGGGAATATTGTAGATATTTCCTATTGGTGGAGTTCCTTTGTATGAGGAAATTGGGCCACGTGAATTAACAAGCCTTGTAAGGTGAGAAGACCATGTGGGCCTAAGGATGCCTAGGGTTTTGACTCGTTGGAATATATACCAAGAGACGGGGTCAAGAACGGTTGCGCGTCTAGGTTTACATCGAGATGCACACATGTCGTGTGGCGTCGCCCCCACCAGAGAAGATTTGTAGATCTGATCGGTGGTTCAACTATGGAGTACAATCACATCGAGAAGATGGTGTTGTATTGGTTGTAGCCAAGCGGTAGACTTTGTAGAGGTATCGTTTCCATAGTTAGTTCATCTAGAAAAGAATGGTAGGCATTGTAGTGTTGATACCATATGATTGTATGTGCAATCTTATTCTAGTGGATGTGTTCTGGACTAGGTCCCGGGGATGTAGGGAAACCGAACCTCGTTAACAAAGCTATGTGTTCTTACTTTACGCACAAGATATGCTTGATATGTTCCCATCATCGTACAAACGTAGTTTGAGCCACAAGTCTGGACTTTCACTCTATTTCCAGAACCAACTCGAAAATCGATATGAATGTAGTTCCAGTAGAAGAAACATCAGACTGTTCAAATGGAAAAACAGAGAAGATAAACTATTTGAAACACAAATGAGATATGATTATGATATCTAGAAAATACAGGAAATGAATTAAGCTAGAGAGAGTATCCCAAAATTAGGGATTGTTGGATCTCAGGGACCAGAACGACATCATCAATTTGATTTGAAGGATCTTAATAGAACAATTTGCAAGAAATTAAAATACTTGATGTCTTCAGAAGATTTGTGAAACGAGGTCGCACTGTAAATATCCTGATTTTTCAGAGTATTGTAGTGGTGCATGTATAAGCATTTAAAAGAATTGATTCGACTGCATTGTATAGTTATAATGCATTTGGGGGTTTTGGTAACCAATTCTTGAGGAATTTCACAAATAAGCTTGCTCAAATTTTATAACGTGTAAAACCTACAACACTTTTTGTAAGCGAAGTGTTTGTTTGCGTGTAGGCACTTTAGGGATGGATCACAAATTCACAAAGACTTTTTTTAATATAATATTTTAGATTAAAGTAGTGAGATTGATGTCATGGAGGTTTTGAATGGTTATATAGTTTTGATTAAGCTGTAACATGGGCGGACGGACCATGGTCTACTCCAGTCCAATCTTTTATGGACGGACATGGTCACAGCCAATTTGTAAAGTGGAGAAAATAGACATCCACCCAAATGGACATTAGTTTAAGATGGACAATTTGGACAAGCCCACATGTAAATATGGACAGACCATACTTTAGAGTGGCCCGTATTAGAAAAGTTTAGTTTTTTTTTTTTTTTTTTTTGTCGAGACTGCGTTTTCCTTCCCTCGCCGGATTTCTCCTCCTCTGGTCATCGGACTTGTGCTCTAACTTATCTTTTCACCCGATTCGAGGTTTTTCAGATTCGTAACATCTTTTCTCCTCCTAAGTAAACTCTTTGATTCCTTGTGCTTTGTTTCCATGAAATATCGACGCTGATTCGATTAGTAAGTGTGGTTTCTCCCGGAAATTGGGTTTTCTCATTGAATTATTCCAATGTGTGTTGTGTAAAGCTCCTCGCTTTCCTAACTTGTTTGCTCTTTCTCTCATGGTTTTGTGTTTGTTCTTGTTTCGTTTACCCTAAGGCTGTGTTTACTTGACACAGAAAGATACTATTCTCTTGTTTTGCTAAGTTAGTTTATGTTAGAGAGCTTGATTGGTTTCAGTAACTTCATTTCTATGATTCTTTTTCTTATGTTTCTAATTTTCGTTGATTGAGTGAGTCGCCTAAGACTAGTTTGTGCTTGTGGCAGCATCGTTGCTACTCTTAACTTATGTCCTGGCTTTGTTTTTCTGTGACACTCGTTCTTTGAGTTTTAAGTAGAATCATTGTTTTGAAACTAAGTTCAGTGTCGGAAAAATAGAGGAATGTACTAAGTATTGGCATAATGGAACTTATTCACAGGGAGTGAGGGATCAAATAGTTTTTCTACGGAACTGTGTTGAGATTAGATTAGTAACTAGGTTTGTGCTTGATCCTTAATTAAGACTCTAGATTACGTAAGCTAAATATGTTAGATTAGTGTGATTCTTCTAACGTTGTGAAGTCACCACCATTTTAGCTGGGACATCATTTAATTTCTTAGCTTCTTTAGCTCTGTTTTTTTTTAGAACGGTGTGTGTTTAGGTTACTATATTGAGTCCGATTTGAACATTACTCAGAACAAAAGAATCTTTGTCTTAATCGTTTGTGTTACCAGATTTTATTTGGAGTTTATTGGCTGTCATAATTCAGTTGTTTGTGTGCTTTCATCAATGTCATGTCGTTATGGTGCTTAAGGTGAAAGTCATGCTGATAAGCATTCTCTTGGGTACTAAAGTTTAGGTCGGAACAGAGTCATGAATCGTGTCTGTGTATTAAGAATGTGAAGCCAAAAAATCATAAAGTACTCTGAGCTCATCTTCATAATATCTTTGCTTGCAAGCATACATTTAAACCTGAGAAATATGCTTGATTGTTCCGACAGAGATTCACTAGTGTTGATTAGTAATCTCTGTCGATGATGAGTTATATAAGTTGCTGTTTCTATTGGGTTTTTTAAAGAGCTATTTTATATAAAATCTCAGAAAGAAAGAAAAAAATGATCTTAAATGGTCCATGGACAAGCCCATATTTTATTTGGTCAATCTGGACATGGTCATAGCGCCCATTTTACAGCTAAACTTTAAGTATCGAGTCACGACTTATGTTGTAGAGTTATTTATGTTGTCGGGGAGCTATAGTCATACTATTGTGCGGCCTTATTGCTAGAGCTTCGATAAATTGCTTAAATGTCTTTCTTTGTGTTGGCTTTTTTTTTTTGCTTGTGCAGGTTCCCAAGAAACTTAGGATGGATTGCGAGGAAAACGTTGGGAAGGAATCTCTCCTTCTCGTAAAACAAGGAGCTGAAGCTGTGAGTGTATCTTTGCAAATCACTGTATATGTTTTTTTTTTTTGGTTAAGATCAAATCTTTACAGTTTTATTTCAGAGGGTGTTCGAGTCGACATTTGTGGGAAGAAGGTCCATCGTGAAAGAGCGATTCTCGAAGAAATATAGACACCCAGTTTTGGATGTGAAACTCACACTCAAACGATTGAATGCTGTTGGTTTCTTTCTTCTTCATTACCTTTAATTTTTACCTTTGTTTAAACCTTTAAATAAAAGTAGAAGTCAACTGTTCTTGAGTGTAGGAGGCTAGGTGTATGACAAAGGCAAGAAAGCTCGGGGTTTGTACTCCAGTCCTCTATGCAGTGGATCCTCTGCTTCACTCCTTGACGCTTGAGTACATCGAGGGCGTCTCTGTTAAAGACGTTTTTCTTGAGTTCGGTGCCAATGGGATTGTCGAGGAACGGTTGGATGATATTGCTGCTCAGATTGGGGAGGCCATCGCTAAGCTCCATGATGGTGGCTTGGCACACGGTGACTTGACAACATCAAACATGTTAGTCAGAAGCGCAACAAATCAGCTGGTAAGTGTCTTGAGATGGTTTCTAATATGCTTCACTTGATTAGTTAGTTACTTATGATTCATAACCATGGGATGTGTCTTTCCTTCAAGGTACTAATTGATTTTGGTTTGAGTTTCACATCAACCTTGCCGGAAGACAAAGCTGTTGATCTATATGTACTTGAAAGAGCCTTGCTCTCAATGCATTCTTCGTGCGGAAATGTGGTAGGAGTGATGCAAATCATAACTTGACTACTTTTGCTGGGTCGGTTTGTTGTTGTCTCCAGTGACGTATTTTGTTTTTGCAAACGTAGATGGATCGTATACTGACAGCGTATAGGAAGTCGTCAAAGCAATGGTCAGCCACGTTTAACAAGCTCGCGCAAGGTTCTGCTTATATGAAACCCTCTTCTATGTCCCCTCCTAAAAACAAGTCTGTTTTGAAAAATATGTTTTTCTTTTGGTTATGCAGTGAGGCAACGAGGAAGAAAGCGTACCATGATTGGATGAGCCAAGATCTCCCCTGGTCCTGTCCTTGCACTTGTGACTATATATAAAGCCATCCGAAATTTTCTGTTTGATCCGTTAGAGGTAGTAAAATTAGGCCTTGAATGTCTATCATTGTTTCTCAGCCAGTGTTAGAGAGAGAGCATATATATAGATAAAAACAAAGGGGAAATTAGTCTGTACACATTTCAAATTTGTTATTGACATTGTTTAACTCATTATATGATGTAGCTATTTTTCGTTATTTTAGAAGCTGTTACTGGCTCTCACCGATAAAAGTGTTCTTATATTACAACTTTACAAGTAAGAAGACTCGAGATAGCAGCTGCATTATTACGGTTACTATATTTATCGATTATCTCAACAAACATATTACAAATATAGAACCTTACAGCACCGTTCTAAACAAAAACGTACAGATATTTTCTATTTGAGCACATAATGGCATTGTTCTTTAACCGATTACTTGTCGTATATATTAAAAGAAAAACCGCGATGGACGTAATTTTGTAAAGGAGGAAATGGAAAACAAGTTTCTTGGAGCCCTAGTATGTGTAGGCCTTGTGATACAAGCCACCTGCGGCGAAGACAACCCTCTGGTTAACAAATATGCTGATTACGAAACGATTCATCCCAGCGAATATTACAGCTCCGATTTCGAACTGAAAGATGGAACCAATGTGATCTTCGAAGCTATCAACGAATTGAAAGGGATCAAGAAACCAAAAGCAGGCTTCCAGTGCAGCATTGGCAAAAAACAGTGGAATAGGTCTCTTCCTGGAGACATGTTTTTCGAAAAGTTCTTCTTTTACCGGGTTAACCCAAACGCAAAGGTTATTAACCGGTGCCATTTCCGGTCGAATCTGGGTTACGTCAATGTCAATATCGAGATAACTCCGGCGCTGGGACGACGATGTCCTGGCTACAGATGCGTGTTAGCGATCAGGCGTGAAGGTCTTTTGATGAAAGATACTAAGGAACTTTATCCTTGGACTCCTTGGCCTCATCGCCACACTCAACCTAAGTTGCCTCGGATGATCACCAACTGACCAACCTCTCATTGATATTGTTTACCGGGAATGTGTGTATACTTATAATCTTATTTTGTATTCTCTCTTGGAAAAATAATTTATTTTTGAAAAGTGCGTAAATAGAAAATAATATTCAGAGCATTTGGAATCGTCTCCAAATTTTGGTTTTAAAATCGTGTTCTTGATACTGCGCAAACATCTACAAAAACACTGCTACAAGCACCGTATGGTCCATATCCAATTATGAACTTTTCGCTAAAATTCTCGGTTACTTTTATTATGTCATCAAACATAGTGACGCATAATCTTGGTGATCCATTCATAATAAAATCACTCGAAATAATTTAAATTAACGTAATATATTAAATTGATAGCTGGTTGGGATATAACTGACCAACCAGAAGGTACTAAGATATCTCGTAATAAAAAAAAATTTGGGATATTTAACCAAAAACTCTATATATGAAGATTGTACGATGTTAAAAAAGGATATGTATACCATATTACCATGTTAAAACAGATACGGGTACATTACAAAACTATGTAAATTTTAGGTAGAGAAAAGAATAGAAACATCAAACATATAGAAATAATCAGTTACGTTAGTTTTTTATTTTTTTGAACAAAATATATAATCAGTTAGTTTAACTCTAACTATAGACGCGAACTGAGAAAAAATATCATATACAACAGACGTAAATGGATCATGAGAAGTTGGCACTTTGCACGAACGCAGAAACAGATGTTTCAAGACATTTTGTAACAATCAGGACTGGATACAGTTTTCTCACTAAAAAAAGTTAAATTTACGAAGTACCGATTACGTTATTCAACTTTCTTAAGGACAATTATTTATGGCTTTCTTTTTTATTGTCATATCATGGTTGTCCACATAAAAATAGCAACAAATAACAATCTGGACTCTGCAACAGATTTCAATTATAAAAACGTTTTTTAAAACTAAGCATTACGAACAAACCAAGTCCCAAAATCCCAAGGTAACCTACACGAGGCAAAATATCACGACGAGGAAAAAAAAATGACGTTTAACATTGATAGGTTTATAAGAACCCTATCGTTGTTCCTTTTAACGCAGGTCACCGTAATCTCCTGCAACGGGAGGTCACATTTTGTCACAACGGAATTGAAAATACGTAATGAAATGCTAGGCTTGAAACGTCAAGAGATAGTTTACCACTGTCAAGCTATAAAAAGCGGCCTTGGATACGGATGGCGACGAGCCAAAAGGCCACCATTGGGCCATTCCTTCAATGTACTCTTGGAAGGCGGCCTGAAACTGGAGGAGGAAATTCACCGCTGCCATTTCCGGTCGGTGCTCGGTACAGCGGACGTCGATATCCATATGACAGCGATCGATGCCGAGATTTGTAATTATAAGAATGCATGTACCGTTCATGTGGTTACACCGGAAGGGATAATGTTTGATGGTCAAGAATGGGATTTTAAGGAGAGATATCCAAGGCTGATACCGCGGACGTACCTCGAAGCTAAGTGGAAACCCTGGCCACGACGCAGCAGCCCCGACCGTGGAGACCCGGGAAGCCAACGTCGCTACGGGGGTTCACAATGATTTAGCTAGCTAGTGCCCATAACGCTAAGCTATTAAAGGAATATATGAACCATTGGGGGGGTTTCTGATGATAATTAAAGGAAGGGCTTTATCATAACGTTTCTAATGAAAATCACGATGGAAATGTTTTAAATGTTTATAATTTTTTTGTTAATATTTTATCTGATGTGAATTGTTTTCGAATTACATTTCGCATTTTAATAAAAGACAGATGGTATTAATCAAAGGAAGTGAATGGCTTTGTTAAGATGTTTCTGATGAGCATTACGATGGAGTTATTTAAATGTTTAAGGAAATTCGTGTATCTTTCTCTAGTGTGAATTTTTTTTTAATTACACATTGCTTTCTAGTTTGTGCTACTAATAATTGAAAAGTAATTACAAATGTAAGTGTGATATTTTCAAATTTTCCATCTCTCTCTCTTTTTTTAACATCATCTTTTTTCCATCTCTCTATTTTCTGCTTAAATATTATTTCTTCTATGAAAATGACGAATCTATCCTTCTACATTGATAAAGGTGTAAGCAAATTTGAACCAAAGCTACAAAGAAAAACAATCCCAGCCTTTTTTTGGTGTGATTTCCATGATAATACGGATGCAAAATCATTTGATTAAAAAAACACTTGATGTTTTTTGCATCATAAAAGTGCGTTTGGAAGCTATTGTTCTTCAAAAAGCCGAATTTTCTCATAAATTAATAATATTATATACCGAAATTATATGAAATTATTAAAAAATAAATGAAATTGAAAAAAAAATTATATTGTTTACTGCGTAAAAGGCAAAAATTCATCAAGGCTAGCTAGGTTAAAATCCATCGCCATTAGCGACGAATGTTTTTTGTCGTTTGTTAAATGAAAACAATGCTAAACGAATATGGCCGCCACTAATTTGGATATTTTGTAGTGCTTAATAAATTATCAGTTCAGCTGAATTGTACGTCCGCGGTATCAGCCTTGGATACCTTAGATGTTGGTTACTACATGTTATTGTAAACACAACCACCGACCTCCTAAGTCGGTTATAATCCATATTTTACAGTTTACGTTTAGGTTTAGGTTTTGGATAAAGAAGGATAAAAAATTCGTTTAATGATGTCAATCATAATGATCATTATTAATTTTGCTACCATATTTAACGGCGCTACACGTAATATTTGGATACGCGTACTATCAATTGATATTTTTGTTTTCTAAACCAGGATAATTTTGTCATTTTTTTTCTTGTATGATAATATTGTCGCTTTCAGTGATAAGATTTTTAGGTTTTCCCGCAATTTGTTTTAACGTTATTAAAAAAAAAACTATATTTCTTAACGTCCCATGGTACGAGGCTACGAGCTCTGGCGCAACGTAACATACACGTGCGGGAATGTGTATGCATAACGTACGGGACGATATTGTTAGAAGTTATAACAAAAATGCTGTTTTCTTATTAAGGTAACAAATCAGTTGGTATGGCTAATTACTACATGGTTGGAGATAACTTAGGTCCCTTTTATTACTGTCCGACAATATACACTGAATTGGTTATCTCGTTAGTCGCTACAAAACTAATTAATTCCCTTCCATAACTTTTCGTTTCCAATATTTGTAAATATAGAAAAGCAAAAGGAAATAAAAGTGTATTCAAGAAAGAAAACCAATAGGAATTCAGAACTGGAGAAACTTTATAAGAAAAGAAGAAGAAAATAATAGAGAAATGAGAGGAAACAGTAGTGTTGCCAGGAAAGCTCTAGTTTGGTGCCTTGTGTTGCAAGCCATCACATCGCAAGGAGAATCGGCTGCAGGTGGAGACGACGTGAGTTTCACGCTCATGATGAAAAACGAAATGTACGGCTTAAAACGTCCATCGGTTGTCTACCGGTGTAAGTCGTCTGAACAATCTCTCCGGTGGCACCAATCGCATCCCAAATCGGAATTTTCATGGGATTTTGAAGTCCCGCCGTATGGAAACGGCGTGGTTATCCACCGGTGCCAATTCCTGTCAAGCCAAGGGACAGCGGATGTGGAGATCAAGACGTTGTCGATGACATCTACGTTGTGCGGAGGGCATTTGTGTAGATACGTCCTTAGGCCGAACGGTATATATTTCGTTGGTTTTGAGACCTATCATCCGCGCAACATTTTTATAAGATTTATGGAGTTGGTAAGGCCTGTTGACAAGCTTGTCGAGCCATGGAAGGCGTGGTCTCCGCGGCAGTTAAAAGCTTTACGAGCGGAACACAACCACACCAGGTCAAACGATGACAAAGATTATGATGATGATGACAAGGAAGACGACGATTAGGTATAGAACACATCATTTCTGCAATGACGCTTACCAATTAAGTAGCAAAACTTTAAAAAAAAAACAAAAAAAAGAGAGAGAAAAAATGTTGAAGAATATAGAAGTAGTTAATGCTCTTTATGTGATATGTACAAATAGTGTCTTTTTGTATCTTACGCTTTGATATAATCTGTTGAACAAAAAAAAATTCTTTAATTATTCTTTTACATCATTTAGAAACGACTTTCTCGCGTTTTATGTATTTGGCATTTTTTAGTTTCATTTTCAATTCTCCCTTTTGATGTGGTGAACTAGTTGTCTCTCCTTTGTTTGGCCTGCGAGTAGAGTTGAATTATTAGAGCATGATTATCGCGGTCTGTTGAGACCGTCTCTTAATGTAAATATGAATTAAAATAAATCAAAAACAATCAGAAAGTGAAGATACGTCTCCTAATTAAGCATAATAAGATACGTCTCTTGACCTACACGTGTCACTGTGAGAGAACACAAACTTTCCATTCGACGAAAATTTTCTTCTCGCCATTGTTGACGTCGAAGCTTCACTTTGTTTTCTTCTTTGTTTCTCTATGTGGGCTTCTCCGAGGTGAGATCTATTTGAATTTTCTCATCTGTTCAACTATTTTCACTGATCTTCAGTCAGAAACTCCCGAGGTTCTCGCTTGATTGGTTACCGAGGAACTGCTAGTGAACGAGGTAATAGCTAAAATCTATACGAGTAATTTTTCATTCGGTAGATTTAACCAGTCTGCAGTTTAATTCGGCATAGCTTTGTGGCAAATCGTTTTGTTCTAATATGAAGATCATCTTCATTCTCCTTTTGTTCTCCCCTGTTTTCGAATCGTGAACTCTTTGTTTCCTCTAATTAATCTCAGCATTGTGTCAATTTTGCGGTTGAGAACTCTGCATGTCTTTGTGGGGTTAGAGATTTTTGTTCTCCATTTTGTAGCATTTGATGGTACTCTCCGTTCGTCATGAAGCGTGATTGTAACCATTACATAAACATTGTTGTTACATTACATAAACTCTCTGTGGCTTGAATTGGTCTATTCCGATTATGAGTTTTGATTCCAATTCCGATTCAGTTCATTTGTAGAATCCAATTCAGGAGCGAGTCAAGAGGCTTGCTTTATGTGGCTTCTCCATCTTCAATGTGCTTCAGAGTTTCAGCCAATAGCTCTGGTGAATCTGAAAAGTGTATTCGGATTGGTCTTCTCGGTGCAAGTGGCTACATTGGTGCTGAGGTTTGAGCAATGTCGTCTCGTCTATTTAAAGTTTAATCTCCTCGGAATTGCTAGTTTAAGTTGTCTTTTTGATGATTTTGAAATCCACTTTTATATCACGGAACAACTCAGGTCTATTTTCATATTGAATCTTCCATTTCAAATTTGCATTACAGTGTTTTCTAGCTTAACAGAAATGAGCATGTGCATGTTCACAGGAAATCATCAAGGGACTGCCCACTGAATTAAAAATCGTTGATCTTTCAGATACATATCATTTCTCTTGTTCCTTCCCTTGAACTCGTTTCTCTCTTTGGCTGCGTTTTCTTGTTTATTGATCTTCTGCAATAAAGTTTAAAGTGGATTATGTTGAGTTAGGTTGCATCCGGAGGTAGCCAGAGGTATCTCTCGACAGACTAACAAAATTGATGAGCCATGTGGAAGAAGCCGAGACTGTACATGTGCCTCCACATCCAACTGAGAAGGTAACTTTGTAGATTCATGACATTGTAAATATTATCTGTTCTGATACAAATTTAAGGGGTCACAAGATGCGTTGCAGTCAGTACATTCCCTCATGATAATAGGTACATAATTTAAGACCTTCACTCGTTCTTATATGTGAATTAAGATGTTCATGACTTGTTGAGTAAATAAGAACTTGGTTCGTTTGTTCTGGAATCTGATCAGTGGATGCAGGGCAGATGCAAATGAGGCAGCTATGATCTCAAGACTGTGGTATCTTACCTGAGAAATTTGAAGTTTTATTCAAGAATAATAAATTCTAATTACAATTAAACAAAAAGTTTAATTTTTTTTAAGAACCCTTAGCTAGGTTTCACCATTGGAGCAAACAAAACAAAAATATTTTAACAAGGTCTCTTAACAAAAATTTAGTAATTATATATTACCTAAGAGACCTAATAGGGTCTCTCCCATTAAACATGCTCTTATTATTATTATTTTTTTAAGTTGATGGGTTGGTGAACATATTCCACATTGCCTAGTTTTAACCTTTCTCTGCAGTCTGCACTTTCGTATATTTCTTGTTTTCGTAGATTGATAGATTGAAGTATTACCATTTCCTTTTTGCGTAGATTAATTGCGTTAATTAATTACCAATTACCAATCTGATGTTCGTCCCAAACTCGATCGCCATCCACCTTTTTTTAGTAATGCATATATATAACTTAACAACGGATTCGTTGCTTTGCTAATATTCTTTGTATTGTTTTTAATTTGATCTGATGTGCATGCCCCGATCGAAGGGACAATAGCGGAATCGATTGTGCTCTACTCTTTTGTGTTCAATTGATTTGAACCTTCTTCAGAAAATTAATTAATGGGTATCTTCTTTAATATTGGATAAGATGGTCATAAAGACTTGGATGACACCCACAGAATCACTCAAATACTTACGATGGTATGAAGCCAGATTATCTGTAATCAATTCAAATTCTACATATATATATTAGAGTTTTTTTTTTTTGGTTTTTATTAGAGTTACAAATGAATATAGGTTCTTTTTTGGTATTTGTAGGAGACAATATTATTGTTGTAAAAGGTAAATGTGGTCGAAAATCAATCAGTATGAGTAGAAAAGGGATTTAACAACGGAATGGTTAAAACTTCAAATTGAAAATAAAAGTACCTCATGCAAATATTTTTTTTTTCTTTTTCTGAGCAATAAATTTAACATTTCGCAAAAAATAATAATAATACAAGCACCTCAAGGAAAACTAGCTAGAGACATTAAAAACATGTTATCTTCATGTTTTAATACATTGCAAATGTCTTTTCCTGAGCCAATGTGTACCGCCTCATAGCAACCACCACCAAGGTTTTCCGGAGGGAGGAGGAGGGGACTTCCTGTAGTAGAAGGCTTTGTAAGCTTGGGGAGAAGGATTAGCTTTCAGAGGTGGAGAGATCGGGGAGGGAGGAGGAGAATATATTGGACTTGGAGGAGGAAGAGCAACAGGAGGGGGATAAACCGGAGTAGGAGGAGGATGAGTAACCGGAGGAGAATAAACCGGATTAGGAGGTGGAAGAGTAGCCGGATGTCGATATGTCGGCGATGGAGGAGGAGAATATACAGGCTGATAGTTAGTGGGAGTTTGCAAGAGTTTTCTGTTGTTGCTGGCTTCAGCAAATGTGAATAAGATTGCCAAGAGAAATACTAGGGTGAAGGAAAGACCTGGATACACCATTTTTTTTTTTTCAGGTTATTGTTAAGATCCTTACACTTAATTATGTTTATAGGTTATATATAGTCCATCGAAGTTCTCTTAGAGGCTTCCCACTAACTTTAGGATTTATTCAATATCGTAGTTTTCAAGTATATATTACCCGGGCCGGCTTTGCTTGTTGTTTGCATTTAAAATTTCTCTTCTTCTGCTTATCGAGGCATCCCTCTAATTATATTAACTATGCTTAAGCAGTGGTATTAAGTATTAGATTATTTTTTTGTATTATCAAAGTTACAAATTATTCACTAAATGCTTATAATTAATAGATTATATATGTGGTGGACCTTCTATAGACATGTTTGTGGTAAATACCGTTCTACGAAAGCACCTTCCCTTTTTAGTTTGGAAAACAATCAAAGACTTTCTCAAGTGATTATCATGTTGAACCATGAAAAGTTTACGGTTAGAAAAACAAAGATCTGCCTTAAATGAAGGGTAAAATCGTTCAAGCGGCCGGGTCCATAAATACACAAACAATTTTGTCTTTCGGGAGCAAATACAAATTTCTTTTTACTACTATATTCTTATCATTACAAACTTAAAACAACCTATTTTGCAAATCTACTGTAAGAGAGAAAGGTAATAAAAATGTGGATGTAGGGGAATGACTTGTTCCTCCGCTTGACCCGCGGCAATAGCTGAATCGTTAGCCGTTACACTTTCTAAAAATAGTAATTTCTCTAGAAACACTTATCAATGTCCCAAAAACCAAATCAAAAAAATTGAGTGAGCAAGAAAGTAATAACAAAGAACAAAGACATAATTACACATATGGGGTCAAAAAAGATTCCCAAAACCCTCAACGAGCACTTTGTTCTTGTTGTTATCTTCACCATAATGATGGTGACTCACTCCCATGGATATCAACTAGAGATCGTGAACAAACTCTCGGGTCGGTACAGGAGGCTTGTGTACAAGTGCTGGTCCCGCGACAATGATCTGGGGTGGCGAGAAAACTGGCCAGGTCAGCAAAAGGACTGGTCCTTCGCCATGTCTCTATTCCATACCTTCTTCTACTGCAACTTCCATACAGGATACGGACGTGTGGACAAGCAGCTAGTTGCGTCGTGGGAGATGAAAGAGCAGTGTGGCGACAGGGACAAATGCACTTGGGTCGTTAAGAAGGACGGACTATACTTGAGACATTGGAAGACCATATTTTTTAGTAACAAGTACGGTACCGAGAGGTGGAATGAGTATGTTCAACATGATGTCCTCCAGAAAGCTTGGAGCTAATTAACAATTTGCATGTTGATCAGAATGAAGATCGTAATTAACAATGTCGTGATTTTCGTCTCAGCATGTTGTTATTCGTGTTAATAAAAAACAAACATTGTGTAACTTTATGAATGGTGAAAATGACAAAGAACATATCTATGATGATGTTTGTTATATAACATAAATAGATTTATTTGGGTATCGTACTTATCAATTATCAATGAATAATGGAAAACGTAAAATAGCAGTCAGATTGATGAAAGAACACACATCTTTTCAGTGAATATGTACAGTCGTTTCTGCATGAAAATCATTAATCCCTAGTCGATCGCCATAAAGATTTGAAGACAAGCTATTGCGCGTCTGATGTGGAATTGATACAATGTATAGTGAACTTATTTTAAATAAATGTCAAAGGTGAAAAATTGGTTAATGTTCTGAGTAGTTACAACATTACAAAACTATGTATTCATTAAACATGACCTTCTAATTGATAACGATTGTGGTCAAAGTTTCTGAAACAGCACATTCTTTTGGGGTTTGCTCTCTGTTTTATCTCCAGAAATAGATGAAAATAGCATCTAGTACTCTAAATTTGGAACCGGCAACAGTAACGGTCTAGTTCCCATATAATGGACGTTGACATATACGTAACACCTTCACCTGTTCAAACTTGTTCCGTAAGCCCCAAGACTCGACGAAATCAATATTTAGAAAACATAGCAATTGTTTAATAAAAATGAGGATAAACCAAGGCTGGTGCTTCTTCGTGGCGGCGGTTGTGGTGGCGGCATTGTTACCCGCACCAACAATGGCGGGTCGACTAGAGCTAAAGAACGAAGTCTCGGGGGTCCCTTTCCGGAAAGCGAAGCTGGCCGTGCGGTGCTGGTCGAACGAGGACGACCTCGGGTGGAAAGTGCTAAAGCCAATGCAATCACGGATATGGAAATTCACGACAGTGAACATGTGGCCGTTCCAGAAAACTGAGTTCCGGTGCCAGTTTCGTAGCGGGTTCGGAACAACGAGCCATGACGTGGTGACAGTGTTCTCTGTCCAGAGAGGGTTTCGGAGGGAGTGCGGAGACGGAGGCGACGAGTGCATTTGGGTAGCGAAGAGAGACGGATTCTATCTAAGAAGGATCATCGTAAGGGACGTTGATGATCGTAAGGAATTTGTTGATATCCTCAAAAGCAAATGGGTATGGAGATGGTGAACATTTGTTCAATCTTTTTATCCAAATTTTTATCAACAACATTCATTATACGGGTTAAATCCACGCAGCGACAACATGACTACAAACCACTGAACTACATGTTTAGATCTAGCCAACCAATATTTCTTATTCTTTTTTTTTTGACCCTTTGTGTATAGTATTTTAAAGAAAGACTCATGGGGTTATCTATACACACATGCATGGGTACATGAAGAAAGCACTAACATTAATTATTTCTTAAGTTACCAAAAAAATTCTTTGATCACTTTGTATTCTGTACTCTTTTCCATTTCTTCATAAGACCATGGAGGAAACTGCAAAAATGCCACATATTTTTTTCACAATTTTCACGGTAGTCCAAAGAAAAAAAAGTTGACGTGTGATTTTACGTAAACTGTACAATTAATACATTTAGGAATAAGTCTATACTAATTAAAAACTACGAAGTACACTTATTGTTGAGATAGAATTACATTTCAGTCTGTTATTAAATCAAAGCTTACTCGTTCAATCAAAATGGTTTTGAGGAGATTTTTGTATTTCCCTAAAAAAATAAACAACTGTCCATTGAAATATAAAAATAAGAGCCTGTAATCCTGAGAAAAAACGATGAAATTAATTTCGTTTTCTTCATAAATTGCAAGTTTGCGGATTACAATTTTTTTTTTTTCCAAAAAAATAATAAGAAAAGAAAGTCTTTGCGATGACTTCTTTTTAAAATGACCAAGGGAAAGTCAACGACACGCGCTTCTTCCGCGCGTCTGGAAAGTTGTAAACTTTATCAATAATCTCTCCCAGAACAGAACACATCTCGCCGCTTCAAACTTCAAAGTCATGAAAGATATTCGTGTCGTCTCGACCTGGACCGATTTAACTCGTGACTCAGCTGTTTACTTGCTCTACACGTTTGCCGCCATCAAAGTCTCCCAGTTCCTCTACCGTTGCTTCCAATCATCTGAAATGTCATCGTTTTCGATGGAGACCCACCCAGAAGCTCTCCGGCGAGAGCGAATCCTTTCCAGCAAACTCTACTTCAACGTCCCCGAATCAAAGGTATATATATTCTACAGATTCTCTGTGTGCGTGCCCACAAGAACTCACGATTCTGACTGTCGAATTTGGTTTGATCGACAGGTTTCGATTATCTATTCATCGGCATACGACATCTCGTTCTTGGGGATTGAAAAGTTGTGAGTATATTATACACAAAGTCTTTGCATTTTTTCCTGGAAATTTTCTCTCCGTTGAAGAATTTTGGGGATTTGTGGTTTCTTTAGTCTGAGAACATGTTAAACTTGAAGGATTCTTCTAATTTAGAAATTAGAATCGTTCTTATTATTTGGTAAAGGGCTTCCCAACGATAACCTGATGAATTCGATTGTTGGTGATTTTATTTTTTTACTGATGATATTGATATCTGATATGCGCAGGCATCCATTTGATTCTACCAAGTGGCGTCGAGTTTGCAGGTTCCTTGTTTCTGATGGGTTTTTGGAGGAGAAATCAATCGTCGAGCCTCTAGAAGCTTCGAGCAGTGATCTTTTAGTGGTACTTTGTTTCTCTCTTAGATATGTGAACTATACAGTTGATCATGTTATCTTTTCTTGGAATGATTTTTCTTGCATTCACGTGTGTGGCCATGAGTGTAATCTTTCGTTTACTGTTATTCTCTGCATCACCAGGTACATTCGTGGAACTACTTAAACAGCTTGAAAAGCAGTGCAACTGTCGCTAGGATAACAGAGGTGATGTCCAATTTTCTTTTGGTCCATCGAGTAAAATCTCTTTGATTTTTGTTGAACTAAACTTTCTCTGTAAATTTTGTGTATTTGACAATATATAGGTTCCACCAGTTGCTTTTTTCCCAAATTTTCTTGTGCAGCAGAAAGTTCTTTCCCCGTTCCGAAAGCAGGTAGAAGAATCTTTTGTTCCTTATGACCTCTTTGATTGATTTTTCGATATTTTGTGGAGTGATTACAAAGTGGATGTGTGACAGGTTGGTGGGACGATCCTGGCAGCTAAACTTGCAATAGAACGTGGATGGGCAATAAACATCGGAGGAGGTTTTCATCATTGTACTGCCGAAAGAGGAGGCGGGTTTTGTGCTTTCGCTGATATATCTCTCTGTATTCAGTTTGCATTTCTTCGTCTAAGCATATCGAGGTAACTTAATGGTTTTCCACTGCCTCTATCTGGTACCTCGACATTGTTAATGACCATTTCCCAAAAAGTGTGTTAAACCGTTCTTGACCTTGTTAAACTCGCACAGGGTTATGATAATAGATCTTGATGCTCATCAAGGGAATGGCCACGAAACAGATCTCGGCGATGACAGTAGGAGAAACTTTTTATATCTATTTCGTGATCCTTGGCCTTAACGATGGTATTCAGTATGTGATAACGGTTTTTTTTGTCTGCAGGTCGCGTTTACATTCTTGATATGTACAATCCTGAGATATACCCTTATGTAAGCTGACATTCTCGGAGCTCATATCCATTCCTCTGAACTTTTAGTGCAGTTTTAGTCTTTTGGCTTTTGTGTTTGCATTCAACAGTTGGATTGATCTGCTCTGTTCTTTTTTTCTTTTTTTTTGCTTACAGGATTATAGGGCTAGGAGATTTATCGATCAGAAGGTGGAGGTGGTGGTAAGCAAAGCCTACCTAGGTTCTTTCACGTATCAACTGAGATTAATCTGAATGTTTTGTGTCACATTATAAAGTTCTGTCCTTTTTTGACAGAGCGGGACCACAACCGATGAGTATTTGAGGAAACTAGATAAAGCGCTTGAGGTATGCATTCATCCCTTAGATCTCTTTTCTTGGCGACGCGATAGATTAGGATCGCGGGATGTAAAACCGTAAAACTAGAAACTTGGTTCGTTGAATTTTAAGAGAAAAACTGATGATGGTTGCTATAACTCTCAGGTTGCTTTCCGTAATTTCCAACCAGAGTTGGTAGTTTACAATGCTGGGACCGATATCTTAGACGGAGACCCTCTGGGGCTTCTAAAGGTAAAGCTATATACTCTGCTGATTATCGCATTTCTATCTGAGAGTAATATAGTTTCTTCCTTAGTTACTATGTCTCTGACTTGGTGACTCTGGTGGCAGATAAGCCCGGATGGCATAACGAGTAGAGACGAGAAAGTCTTCAGAATTGCAAGGGAGAGAGAGATTCCTGTTGTGATGCTGACTTCAGGTGCGAAATTGAATCCGACATAACCAAAAGACCTGTGTGTGATGTGTTGTAACGGATAAAGTAATTTTGTGTGATACTTTGTGCAGGCGGGTACATGAAGTCGAGCGCCAGAGTTATTGCGGATTCCATTGAGAATCTCTCACGTCAAGGGTTAATCAAGACACGACTGGATTCAGTTCCCACCTGAACTGTTCTCTTGAGCCAAAGCAGCTAATATAACTCGTCTGTCTTGTGTGTAATGTGTTCTTTCTTTTTTCGTTTTTTTTTTTCTTTCCAGTGGAATGTAATAGATAGAGCGATTGAACTATATTTTGAAAATAGTATGTGAATTTTTAGCGACGAAAGTATTCATTTTTTTAGTTTATGTGAAGTTTTAGGCGGTAAAGCTTAAAAGGCTTG
The DNA here is from genome assembly GCA_010577795.1 of Isatis tinctoria. NCBI lineage: Eukaryota > Viridiplantae > Streptophyta > Magnoliopsida > Brassicales > Brassicaceae > Isatis > Isatis tinctoria. The sequence goes on along the minus strand of CM021250.1, from coordinate 4,936,754 downwards.
CAAATCCATCGAATTAAACCCGATAACCGATATAAGAAAATATAAAAAAATAAATAAAAAGAAAGGTTGCAAGTATCAATGTTGATTCAGGAGGGTTCTTCTGCTTAACAACAACTTAGAGTGGTATCATTTCAAATTTGTTTGCTTGGTTGCAAAGTATCAATGTTGATTTAGGTGGAGCAACGCTGATATCTTCAGTTGTTGGTTCTTGTCTGGTTTTCAAGTTGTAACGTATGGATGGAATGTTACAGGGTTTATGACCAAATGCCTGAACCGAGGTGGGTGATTTCAATGGGAAGCTGTGCCAATGGAGGTGGATACTACCATTACTCTACTCAGTGGTTCGAGGCTGTGACAGATTTGTCCCTGTTGACATTTACGTCCCTGGTTGCCTCCAACTGCAGAGGCTTTGCTCTATGGGCTTCTTCAGCTACAGAAGAAGATCAACCGCCGGAAGGATTTCCTCCACTGGTGGACCAAGTGACCACTCGCTAATATATATCGAACTTTGTTTTCACTTGTCAGGAGAAAAGTTCCATAGTTTGATGCAGTTTAGGGTCGTTGTGGTGGATATGCCATGAATCACTTGCTCTAGTATGAATAGCAAAATCCAGAGCTTTCTGGTTAATTTCTGATTAATAAACAAAAGAATCCACGGAAACCAAAATAATTATATTCCCTTTCATCATCTCTAGGAGGAACGTAGCACTATGTTTATAGCTATAGGCATCCTCAATCCGAAATACATCTATCCCGCCTCTTCCCCAAGAACATATACCCTTCTCATTATTTCCCTCCACTAGTTTATATCTTGGTCAAATCTAACATAAATAGTCCAATCTATTGAACTACTCAACCACATCACCTCATTAGAGATGGTGTGCTAGTACTTCAATAGATTGGACTATATATATTAAACATGACCAAGACAATTCTCCAAAAAAAAAAAGAAGAAAAAGAACACAACCAACTATTCATCGGAGATTCTCAATAGGCTTCTTCTAGATAAGATGGTTCCGGAATGCATGGAACATCTTTGGAGAGAGAAGCAGTACGAAGGCTAGAACCGAACCGAAGAACATCTTCACAATGTAACTGAAAGCGTCTGATGACTCGCTATCTTCTGAGACCCTCGCACTTGGGTTCCACATGGCTTCCGCTGAAGGAAGCGATTCTATCACTGCATCAGCCAAGTCGGTGATGAAGGACGAGGTGAGACCTAGCGCCGGGACCCGTCCCCAGTTCTCTATTCCTGACTCCAAAGCTAATTCCCTATACTCCATGTCTATCTCTTCAAGAGTCTCAATGTGCTCACTCACGAAACTGAAATCCAAGACAAGAAAGAAAGTTGAGAAAGCCAAAATGGTCAATAACCATGTTTTTGATGACGGGGACTTGAGAAGTATCTTCTCCAGAGCACGAAAATGAGCTACGCGGATTATTATATGTTCTCTCACCTGACTGGAACGGCTAGTAGACTCTTAACACCGTTCTTACCAAGGTCGACAAGAACCTCATCAGTGTATGGCTTCAGCCATTGAACAGGCCCAACACGACTCTGGAATAAAAAAGGAGTATTGCTAAAATCAATTACAGGGTTTGACATAAAGAGGTAGTGACAATTGGTTTTTATAACGCATGATAATGGCCAAACCTGGTATGCCAGTTTATGGTCGTTATGAACCCCTCGGGCTTTTAGCTCATCCATTATCAAGTCAATGCACTCTTCCATCTGTTTCTGGTATGGATCTCCAGAATTCTCTACATAGCTAACTGGAACACCATGGGCACTGAAGAATATCATAACCTAAAAACATACAGACATTGGGACGATTAAACCAGGGTTCGGCCTATATATCTATAAGGAAGGTGAAAAACCAGAGGAGAGTAAAAACTATACCTCCTTAGGATCAGAGAAATTTTGAAGCTCCTTCTCAATGAGGTCAGCCATGGAATTGACATAGCCTCGTCTTTGGTACCAGGACTCTATAATAGCAACTGGCACTTTAGCTAGGTATGAATCTTTCCTGAATGATAAATCATGTTAAGGGCCACTCGTGGCAACTCTAAGAAATAATTTGTTTTATACTATAAAGATGCCTCGTGGATTACACAAACCTGAACAAGTCTTGGAGAACGCGGATGCTTGAACCCGTAGTGGAGATAGAATACTGAGGGTATAATGGTAGCACAACAAGTCTTGTAATCTTGTCCTTCTTAATCTGGTTCAAGGTAATTAATTTGTTAAGACAAGAAATAACTAGGACACAAGCTGAGAGCAGAAGATGATAAGAATGTAAGAAATCACCTGCTGAACAGCCTCCTCAGTGAACGGAAACCAATACCGCATTCCAACGTAGACACTAGCAGCGACGTTCTTAGATTGCAAGGCCATCCGAATGGCATCTGCTTGCTCATCGGTTATTTTACGCAAAGGAGAGCCACCACCAATAGCAGCATAGCCTTCTTTCGATTTCGGGGCGCGAACTACAGATATGAACTTGGCTATAGTCCCTTGGAGAAACTGAAATGGTCTTGGAAGCCGTATGATATCCTGCAAACAAGGGCGTGGAGGTTCATCAATCAGCAATTCAAGTACATATGAACTACAAACGAAATGAGAGACGAGTATAGATTCTCACGGGGTCTGCAAACAGATTATACAAGAAAGGTTGCACGTCGTTGAGAGTCTCAGGGCCACCTAGATTCAAAAGCAAGACGCCGATCTTATCTTCCGCAACGTGAGAACGGGATTTAGCTGCAGTCTCATCGAAAGAGCTGTCTCCAGCCAAGGAATGGGCTTGCTCGAACACATTCGTCTTGAAACTCAATCGACGGTGCGTGATCGCGATAGAGCCTTCAAGTTTCGGTTTGTTGAATCCGTTAGAATGGCATCGAGCCAAAGACAGAGAATTTCTCTGAGAACATGACCTGTGGAAGACGACACACAAAAAAAAAAACAATTGATAACGATTTAGAAAAATACTCCATTAGCCTTGGAATCGTCGTCCCTAAGCTAATCAATCTCGCAGGTATGATCGATCAGTTTTCATCGTTAATCAAATCGAGACTCTAGCAACAATTCGCGATCTTTAAATCCCTATAAGAGCAGCCAAAAACCAAATCAAACCTCGGGAATCTGTAACCGTCAGGCTTCAGAAGAGGACGGAACCCAGCTGATAACGCCGTCGCCTCCATAGCTACAACAGTTTCAAATCGATCAGCAAATTGCAATAGAGAGAGGGAGGAAGAGAGATCGAATCAAACAAAGGAAAAATTGAATTGTGGGTTTAGGGTTTTGATTAGCCCTTATAAAAGCAAGTTTTTTTTTTTGAAGTTGGGCGAAAATGCGAAGAAGGTTAGGTAATGCAAAAATCAAGACTTTTCCATTGGAGCAGATAAGGCGTGTTTTCAAGTCAAAATGTTTATTATACGTTTCCCCTTTTAGGACCCTGAAACAAACAGTAAAAACGGCTGCGTTTCGTAAACAAAGTGGTTTCTCTTCTTTCCGTTTCCCAATAGAACCAAAACCGAACCGCCCATAACCGACACATATTTTGGTTTTTTAGGCATGTACACGTATAGTTTTCTTGCTTGTGGGGTGAAGGATTGGGCTACGTGGCCGAATAGCGGCCACTTGACTAGTCAAAACAATTTGATACCGAAAGATACTAGATGACCAAAGTTACCAAATATCTCACATGTGTTATACCATACTATTCCATAATACCTCACTTACTTTTATGAGAAATTGCACAAAAGCGTACTCAATGTTTGTTAGGCAAATTAATTCTCTCTCATGGATCACTATTCAATGTCTACTATTCACCATAGAAAATCTATTTTACCCTTGTGTTTTCAAAGTAATTACATCATTCTCTTTTTCTCCTTATACGGCGACGACGGGTGGTGTATTCGTTACGACGGTGATAATAATGATTTTTTATGGCGGCGATAACAGTAACCGTATTGGGTAGTGACGATAATGATGGTGGATGATAGTGAAAATATTGGTGACAGTGGTGATGTTATCGACGGCGGTGACGATTAGAGAAGAAGAGAAAGATGGAGAGAGAGAGAAGGGGAGAGGGAGAGAAGAGGGAGGGAGATAAAGAAGAGGGTGGGAGATTAAGAAGAAGATACCATGCTAACATTTTATATAACATAAGTAACACATTATCTATGTTAACGTAAATTATGTATGATTATGATAACCGAGTTAATATATAAAGTTAACACGTTTTCTTTTGTTAGCATGCTGTCATTGTTAACTCGGTATCGATGTTACCATGCTAACATTTTATATAACATGAATAACACATAAATGTTAACACACTATCATTGTTAACAAGCTATCATTGTTAACTCGTTATAAATGTTAGCATTATAACATTTTATATAACATTGACAATTTTGTTAATATAAATTATTTATGATATGATAATCGAGTTAACACATAAGTGTTAACACAATACTATTGTTATCATGATATCATTGTTATTTCGATTTTGATGTTAACACGCTAACATTCTATATAATAGGTTAACACGTAGAGTTATAATGTTAACAAAGTTAACATGATATCATTGTTAACTCGTTATCAATGTTACCATGCTGCCAATGTATATAACATAATTAACACAAAAAGGTTAGCACACTATCGTTGTTGACAAGCTATCCCCCTGAAGATAAATGTGTTTCATCCGGTGATAAACAGTGATGATAATTGAATTTACATATTAACAACATTCACATGATAATAATATTGACGCACTAATAATATTCACATGTCATCAATATCTAAAGAATTATTGTTAACATGTTAATGTTATCTGATATTGAAGTTAGTACATGGCTAAATAGTGTTAACGATGGTTGTTAAATAATATCATCGACGATGGCAAATTTGTAATTAATTGAAAAGGTTATGGACAAAATAGTCAACAAAATACCAGCTTTTTAATTTCCATTTTTAGATGACCACCCATTTAATTTTTTGTTATTGGGGTATATACACCTCTATCACCCTACTTTTATTTCTTTCTCCTATATTGGACTAGTCACTAGACCAAAACAGGCTTCAAAACTTTGGTAATCCAACATCTATACTATAATCGTACAGAACAATCTATCTATGAGGATCCATTGAGTGATGTGCGAGAATGATGCATGATTTGAGCCGAGTGAATGATTACTCTAAAGCCAAAAGCAAAGATGATCAAACCAGAACCAAGTGACTAGATGAAATTAAATCGAAATGATAGTGGGAAGATAAGTTGAATGAATAGATTGTTGCATCATCGTTCTTATTGTCTTAATTAGTGAGTACAAACGGTACTAATTAATACGTATTCGAATTGATTGAGTGCATGTACTTGTTTAAATATAAAGCTTGTTACTGTGCGAGATTGAGGATCCCAAAAAAAATAAAAAATCATGGAGTTTAGTGTGTGAAAGTTGTGTACCTTACGGGCAATTGTATTTAACTCTTCGATTTCAACGAAAATTAATTAGGGTTTATGCTAAAAAGGTTTTTGTTGCAAATTTAACCTTACTGATTATTGAATATAAGCATGCATGGAAATAACTATGGATAGTTCAATCTCAAAAATGAATTTAATGAATGAAAATAAATTCGAAAAAGACAAAACGTATTAGAGATTCGGCTAGAGAAAACAGCTTGAACCAAAGACTTTCTGATGCAGTGCATCACTTTCACCATGGACTTAGAAAAGTCCGGGTTGGTGTACTTCACAAAGCATTTTGTTTCTATCAAAAGTTCTCGTAGAGAGATTCACAAATGTTGCTAGTAGCAAGGCCCAGCGGGTGTTCTTTTCAAAAGTTGACCATATTATTCAATAATTCAAATAAACTCAAAGTTCTTGGATAATTCATATGCAAGGTATCTAAAAATACTTAATTATTGAAATATTAGGTAGAGCATCAGGCATGTTCGTATATGGGTATGATCTATAAGTAGAATGCCCTGTCAAACTAATGCCAGTATCGGAACTTGCCCTTTCAAGCGAAACTTGGGCAACATGATTGTATATGCAATATTAAATACAAGTCAACGTCTATACATGTACATATAGTAATATAGTAGTAATTGATTTCATTGAACTTTGGAACTCAAGTTGGTGCCACGTAAACAGTAATAATGTTATCTATAGATATTTAATATGGAATATGGTTATTAAATTGCCGTAAGGAAATACTATAAATAAATAATAATATGGTTCTTAATAGCTAACCTCCAGCTTCAAGAAAAAGGCTTTTCATATATCATATAAGTTCTGAACGGGTCGTCTAATCAAGCTTAATTGTATGGATCTACGATCCGATTAACACAAAATCTACTTTTCAGATATATTTTCTTCTTCCAAGTAAATTTGTGTGGGACTTTGGTGAGATTATGGGTCATTGCTTCTCGTTGCCTTCTTCCTCATCGGAGATTCACGAGGAAAATGAACACGGCGATGGAAATGCGGTGGTGTGTTATGGCGAAGAATTTGGTTTAGATCACGACCTTCCGGTTCACCGCCTCGGTTCGGTCTGCTCTATACAAGGAACCAAAGCGCTTAACCAAGATAATGCGATTCTTTATCTGGTAGTTGATCTTGATATTTTTGCTATATTCTTTCTCTTTTTCTTGCTTCTATAAATCATGATCTTAGATGACCAATGACCAACAACGTTTTGCGCTTGATGAATAACCCGTTTTCGTTTCCCTAATTTGAATAGTACAGTCGCATCACAAAGATGATATATTTTTTTGGTTCATTCATCTTGAGGAAAATCTAAGTTTTTTTAAAATACATTTCATAACCAAATAGCAAGATCTATGTTCCGCCTTGACTGATTCAAATATCAATATGTTTTTGTATTTACCTGCGAGAGTATTTTTGAAATTCCTTTCATTTTTCTTAAAATCAATAATTTATTTTCACTTTTTATAAATAAATTTGTTATTGTGAAGATTGTTTGTTTGCGTTTAACTTTTTTTTTTTAAAAAAAAACCTGTTTAAGATGCTATATTTGGAACACGCTAAACATAAAATAAGAAAAATAAACGCAAACGTAAACAAACAATCCAACCGAAGGCTAGATTAAGTAGAAAATGTGATTAAATTGGTTAATTATCGCGTAGGGATATGGAGCAGGCCATGCAGAGCTATGTGGAGTGTTTGATGGGCACGGAAAAAATGGGCACATGGTGAGCAAGATGGTGAGGAATAGATTGCCATCACTTCTGTTAACACTAAAGAAGGAGTTAAACCAAGAATCTCATATTTGTGAAGAAGATGAAGCTCAAAAGTGGGAGAAAGCTTGTTTTACTGCCTTCAGGCTCGTTGACAGAGAGCTTCTTCTCCAAGTCTTTGATTGCTCTTTCAGTGGCTCCACGGCTGTTGTTGCCATTACTCAGGTACACTTGTTTCAATTTTACATCAAAGGTATTGAGTGGTGGCAATTCTATTTTTTGCTGCCGATGGACTATACTGGACGTGCTTGTCTTTTTTCTTTATCAATTATATCTGCCACTGGTTTTGTTTTTATAGTTCTTTTTCCTTTTTTTTTTTTTGCACCACTATGGACAAAACTTATGAACGGTGAACAAAAAGCGATTTTGACCACGAACGAATTATTTTGTTTTGTCTACTATCACCATTCAAATCCTAATTATTGCTTCAGGGAGATGACCTCATGATAGCTAACCTTGGTGATTCAAGGGCTGTGTTAGGGACAATGACCGAAGATGGTAATATCAGCGCAGTTCAGTTAACATCGGACCTAACACCTGATGTCCAAAGTATGCTTTTTTACTCTCTCCTTGGCTAAGGAATGGTTGTATCATTAGAGGTTATATTATAATTTGATGATACTGATTTAGCGACTTCTAGCGTCGCAGGTGAAGCAGAGAGGATTAGGATGTGCAAAGGTCGCGTCCTTGCAATGAAAGCAGAGCCGTCCAGCCAAAGGGTGTGGCTACCCAACCAAGACATACCAGGGTTAGCTATGTCAAGAGCTTTTGGAGATTTCAGGCTCAAAGACCACGGCGTTATTGCGGTTCCAGAGGTCTCTCACCACCGAATAACTTCTAATGACCGATTCCTTGTACTCGCTACAGACGGGGTAAATGCAAATAGCCAAATATGATTCAAGTTTTTATATACTTTTTCTCATTTCAAAAATTATAATGAAAATCCTTGGTATTTATTGTTGCTGTATCACAGGTTTGGGATATGCTTAGCAATGATGAAGTTGTATCGCTAATATGGAATTCCGGCAGAAAGCAAGATATGGCCGCTAAGTTAGTGGCAGAGGCGGCTGAAGCTACTTGGAAGAAGAAACTTAAATCTAAGAAGATAGATGATATTACAGTAATATGTCTTTTCTTACAGAACAAGGATCATCCAAGTTGTACTATAGACTCTTGATTTATAAGATACTACAGTATGAGGGTCGTCGAAGCACACTTGTCGACGTTGTCGTACATACTGCCAAAGCAAGCGCAAATCTTAGAAAAACTCAGTATAAATTTGTAATGTAAATGTTAAGACTTCAAACGGAGAAGTTTATTTATGCTTAAACTCATGGCTGGTCCCTAGTATATTGAACGCCTAAAGCAGATAAATTTAACTGTGGCCTCACTTGTTTTATGACCATTTTATTTTAATCTATGTTTGAATATTTAAAGTAATGAAAATATAACTAAAATGTAAGAATTCTAACTTAAAAGTAGAATAGCTTTGGTATGAGAATTATAAAGTACACTGTTATAATTACCACCAAAGCTAACTTAGAGAAATAATACTTTCAATCTCTGAGGCTTAATATCTAATTAAACTCAATTCCCACATACATTTCATGATATCTATGTTAATTTTTCTTAGTGACAACAATACCTATTCAAAAACTCAGAAGCTTAGAAGCAGTCTGAATCGAAGACTCCAAAACACTCGGAGAAAACTTTCTAGCAAAGAGATAACACATGGATGTGTTTTCTCCATTGTAGGTGCAGTTGTCACCTTTCATGATCCTTGCAAAGAAGTCATCCTTGATGTCTGGATGTCCAAATGTAGCCGGATGGGGACCACCTCTTGACCAATCAACCCAAGTCAAACTACGATTAGCGAGGGCCACTGGTTTCTCAATCGTCAACATTGTTGGGAAATAATGCTCGTCCACGAACATGCAGGCGTACAAAACTCTTTGAATTTAGGGTAATACAAAGTATCTTTGACAATGGAAACTGCAAGCTCCCGATTAATCTCAAACCATTGAGACCCTTTCCTCCATTCTTCTATGGAAACTTCAGGGGACATTTTGTCATTGTAGCGGCCTCGTCCATAGGAACTGGGATCATCAAATGAACCCATGAAGCTGTGCTTTGATTTAGCTATGTAACCATATATAGTTGTGAAGTTGTAGAGGGGAATGCATGATTCAGAGAGGAGAACAAACCATTCATTTGAGATATCGAGCAATGCATTTGCAAGAAGAAGCCTCTCTGCATCGCACATTGTCATTCTTCCCCAACTCTGCAACCTAGTAAATGATAAAGATAATCCAGTTACCATCGAATAAACAAACAACTACTTTAAAAACAAAAGCTTGCAGAGTCGATTAAAATCGATACCTGACTTGGTATCTGCCGGCGGTAGAATACAGAGGAAGCTGGAAACTCGGGCGAAAAAGATGCTTGTGAATGAATGTAAACCGAGTAGTGCTTTTCATGACCCTTGAGAAGCCTCTCCCAAAGAGGTGCAAACGGCAAAGAATCTATCGTCAAGAACATAAACACGATTTTTGGGACTCTAATAAACGGATAGTCTTTTCTCTGTGGCATAAAGGAGGCCCGCCAAAGAAGCTCCTCATCGCTCATATTATGCATCAGAACTAGAGGAGGTTTTCTCCATTTATCCAAAACATTCGGTTTTTCGCGGTAAGGCACGAAGCTAGAAGTGACTGAGGTCATCACATTATTGATTCCATAATACTTGATTGTGGTTACAGTAATGATAATGAAAGCAACCAAAAAAAGCTAGAAAAAAAACAAGCAGAAGAAGCAGTTTGATGGGAAACACCTTATTTAGCCCTGTCCGGCAGGAGGTAACCAAAATTTCTTTACATTCTTCCAACTGAACAGTTCTACTCAACATCCCTACACTAGAAGTTTGATTAATGTGGATTACGATTCTGCTTCTATATAAACTTATAAAATCAAAGCGAAATCAAATTTGATCATAGCCATGTGTTGCTTGAAATCCAAAGTCAAAAGATCACTTTATTTCATACAAAATCTAAAATCTAACTATCCATACCCATTCCAATTCTTATCCACCACCATAATATTGAGAAAAGGGCCAAAAAAAAAACCCGCTAACGCGATAAAAATTACTAGCAAGCCGATTCAATTTCTCATAATCTTCAACAAAACAAAAAAAATCGGAGCAATAAAAAAAAATGTCCAAATTTCAAAATTCCTAAAAATAAATAAAAATGAGCAAGACCTACTTCAATGAGAAAACCGCCGGAGAAGAAAGTAGAAAGGAGAGAAAAGAAGAAGACTTACAGAAAGTAAGTAAAATACTATAAAATCGCTGGAAGATGAGATCACGTACGGTGGTCGTCGTAAGAGCTTACGAATTCGTGTAGAAACGTGGAGAGAGTGAGAGGAATGAATGGAGAAGATGGGCTTAAAAAGCTTTCGCGGAGTGAAATTCGAGTTTGACATTCCGGAAGTGAAGACTCCACAAGTCAGAGAAGGTTAGGTTCCAAAGCCGTCCTACTACAACCAACCTCTGAGGCATCAATCTATCTACATTATTTCCTCTCTACCATGTTTGGACGAATTGGACCACTAGATCGACTTGAAAGGCCACCCTTTGAGTGAACTATTTTTTTTTTTTTTTTTTGCATTCGTAATATTTATAGTTAGAGGCTTATTAGAGCCTGACTTAATTCATAGTTTAGTCAATATTGTTATCATCGTATTAGTTTGTATTTTTAGAAGTCGCATTTTGAGTTCATTTTTCATTCTTACATTTCAAATTATTTTGCGCAAACTTCAAAGTAAATTATTTTGAAGCATGATGCCGATGTTGATATTCGACTTTCGAGACGCTGCAACAGAAGTTGATATCGTGAGAAACAGCGGCGGTGTATTTATCATGTAACATCGCCCTCGTCCTCGAGTACATCTTTTTAAAACAAATTTGTCATCGCCGCGCGCTTTTTCGAATACATGAAAACCAACGTGTAGCTAACTACTGTATTCCGAACAGGCCCATAATGTTGTTGAACTGTGGTCAGTTCATATATATTAGATTATACATCCAAGTAATTGGTGTAGATCTCAATAAATAAATCTCTTAAAACACTATTAGAGGATGGTACAGTTTAGCATGCACTAGACCGTAACACACATATGGAAGACCTTCTGACCAGATTGGACCCGAAGCGTGACGGTTAGAATGGTTAATATGGGTACAAAAGCCTATACAGCGTAGTTCTTTTTTTTTTGTTTTATTCTAGATTGCTAAAATGGATGTCGGTTTGGTTTAAGAACTAAGGCTTTTTGGTTTTTTGTTAGACAAAGTCGTTTGAATTAACTTCGATTTCGCCCTCCTCAATTCCTCTCACGCATTAGCACGAGTTTGAAATTCTTGTTAGAGCAGTTTATCAAATTTTAAACAGAGATAATTCTTAACTTATTAGTTTATTCAATAACCTTGGAATTATCTTATTAATTTGGACGATTTTTTTCTGATAAAGGAATGAAGGAACATTGAATGTGTAACGTGTTACGTAAATTGGGAAATTCCGTGCTTTATATATCAAATGCGAGATAAAATAAATCGCACTGAATGTGCTATAAATATTGATTTGACTTGAGAAGGAAAAATAACTAAATGAAATATAAATTGTTAGCATGTAAAGTCAAAGAAGAATCCATCTATGTCAATGACATTTTACACCGACTTAAAAGCAAAAATAAAGACAAAAGTTAAAAGAAAATTACTCCAAGCTGTTGCCTGTTGCCAAATCTGGAGATTGACTCTATGAGATTTCCGTTTTCTTCAAATGTGTCGTTAATAATATTATACTCTATCAATTTTTTTCGTATAAACAGACCATTTGGTTTTGTAAACTCGATCATAAGTAAACAGGTTCAAAAGCTATATCATAAATTCATTCTTTTAACATAGGAAAAATAAGACAAAACCCCGCCATGAGATTATTCTTAGCCTTTACGATTTTTTGTAGCTTTTACAATGAAGCCTACGGGAAAGTTTCTTTAGATATCGATATGAAATTGAAGACTCTTAATAAGCCAGCGTTGAAGACCATCAAGGTATGTATGGAATCTGAGGGCAAAAGAATATATTTCAATCTGCATATTTTTTTGGTTTTTGAGTTCCCAAAATCAATTGTAATTTATTTGTAGAGTGAAGAAGGGGATACTATAGACTGTGTAGATATCTACAGACAACATGCTTTCGATCATCCCGCCTTAAAAAACCACAAGATTCAGGTAAACAAAATCTACACACATGCGTACCATTTGGTAGTTTTTCACGCTGAAATTATTAACAAATTATTTTTTTTGTAAACAAAATCTACACACATGCACACCGCTTTATCTTTACCCTTTATATGCATGCAGATGAAACCAAGTGTGGAGTTTGGTACAAAGAAGACCACTATACCAAACAACGGTACTTCTACATCAATCACGTCTCAAATTTGGTCAAAATCTGGAAATTGTCCCACAGGGACAATACCGGTTCGTAGAGTCAGTAGAGAAGACATAATCAGAGCCTCTTCCCCGTCTCATTTTGGAAGAAAAACTCCTCGCACATACAACTTTCTCAACAATGCACTTCAACACAAGGCCAATTTCAACTTGACAGCTGAAAAATTACGCTTACCACGCCCAAAGGACCGATCGGTATGTAAAGTAGAATGTGTTGAATGAATAACTTTTTCTCTTTTAGATCATTATTTTTATTCGTATTTAGAACTGTATCTAAATTTTTAGCTGCCCGGAAAACTAAAACCTTGATATGGCTAACTAAAATCTAGAAGAAACACTTTTTCTATGTTGGTGATATAGGAGGCGATCCTTATCGCTCTAGGGTACAATTATGTTGGCGCTCAATCTGATATAAATGTCTGGAACCCTCCGAGAGTCCAGCCTCACGACTACAGCTCTGCCCAGATCTGGCTGCTTAGTGGCCTCTCAGATAAATTTGAGAGCATAGAAGCTGGTTGGGTGGTACGATCTTCCATCCCTACAAGTCATCTAGCTTGCGTTAGAAGTAAACCATAAACCGATCGCCATAAAACTATTTTCAGGTCAATCCACACGTTTTCGGAGACTCCAGCACACGTCTCTTCACCTACTGGACTGTAAGTTACACCATTACATGACTATATCCCGAGTTTGGTACATCTCAGATCAAAATTTCATAAATGATGTATTAAAAAAAACCCAGTCATTATTCTATTTGGGTTGCAGAAAGATTCATACGCTACAACAGGCTGCATCAACCTCTTGTGTTCCGGTTTTGTGCAAACAACAACTAAATTCGCCCTCGGTGCAGCCCTACAACCCGTTTCAAGTACCTCGCGTGAACAATATCACATCACCATTAGCTTGTTCCTGGTAAAACATTCTAGTTGTTATATGATATGATCATGATCATCCTTCACTTTCTGCAAAGTATTCCACTCAAGGTTAAAAAATTTGTGCCTCTTTGGTATGCATTTTCATCCTAGCTAAGACCGTACGTGTTTGCAGGATCCAAACAACGCGAACTGGTGGTTGACTTGCGGAGACACCGTGGTGGGGTACTGGCCGGGGAAACTCTTTGAGTACCTCAAACACAGCGCCACAGCAGTGCAGTGGGGTGGAGAAGTGTATAGCCCTAACGTGAGGAAGAAGCCACACACAAGAACTTCAATGGGAAGTGGACAATGGGCATCTTACCTCTGGGGCGACGCTTGTTTCCACACCAACATTAGGATCAAAGACTATTCCCTGCAGATCAAGTATCCCGAGCATCTAGCCGAGTACTCTGATGAGTACGATTGTTATTCTACGAAGCTTCACCGGGAAACTTATATGTCAGAGCCCGTTTTTTACTTTGGAGGACCTGGCCAGAATCGTCGTTGTCCTTAACTCTAACCTTTGTAGGGCCCAGTTCGTATATTTGAATGCTTTAATCTCTTTAATTCAGTTAAGAGTTTTCAATAAAAATACTGAACCGTTAACTGAGATGGACCAACTTCTTATCTCTCTTCTTCTTGCTCTTTATCAAATACCAACTGCTCTTGTGAGATTGTCTAGAAAATGTCCTCTGATAAATATTTAGTTAAATATTCAAAGTTGAGAAACTTCTTAATGGACGTGTTTTAAAATATCCATGAGAACCTTAATAACATGTGTTTGTGTATAAATGGTATAAAACTCTCAAAATAGTAAATTTGAATTAATAACTAAATTTTATCAAATATCAATATTATTGAGTTTAGATATTGAATTGAAAAACTTTGCCAATAAAGATGCTTTAATCAATGCTAATGCTCTAAGCACTATAAGTAGTATGAAATGTTTAAGATATATATATGTTTTGTGTTTTCTTGTCTGTTGAAAAGAAGTAGAAAGTAAATCCAAAGTAGTTTTGTAATCTCTATAAGTTATGCAGTAGGAAACATTTGAAGATCTGAAATAACAAAGCCTATATTCTAGATCTGTTTTAATACCAAGAAAAACAAATGGAAAGACAAGCCGCATTGAGAATGTTCTTAACCTTTGCGATTTTATGTGTCTTCTACAATGGAGTCTACGGAACAGCTTCTCCAGAGATAGATATGAAGTTAAAGACTCTTAACAAGCCTGCATCGAAGACGATCAAAGTACGGAATGTTCGGGATTCAGATATATCATTTGTATCTATATAGTAGTGTATATTTATTTATTTTTTAATACCTCAAATCGTGCAATTGTTTATTTATATATAGAGCGAAGATCGATGGAGATATAATAGATTGTGTGGATATCTATAAACAACCTGCTTTTGATCATCCCGCCTTAAGAAATCACAAGATTCAGGTAATCAAACTCTACTCACGCGCGCCATTTGGTTCATGCACTGATGCACAAATCACATATATACAACAAAAACTCTACAAGTTGTTTCTTTACTCGTTCTACATTTATGCATGCAGATGAAACCGAGTGTGGAACTCAGTTCAAAGAAGACTAATAGTCCTAAAAACGGTTTTTCTAAACCGGTCACATTCCAAATTTGGTCCAAATCTGGTCGATGTCCGGTAGGGACGATACCAGTTCGTAGAGTCAGTAGAGAAGACGTAAGCAGGGCCTCCTCACCGTCTAGCTTCGGAAGAAAAGCTCCTCACATATACAATATTCTCGACAAAGCACACGAACACAAGGCTAATACCAATTTAACCGGTGAAAACTCATACAATCCCCGCCCGAAAAACCGGTCGGTAAGTAATATGATGTTGAATGGAATTAACTTTTTCTCTTGTTTTTTTTTCTAGTTTGGAGTTCATGATTTTTAAAAAAAATTCGTTTTAACATATAGCTTGTGGTCTTAACATGATTTGATTCACAAAAATTTGTAAAGCTAGTCTTTCATAATAAAAAACCAAAAAAATTAAGAACTTGAATCAATGATACAATTAGTTTTGATTTAACCAGCGAAAATTATTTCCATTCTAGGCCGATTGCGCAATCTTAGAAGCCAACCAGGAAACTAATTAAAATCTTCGAATGTTTAGCTAAACAGGAAACAACCCCTCTTCTTTGTTGATGATATAGGAGGCGATTTTTTTCGTAGTAGGGTCCAATTATATCGGCGCTCAATCCGATATCAATGTGTGGAATCCACCAGGTGTTCAATTTGGCGACTACAGCTCCGCCCAAATTTGGCTGCTTGCTGGTCACTCGAAAATATCTGAGACCATAGAAGCTGGTTGGATGGTAAAAAAAAAAAAAAATAGCCCTAAAAAAATATTATAGCTTGCTTCAAAAGTAAACCGTACGTTAACCAGTCGCATTAAACTAGTTTCCATATACCATGTCAGGTGAATCCAGGCGTTTTCCGAGACAACCGCACACGGCTTTTCACCTATTGGACTGTACGTAACATTATGACATGACTGAGGACATCATTAATGAAACATCGAATTCACTTTCATGAATTTAAAAGTACTCTTTGAAATTGGGTTTTGCAGAAAGATGCATACCATAAAACAGGTTGCATCAACCTCTTGTGCCCAGGCTTTGTGCAAACAAGTACTCTTATATCCCTAGGTGCAGTCATAAACCCTGTTTCGATTACCTCGCATGAGCAACATCACATGAGCCTTAGCATATTTCGGGTAATATTTCATGCTTTAGTACTAATATCATCATCTTTTATATTCTATGTACTTTTTTATATTCAACATTGGATCTTCAAGTTTGGCCAAACCATCTGGCGAGCAGGTTCCTTGGGAACAAAACCACGCTGTTTATAGCTCTAATGATCTATCTTGGAACGTGTTTCCAGGATCCCCAAAGCGGGAATTGGTGGCTGTCGAACAACGACTCCGTGTTTGGATACTGGCCTAGCGCACTCTTCAAACACCTAAGAGACAGTGCCACCGCAGTGCAGTGGGGTGGAGAAGTCTATAGCCCTAACGTGAGGAAGAAGCCACACACCAAAACTCCGATGGGAAGTGGAGATTGGCCATCTAACCTCTGGGGCAGGGCTTGTTTCCACGCCAACATTAGGACCAGGACTATTCCTTGCAGCTCAAGTATCCCCAGCCCCTCGCCGAGTTCTCGGATGAGTACGGATGTTACTCTACAGTGGTTCACCGAGAAAAAAACATTTCGGAGCCGCTACTTTACTTCGGAGGGCCTGGCCAGAGTCGTCGCTGTCCTTGACCGCAATTGTTTAATACAGCTTCTCTGCTTCTGTTTCATAGTTCGCTCATGGATTGTCTGGTGCAGAGAGAGAGAGAGAGAGTGAAAAAGACTGTTAATTAGAAGATCATCCTGATAATAAGAAAGAATCTCAAAAAAAAATGAAATATTTATATTTTTAAATAATTTTGTCAGAAAATTAAAATTTTAATTTAAACAAAAAAAATTAGATTGAAAGAAAAAAACAATTAGTAATAAAGTTCTCAAACAAAAATATGTTTTCATTATTTCTTACAATTTCATTATTATTTTTAATTTGTAAGATACTTTTTGAGTATTTATCAATAGAGATGATCCTAAGCGTATGAAAGCAGAAAATTCTAATACGAACGATCAAACACCAATGACGAGTACAGTTTTACTAAGCAAATCCACACAAAGAAGAAGATTACTAATCAATCTCGTTGATGATAACGTGGAAAGATGAATGACGAATTGTGAGAAACCTATCACACGATTGATTAGTTTTATCATCAACGATTTATTAATGTACATAGAAAACGAGAAAATAATTGTGACAATTAATTAAAAAGAATATATAAAGACTACAACTACTTTGCATTAATTAAAAGTGTAAATCAAACTGGAAAGAACATAAAACTACATATAACAATGTTCAAACAAAAAGGATATATATATATTTATATATTGGACGAAATAGGTAGCAAATGGATTTGTAGATTTATATTGGGTTAAATTAAAAATGATTTGAAAATTGGAACGGTTTCGAATTCAAATTCAACAATTTTGGTTCGGTTTAGAATGGTTTGAAAATTTAGCCCACTCCTACAATTATTTTCGGATTTTCCAAAGATTTTCAGACAGGCCCAAAGATTTTCTTCTTCGTTTATAATAATTCCACCCCGAACTTAACGAGCAAAGCAAACAAACAAACAAAAAAAAAAAAGCAAATCGCGACCCGTCTCTTTCTCTCCTGAAAATCGAAAAATCAAAGGCGACATATGATGGAAAACCGGTCGGAAATGGGTAACCGGAAGCAGGAGAACCACTTCGTCATCGCATCTCCGTACGAGACTGATAAGATCAAACGAGCGGAAACCTCCCAGCAAGGTTGTCTTCTTTTCTCCTCTTTCTCCATATCTCTCTTTTTATTTTTCTGAAATTTGATTTTGTGTATTTTTCAATTGTGACGCAGCCGGAGCTGTTGCCGGAGCTAAGGCAGCCGCCGTCACCGCCGTGGCTACTGCGATTCCCACGGTAATCTTTTTATTTTTATTTTTAATCTCATCTTTAAAGTAGAGTTAAAATCGAATTAGCTCCTTAGCTAGAGATTGTTAACTGTCACATGATCTGTTAAAGCAGAGCCCTTTTCAAACCTTTTTTTCGGTTTATCATTGAAAATAACCTTACTTTTGGTAATTTTGTGAAAATCGTGGCTGAACACTGTTCGAAATTGAGATCTTAAATTGAGTTGTGGTCTGATTGTTCTGTGTCTTTTTTTTTTTTTTTTTTTTTTTTTTTTTTGTCAAAATTGTTCTGTGTCTTTGTTGTTGAATTTATGACAAAGGGACTCGGTTATCTTATGTTATCCACATTGGTTATGATTTTTTTGTAAGCGTATCACTTTTTCTTCTCCTATTCAAAGTATTCTTTCTTTTTTTTCTGTGATTTCTTCAGTAATCATGTGAAGCAACGATGATTTAGACTCACCAAGTAGAGTCACATTCTTTATGATGTGCGTATAATATATGAATCGAAACATAACACCTGAGCTCGGCTTGCTTTCCTGACAGATGGCTGCCGTTCGTTTGCTCCCATGGGCGAAGGCAAACCTCAACTACACTGCTCAGGCTCTCATTATATCTTCAGGTTAAGCTCTATCAATTATTTTCCTTCAAAAATCATAACTCTGTGTTTCTTCCTAGAACTAAGTGGATAAAAATATAAGCTTGAACATTTTGAATATGGTATCAGCAACTCTTAAGTGAGTTTAGGGAGCTTTGATGATGACTTGATGAGTATAGGGTTTCTATTAACTTTCTTTTGGACATTGTAGTTCTCCCACAAGTTTATGTTATTTTTCTTTTGATTCCTAATCTGAGAAAGATTCGATCTTGTGAAATGGTAATCATGGGAACAGCATCCATCGCTGCATTCTTCATAACTGCGGACAAAACCATTCTACAAGGCGCGAGGAGAAACACCGAGGCTCAGTTAAAGAAAGCTCAGCAAGAATCTAAATAATTTCTTATCATTTTGTAACTCAAATCAGCCGCATATCTTTCTGCGTCTCTGTATGCATTTTGCCTTGATTCAAAATAAGCGAAATAACAAGTAATACCAAAATTATAAAGATCATTTTCATTCATTTATTCTGAACATAAGACTAAAGGTAGCCAGAGCTAGCCCTGCTATATCTCATCTCTTATTTGCGGATGATAGTCTATTCTTTTGTAAGGCCACCAAAGAGGAGTGTCAGGTTATACTGGGCCTTCTGAAGGAGATGAATTAGTTCTGGGCAACAAATCAACTTTGAAAAATCTTCACTTCAGTTTGGTCATTTAGTGGATGCAGGGATTCAGGAGGAAAAAAAGGTACTCTGGGTATCTCACGGATGGGTGGAATGGGGTCTTATTTGGGGATACCGGAGAGCTTGGGGGGACCAAAGACACAAGTGTTTAGTTTTCTAACAGACAGATTGTTGTCACGGATTAATGGATGGACACCAAAATTACTATCTAAGGAGGCAGGAAGTTATGATTAAGTCGGTTGCCACAGCTTTACAACTTATATTATGTCATGTTTTAGAGTTCCAAAAAGGTTACAACCAAACTGATAAGTGCGGTGAGTCAATTTTGGTGGAGCTCGGGGGCTCGTCGAGGGGTATGCACTGGTTATTGGGAGAAGTTATGTCGGAAAAAAATTGATGGAGGTTTGGGTTTTCGACTTCTTCAGGAATTTAATACGGCTCTTCTTGCCAAACAACTATGGAGATTAATGGATCATCCCTCCTCACTGTTTGCTAGAGTCTTCAAAGGACGCTATTTAGGAATTCGGATCCTCTAGCTCCTATCCGATCCTACTCTCCGTCTTATGGATGGAGGAGTATTATCTCAGCTCGCTCTCTGGTTAGAAAAGGACTAATCAAACGGGTTGGTACAGGCGCGTCGATTTCAGTTTGGAATGACCCCTGGATCCCGGCCCACTGCCCGAGACCAGCACTACCAAAAAACTTTTGTTCAGTATCCCCACCTATGTGTGAACCATCTCATTGATGAACGGACGATGACATGGAAAGTCGATCTAATTAAGGACCTTCTTTGTCCTGAGGATGCAGCTATTGTTCAGGGAATTCCGATCAGTAGATTACTCGGTCAGATCGTGACGGATGGCATTTTACTAAATCGGGTCGATACACTGTTAAATCTGGGTATAATGTGAACGGGAATCTCAGCTTGCGAATAGGGGTCCTCCTATACTTGGGCCGGATATAAAACCATTACAAGCCTTTACTTGGATGGTTAAGTGTCCCCCAAAATTGAGACATTTTATGTGGCAAGTTGTCTCGGGATGTTTACCGGTACTCGGTAACCTTAGGCTAGGAGAATCCAGTGTGATTCCCAGTGTGGGAGATGTGGGGCGGAGGTGGAGACGATTAATCATGTTCTTTTTGAGTGCCCTCCCGCGCTTCAAGTTTGGGCTTTATCTTCAGTGCCGTCGAATCCTGCTGTTTTTCCAACTGGTTCCGTATTTACGAATATGGATTTTTTGTTCTGGCGTATACCTTCGGATGATCGTGGGCAGGCATACCCGTGGCTACTTTGGTATATCTGGAAAGGTAGAATGATAAATGTTTCAATAATATTGATCGGAGTGCTGTTGATATTGTTCGGAGGCGGAGGCAGAAGCTTCTGTGTGGACAGAGGCACAATGTATGGAGGGGTCAAACATTTCAGGGGAGATTGCTAGGAATAGTTTATTAAGCCAGCCAACCGGTCAGCAAAGTGGTCAGCCAGTGCAAGCTATTCAAGGTAGATACTGTCAAGTGGATGGGTCTTGGAAAGCAGGTGATGTTTTCTCTGGACAAGGTTGGATTACGGAGTGTGCAGAAAGTGAGGTAATGATGGGAGCCCGGAATGTAAGGTGTAGTCTTTCACCATTACATGCAGAATTCGAAGCACTTATTTGGGCAATGGATTGTATGAGTATTTTACAATTCAAAGAAGTAACTTTTGCTTCAGACTGCTTGGAGTTAGTGAAGTTGGTCTCTGAACCAATGTTATGGCCGGCGTTTGCAGTGCATTTGGAAGAATTTCAGCGAGCAAAGAGGGCTTTTGGGATATTCGCGCTCATCCATATCTCCAGATCAACCAATTCAAGAGCGGATAAACTAGCAAGAAGTGCTAGATCTTTCCCCTCATACATTATTCATGTTGGTGTTGATGTTCCGACTTGGCTTGTCGAGTCATTTTAGATTTCGGTGTTTGGTTTGTTTTGCTGTTGACAAAAAAAAAAAAAAAAAAAAAAATTCTGAACATAAGACTTATCTCAGATAAGTAACAAGATGACAGTCATACTATTGACGAAAACTAAGATGTGTTTAGTTAACTAACCTTGTTTACACAACAAAAGAGTAAAAAAAAAAAAAAAAAACCTAAAATGTTTCTGAATACCATTTGTTCTTTTCTCTATCTCCCAAACAAGAAAAACAAGCTCAAAGTTGTGTTCATTCTATTATACAAAACCTAATTCTTCCTCTTCTACCCTTTTACTCGTCCTCCGACCTGATAAACTAACGAGCAGAGGTGCCTCGTGTGCCTCTGTCGCAGTCTTTTTTGTCGCCGCAAGTCCTTGCTGGCGAAGAACATACAAGATCTCCTTCATGGTAGGTCTGTGATTAGGCAATGTGTTAGTACACATTAAACCTAGCTTGAACACTGTTGTAATCTCCTCCGTGTTGGAAGCTTCCTTGATGTCCTCATCAAACGCCTCTGCGGTCGGTCTCCCGGATTGGTAATGTCTCCATGACCAATCTGCCAAGTTTGTATGTTCATCTCCGTTGTTTCCTTCTCTTCCAGTCACCAGCTCCAGCAAAACTACCCCGAAGCTGTACACATCGATCTTTTCATTCACCTTTGATGTATATGCGTATTCTGCAACATGAAAGAAGTTAGAGATCACACAATGAGATATACAAGAGACCTAATCGAATTTTTTAAAGGGTGTTACCTGGAGCAATGTAACCGAAGGATCCAGCAACAGCAGACATGGTATGAGGTTCTTGATTTTGCTTAATCAACAATTTGGCCAACCCGAAATCTGCAATCTTGGCGTTGAATTCATAATCAAGCAAGATGTTGCTTGACTTGACATCTCTGTGTATGATCGCAGGAGTACAATCATGATGCATATAGCAAAGTCCTTGAGCTGCTCCGACCGCAATATTCAACCTCTGTTCCCAATTCAAGTTATTAGCGTCTACAGTACCTCTCTTCTTCTTGCCATGTAGCCACTGGTCCAGGCTGCGTTTCTCCAGGTACTCATACACCAGAAGCTTTGAATCCTCCCTCGAGATACAGCAAAGTAGTTTCACTATATTCGCGTGCCTGATCGTTCCCAGAATCTCAACTTCAGCAATGAACTCCTTCTCAAGGTTATTGTCAAGTTTCTTGCTGTCCCATATCCTCTTCACGGCTACGTACTGACCCGAGCTTTCAACGAAGATCTTGTAAACTTTTCCCGATCCTCCACTCCCGATCACGTTGTGTTCCATCAGATTCGACAAGATGTCGGATTCCGCAAAATCTACTCTGTGAAAGGAAGTTAGTTTCCATGTCTCTAAGCCTCTCCTTCTCCTTCGTTTCCTTAAGTGATCCCGAACCACAAAGAAGGTGCCAAGCAGAGTGATGGCGAGGAGCAGAATGGTGATGACTAAAATCATGGCGAGAATTTTCCCAGGCAACTGTTTTGAGCTCCGGAGCACTTTCCGACAATCCGGTAAGCTCAGAACCGGTTTGTCTGCACAAAGATTGGAGTTGTTCAAGAAACTTCTCTCGTATGCAAGGTTATCAAGTTGGTCTGGTACTTCCCCGGTGAGCCTGTTGGACGACAAATTGAGTGTTGTGAGCTTCAGATTCCCGATCTCCGGAGGTATTATGCCGGCGAATTGGTTCTCGGATAGATCAAGATCGAGCAAGCGTGGCAACGATCCTAGAGCTCTAGGAATCTTCCCGGAGAGTTTGTTCTTCGATAGACTTAGCGCTACCAACGACTTCCATGAGATGATCTCATCTGGTAATTCGCCGGAGAGATTGTTCGAATCGAGGAAGATTGATATGAGTCTTGAAAGAGACGTCAATTCCTTCGGGATCACACCGGAGAATCGGTTGTTTCGGGCCTGGAACACTTCAAGAGAAGACCAAGTAGCGATTGTCCGAGGAATCTCACCGGAAAATCCATTGTTATCAATCTCAATCCTCGAAAGGTTCCAGGCAACTTTCTCCGGCAATTTGCCGGTGAAGAAGTTGTTGCTCACCTGTAAACTATACATGTCTTTAGCAGTCCAAATCCGGGAAGGAAACTCACCAGAGAAGCCATTGTTCTGCAGCTGAACCGTGAGGAGGGACCCACAATTCCCGAGCGACTCCGGGATTCCTCCGGTGAGATTGTTCGAGGATACAACCACTCCACGAAGACTACTTCCCTTGCACAGATTCTCCGGCAATTTTCCGGTTAACTGATTGTCCGACACTTCGAACAACTCTAGCTTTGAGTAAAACCCGAAATCGGCCGGTATATCTCCGGTTAACTTGTTGGTGAAGAGTTTCAGCTCCTTCAGTGCCGGTAATTTCCCGATGGCCGCTGGGATTTCGCCGGTTAGCTGGTTGTTGAACAAGTTTAAATACTCTAATTTCGTCAGATCTCCGATTGCTTCCGGAATCGAACCGGTCAAATTGTTAGCTGATAGATCAAGTTCCTTTATGTTCATAGCCGAAATAGATTTGGGGATATCTCCGGTGAGGTCATTTGCGTAGAGATAGATTACGGTTAGGTTCTTCAGCCCGAATAAGACATCTGGGATCCGACCCGATAACTTGTTAGCGGACAAGTCAACGTGCTCGAGACCCGTCATGTTACCGAAAAGAACGGACGGGATTTCTCCGATCAAATTCATCTCCGTCAACCACAAGTACTTCAGCTTCTTCAATTTCCCAAACTCCGCCGGAATCTCCGCCGGCAAAAACTTATCGTTGTACGCCATACGAAGCTCCTCGAGCTCTGACAAGTCCCCAATCTCCGATGGAAACGTACCGTCGTATTCGCTCTGGTAGAGATTCAAAACCTTGAGATTCGAAAGCAGACCGATCTTCTTCGGGATATCGCCGGAGAAGCCGTTAGCCCCAAGGTCGAGAAACTCGAGTTCTCGTGAGAGACGGTCCATGTCGGAGGGAAGTGTGCTGTTGAAGTTGTTCTGGGAGAGATCGAGATGCCGAAGCTTGTTGCAGTTGTAAAGAACGGTCGGAAAATCGCCGGAGAATAAATTATACGACAAATCGAGGGATTCGAGATTTGGGAAATCACATATCGTCGTCGGAAGGGGAACGGTGAAGTTCTGGTTATAGAAATTTATCTCGGTGACGTTTCCGTCTACACAGGTGATCTCCGACCAATCGCACGGAGAAGATGTGTCGTTCCATAGCCGGAGAGACGGTGGGTCTCCGAGATCGCGTTTCAGGTTAAGAAGCGTTGACCGTTCGTCAAGCTGCGAAATTACAGCAAAGGGCACTGACGTGAAAACGAAGAAGAGGAAGGGTAAGGGTAAAAGGGTCATATTCGAATTTTGGTTGTTGGGGTTTTGCCGGGAACGCGGCAAACGAAGTTTGACTGCGAAATGGATACAAGTTCGAAGAAGTTGCAGTTTTTGACATTTTATAGAAGTTATCACTCGTTAGGTGATGTCCAAAAAGTGATTTGGATTTTTGGATACTTGTTACGTCACTGACTGTTTTTTATTTGTCGTTATCAGGCGCGCTTTTTTTTTTCTTAATTCTTGTTGCAAATTATATGCAACCCTAAACAGATTAATTTTGTATCTAAACGTTTTTCAGTTTATATTAAACAAAAAAACGTTTCTCAGTTACATTTTATTTATAATATATAAAATTTATAATAGTATACTTTTAGAGATTTCTCATTTAGATACGATATTAAAATATACGATTGTTTGTTTTTTCTGGTAAAAGAGAGATACAAAATTGGTTAGATTGATTGTTCAAAATAATTATACTCATATAAACAGAGCGTCTCCGTTGAGCACAAGTTAGTCATACGTCTGATATTCAGTGCTTCGAGAACATTGGCAACGAAAAAGTAAAAAGTGTGTTAGATATGCCAATCTAGAAGACTAGAAGTGCTCAGTTCAAACACGCGAGCATTTTTAAAAATTAATGAGTAATTAATTATGGGATTATGGGATTATGGGATTATGGGCTAGGCCTGAGACTGATAATAATTTAAAGTGTCTAAATTTGGATCTGAATCCGCCGAATATGCATTGGAATGATCCGGATTTTTCAGATATCCGTCCAAAATTTGAGATATCTGTGGATATCTGGATTCGAATCCAAAAAGAAAAAATATGTTAAAAATATTTAACAATAACACACAAATTAGATAAGAAAAAAGGTTTTGAATATGTTTGATATCTTGAAATAGTTCAAATAATAAATCCAAAAAACAGTAAAAAAACTATGGAATCAAAGTGAATGGCTTACTTATGAAATAAAAGCTGATTAGTCTATTATGTATGTAACGATCTGGATATCCAGTGTTCAAATAATACATTATCTAGATTCATAGTTTTATTATTCAAATTCGGATCCACAAGCTTTGGATATACGGATTAGGAGCGAATTTTTTTACAACAAAAATGCCTCTGGAACACAAATAATGTTTATTGATGGTAGATTGAAAAAACATACTGTAAAAGACTATATAAGAAATATAATAATTCCAGCCCTTACGGGCCACCCATTTCCCTGAATTATATTGCCAAGACAATTGTGCCATTTGAAAAGTCAGAAGGTAAAGTCAAAGATCTCTATGATTTTAATTTGATTCGGATGTACTTAATAAATAGAACTATATTCCAATAAATAACCACGGTGAAGTTCTGGTTATAGAAATCTATCTCGGTGACGTTTCCGTCTACGCAAGTGATCTCCGTCCAATCGCAAGGAGAAGATGTGTTGTTCCATAGCCGGAGAGACGGTGGGTCTCCGAGATCGCGTTTCAAGTTAAGAAGCGTTGACCGTTCGTCGAGCTGCGAAATTACAGCAAAGGGCACTGACGTGAAAACGAAGAAGAGGAAGGGTAAGGGTAAAAGGGTCATATTGTATTTTGGTTGTTGGGGTTTTGCCGGGAAACACGACGGCAAACGAAGTTTTACTGCGAAATGGATACAAATTCGAAGAAGTTGCAGTTTTTGACATTTTATAGAAGTTATTACTTATTAGGTGATGTCCAAAAAGTGATTTGAATTTTGGGATCCTTACGTGACTGACTCTCTTTTCATTTTGTCAGGCGTTTTTTATTACTTAATTCTTGTTACGAATTATCTGCAACACTAAACAGATTAATTTTGTATCTAAACGTTTTTCAGTTACATTCTATTTATATTATATAAAATTTATAATAGTATACTTTTAAAGTTACCAAAATTAACAAAAAATCAATTGACTAGTTTTATGAGTGTTCAGTTTGATTGTTAATTGGTTGGATATTCAATTTGACAAGGAAACAGAGCATCTCCGTTGAGCACAAGTTAGTCATACTCATACATATGATATTCGGTGCTTCGAGAACATCGGCAACGAAAAAGTTATAAGTGAGCTAAATATGCTAATCTAGGAGAGTGCTCGGTTCAAACACGCGAGCATTTTAAAAATTAATGAGTAATTAACTATGGGATTATGGGCCACCCATTTCTCTGAAATGTATTGCCAAGACAATTGTGCCATTTGAAAAGTCAGAAAGTAAAGTCAAAGATCTCTATGATTTTAATATGATTCGGATGTACTTAATAAACACTATATTCCAACTCACCATTGATCTTATAAGTAGTTATTTGTTAATTTGACCAAATTAAATCGATATGATGCTAATACGACCACCACTGTTTTCTGGTGTGTTTGGCGATCAGATCGCAGTAAGACTTGTACTTGACTACTTGTGGCGGACAGGGGAAACTTATCAGAAATTTCCGACTTTCATATTTTGTTAACACATGTTATAAATTAGGGAAATTATGAGGAATGAACCTCAAAAAAATTATAATTAATCCAATGATTATGTAACACATAGGATAGACATTTATTAGTATAATCCTAAGCCAAATACGAACGAAAATAATATCATTTTCGACATACTCTTTTTTAGTGTAGTAAGAAGTTTTTGCTTGCCTATCTGCTTAATATTCAGTAATTTTAATTAACCAAACAAAAACAAAATTTGTCACTATCTAATTCATTTGTTTAGTTCAATCACTTTTATATTTATTTTATGATTTTGCCATTTTGTAATAGTAATGCATGTACATTTAGAAGTTATTAGGGTCTGCCACTAAATACACGTTTGAATATTGTTAAATTGCTTATTTTAATATCTTGCGATGTTCTGACGACTAACAAAAATTATGCAATTAAAATTTAAAAACATTTAAATGATAAATTGTTTTGATTAATCAAGTGACTTCTAAATAAACAAACTAATAACAAATCGAGTAAGTAATTGCAGGGCCCGCGCAGAGGACAAACAAGCTAAACCCCGCTTTAAGACCACCAATTTTTTATTTAATTTTTAGGTCACATTATTATTTTAAGATGATATTTTATATAATTATAAAAATTAAAAAAACAAATAAAAATGATTTGGACTACAGATGTATAAAAATAAAAATTAGTTATTTGATCAAATATATTTAAAATTAATATTATTAATATTTTTTAAATAATAAATATTTAAAAAGACTATAAATTATTTATTTTTGGTTTTGGGCCACCATTTTTATTGTACCGGGCCTGAGTAATTGCGCGACTATAACAAGTAACAAATATAATCGATATCGCTAATTGTGTTGTGAACTGAATATTCTGTGTGTATTATTATGAGGACCAAAAGTCTCTTTATATAGTGGTTACACCATGTAGAGAAAAGGTAATTATCCTTTTACTACTCATAACAAGAAAAGGAAATATTCCATAAACCTATTCCTTGTCTATAAGGAAAACATCTAATTATACTAAGGACCGGTTATGTTAATAACCTCTATATGGATCGGTCTATATTGAGTCCATTACCAAACGGTTCATAACACTCCCCCTTGGACGAAATGACCGAACCCGATGCAACCAAGGATCTTTGTAATACGCTTGGGGATGCTGCCTCATTAAAACCTCACTAAAGAAAAACCCAGTGGGACAAAACATTAGTGAGGAAAGAGTACAGCACGTATTACTCCCCCTGATTTAGACATCCCTATAAGTCCTTTAATCGGCGCATGCCGATCTGATACACCAGCTTCTTGAGCGTGGAAGTTGGGAGCGACTTTGTGAACAAGTCAGCTGAGTTGTCGCTTGAACGGACTTGAAGCACTTGTATTTCTCCAGCCTTCTGGAGATCGTGAGTGAAAAAGAATTTTGGCAGAATGTGCTTCGTCCTGTCTCCCTTGATGTATCCATCCTTCAGTTGAGCTATGCATGCAGCATTGTCCTCATGAAGTATGGTCGGTTCGTCCTTTCCATCTGTCATCCTACAATCTCGTTATGTGCTGAGTCATCGATCTCAACCAAACAAATTCACGGCTAGCTTCATGAATTGCCAAAATCTCTGCGTGATTTGATGATGTGGGTGTGAGTGTCTGCTTCATGGATCGCCATGAAATTGCGGTTCCTCCGTGAGTGAACACATATCCTGTCTGAGATCGTCCATTGTGTGGATCCGATAGATAACCTGCATCAGCAAAACCAACTAAACATTTGTCGTTATTGTTAGTGTAAAATAGACCCATATCTTTCGTTCCTTGAAGGTAACGAAGTAAATGTTTAATCCCGTTCCAGTGCCTTTGGGTTGGACAAGAACTAAATCTTGATAGGAGGTTCACGGCAAAACAAATATCTGGTCTAGTGTGACTAGCCAAGTATAGTAACGCTCCTATGGCACTTAGATATGGCGTTTCGGGACCAAGGACTTCTTCATCCTTTCTTATTGGACCAAACGGATCTGTGTCCGGGCTTATGCTCCTTACGACCATTGGGCTACTCAATGGGTGAGCTGTGTCCATATTAAATCTCTTGAGTACTTTTTCAGTATACGCCATTTGATGCACAAGGATTCTGTCTTTGACGTACTCAAGCTGTATTCCCAAACAGAACTTAGTCTTTCCTAAGTCTTTCATTTCAAATTCGGCCTTTAACAAATCAACTGTTTGGGTGATTTCTCCAGAGGTGCCGAGGATGTTCAAATCATCCACGTAAACTGCTATAATCACAAATCCACCGTTTGCAAACTTCTTTATAAAGATACACGGACTGATGGGATCATTTTTATAACCGGATTTAATCAAGTACTCGCTTAAATGATTGTACCACATGCGCCCACTCTGTTTCAGTCCGTATAGGGATTTGGTTAGCCTAATGCAGTGTTCTTCTCGAGAACTTTTCTTATTTGAGCTCAATACCCTCTGGCAATCTCATATAGATTTCATTATCCAGTGGACCATATAAGTATGCGGTGACAACATCCATTAACCGCAGATCTAACTTTTCTCTTATGACCAAACTTATAAGGAATCGGAATGTCGTTGCATCCACCACAGGGGAGTATGTCTCCTCATAATCGATTCCAGGTCTTTGAGAGAATCCTTGTGCCACAAGCCGTGCTTTGTGTCGAACAATCTCTCCTTGTTCATTTCTCTTTCTTACAAAGACCCATTTATGTCCAACTGGTATTATATCACGAGGTGTCCGAATAATGGGACAAAGAACCTCTCTCTTCTTTAAAGAGTTTAACTCCACGTTTATGGCCTCTTTCCATTTAGCCCAATCAGATCGTTGAGTGCACTCATCTATTGACGTGGGTTCTAGATCCTCATTCATAATCTCAAGTGCTACGTTGCATGCAAATATATCATCGACGTCGATATCTTTTGTTCCATTGGATTCCGGACATAACATAATTTATTGAGCTCTCATTGTTATCTGGAACTTCAGGACCATGAGGCTCGGCGTCCGAGCATCATTTGGCGGCTCCTTAGGCTCATAAGTGTCCGGTCCATTAGTTATCTCTCGGCCTGAATATATCAGCACCTTTCTTAATTTCGAGGAGTCTTATCTTGGAACCAATTGGTCTTCCACGCTTTACTCGCGGTTAGACTCTGTAGCCACTTGCGGTCCACTTTGGACATCAATGCGTATTGTGCGTTCACGGCTGGAACATACGACTTAGTAAATCTCTGCGGGTCAGCAAAGGAATCTGGCAATTGTATAGCTAGCTTTTGCATATGTATAATCTTTTGAACTTCCAAGTCACTTTCTTGGGTTCGAGGATCTTGCCAATTATGGATGTGTGATTCCATGAGAGTTCTTTTGTCAGCCGATTTTCACTACTACAGTTGGATAAACGGAATCATCGAAATGACAATCGCGTATCTGGCCTTAAATAAATCACCGGTAGTTGGCTCAAGATACTTTATGATCGTGGGTGAATCATATCCAACGTATATTCCCATCCTCCTTTGAGGTCCCATCTTAGTTCTGTGGTGGAGCAATAGGCACATAGACTGAACATCCAATGTCTTAAGATGGGATATGTTTGGCTCTTGACCCGTTAGTAATTGCATGGGGAAAACCTGTGGTCACTAGATGGCCTGATACGGATTAGGTCTGCAGCGTGTAAGCGTGTCCCAGGCTGAAAGGAAGCTTTGACCTCATGAGTAATGGTCTAGCAATCAGCTGGATTCGTTTGATGAGAGACTCGGCTAAGCCGTTCTGTGTATGTACATGTGCCACGGAGTGCTCAACACTTACCCCCATGGACATACAGTAGTCATCAAATGCTCTGGACGTAAACTCTCTCGCGTTGTCCATACGGATGGACTTTAACGGAAAGTCTGGAAAGTGCGCTCTTAGGCGGATTATCTGGGCAAGGAGTCTTGCAAATGCCATATTCCGTGATGACAATAAGCATACATGTGACCATCGTGTAGATACGTCAATGAGGACCATAAAATATCGGAATGTCCCACAAGGTGGGTGGATTGGTCCGCATATGTCTCCTTGAATCTTTCCAGAAAGTTTATCGTTCCTTAGTCACCTTTACTGGTGATGGTCTTACAATCAGTTTTCCTTGCGAACACGAGGCACAAGTGAGACTCATAGGGATCACTTTCCTTTCTTTCAAGGCGTGGCCATTCGTGTTGAGGATCAATTTCCGCATCATTCCCGACCCGGGATGTCCCCAGACGGTCGTGCCATAGAGTGAACATATCCGTAAGGGCTTTGTTTACGGTGGCATTGGCCTCTATCATACTGAACTTAGTACAGTACCACGCCCGTAGCTATAGCAGGTATGGTCTCGTGGACCTCTTATGGCCGTTGGCGATTTTTGTTATTTGGAGAAATTCTTTCTTCCTTCGCCCATTGTTTCCACATGATATTCATTCAAACGAATGTCTTTAAAGCTCAATAAGTTACGATTTGAGTCTGGGGAAAAAATGCATCTGGAATTTCGAGATGGTGCCCTTAGGCATTAGAACGGCGGCCTGGCCGTGGCCTTTTATAAGACTGGCCTGTCCTGCTATAGTCTCTACGATTGCCTTTCTTAGTTTAAGGTCTATGAAGTATCTTTCATCTTTCAAGATCGTATGACTTGACCCACTATCCACAAGGAATACGTCCATACTTCATAAAACAAGAATCATGTCTTAAGGCCTTAAATATTTTATTAAATCATAGATAGAAATCCAAAGACATGAATCCAAAGCAAATCAAAACAAGAAAGCAACATGAAAGTATAAAATCGGAAATTATTTTTCTAGTCAACGTATGAAATGCCCTCACAGTCTGAGCATTCTTCTCATTGCACGTTTGAGGTTCTGTCATCTCTTTACGCCTCTTTATGAAGTCATCAGCTTTACTGATAATTTCTTTTGCTTTGTGGACAAGGAGGTAATATAGTAGATCATTATAGTTGGTGAAAGTTTCGGTCTTTCGTGATAACACTATCTGTCTCGGATGGAATGTAGATATAGTCTTATTTAAAGATCTTTGTGTGTTATCACTTCGCCACATAGCATAAAGCCATGTACGATTCTCAGTAGAGTACAATTGTACTCATCCACGGATTCATAGTCCTGGAAGCTGAGTCTACTCCATCCATCCATGGAGGTCAGCCATAATTTCATTGAGAATCTTTCACCAAGCTTTGTCCAGAGGTCAACTGGATCTTAGTATCTTCATACTGATCTCTTAGATCCTCAGTGAGATGACGGCGCATAATGTTATGGCTCTTTGCTTTTGGCTTTCAAGTCATTATCTTTGTAGATGCATCTTCCGAGTCCTCTGTCTTGTAGAGCAAGTCTCGTGCTCAATGACCATTCCATAAATTCGTCTCCTGAGAGATCTAGGACCGGGTATTCAAAGTTGTTAACTTTGGCCATTCTTTCATATGCATCAAAGTTGACGTCAGCCATCTGAAAACGTTTAACGAATTTCAGTTAGGGGCTTTTAATAAATTCGGATCTTAGTGGTAATGGCCGGTTTATATATATATGCATATAGCATGTCCGATTTTAATACTTCATGGTTTCAATCAATTAATTAAATCATGCAAACGATTTTATTATGCATTAGCAATATTAATCAATTTTCCTTTTTGCAAAATTAATCATAAGGCAATTCATTAAAGGATAAAACAATAAAGGAAATTAAACAAAAGGGGAAAATGATATACTTAACACTTCCTTTTTACTAAAAGGAAGGGATTAAGGTTTTCCTATTTGGATTAGGATTAGGTTTAGGATCGATTTCAACCTAGCTTTTTCTCTAGGGTTTCACGATTTCAACTATGGCCAAAACAAGCATGCACAAATCGATTCTAACAACCTAACTCATACAATCGATTTCAATCATGATACATGCGATTTCTATGCTAGTCCAAATTCGATTTTAAGTGATTGATGCAAGCAAGTTCTCATGCGATTTTAAAGCAGGTAAATAAGCAAGCTAATGAACTAATTTAAACATGCAATCAAGATCACAAATCGATTCAGCAAACAAGCAAGGCAATATTCAAACAATCCATTTTAGGGTTTCATAAGCTTAAGTCCGATTTCAAGGTGGTTTGAATATAAGATCAAACAAGTTTAGATGAGAGAATCGATTTTAGGTTTAGGTGTATAGATAGGTCCAAATTCGATTCTCTGTTTGTGATTATGGATATACCTTAATCCTTTTGATGACTGGTCGGAACCGGGAGCTAAAGACCTCGGAAAACACAAGCTGAAATCGGATCTCCTTGGTTTATTTGGTAGATCGTCGTGCTGTATACGTGCGTGTGAGAGCGCGTCCGATGTCTTATCGACAAGCGGTTTTCACCGGTAGACAGTCTCGTCGAGGGCTTCGATTTGATATCTAGATCGCCTTCTGGTTCCTCACGGTTTGAAAGATATGACTCTTTAAAGTTTCGGCAGCTACTCAGGGTCTCTAGGGTTTTAAGGTTTAGGAGCTTTCGTGCTGATAACGTGTTGTGAACTGAATGTTCTGTGTGTATTATTATGAGGACCAAAGGTCTCTTTATATAGTGATTACACCATGTAGAGAAAAGGTAATTATCTTTTTACTACTCATAACAAGAAAAGGAAATATTCCATAAACCTATTCCTTGTCTATAAAGGAAAACATCTAATTATACTAAAGACCGGTTATGTTAATAACCTCTATATGGATCGGTCTATATTGAGTCCATTAACCAAACGGTTCATAACAAATTGTTGATTTGGTCTTGCGAACTACCTCCAAACAAAAATACGATTCCAAATCAAATTTTCATCACACAATATTTGTTCGTGAACCAAAATAAATAAGAACAAGTTTTGTTTCTTTTGATAACACAGTGGAGGCAATACAGAGAAGCGATGGGTAATGCTAACGTTTAAAATTAATCAGACGACCACCATTAGCATTTAGCCATTGGTTCTCTATATTGGCTATATGCCTATATCACATATGTATTGATACGTACGAATGCATCTTAAAAGTCCGTGATACATTAATTGTTTTTTAAATCTACACATGTTGTCTGATTTTGAACGTTGACTCTTCAGTTCAATGGTCTGAATTTCGAGAAGAGAATTGCGGGTCCCTCCTGTACTCTTAACTTCTTGATATTAGATGGAAGTGCTCTAGAACCTTTTACACGTTAACGAAAATTCAACCAAAAAAAAATGAAAAAAGAAAACAGTATAATAATATAATCGTTCATAAATTTAAAATTTAATGAAAAAATAATAGTTGGTTATCTCAAAATTAAAATATTCAAGTAAAAATAAGAGAAATTCAAGATATTTAACGTATCTCGTATTTTTGCATAGTATCTCAGATTTTGAGATATTTAGTTATTTATTTTTGTTTTTTTGTAATATTTTTGGAAAACTCGTTGGAAAACTGGAGATGCTCTTGGCTGTATCAACGTGTCAATATCTAGACTATCGAATCATGTTGTTTTTGTAAAGGCTATCAAATATTGTATTCTTGTGAAATTCTGTTTTAGTTCTTTTAGGAGTAATCGGACAAAATGACACCTTTATATATATATTGATTTAATAGATTGGAATTGTTGACAAAACAAAAAATTGGCTTACGAGTTTGTGGTTAAAGCTCGTATAATTTATATTCTTCTTTAAAGATTAGGTGGTCACGCATCAACATCACTATATGAAGGATTTAGGCGGATCGGTCTCGTATTATTATTTCAAATACAAAATTTTAGAAAGGACACAGCGACAAAACATTAACTTGAACATAACAATAGCAAACAACCAAACCAAACGAGTAGCATAATATTGGGACAGTGCAGTACATTAAACAGACAAAAAGTAGAACTTAACAAAAAAAAAGATCTCTTAAGAAGGCCTTGGGTTGATAATAGCCATGAGAGGATAGAGCTTCTGAGAGGTCAAACCATAGGTATCAACATTCTCTTCCTCACCGTCTCTAAGCTTCCATTCGAATTCTTGAACTAATCTCCCAATGGCAATGCCTGCCATGAGAGACGCTTGAAGTGCACCAGCACAAACCCTCTTCCCCGCTCCGAACGCCATCGTCTTGTGAAGATCCGACGACTCGTATTTGTCATCCAGGAACCGCTCCGGCCACCACTCCTCTGGTCTCTCCCAACGCTTCTTATCCATGTTGCATCCGTAGACGTTTATCGCTATCTACACATCGAGATTTCATACTTAACTTTGTAATTCAACTCCAAATGTGAAGTGACTCGGTTCTTGAACAAATTTACCTCACTTCCTGCAGGGATACGATAGCCTCCGATTTCGGTATCTTCATGAGCATAGCGAATGGGAACTAAAGGAGCCGGACTGTACTTCCTAAGCGTTTCATGGAAGATCCCATTGACATAAGGAAGTAGAGGCAACTGCTCTTCTTTGATCTTTTCTCCACCGCAGACACTTTTGATTTCTTTACACAGACGATCTTGGACGCTTTGATGCTTTGCGAGTTCGTAAATCGCCCATTCAGTTGTGACCAAAGTAGTGTCAGCTGTCTCGATGATCGTCTCCCAAACCAAGATTGCAATTTGCTCCATGGTTAGTGTTTTCGCTTCCGACATCAAGAAGTTGAGATAGCAATCATCATCCTGTTTGGAAGTTGAGATCAGATCAGAAGAGTACGGCAATAAATGAAGAGAAATGGAACAAGACGTACCGAATCTGAATCATTCTGCTTCAGTCGATCTTGAATCAGAGCATTCATCACCGCGAGTCTACGTTTATGCTTCTGCTGGATCCTTGCTTCAAAACTTTTATTCGGAATCCATTTCAAGTATGGGAAGAAGTCTCTCCAATCAACATCAATCGCACCCTCCATCATGTCATGTACTAGAACCTTGAAGATCTCGTCTCTCGACAAAGTCACACCGAGTTCCCCGACGTGAATGGACTCTACATCTTTCCCAAAAGCCTAAGAAAAAGGAAAATCATTTTCATATCTTCTCTTGATGAACAAATAACAGAAATGTGTCTTTCCTGAAGTATAGGGTAAACGAAATACTCACTTGCTTCAAGGCTACTCCGAAAAGCTCATGCTCGAATATAGCCCTGAAGTTTACAGGTTCTTGCGGATGGTCCCTCGTGTGGGCATGCAACTTGGAAGTCACATTTTCAATGAGAGCATCTCTGTAGTGTCTTTTTCGTTTCTGACAAAAAAAAAGTCCACACAACACAAAACTTGATCCAGTTTCCCACAAAGTATATCGATGAGAAGCTGCGGGGTAAATAAACTGTGAACTCACCTGTGCATTTGCACCCAATAGGCCATTCAAGATACACCGTTTCACGAGTCTATGGAAGTCATCATAATCGCTTGTAGCAACCATAGATTTGTTGCAAGTAAGGACTGTCAACGCATTTGATAACTTTCTTGTTGAGATGGAGGAAAACCGAGTGACCATGGCCTGAAAAACAAAAACACACCAAGTGCAAACTATTCAGAGAGTGCCTCAGCTCCACTTTCCACATGAGCAAATCATTTCAGATAAGAATCATATAAATAAGAGCTAGATCAAGTGTGTGAAGCTAGAAAATCTCTTTCTTAGGGTTCGCTCATGTGTTCTTGATTGTATAAAGGAAGAATTTTTAACATTATGTTACTAACCAACAGGAATCAGGTTCCAAACCATTGAGTTTGAGAAACTGGAAATCCATAATCTCTTGTGAATGAAACTCAGTACACTCTGAGATAGTCACACACAGGAAAACTAACCTCTTTGGCGGTCTCGGTTGAGCTGAGGACAATAAGGGAGGAAGAACCCATCTTAATAGAGTAAATTGGACCATAAAGCTCAGACCATCTAGTGAAAGTCTTGTGTGGTTTCTTCTCTTTTAGTTGCAGCAAGTTCCCAATCAACGGAAACCCTGGCACCACTGCATCAAACACACACTTCAGAGTTTTCAAAGATCCAATTTTTTTCAATGATTAGTGATTACAATTTACAAGTCCAGCAAACTAAACTAGTTCCCCAAATCAAATGAAAATGAAGTTACCCCAAGCGATAACTAGATAAACTCAGATGGAGAAATCTGGTCAAATTCATGAATACAAGGCATAAAATCACAAGAGCAAACCCAGAGAGTGAAGTCGGAAAAGAAAAGGTACTAACTAACCTGGGACAGAGGGGAGCCTAGAAACTTCCGACATCTTGTGTCTGGAGAAGAAGAAGAGTAGTTTCTTGAAGAAGAAGATGAAGAGAAAGGAGGAGACAACAAAGCCAAGGAGGAGGGAGATCACGGAGGCCATGGAAGAAGTAGTTTGGTTGGTGTGAGAAACCGGTTAAGAAGAAAATGATGAACAAATGCATCCATCTTGTAGTGAAGAGATGAAGGGAAAGTTTGGAATTTTTCCTCTATTGGAATTTTTGGTTTGGAAGTTTTATATTTTGTGTTTGGATTTTACCCATTTCGGATTTCAATAAGACAGTGTATCTGTTCTATGACTCCTCCCTCCTGCTGTTCCATGTTCCTATGTTATCTTGTGACACTTGTGACTTGTGATATATTTCCTTCATTAAACGTTTGGGCCTTCTGAGAGTAGGACTTTGCGTCTGACTTTGGTCTTGGGCTTTTGAACAAAAAAAAACTCTTATCTACATATATTGTGATATATGGAGGTACTTTTACACGTCTTTATTGGCATATTTTTCTGGCAGGCTTCAAATTCTTTTTTTTTGCGTCTTGTCAATGTAGCAATTGGTTTTGATGTGTGTTGCAACATATGTGTGACTTGCCATCCACTATACACACGATTGTTAATGGTGTGTAAAGTGGAGTTGACATCAAACATGGTTTATTACTTTCTATCTAGACAGTTTTTGTTAAATGAGAGTTGAAATCACGTGACTCAACTGTGATGAAATTCATGAGAGTGAGATAATGTTGAAAGAACAACAACGTTTTCAGAAGCTGATAAAACTCAGACCAAGCTGTCAAACTAGAGCTATCAATTTTCTCCAATACTTAAGCTAACATGCATAGTAATAATTCCTTACTCGTGTATACTCACAGATAGTGAGCATCCTCTCTAAATGTAGCGTTAGTAGACAGACTGTAGTCATCATATCGTAGTCCTTAGATAATTATGTCGACAAAATGATTTCCAAAATATGCGTGCTTCCAAGTCTTCCTTAATGTTGCTTTCAAGTGCCACATCAGCCAACTACCTTTTTGTTGTTGTCCACGTCATACTTCGACTCCAAGTGATTTCCCGTGTACATCCCCCCTTGTTCCCGGGTTCCACAACATATACGCTTGTTGTTTTCATCTGTTTTCTTATCTCTTATTCCAAATATTTTCAAAAGAGATTATTTAACTTTGATTTCATTTCTTCTCCTTTTCAACCGGTTCAATTTTCGCTTTGATCTCGTATAGAAATATACTTAAACATGGCTTGATATTACATGAGGTTTTATGTTCTTTAATCGGTTTATTTTGGTTTCCCAAACTATACGCTTACTTTTTCCTACTAACAAAACGATATTCAACTAGTATTTCCACTATCTTTATAGTTTATACACACGCACGATAACATAGTAATACCACCCAGCAAACAGCATATTTACACAAATCGTCTTCCAAGAACAAAAACCTAGAACATAAGTTGGAAAACAAAATCTAAGTGACCAACATAAAAATACTCAGTAAATCAAGACAAGCCCCATGGTTTCCATAAATTACATTTTAAAAAAACAAACAAATCATCGAACTGATGACTTTGGCGAAATTTCACTCTATCCCTTGCCATGTTTTCTAGCTGGGGAAAAACAACAGAAATTAATTATGCATAGATTTTAATTTCAGTTATAAAAAAGCACTATAAGTAGAAGTGATATATGTATATATAACCTGAAAAAGTTTAAGTGAGATTGGTAATTAATCTTACGTGAGAGCATGGTGACATGGGAGGTCTTTAAAACGTGCAATCTCTTCACAGTCGATACAAACATCCTAAGAAATATGCTAAACTATATCATTAAATTTTCCAATGAATTGACAAAAAAAAAAAACCCAAGAACATATTAGGAACATTTATAATCCAATTATATGAAAAGCAACGACCAAACTCTTTTTCGGGAACTCATTGTTTTATGTTATATCTATATATATATCTACTTTTTATGTAGAACTTAACAAACAATTCTTAAATTGTTCTTTTTGAAATTTATCTTCAAATATAAAAAAGTAGATAGATATTAAATGATATTTTGATGATTAATATAAAGTCAATATTAATTTAATTTCTCTTGAATCATCAACTTACTCCCAAGGAACATCTCCGACCAGAACTTTATCTCCTTCGGTGTCTTCATAGACCAAAGTGTATTGTCTGTTTAGATCCGACGAATCTTTCTTAGAGAAGAGTAGGTCAACGGCATGTGAAAGCTGTTGGTAATTGTTAAAAGCGGAGAGGTTGAGTTTTCTTCCGATGGGAACTCCTTCCATGTTGATCTTCACGTACAACTCTCTCTCTTCATCACTCTCTCTTTTCTCCTTTAGCTGTGGCGTTAGGTTTCGCCGGGATGATCTCACCGGCGGCCATCCCACAACTGGAGCTGGCTCAACCCTGTTTTAGCCACATCTTATCATAAAATGATCAACAGTTTTCATTTTTCAATAATGGGAAGATTCTTGAACCGAAACCATACCTTTCCGAAGATATGTGAAAAAACCGAGTTTTCTTACCATTTAAAATATATACAGTGAGACAACCATGATTGAAATCTTGATAAAGAAGTTACTATTGACGAGATTTTGAGAACGAACTAAGTGAACCTGTTATTGGAAACAAATGATGTTTCTTTAGTGAGGCTTCTTTTTTAGATCCATTGATGTTGTTGTTGGATGTGAGTTGGTGACAGGGAGGAGCCAGTCTAAGCTCCAATCTCTTCTCTTCTTCCATTTCTAAGTTTGTGTTGTGTTTTTGGTTTTTGGGGAGTATTATATGGGTGTTTGGTTGGCAAGGGACTACAAAAGTAGCCTTTTTATTTTCTAATTAAAAAGACAGTTTATTTTCTAATAAAAAGACAGTTTATTTTCTAATAAATAATTACCGAACAGAGATATTACTTGTATGGATTCAGAATGTCAAGATGCCTTACATACGTGTATAGATATGATACGGATTAATGGGCATACATACATATATAAAGATTTGTCGATAAATATATATACAATTAATACACATATATATGAATATGATACGGATTGATGCAACAGTACAAATATCTTTAATTATTGTACAAACTTAAAAATAGTATATATATTATACTAATGAATTAGTTATACCTATAAAATAACAGTAATCCAATCGATAAACATTTACAGTTATAATATATGTTAAAGAAACAAGAAATTATAAAATACTTTAATATATATACAAATTAACAAAAAAACTCATAATTAAGAATTAAACATAAAGACAAAAGATTTTATCAAATTATTGGTCATATAACTTATATTAGACCTTAACGTAGATAAACGGTCAAAATGAATTACATTTCCATCATTTGAAATGTAGAATCACTTGGATAGTCACGAATTCTTGAGACTAAAACTTATAATCTAATGCCAAAAAACAATTGAAACTTAAATAATAAATAAAGGAATTTAAAATATTTATTGTTCGGGATATTTTTATCAGATCAATTCAGAGATGTGATTTGTCGTATGTTTTCAACAAATATTTTTTAAGTATAAATAAGTTATAGTCGCTTGAAAAATGAAACGTAGTTCTCATGCATGTCTTTTTAAGTATTTGTTCGTCAATTGACTGGAGTTCATATGTGCAGAGAAAGAAAATTAGCAAGCGTGGTCTCTCAGAAGGAAACTGAAAATATTGTCCTTTCTTATACTCAAATACTTACGTCAGGTCATGATCGAATGAGAGTATGAGTTCTTAGGCTTTTGGTGAAGATAACTGTTGGTTATTCCATCTTATGGTCAGAACAGTTTTCTACTTATATGATGTTATACAACTGGAAATGAAGTAAAAAAGTGTGAGAACTCTTTTATCCTATTTCAAATGGTCTGAAGAGATAATCATATACCTCTCTCTTCTTCGTCTATATATTTTTATTCACCCAAAATTTTAGACAATAATGTCTTGAATAGTGCGTAAGTTTTTCTTTATATATCAACGGAACACCCAACAACAAGAGTCGTCTGATTTTTTTGTACTACATTAATATATTATTTCCTATATATCACATGTTAATGAGTTGATGCAAAACCCGCCTTAACACTTATAATAACCTAATTACGATTGTTTCTCTTATGCATGACATATGTTAGACATAACTTATGCAGTTTAGAAAATTCATATTTGACACTTGATTTGAAAATTTTATATTGATATGTATGTAACTGTGTTTACATTATGACTCCCGAGACAAAGAAATATATCATGCATGCATGGTTGTTAGTTACATTATGTGAACATCAAGATCGTCACCATCATTATCTCTATTTTCCCATTCTAGACGCATTTTCTGTATGTTAAGAAAAACCAATTTGAAGATTAGAGGCCGACCGCACATAAAAAAGAAGAAAGAGGAAAGAGATTCCTAGGCATGCTTAAATGAGTGCCTACCAATAAAGAAGAAAAGTGGTGGGTCTTGTTTCTTTTTATGTTTAATTTTATCTAACAAACTAGATTAAATTCTCCAATGATACTTGAATATAAATCTAAATTTAAATTTTAAAACTGATAACTTATATATTTAAAATTTAGATTAATATTATCATTAAATAACTCAAAATTGTATTCTGTAAATCTCAATTAAAAATTTCAGATAAATCATTTTTAAAAGTAATTTCGATTACCTAAAACATTTCAAACAGGAGAGTGAAAAAATGAGCTAATTAGGGTATTCCAAAAATGTCGTTTCACGCAAATAAGTTTGTGGCTGAACCTAATAGTTCATGGCCAAGATCCAATATAGCCACAGACGATATATTAAAATCGCTACAAACTCATGGTTGCCACTCATTTTGCGGCAGTTTTGGCCCATTGGCCATGATATGCGAGTACTCATTTAGTTACAATAATTAGCTCAATTGATTAATGAAATCATTACTATCATAACTAATCACCACAGCAATGATCAAAACTTGTGATATAGTGATTTGTATTAGTTCTATTGTTGTGCAATAACTCAAATTTAAATTTGAAATGTGTCTGTCCGTTGTAGTGTAGACGACCCAACGAGTAGGCAAGTGTATTAACAATCAGAAAATCCTACTTTTTCTCTGTAATCAAGTGATATTCCCTATATAATTAAGAAGTATATGTATGAAGCAATATATTTGACCAAAAAAAAAAATGTATGAAGCAATATATTTTGACAAGTTTACGAAGGAATGATGTATCCTGGTACAGATACCCCAATTAGCAAGGATTAATTATGATTTTCATAGAATTCATAAATCTTTGGCTTTTTTCAGCTAGAACTTTTTTTTTTTTTGGTTTGCTAGAGTTTATAAACATCTTAAATCGAATCAATTTCAGCATTTTGTCAACGGAGTAAGTCGATATATCATCATTGAACACCCAAGGAGAAAAATAGGAAAGACGGAAAATAATGATGAACATCTTGATACCAATGGTCGATACACATTTACGCATGACTATCATTTTACAAAGAACATTATCAGGCAAAAAGGCGAAGAACAATTATACACTTTACATGTTGTCATGTTCAATGAATGTATAACCCATTCTAACAAAAATAAATCAAAGCCATCATCATTATCATAAATAACTATGCCACTAATGGAGGGCCACCACTTGCAATTTTACTTTTTATCTTCCCCTTTATATAATTTATATTTATCTTTTCTTGACTTTCTGAGATATGATGGTAGGGGATCATTGACTTTGCAATGATTATAATTTCAGGCCCAAAATCACTTCAAATGTTCTCTATAAACACTTCTTTTCACTTTATATTTTTCTCTTTTAAAATTCTGTAACAGTAAAATGGTAACATTTAGCATGATATCATAGATGATTTTCTCATATTAAGACTATATTGGCATTAGCACAACAACAAAAAAAGACTACTATATTGGTAAATATGAAAAAGTTATAAACCCCGTCTTTAAATCAAAGTTGTAAAAAAGGAGAGAATGTGTCCTATATAGTAGCATCAAAACCGAAGAAGCCAAAAGTAAAAAAGAAAAGCTGAGACAAAATGGTGCAAAAGAATCTTTAACGGAAGTTTCTGTAGACAGGGCTGTACATGCAGCTCTCTGCCATCTTGACCAGGTCCTTAGGACGAGGCAGGTTCGATGCCAGTCCTGCAACAATAACAAACAACATGAAATCAGTTTTTTTTTTGCAAAAGGAAATATATAGACAAGAGACATCATAATGAAAACTAACCGAGTTCGTAAGTTTTGGCTCCCACACTGGCTGCAATGTTAGCAGAGATCTGTCTGATGTTTGTAAAAGGCGGATAGATCAGTCCGTTGGCGAAATTCTCTTCCGTCACTTGCGAGGCCAGTGCTTCCGCTGATAAAAAACAGATACGAAACTTAGTTTACAAAAGATTTTTAAAATGGCCTCTAACTAGTAACGATGAAATTTGATATATAAAACTAACTGCAACCGAATCTGGTGGATCACTTATGCCTTAGTTTCTTGAACAGTTTTAAAGGAGTGTATTGTACTTACAAGCTGCTAGAAGCATGTCATCACGGACACGAATGGCACCAGACATGATCAAACCAAGACCGAGACCCGGGAAAATGTAGCAGTTGTTTGCCTGTAGAAAAAGGGTGTTATCGATTGGAACATGAGCCGTGGGTTGTAAATAAAGAATGTTACAATAAACAACAAACGGACCTGGCCAGGCGAGAATGTTTTGCCTTCATACTCAACAGGGTCAAACGGGCTTCCACTTGCAAAGATTGCACGACCCTGTAATCAAACACAAGCCTTTTAAGTCGCAACCAATGAAAAATTCACTTGTCGGCTATCAATAAGCTTTTGATCATTACCTCGGTCCATGTGTAAGCTTCTTCAGCCGTGCACTCAGCTTGAGAAGTTGGGTTTGAGAGAGCAAGAATCAAGGGTTTCTGTAACCCACCACACAAAAAATAAGCATCAGAAACAAAAGCATAGATACCGAGAAAGCAGATGGAAAGAAGAAAACAAAACCTCGTTGAAGGTGGCCATCGCCTCCACTACTTCCTTTGTAAAAGTCTTCCCCACACCAGAGGTGCCAATGAGCACGGTTGGCTTAATTGCCTGATTTGAGAAAAGGAATTATAAAGTCTTAGATATATCTCTCATCTGTGTATGTAAGATCTTTAAGATGAGTTTTTTGAAGTACATTAACAGCTCCCAAGAGCTCCTTGACGGGCTCGTGATCATGCGCCCATGGCTTCTTGAAATGCTGAAGCGATTCCTTGCGTGAGCTAACAATCAGTCCCTGCAAGATCATTCAAAGGATGTTTCGTAAGTGAACAAGAAAGCAATAGCTAACAATGATGTAATCAACAATACCTTGGAGTCCACAAGCCAAATCTTCTTCCTGGTCTCATCGATTGGCGTTCCAGTCTGCAAAACAATACAGTTACAGATTCTTGACAAGAAGGAGCAAAGGTGTCACAGAT
This sequence comes from Isatis tinctoria, assembly GCA_010577795.1. Classification (NCBI taxonomy): domain Eukaryota; kingdom Viridiplantae; phylum Streptophyta; class Magnoliopsida; order Brassicales; family Brassicaceae; genus Isatis; species Isatis tinctoria. The sequence continues at coordinate 4,891,827 of CM021250.1, read as the reverse complement.
AATAGCAGGAAGGCAAAAGACTACTATCTAACCTCTCTGGAAATTTGAAGAGCAATTAGCTCAGCGATTCCGGTTCCAGCCTGCAAAGATATGAAAAAGCTTTAGCAGCAAAACAAATACTAGACAAAAAGCTTAATTGGTATATGTTCTAGCATTTTAGGTCTCACCTCTCCGGCACCCAAGAACAGAAAGGTATGGTCAGCTAGGCTTTTACCAAGTAGTTTCTGAGCCGCAAGAAGACCAGCAAGCACCACGGATGCAGTACCCTGCAATTTTACACAGACAAAAGAGGTTTTTACTAGTCACCTTTCATAAAGCTCACAAAACAAGTGCGAATAATATGGTATCATGTTGAAGAAAAGATCTCACTTGGATATCATCATTGAAAACGAGATGACTGGAGCAGTACTTGGAGAGAAGCTCAAACGCGTGGTGGTTTGCAAAATCTTCAAACTGAAACAAAGTGTAGTGTAATTAATGTTTGTATCAACACAAGATGGAGAAAACAAGTTTCTATAAAAAATAGTGATCATATGATTTACCTGCACCAGCACTTTTTCTCCGTAGTTCTGTTTAACAGCACACATGAACTCGTGCAGAAACTCGGCGTATTCCTGAATAACAAAAGCAAGTACACTTCTCAGTTTCTGAAACATCTATGCTTCAAACAGAAGATATGTAGAAAAAAATCAGGAAAACTAGTAGTAAACCTCGCCAGTTGCCCTCTTCTGTTTAAGTCCAATGTAAAACTCATCATTCAGGAGCTTCTCGTTGTTAGTACCCACATCAATGGTGATTGGAAGGCACTGCATGTGAAAACATATATATCAACATCAGAATTACTGAAAGAATCAAACATGAATGAACATTCAGCAGCTTTTTGTTTCGGTGCTTACAGCGGATGGACGGATTCCTCCTAAAGCTGTGTATAGAGAAAGCTTCCCAACTGGGATTCCCATTCCCTGTAAAGTTTATCAGCATTCAACCAACAAAATGGTAAAGGCATTATCAAAAGAGAGATGACGTTTCGAGTGTTTAGGACTCTGTTTACCTGGCAACCAAGATCTCCAAGGCCCAGTATACGCTCACCATCGGTGACAACAATAACCTGAATCCCTCTCTGTGGCCAATTCTTCAGCACTTCAAGAATCTTTCCCCTAAAGAAATGCCATTACGAATAATTGAGTGGAAACCATATTGTGGAAGAAATATAAGAATGTTGATTGCAGAAAGTAATAAAATCGCACTTCTCTTTCAAGCTGATGTAAAGACCCTGTGGCCTCCTGAAAATGCTCCCATACTTTTGGCAAGCCTCGCCCACCGTCGGGGTGTACACAACCGGAAGCAACTCCTCCACATTATCGATCAAAAGCTTGTAAAACAATCTCTCATTCCTCTCCTGAAAGATCTCAGATTCATCAGCTCCTGGTTGTTTGTTGCAACAGTTCAAAAAAAACAGTTGGTTCGGATAAGAATCACCTGAAGATCCATGAGGGCCATGTAACGCTGCAGAGGAACCGTGTACTGACGGAGATTGTGCATCATCTTCCGCTCCTATTAAGCCAACAAACTAAAATTTAGCATAACCTCAAAAAAACAAATGTGGATTATTAATCACAATCGTAAACCTCAAAAAAAAAGAATCACCTGAACATCTTGAGACAAAACTACAGGAGGAAGAAGACCAGTCAAGTAATGAGCATCTCTCTCTTTGTCAGTGAAAGCAAGTCCCTTATTGTAACGAGGGTCACGCATCAAAGTGTAGCCACTGTACAAAATTCCATGTACACAAATTGTTACAGAAACTTGGATCTTGCTTCCACAACAAGGAAACCAAATGATTAAACATATAGTATTAGATTAAAAAGCCGAACTTTCTTTTTTTAATAATTAAACAAAGCGATTTCATCCAAACAGAAGAATCCAAAAATCAAAATCAAATCAGTTTTGGATCTAGCGAAACTTTGAATAGGAATATACAAATATGGCAAAAGAAAAATCCTCAAAATTTGTGGGTCTCTCTCTCTCTCTTCACTCTCAGGTCTCACCTGGCGACGGAGGTAACCCAAGGGGTGACGAGCTGATCCAATGTGGCGCTATCTTCACCGTAGACATCTGAGATCCCGCCGCCGACGCCGGACCTGTTTTCGGAGACGTAGTCGTCGGAGATCTGAGTCGGATCGCTGGCCATTTCTTAATTTATCACGATTCCGATCGGAAGAAAGAACGCAGAGAAAGACGAAAGCTTTACGGGAGAAATGATCTCTTTGAAGGAGATTAAAATGGATCAACAAGGACAACAAAAAAAAAGACAGAAGAGGACAATGCAATAAGTATTCGCCGATTATGTAGGTGGAGGAAACTGAATGAGAGGTCTGAAATATTCTTTGTTTCCCTCTATAGTAAGTCAAAGACGAGGAAAATAAACGCGGACAATGGTCTGAATGTCTGATTCTGATCACACTCTTTCTATTGGTCTTCTTCTTTCTTGGAATTTACATTTTTTTATTATTTAACTCTTGTAAGCTTTTTTATTTATTTTAAGAGATGTATATCCACTTTTACTGGTAAACCAACTGATATATTTATTCGTCAAAGTAAATTCATTTAGAAATGGATATAAGTAACGCTTGAATCTGGCTAATGGCAGAATGTAATTGAATCGTGAGTTTTGGTAGAATTTGACTGAATAACTAAAATAGTTAAATGAAAACATGAAATCTAGCTGAATAACTGAAAAAAAAAAACTATCAAGCTATTTTTTATAACATTTTAACTAAAAAAACTGATTTTTTTTTCTTTCAGTGTTTTCTCTTAGATTTCAATTGAATATGTTCAAAAAGACTTTAAAATTTTGAAAAAGGTTTTCAAACTGAATTTCCTCTAGTTTAACTGGTGTTCCAGAAAAAAAAAAATATTCACTAAATTCCTCTAGATTCTAGCTGTTCCTCCCACACCCCTTAGAATATATATGTACAGGAATTCGAATTTTAAGAAACAAAAAATAAGTGCATAATATCATCCTACGTGATCTCGTTGTGAAAACACCAGTTAAGTTTAGGATAAAAATACAATGCATTCAGCTGGATTTTGCTGAAAACAGGTGGTAGGTGGGAGAGAAAAGGATTTTCTTTCTTGAAGTATCGCGTCGTTTAAATGCCAATGAATAGATACGCAACTTATTTCTCTTTTACTCAAAAAAAAAGGAAACAGATATTTACTGATTTTTAAAAAGTTTTTCTCTGGTTGCCTTCTTTCTCATTAAAGGTCTTATTGGTTTTGCATACATACTTTTGACCTATAATATATATGTTATACTATTAATTTTAGAGAAATACCCTCAAATACCACACTTTCATGTTTTTGTGACAAAAATACCACATCAAGGTGAAAATGACAAAAATAACATTTATTTAATGCATGGTTTAAAGATAATTAAACTAATAAATTTGGGTTCAAAAGTCATTAATGAGGGTTTAGATGTTTGGTTTTAGAGTTTATGTTTAAGGGATTGAAAAGAAATATATGAAAATAAATGTATAATAGTCTTTTTTCTCTTAAAAAATGTCATTTTGTCATTTTCCTCTTGGTGTGGTATTTTTGTCACAAAAACATGAATGTGTGTTATTTTTGAGAATTACCCTTAATTTTATAATGATATTGTTTTATTAATCGTTTTAATCCAATATACAGTATTTTCGTTTGTACTCATTTGTACCTTGCGTACAACTATTCTTTCGAATAACTATATTCATTTTTGTAACCCCCATTATTTTGAAAAAGAAAACCATTATCTCTTTGTTATCACATTCATGCAATTGAGTATATATTACCTTCGAGTTTTTACAATGGACGAGACAAGAGAGCAGAATACCTTCGAGTTGGAGCCATAAGTTTAGACGATGAAAGAAAAGAAAGGTTACCAGTAGTTTTATATCAATCCTTTATTAACTTCATCTTTCCCGCTGACAAAAAGGGAAACTTTGTATTGGCTTTACCGTGTTGTTCAAGATATACATGTGAAGCTGATGCCTTTTTAGGTCATTAAATAAAAGCTAAATTGTTCATGCTTTTATTGGCAGGCAAACACACAAAAGTAGATAGGGAAACAGAACCCTCGAGACCGTTCTCTTGACACTATAAATACGAATCATCATAACAAGTAACAAACATAAAAACATAGATACAAGTAACGGTTATACACAACAAAAACAGGAAAAAACTACCAAAGGACCAATCATACCCATGGCCCCCCTTCAACGCACTTTCTCTGATATCTCACACCAAATATCCATAGACAACAGTACTCTGACAAAAGAACCAGCTCCAACCACAACCGCAACTGCAACAACTTTGTTGTCCTTATCAGCGATATCCGAAGTGGAAGATGCAAAGTGCGAGTGTTGTGGCATGTCTGAGGAGTGTACACCAGAGTATATAAACCGTGTGCGTTCAAAATACTCAGGGAAGCTAATTTGCGGGCTGTGCGCAGAAGCGGTGGAGCAGGAGATGGAGAAGATGAACAACAGTGAAGTGGTGGTTGAGAAGCGGCGTGAGGAGGCAGTGCAGGCACACATGTGCGCGTGTGCCCGGTTCAACAGGCTAGGCCGGAGTTATCCGGCGTTGTTCCAAGCAGAGGCGGTTAAGGAAATTCTGCAAAAGAGGTCTAAGAAGATGGTTAAACCTACCAAGTCTGAAAAAGGTGGTCTCGCTAGGAGCTCTAGCTGCATGCCTGCTTTAGCCAAGGAGCTAAAAGATCGTACTCTGGTTAATTAGTGTATTTATATACTCACGTCACGTTTATGTATGTTTTCGATAAAGCCGTTTACTTATATGTTACTTTGTTCATATAAAGATACAAAGTTACATGTAGAGAGGGACAAGGGTGTTAACTTAGTTATGCGTACGTAGTGAAGAGAACCTGATGGAAGTATTCCGTGTAATGTATATTTTTTCCCCCGTGTGATGTATAATTGAAAATTCGTTTGTATATTTGTGGATAAATCATGAAGGATAAGAATAAGTGGAATTTTGAAAGACTATTACCGTTAAGAAACCTTCATAACATAAGGAAAGAGAATCCTTCAATTCTGTAGTTCTTATCTTTGGTTATAAATGTTAAGATCATGAATTCTATAGTTGAGCGCTTAAATGATAACATAAGTCTCAAGGATCCCCCCCAACTCTGAGTACTTAAATGATAACATAAGCCTAAATAACCATGGGTAACCATTCCACTCTAAAATTCAGCTAATGATCCAGGGATCAAATTTAGAGGTCCATTCCACTTTAATCCAAATAAATGATATACGGATTAAATAAACCATATTTCGAAGTTGACCAACAATCACCTTAATTAGCACAGAGCAAAATAATAAAGAACATAAACCGAAAATCAAATCCGACGTCATGTTGCTGTTACTGTGTTACACGTTTCTAAACGGCTCACGGTTCTCTAGAGCAGAGGCTTTGGGCTTCTCGCTTACTTTCAGAGAAGCATGAGCCATGAGGGGGTTTCGTTTTAGGCCCAATTAATTTTAAATGTTGTTGCAGCACGAGTCTTTCGCTTTTGACACGTGAGGGGCACTCTTAGGCACTGCTACTTCTTTAGCCACGCTCACGCACTTCTCACTTCTCAGGATCCGTTATCATAATCTACTATATATAAAAAGATAACATAAATTAATTATTATAAGTATATAATAATTGATCAATTGAATGATGTAATATTCAAAGCAAGAGTCTGGTTCAAGCGATCACTGATGTAAACAAAAAAAAAATAACAATAACAATATGAAATCGATGAATTGTGAAGAGCTATAAAAGAAAAGGTACATAAACCTTATCCGCTCCGTTGTTTCGAAGGACGCTCGCGTAGGGGTTGGCGTAAGATTAAAAGCTGGGCCCCACGGAACTAGAGTCTTCTCTAGGCACGTGTCTGAACTGAAGTAAGCAGACACTCATGTGTGAAGCTACGGAAACTTAAGTGTTTCGCTTCTCTCAAACACTCACGCTTTGATTGGAAGCATTTGTAGAAGTTGTTTCTGACTTTGGAGGTGGTTAATTAGACGGAAAACTTAAAATGTTTGTTCATTACATAAATGAGCAAAATTTATCCTAGCTAGTAGTACTTTTGATGAAATCGACATTTATTTTTTACTTTGAGAAATATATTTTAGAATACCTTATTTGAGTGCATGTGGATTGTACGTACTTTTTAGGACATATTAACGGTCACGACTCACGTAGATTGACCAAGTATATATATATATATATATATATATATATATATATAACCAGCTCCATTGGCAATCGCGACCCATTATTTTGGTTTCTTTTCCCAACCCGTTACAAACTTAACCATTTAATTGTTGGTTTTTGTCTTCTATTACATTCTTAGATATAACTTTATCCCGTGTTTGGACGTTTAGTCGGCGCCGAAGCGCTCGCCGGAAGGTAGCCGCCGCGATTAACAGCAAATCTGAAAAAAAAAATCGGATTTTTAAAAAAACTTTGTTTTTCTTCGATTTCAGTTATGAATCTATAGATTACTAATAGATTTGCTATAATATGTTATAAAACAACAAAATAAACAAGGAAAAGAGTCAAAATCGTAATCAAACAATCGAAAATGGCAGCTAGATTGAAACACCATTTCCACTAGGCTACATCAAACTTTTTGTATAAATTCGCATTTGATAATATTTATATACGTATTTATACGTAGAACTATAAAAACTAGACCCTGATTAATCTACGCTTAATCCCCGATTTTCTCTTTAGGCGCTAGGCCCACTCCGACCGCCCGATTAGCGCCTAGCATTTTTTAAAACACAGACTTTATCACAAGCCATTGTGCTCGTGTATGTGCTTTTCGTTTCAAGTGCTTCATACAGGATATATGGGCACTTCTTCACATATCTTTGCTTTTTGTTGTTAATTATTAGATATAGCTACGGTGATTACTACAATACCATTGTAATTCTCATTTCGTTTTATCAAAATAAAATCATGCATTACTAAATTTTTGAAGAGGTTACAATCTCTGATTTTTAGGAAACAGACTTGGATTCTAGTTATGACTGACGCATTTGTTATCCTAGTAGGTATTAGGTTAATACTGTAGGAAGTAAAACTAGGGGTAAAAACAAGAGAGTGTAAGACCGGTCACACTCTTTCTGATTGCCTGAGCTGGAAATTGTCGTGCCTAAAAGTGGAATAGGAAAAAGGAATAAAGAGATTTAACATGGGCTTAGGAAGAACGTGTAAGATAACAATAGCTAAAAGATTTTTTAGCTCTTAAAAAATATTCTTATACAAGTCCCGAGGAATATTGTTCGATGTGGTAGATAATCGAATCGACCTATCGAATGTTTTAATTTCACAAAACTTTTAATTTAGCTCGGCCAATACGAGACAACTTGAGAACAACGGAAATATTCGTGAGTTCAAGGAAAAAAAATACTACACAAAAGGTCACCATCCCCATTTTGTATAGCGTAAATGCGACAACTATATACGAAGCAAATATGAATACACATTCAAGTCCCAGCTTCACCAGTAGCTAGCGAGCATGAAAAATCTACACACACAAAAAACCGCTTACACACATGTTGTTTCGGAGTTCAAATGAAAATTTAACTCTGAGCAAATGATTTATACGCATTTCCCAAGACAGTTCACCACTGGACAACGACAGATTAATCTGACTACCAAACTTATTAATTACTTATAGGAAAATTAAATTATATAAAAACCCCATAATTCATATAAAAACAAAATAAACATGCATGTATTCATATGACTATTAATATTGGACTAGACACGGTTGTTTGTTTGAGCAGCTCGATACTACTAACTTAAGCACCACAAAAATTATCGCAGTGAAAATGACAATGCCTCCAAAATATCAAAAATTAAATAGTAGTAATAAATGTATTAGTGACATTTGTTAGTTTATATGATTGATAATCTTTGAATTGAGAAAGTTTTGTATCGCTGCGGTATGATATCATACTTATACTAGTCAGACGCGATCAAGATGATTGATCGTGCCATTATAATTACAAAAATAGTTTTGATATTAAAATAAAGAGCGAGAGATTGTCGTAGTAGATAGATTCCTAAAATATACACACCAAAGATAACCCTCGAGTGTACATGATTTGATAACTTTATCATTTGTGTATTTACCAAAACCGGTAACTCAATCCGGTTTTAGATAGATTTATAAACAATGTGGACAAAACCGGACCGGTTTCAACTTTCCCCTGATGGTGTTGTCGCTTATCGACTATCGAGTTTTGAGAATCAACGGCGTGATCATCATCCAACACATGCACGTGAGGGGTACTTTTTGTAAATTTGAAGCAACGTTATGACCCTCTTAGTAAAGTTGTCCCCACCACTAATACCACAATTGCACATGTTTGATTCATTAATCTTTTAATTATGTCATAAATATTTCCCCAGCTTTCTGTTTGTCAACTAAGGAAATTCTACTCTTCCTGCAGATTTATGCATTAACCATCTTTCCATAAATCTCAACTAAAACCAATCATTTAGTTCGACAATACTTATCTATATATAAGTATATAACTATATCAATCTGGATTCTGGAGTATACGTGTAATATTTTGACCAGTACACATATGACCTTTATAAAACTAAATCATAATATTCATACAATAGTTTTCCATTAATAGACGTTAATCTTGTGTTAATGAAGGTAAAAATTATAATCTTATAGAAAACGTGGCTAATCATATGTTTGTACAAGTATTGTAAACAAAATAGAATATGGCAAAACCAGCTGGAAAATATCAACTATAATTACAATCTATAAAAGAAAGAAAAAACCAAAATAAGAGGATTAGTTAATTAGTATAAGCAAAAAGAAAAATTTAGGAAGCCTAAATTTCCCAATAAAATCTCCTTTGTCCTCGTCAAAGCTTCCGATTTACATGAGATGCATCTCTTGTCCCCTTCAAGCGCGATAAAAAATGAAATAATAAAAAGAAATAGAGATAACAAAATGAAAAATAAAAAGTTTATCTTTCTACAGAAACCATAACTTTCTCTAACTTTACTCCTTTTTAAACTCACATTTCCCCTCACTCCACTCTCTCCTCCTCTCTCTCTCTCTCTCTCTCTCTCTCTCTCTCTCTCTCTCTCTCTCTCTCTATCTCTTTCTAAAAGAGCTCCGGCGAGAGTTCACCGTAACAACCCCACCGATAAAAAGCCAAACCTATCTAATTTCATGGAAGAAGAAGCTCATGAATTCTTCCACACAGCGGATCATTTCGCGGTCGACGACCTCTTGGTCGATTTCTCTAACGATGATGACGACGAAAACGATGTCATTGCTGATTCCGACAGTGCCAACGCAGCCACCACCGTAGCCGACAGCTCTAACTCCTCCTCCTTCTCCACCGCTGGTCTTCTCAATTTCCACGGTGACGTTCAAGACGGCACCAGCTTCTCCGGCGAACTTTGCGTACCGGTATGTTAAAAACCATTTTCAGATACGGTTGAATTATTAGGCAATAAAAAAATAAATAGATTTTGTTAGTTTGGTAATTATCGAATTTTAGGAAAGAAAATAAATGATATGTAATTGTGATTAGTGAAATATCAGATAAATTAAGGAAAGTTTTATCGGTTAGTCCGATTTTAATTGATTTGAATTATTTGGTCGAAACGCAGAGTGATGAGTTGGCTGAGCTGGAGTGGCTGTCCAACTTCGTGGAGGACTCGTTCTCGACCGAAGATGTACAGAAGCTACAGCTAATATCCGGTTACAAAGCCCGACCCGACCCGAAATCCGAATCCGGCCCGGATAACCCGAATAGCAGCTGTCCCATTTTCACTACTGACGTCTCTGTGCCGGCCAAAGCCAGGAGCAAACGTTCACGCGCCGCAGCGTGCAACTGGGCCTCGCGTGGGCTACTCATGGAAGCCGTTTACGACAACCCGTTCACCGGTGAAACCATTCTCTCTAGCCACCACCTGTCTCCGCCGTCATCGCCGACGTCCATGGCTCAGCTCGGGAAAAAGCAAGCCGTCGACGGGTTCCGCCGGAAGAAAGATTCATCGCCGGACTCCGGCGCAGAGGAGCGTAGGTGTCTCCACTGCGCTACCGACAAGACGCCGCAGTGGCGGACCGGTCCAATGGGACCGAAGACGCTGTGCAACGCTTGTGGCGTCAGGTATAAGTCGGGGCGTCTGGTGCCGGAGTACCGGCCGGCGGCGAGTCCGACGTTCGTGTTGACGAAACATTCCAATTCTCATCGGAAAGTTATGGAGCTCCGGCGGCAGAAGGAGATGACGAAGGCCCACCATGAGTTCATACATCACCATCACGGCACGGACACTGCCATGATTTTCGACGTTTCATCGGACGGTGATGATTACTTGATCCACCACAACGTTGGTCCAGATTTCAGACAGCTTGTCTGATTGATCCCTTAATTTTTTCCAATAATTAGGGATATCTTCTTAGATCAAATTTTTGCTAATCTTAATTATGATGATGACAATTTACTTTCTCTCTTTTTTTTTTTTTTTTTTTGCGTTGTTTTGAAATTTGTTAGAAGCTTTTGTTGCTTTCTTTATGGCATGAATCGTGTTTTTCTAGTTTTTTCGTTGATTAAATTTACCTTTTTCTGTCATTTAGTTTCTGTTGATCCCGTTATCATGGATTAACTAATGTTATTAGATCTACAAAACGTCTGTTTATATTTTACACATGCTTTTTTTTTTTTTTTTTTGATGAATCACATGCTTAGTTATAGTTTAGTATTTTATCACTACAAAAAAACAATAAGGGATGAATTGTAAGAAAGTCTACATACCAAGCTAGTCACAAGTATAACGCTAAGCGTAGTGAATATGAAGGACAAATTGGTTTTATACTATCAAACTAGACTATATCATAAATAAATATATACTACACGATAGAGGTGAAAACTCATAATGATGAAATATTGGTGGGAGTGTGTCTCAGTGTTGGTAATATGTCACCTCAAGGATCAAGGTCCCTCTATTCTTTTGTAGTATAGTTATTTCAAAGTTTCTGCCTTGCATATATTGTGATTGTTTCGAAATTAACAATCATCCATTTTTTTTTTAATAATGATAATTCAAGAGATAGAAGAGTATTTTGTAAGCTATTTTGTTAGCTTGTTCTGTCTGTTGATTTAGTACTAGTATTTGTTTCATGCAGTTCTTATAATAATACATGCATGGTGATGGTTTACAACTACTAAATTCCTAACAATACAAAACGACATCAGGGAAAGAGTATCATGTAAATAATTCATAATTAAGCCTCTCGGGATGAAATCATTTATTTTTTTCTGCTCTCACGATCCGATGCAGCACTAATCCATAGTACCTTGCTGTTCCTTTTTTGTTTAAAATACTAGTTATTTCCCCAAGCTTGCTGATTCATAAATTTAGAGGTTCTTTATTTGGTTTTTTAATTCTAAGCAATAAATAGGATACTCAAATTTAATATTCTTATGACTAAACTGAAATTGGACACAACAGTACAGAGAAATTTCATTCGTTTTTGCAAATAGAAATTTAGCAAGTGTCGAGATTTCTTTTATATTATCGTAGACACTGCCAAACACTAACAT